>SRKS01000008.1:0-600000 GCA_004802645.1 Amesomyces nigricolor | reverse complement strand
GTTAAGGCAAGAGGCGCAAAAGGGTCGCCTGCGGGTAGAATACACCCAGTCAAAGAAGATGATGGCCGACGGTCTGACCAAGGCGTTGACCATCGACCCCCACAAGAAATTTATCACCATGCTTGGCTTGGTGGCCTTCAAAGGCCCCTCCACAGGAGGAAAAGACTGATATGAACGGCTGGATGGAACGGGCACGCAGTCAGGGATGTAGGGAAGAACCCCATGGAGGACCTCTGGGAGAATGACCGGCAGGAAGTTCAAGATGATCAACACCAAGGAAGTCAGGAATCAGGAGCACTGTAGGGTTGGAATAGCCTCACAAAAGGGGCCAGGGCGCGGCGGTGCCCGCCCTGGGGGGGTGTGTCGAACCGCAGGGTGCATCAAGCCACCGCTGAGTTGGCGCATATCTACCCCTCACTTCCATCTGCGTGGCCCAGCCGAACTGAGGGGAGTTTTCCTGAATCAAAAAACAACATCTGAACAACCCTCTGAGTTCCATACTGGTGGTGATATTTTGGTGCTGAATCAATTGCTTCATTCCCCGCGCAGTGGTGCGACAGATCCAAATCTCCTGCGCCAGACTCTGCCCAAGACTGCAAACCTGCTTAGCTTCTCGGCTTCCCAGGCAACAACATATGAGAGCCAAACAAAGTTGAATTCCTGGGAGTCGACTTCTCTTGGCAGATGTGTCGTCGGTTCGATTGCTCTGTTGAGTCGGCATGCGGCTGCTTCATGCAGTTGCTGACTGAGGTTGGTAAGCAGGAACACTATCCCCAGGGAGAAAGGATCGGACATTCAGATTCTCACAACAGCTACGTCTTGCATTGGCATGCAAAGCCGTTACTCATCGTGCTGCTCAATGGCAGCATGAGCAGCTGATATTGAAACACTTCAAGCTCCTTTTAGGCCCAGATAGTGAGACAGGTATCTGGCTGGTTCGCTTGGTTTGGCTCCTCCCTTCGTTTGCCTGGCTTACTATCTTACAAAAGGTCATTTGTTGAGCTAGCGGGATACTTACCTCCCTATCTGGGCCTTGAAGCGAGAATCAGGAGGAGACTTAATAAGTGGGGAGCGGGTAGTTAAGCCGAGATGACAAATGTTTGGGAGAGTCGGACTTCAAAGACTCGAAGTTCGGAGAAGACCCTCGTGATATCGGGAATAATATCTGAAAGAATGTTAAAAGCACCTAGCCCTCGGCCCTCAAGGGAGTTTTTCGTTCTCAGACTCTTAAACAGCTTTTCATCACTTCAATCTTCATACAATCAACATGTCTTCAACAACCGGGGTCAAGATCGTCTTTGGCGGCGCCCTCTTCACCGAAACCCCTACCGACAATGTCAATCTTGTGCGCGAATGGCTGCAGACCCTCAAGGAACTCGGCATCGAGGATATCGACACAGCTGAGAAGTTTATGTACGGAAACTCAGAGGAGCTTCTAGGCAAGGCCGGCGCTGCCTCAACCTTCAGCATTGGCACCAAGCAATCCGGCGGTTTTAAGGACACACCCGCAACTCAAGACCATGTGATTGAGTGCGGAAACGGCAGCTTGCAGAGGCTCCAGACCGAGAGCGTAAGTTTTTATTCCCCCTAAACTCCAACCGCCCCATTCATTCCTCCAAACTAACACACACCCTCAGGTCGACATCTATTACCTCCACGCCCCAGACCGCCGCGTCCCCTGGGTTGACACCCTCGCCGGCATCGACGCCCTTTACAAGCAAGGCGCGTTCAAGCGCTTCGGTCTCTCCAACTTCCGCGCCGTCGACATCGAGGAGGTCATCCAAACCGCCAAGGAGAACAACTTTGTCGTGCCCTCCGTCTACCAGGGCAACTACTCGGCCATCGCCCGCCTCATCGAGGACGAAATCTTCCCCGTGCTGCGGAAGCACGGCCTGGCCTTTTACGCGTACAGCCCGATTGCCGGCGGGTTCCTGTCCAAGTCTAAGAAGGAGCTGATGGACGTGGAGGGGCGGTTTGGGAAGGGGAATATGCTGGCTCAGGTGTACAATGGGATGTACAATAAGCCGAGCTTTGTTGAAGCGCTGGGGGTGTGGGAGCAAATTGCACAGGAGGAGGGGGCCAGCAGGGCGGAGTTGGCGTACCGGTGGGTGGCGTACCACTCGAAACTGAGCGCGGAGCTGGGGGATGCGGTTATTGCTGGTGCGAGGACGCAGGAGCAGTTCCGGGAGACGGTGCAGGCTGTGAAGAAGGGGCCATTGAGTGAGGCGGCGGTTGAGAAGATTGAGGGCGTGTGGCAGAGTGTGAAGGCGGAGGCGTTGTTGGACAACTTCTCGTTATTGAGTGGGAAGAACTACAGCGTTTGAGTTTGTTACACTCCGGAGGCCAAAATTGAGACTCGTTAGCTTGAAGCGTTCCATCGATGTGGATATTCCATGCACTTTGGACAATGTCCGTCTCACTGATCCTCCGAGTCGTATTCAATATCAATTCTGCAGAACATATGCGTTGTCTGCGTCTTGCCTCCTCGAGCATGAAGACGTGTTGGGGATATGCAGTCACCAGTGGGAAGCCCCAAGTCCCCGCGCTCAACGGTTGGCTTACAGTCAGCGTGTCACGTCCGAGATGCAGCGTCTGCAAACAATCTACACGATCCAATCTGATCCGATCCGATGCGGCCAGCTGCGGGTTCTGGAACCAAGCAAGCTGTTGGTAGGCTCCCGCGGGCTTCACGTCAGGGGCAACGAAAACAGGCTTGCATTAGCCGATCAGCACTTCCACATTCGTGGCATTGGGCTGCTCTGGCAGAAACAAAACAACAATACTGGCACCGCAGCCAACTGTGTTACCCCTGAGGTCTGAACACGCAGAGCGAGCGTTCTTAGACGGTTCTCCGCAAGTCTACTCAACAATATTAACAGCAGCTCGTTCTCTTACCTCGTATCAACTTGAGTTTTTGTTCAAACTCGAGCGTTCTTCTACCCAAGCCTCGCAAAACATCCGTTCTACTCAACACATCACAACCGGGGTCACAATCCACCCGCTTTTCACTCCCTGCACACGACAAACACAAAACGTGCAATGCCTCCTCGTCTCTCCATCCTTCGACGCCGAAGAGACATCGATAAACGAACCGATCCGCCCCCCTCGCCACCAAATCCGACCTCTGCCCTAATCATCGTTGGTCTGCTTCTCGCCCTCGTGGTAATCATCATTGTTATGTGGTGTGTCTGCTGCCGACAACGGGTCAAAGTCTCTGCAAATACAAATAATGATGATTCTGGGCCAAGGAGAAACGCCGTAATGACTGCGAGTCGACGAGAGTCACGACGAACAAGACAGGACCGACACTATACCCCCCGAATGGACAACATCTCGCACCTAGAACCAACCATGGTGTCTCCGGGAATGGAGATGCCACCCTTTGCTCCTCCGGGCGAATACGTGTACGACACATACCCAAACTATGCTTGGCTCAACTATGGGATGCCCCAAGAAGGCTGGCCGACAAGTACCTGGGCTTACAGTCAATGGCAGGGAGGAAACACCGCCGAGTTGAATACACCTTCGCCTAGGCACGCGGTGACGAATCTTCCGCTTTCTGCCTCGAACGCACACCCGCAGACAAATGAATCGGATCCTTCAAGTGGCGGCTCCCCGGGCCCGGGGTACCAATCTCCTCGTTGTGAGACGAATGAGTCGAGCTCATCAGCGAATACGAGTAGCATTCAGAGCTCGGAGAGTTCCATCTCGGGGGAGCCTTCAGAAGCTACCTGAGCAGATATCTTGCGACACGTTGAAGAGGGCGGCAGAATGGCAACAAGACGTTGGAAAGGTGCAGGACCGGCAAGAACAGACACAAACAAAAAAAATGCCCCTGAGACTTCCGGTATACCTTCCAGCACCGCATACCCAAAGAGAACTCAAGAAATTAAGTAACAAACAGTGATCAAAACATTGCCCAAATCGTATACTCTTCCATCCCGCATTTGCTCTCAGTTCACCAACACCTCCCTCTCGGTTCCTCCGCATTAAACCAAACAACTTCAGCAACCCATCCCCTCAACACTCCCTCCCGCTAATACAGCTGATACCCCAACCCACTCTCCAACACCAACCCCTGCACTCCATCCTCCAACCTCCCCAACCGATCCAGCCTCGCCACCGCCCTCCTCGCATCACACCAATGCGCGCCCAACGCCCGCCGCTTATACACGGGCTCAGGCGACGCCGCCGGCGTCGGCAGCCCCGCCTCACCACTCTTCCCATTCACCCACAACCCATTCCCACTCGCCTTGCCCTGCTGCTGCACTGCCGCGCCCCAGGGTTCAATCTCCTGGAAGTGGTGCGACTGCAGCCCCAGACCGATACTTGCCGTCTCAACGATGGAGCCGAAACTGATGTTGGGAAAGGGGGTCTGCGGGCGTGGCCAGATTAGGCGGTGCCGGTGCAGGGACTTGATGAGCTCGCCCAGGAGGAGGGAGTCGCATTGGTGGGTGGTGCAGGTGGAGGGTTCGGAGGCGAGCTCGTCGATGGTTTGGTGGACGAGGTTGAGGGCGCTGGTGACGAGGGTTTGGCGGTGGGTGTCGATGTGTTCTAGGAGGGGTTGTTAGTGTTAGGGTTTGATAAAGGGAGTGACGGGGGAGTAAAGGCGTACTGATGATCTTCTCTCTGATCGGAAGACCGAGCGTGGGAAGGGGCCCAGGGGCTTGTGCAGCGGCGGTTTTGGTGACGGCTTTGAAGACGTCTGCGTGGCGGAAGACGTGGCTGACGTAGATCCAGAGGATGAGCTCGCGGCTGTAGGTCTCGGGGAGTTTTGTCTTGAGGTGGGAGATCCAGCGTTCCGCGTACACCTCGACTACGTCTAGCAGCTGGAAGCGGTCGGTGAACAGGGCGATTTGGGCCAGAGTCTCGATGTCTACCGATTTTGGCACCTTTGAACCCCTGCTGTGAAGCACGTTCATCACGATGCTGACTGCTTTTGGGTCAAATCCCTCAGCCAGCTTGAGATGCGTGCGGCCATCGGACTGCCGCGTTGCTTGGGAGTTGGTGAATGAGAGCTTGCTGCTGAAGACCCGGGATGCGAGAGCCAGATGTTTTGAGGAAACCTTGATCCTCAGGCCTGGTCGTGAAGCTGGCGCCCCTGCGGTTGTTGTGTGCACGCCATTGAGTTTGGTGGTGCCCCACGGCGCAAAGGGTTGGCTGGAGGATGGCACGATGAGCAGCACATCGGCGTCGGGATCAACCTCGTAAAGGGATGAGAGGTTCGCGAATGGCGAATTGACCACGACCACGTCAACGGAGTCCATCTTGAGAGTCTGATGTTAGATCCCCGGATTATCTACTGGATATTGTGAGACAAAAAGCCGGGAACGCGAGTGAAATTGAGGATCCTAAGTTTCTAACGCGACGCGATGACTTCGAACCAATTTCATTAAAGAGTGTCATTGCGTGCGGAGCCAAGTCAATCACGCAATCGCCAATGCTGGTGGCTGGCTCCCCATTCGGAGGACAATCTCACTGTTCAGCGCTGAGCGGTCCGATTTCGGGTTGAGCTTTTCCCAATGAGACTCAAGCATCAGCTTTCTCCGAGGGGCTTTTGAACAGGCCGAAACGGGACTGGGGACTTGAAGGAATGTGCAAAACCCTGGCTGAAGGAGAGATGGTGCTGCATGGCCTCGATTGACTGCACTGAGGCTTACTAAACCATAGTACAAGTCTTTCAAAGATCTTGCAGGTTTGAACGCCATCATTCATTGCCTTGAACTCACCGACTCTCTCTGAAGTCTGAACTCAGAACTCAGACCTCAGGGGTAAGCTCAGGGGTAGATGAGGGTTAGGGTTTTTGAAGCGACAAAAGCTCCGAGTCTTGGGGCCGCATTCCTTTGTACTTCAGGTTCCCAGTTCTTGCGCGAAAGAAATAGATTCAAAGTAGTTAAAAACAAACAATAACAGGGCGGGACCGCTTCAAGTCACGCGCTTTGAGTCGTAGATGGAAGTGAAAGGCATAATCATGAACACTGAGAGTGTCATACTCCTCAGGCTTCGCTTACACCACATTTAGAGGACGGGGCTACTGCACTGAACTCTCATATCTGTCATAAATTTGCGTCTTGAGTTGTAGTGAGTGTCATTGAGAAAAACTTGAAATTCGGCGAAATCAGAACTGCTCAGGGTCTCCTCTTTCGCGAAAGTCGGGCCTCTTGGTCCACTCTCCGAGTCCCCTGTGTCAATCCAGGGCAGGATGCGAAGTAGATTCCAGCTCTCTAGTCCACTCGGGACCCTAGTAGTGCACTCTACGTCGTTTTTAGATGTAGCTTGTAAGTGCAGGGGACTCAATTGCTCAGGTACAGTGCCTATGGTGCCTATAGATTGCTTCGAGGTCTTGACGACTAACCGCATCGACTGTAACTTTACCAATGCCAACTCCATATTTGGTTGTGAATTATCTCGTGCCACTTGAAGTCCGTCTGACGCGGTCATAGATTGCCTGATCATCGTTTAAGCCCCGTCTCACATCCGAACATGAACATAGATCCCGGCCAAATTCGGCCGGATAGAGACGTTTGGCCGCTCTTTCTTGGTGTACATCTACAGCCGAAGGCCAGCTGGATGGCGAGGCGACTTATGCCACAGAATGGGTTAAACTAATGGTTAGAACTACTCTCATCCGCAGTGAAAAGATGGACAGCAACAACACGGCAGGTAAGCTTCGTACCAGTATTTAGGCACGGGAGTCTGAAACAGGTTCAACAAGCCACAAGAGACCGTATCCAGAAACTTCTCCTCTAGCACTGCTATCATTGTCACTGGGGGTCATGATCGGGCGGTTCAGCCTAAAGAATGACAGGTGGGTCCGGCTACCGCCGCACATGTTGTTTCGATTTGGCACTTGAGCATCAGTGAAAAGCGGTTGGGGGCCGGCATAATGGGGAAGAGTTCAGCTCCATATCAGGTAGATGAACGCAGGCCGTGACCATCATCAGCCAGGGAAACACGGGCACGGCACATAGTGGGGAAACAATAAACAGGAAACATACCGTGTTGGTGTGGTCAGACATTGGTCATCCATCGGAAGATCTGCTTGGCTCTGCCAACCCGGATGATGAGATTGGTTCGCGGGGGCTGAGCAAGATCTGCCCAAGGCTTCTAGAAACGGGAATCTCGGAACCGCACAGGGGGTAAGGAACTCGGCTGCGGTCTAGGCTGTTTCTGGGTTTCAAGGGGCCCCGTAGATGTTGAAGCGTGGGGATTTCAGGCTAAATGTTAGATTCCCCCTGATCTGTAGTTAACGAAGGAAGCGATGCTACCCCAGGCCAAGCAGGGAGAGCAGCTGCCGCGAAATTCCACAGCGGGTTGGATAACAGCCAAATAGCCAGATGCAGATCTACGGTCACCGGGTGATGGCTAGTCCCGCGAGTTTGGCACAGACAACGCCGCTTCGGGAAGTCCGCCCTTCTGAGCTATGAATTGCGGAGTTGGACAATGGAATCCAGGTACCTTCTAGGCACGCTTTGGTTAAGTGGTAAACGGACGACGGAAAAGGAACAATTTGATGAGGACGCCGGAGTATATATACGACCATCTCCTCCAACTAGACTCCCCTTTCCCTCTTCAGCCCCAGTCCCAACACACAACCCCCTCTACATCCCAAAACCAGTCCCAACAATGGTTTCGTTCAAGACTCTTCTTCTCGGCGCCGTTGCGGCCGTCAGCGCCATCGCCCTTCCCTTCAACGAGACTGAGATGAGCGAGCTCATGGCTCGCGCGGGCACCCCCAGCAGCACCGGCACACACAATGGCTACTACTATTCCTTCTGGACCGACGGTGGCGGCACCGTCAACTACCAGAATGGCAATGGCGGTTCCTACAATGTCAACTGGAAGAACTGCGGCAACTTTGTCGGCGGCAAGGGCTGGTGAGTTGGCCGTCACTCCTGAACTCAAGACACAAAGCAAATGTTAACCTAACAATACAGGAAACCCGGCTCGGCCCGCACCATCAATTTTTCAGGCAGCTTCAACTCCTCCGGCAACGGCTACCTCGCCATCTACGGCTGGACCAAAAACCCGCTGGTCGAGTACTACATCGTCGAAGCCTTCGGCAACTACGACCCCTCATCACAGGCATCCAAGTTCGGCACCATCACGCAGGACGGCAGCACCTACACCATCGCCAAGACCACGCGCTACAACCAGCCGTCCATCGAGGGCACCAAGACGTTTGACCAGTTCTGGTCCGTCCGCAAGAACCACCGCAGCTCTGGTTCGGTCAATGTTGGAGCGCACTTCAACGCTTGGGCTAAGGCTGGTCTCAAGCTGGGTTCGCATGACTATCAGATTGTGGCGACGGAGGGGTACCAGAGCAGTGGTTCTGCTTCTATTAGCGTCTCTTAAGGGGTAGGAATTGGGAGAAACGTTGTGGGGACAACAATTGACGGAGTTGAGGTGGAGGAGGGTGATGGTGGTGGTCGGGTACCAGGCTTCTGCCAGGTTTTTCTTCTTTTCTTCCAAGTCTGCGCAGACTTTTGTCCATACTTTTTGTTCGTTTCCTTTTGTAGATATCACCGACTTAGCATGAAATACTGGCTGTATCCGTACTCCGTACACAAAACAAACGATTGAGTGGAAGCTCTGACTGTGAAGCCAAGGTTGAAAGCAGTTCGGTTCCCGCCTGTGACGGCTGTGATAAGTTTTGTTTCTTCGAACTCCTGCCGCGTTAGCACTTGCTTGGTTGAACCGGAAGCACGGCGTTCTGCCCGCGGTGGCCCAAGAAGTCATCATGATTCGTCCGCCGATGACCACCCCTGCGAGGCATCAAAGTGCGGAGGCGAGAGGCTGGAGGGACAGTTGGCTGCCAGCTCCCACAAGCCATCTTCGAGCCGAACATCCAAACAGTAAAAATTAACGGTTTGCGCAATGGCTCTGAGCCCAGATACTCCCGAGGCACAGGTTCCCCCTATCTTGCGACTTCCCCGACATATACTCCGCCGTATCTTGCAATATACAGGCTTGAAACTAATACGGGGACGCGTTTTGTCCATCAAAAACAGGAGGGAGAGCGGGAACTCAAAAAGCGCGCTGAGGAGCTCGTTTTGCGGGAGAGATATGACCGGCAGTGTTTGGGCGGTGATGAGCCGAGCGAGAGTCTTTGGCATCTGGATATGGAGCTGTGACTCGGAAGGTCTGAAAATTGTTGGAAGTCAAGGCAAAGTGGTGAGGGTCTGGAAAGACAGATAACTAGTCATAAACATGGAATTGATGGATCGATGATAAGGGCCAAAGAGTTCAGCGCGACAAAGGTTAGGCAGCCGTGCCCCACTTGATCCCTCGTTGCACAGTGCAATTGCATAGTGGCACCATGGCACCCTTCTGCCTTCATCTGCCCACAACCCAATGGTCTTCACATTCATTCTCAATTTATTCCCCTTCACTTTTATCACTTCTATTTTACCTAAAACTCACCATTAAATGTCACCGGTTTGAGATCACACTTCGAAGGGTTCGGAAAGGGGCTACAGGCACAGCTCTGACTCCTGACAACAGAGTGAACATACTACCTACCTACCAATACCAGCACTACTTTTTCCCTACCGCTAAGGTACTAAAGATTCCGTAACCTCCGCAGCTACGGGCCATGGCAACAGCAACGGACTCTGGCGGCCAACCCCCGGGCCTTCTGCAGCTCTCTCCCGAGGTCCGGCACCGCATCTACATGTACACAGAACTCGAAAGCACGAGATGGCACTTTGACTTCAGGCCTAATTTCTATAATTTGGCCCACCACCTTGTCCCCAAACCACCATTTGAAGAGCGGGTGTGTTTACCGGAATGGGGGTACGCACCGATTCGGGACTTTTATGGTCTGCTGCTCTGCTGCAAAACCGTCTACGAGGAAGCATCGTCCCTCCTCTATTCCAGCAACTGGTTCAGCATCCGCTACGATACCGCCCGGTCGCTTGAGCCGTTGCGGACCCTGCGGCCTACCACCATCGCATCCTTGACGAACCTCAAGGTGGTTCTCAATCAGTCCTCGTGTCATGAAGCTGAAGTTACTGGCATCGAGAGTAGTAGCCCCAGCTGTTGCTACCGGCCAAGGATTTTCGATATCTACAACTACCCTGAAGGGCTTCCTCAGACTCATCCTGACTTGCTGCTCAAGGTCCGAGATGGAAGATGCATCAACTCGGGGCACCAGAAGAGGCATTGCTGGCCACTCACATCCACCGACTCGGCCACAAAGCTGATTCTCATAGAGTGGAAGGCCACGGTTGGATATCTGGCGCGCCACATCACCCCTGGACAACTCGAGCTTTCCTTCGTTTGCGACGTCGACGGCGACGATATCGAGGCGGGGCAACTGGCAGCCAACACGCTCCGTCTCTTGCCGCGGCTGAAGAACTGTCACGTCCGCCTCTCGGCAACACCAAGTCCTCGCCTTCAGCACCTCGCCCAACAAACTGCTCTGCGGACGCGCGGGCTTTTGGGTCCAGAACCCTCCACCTCGTCGTCCCGCTCGCCGTTGAGCCCCCAATTCGTCACGCTTCCATACGAGCTGCGTCAGCGAATACTGGAATACACGGACCTCATCACGCCGTTGAAGGAGGTTATGTGGGCGAGGAGTCATGGCTGTTACCTGGCGAGCAGGGGCATCTGTTATTCCACATTGGGGGAAAACGACGACCACCCTTCTGGAATACACCATGGGTGCCAGTTCATTTCATGCTCAAGGTATTCCTATTACAGCCACACAGTCGGGTGTTTCTGCCGTCAGATGCACTCCGCCTTCTCAACCACTTGCCAGTGCTGGGCTACGCCAACTCCCCTGTTTCTTATCTGCCGCTCCCTTTACGAGGATGCCAGCAAGATTTTCTTCTTCCAAAATCGGTTTGTGGTCATAGACGGACTTGACCTCTCCCCTTTCACCGTTCCACTGGCGGAGGAGTACCCGCACAACCGCCGCCTGGCGGCAAGCAAATTTCTGAGGGGTGTTGTTCCCGCGCGGCACCTCCGCCATCTCCGCTTCCTCGAGCTCGTTTTCCCTCCGTACCTCCCGG
Source organism: Amesomyces nigricolor (assembly GCA_004802645.1). Lineage (NCBI taxonomy): Eukaryota > Fungi > Ascomycota > Sordariomycetes > Sordariales > Chaetomiaceae > Amesomyces > Amesomyces nigricolor. Next base: position 588,985 of record SRKS01000008.1, on the reverse strand, counting down.
GATACTGGCCCGAGGAAGGGCATCCGGCCCTGGAGGACTGGGCGGATACTCTGGACTGGGTTAAGGACAAGGTTAATGGAGGGGTGCTGACGATGCGCGTGGTTGTGCGATACAACTGTCAACTAGACGTCTACAATCTTGGGAGCAAGCTGACGGGGAGGGAATGCGAAAGGCTCTACGCTGCCCACGGGAGGGTGATTACCCAGCTCGCTCGCCTCGGCCGCTGTGGCAGCCTCGCGAGGTTTTATGTTGATCTGACATGGCCATGGAAACAGTCAATTGGTCACCTGGATACTCCACAGAGAATAGAAGAGTGGACGCGGGAGAGCGAGCGGATGAGGAAGGAGGAAGTTAAGCTTAAAGAGCGGGTATCTCGTTTTGTTTTGGGAGATGATTGGTATGAGAGGCAGGCGAGGACTGAGGAACCTGACGTCGGAGCATGGCAGCGCATCTTCACCGCAGAGCTTTACAACTCTTAGCCTCTCAGGCTGTCGGACTGTCTCTCTGTCTCTCGGCTTGTTGAGTGTTGCAGTTTACTTTCTCACCCAGAGCCGTCTACAAGGGCCACTGAGAAATTGAAGTTTCTTGCGGATGTGTAGCGCTATTTATAATGATATTTCGAGTTGGGTGATCAAATCCTTCAAGATATCCTAGGACTACGAGAACAGATAAACAGAGTTGAGCACAAAACGTCCTTATAACCATCTAACCCACGACGCACGTCGTTACTTAACCCTAACCCGGGGGAAATTCTCTTGATGCTGCCTGGTTATCACCGGGTTCCCATTGTCGCCTTGATCATTCTCAACCTCCTGGTTCGCTTGTCGTCTTGACTCGTACTCACTTCTAGGACGTCATTGTCACTAATCACAACAAGTGCCCGACACAATACTCTTAAGCTCAAAGTCTCAAACAATGGATCGTCTCCCACCCGAGCTCGTCGCCGACATCTGCTCATGGCTGTGCCCGCATTGCTACACAGGATCCAACCAGGACCTCTTCCCCCACGCCGACACGGCTCAGGCGCGTCTCGCAAAGGCATCGCTGGCTCGCCTGGCCCGGACATCAAAGCACATCTGTATCATCGCGCAGCCATATGTGTTTCACTACTACGCCACCGGCAACCTCCCCATGATAGTCATCCGAGAGACCGGCCCCTCGGGGGCGGCAGTGGACCAAGAAGAGACCAACAATTACCTCCCGCAGTTCTTGCGAGCCATCTTTCAACACCCCGAACTTGCAGGCCATGTCAAGGCCCTCCAGCTCGTCACGCAGAGCGACCTTGCCGGCCTGAGTTGCAGCGACTTGATGGTGTTTGTTGGGGAGGAATTTGTGCAAGCGAAAAGCGAGGCGGACACGCCAGACAACTCCATCATTCCTCACATGCTGAGGCAGGCTGGCATTGAGACTGACATGGTCGGACCTAAGAGCAGCTTTCGCGACGAATTCAAGGACTGGGCGTCCTCAAGGCCGGGCGTCAATCCTGGCGATGCCCCGGTACCCGTCCTCTACGACCACCACTGCCTCGAGCAGCTCGCGGTGCTGTTCTGCCCCAACGTCAGAGAGCTCTTGCTGGTGGGCGCGTTCACGCCCACCCAGTTCTGGCGCATCATCCAGGAGAGCGGTCGGACCTTGCCGTCGCTGAGAATGGTGGGCTTGGTGTCGGAGGGCTACCAACATCCCGTCTCCTGCAGCGAAGCCCTCTTCTCTTGCGCCCCGAACATAGAGAGTCTCTACATCATGGACCTGCTCTACCCGACCGAGGACAGACGCTGGTTCCCGCCCTGGACAGCCCCTCTGCCCAACGTCCGAAAGTTGGTGGTCAGCGACGTGCCCCCCGCAATCTTCGCGTCCCTGATCCGATGCTGTCCACAACTTGAAGACGTCGAGTATCGTTGGCACAACCACTTCCAAATCTCCCAGCTGCCAATTAACTGCGAAGACCTTGTCGCCACGCTCGCGCCCGCCCAGGGGACCCTCCGCCGGCTCTTCCTCTCGGCCATGCCCGGATGGGACCCCCTGGCGGATCCCTTCACGGACGAGAACGGCACCATCTCATCCCTCAGACAGTTCCAGCTCCTCGAACAGCTCGTCCTTAACGACGGCCACATCCACCCGCTGTGGGTCCCGCCCCAGGCCGCGGACAGTCTGCTGCGGCTGCTACCGGATTCCATCAGGGATGTGCATTTCCTGTATGTTTGCACTGATTTTAGTGTTAACCTGGAGGAGCTCGCGCGGCAGGCGCCGGAGAGGTTTCCGGGGCTGAGGTCGGTGCGGCTGAGCCTTTTTTCCTTTGACGAGAACGACGACAGAGAATTCGATCCGGATGATTATTTTCCGTTTGAGCGTGCGGAGAAGGACCGCGTCGAGGAGGCGTTTGACAAGACCTCGATTGAGCTGAGCTGGGATAGGGATCTGGTTGACATCTCCGGCTCGTGGGTGGCGGAGGAGGGCAGAATGGTTTCGTCGCCGTATTGCTACTGGGAGTCTCCGTCTTCGAGGGGACCAGGAAGGAAAACGCTGGCAGATCTTGAGAATAGGTGAGAGAGTACGGAGTTGGTTGAAGAGGTCGGATGGAAAAAGAAATGCTTGTAAGGCGCTGATCTGCTCTCTCGAAATTTGGTACAGTACAAGTGCAAGCTGCTTCAAATTTAGCGTGCATCTCCTCGGTTGTTAACCTTTTATTTTCCTTTTTCTTCTTTCTTTTTTTTCTCGGACGTGGATGGAACTTTGGAAGGCTTGAACCCTGAAAAATGTGCTCAGTTCGCTGGGCCCAGCTTTGCCCCAGCAAAATCCTCCCCATTGGGTGCCGCCGACAGACCAGGCCCTTTGGGGACAAGCGCGCCCCACATCGCTTAGTGAAGATCCATCCATCCCGAAAGCTCCCCCGCATTCTCTTGGCCCACGACGATCGATCTGGATCCATTTTTGACTTTAGCTTTCTGACGTTGTTGTCCCGACTTGTCTGTCGTTTGCCAACAAACAACCCTTCGAAAAAATAAAAGTAAAACAATGGCCGATGCTACTGTGTGATGTAAGCAATGGCCGACACTCTTGGACTCCACCGCTGTCCGGTGTGCTTCAAGACATACAAGCGACGCGAACATCTCCAGCGACACCGGAGCTCGCACACTTCCGAGCGACCGCACCGCTGCCTGATGTGCGGTGCCTCGTTCCAGCGGTCCGATGTTCTAAAGCGCCATCTCCAAACCTGTGACGGCGCCTCCACCGCGAACTCCAGCCGACGCCGCGCTTGCGATCGCTGCGTCCGCCAAAAGAAGGCCTGCAACTCCAGTCAGCCGTGTCTCAACTGCGAGAAGCGCTCCGTTGAGTGTCACTATTCGAGCCCGGGACCGTCGACGTCGCCATCTGGTCCTGGCGGCCCAACCGAGATCGCAGCACCCCCTGCTGCTGGCAGTGCCTCCACGTCTGCGGACAACACCCTCAACGGCCTCACCACCCCTCAGGCCGGGCCCAGCCAGCCCGCTCCTCCGGACTCCTCCTTCGGTCACATCCCTTTCGACGATCTCGACACCCTGATCCAGCAGGCAGTCGCCAATTTCCCGGTCGAGTCCCAGGTGGCGATCCCCGAAGACTGGTTCACCGTCGACTTTGCAAACGCGGCGGGCCAACCCGGCGTCCAGCCTTACCAAGCTGAGCCGTTCCGGGACCGGAATCAGCCACGATCACGTTACCGCGGCTATTCCTTCAGCTTCTTGACGTACTTCACAAGTCGGACCGGCCTCGTGTCGTCGTTCGAATGTGCCACTCTGCCGCAGCGCCAGCAGATTGTCGCGAACTTCCATCAACAGTATCTCGAACAGCAGCCCTCGGACTTCATCGGGAACATCACGCCACTGTCCCTTCCGCCCGATGAGGCCCACCCGCCAGATCCGGGGTTCTCCCCGGGCACCGGGCTACCCGAGCGTGGTCTCTCATCATGGTCGGCGTGGCTGCAAAACCCCATCGTCATCAAGCTGCAGCAGGTGGTCTTGCTTGTCAAGAATGTCGTGACAGTTAAGCCGAACAACAGCACCGTCACCCTGACCTGGTCGACAGCCCTCGAGCAGCAATGCCTGCAATTCTTTTCGCCGCCGAGGTTCGCCAAGTTTATCGAACTGTACTGGTCCGTCTGGCACCCCAACGTCAACATCCTTCATCGGCCGACATTTGAGCCCACGAGCGCGAAATCGATCCTGCTGGCCGGTATGGCCTTGATTGGTGAGTTTTTGACCAGTCCAAGGGTTCTCAGTGGAGATCTCTAATGAACAGGCGCCTGTGTATCACCGGATCCTGGCGACAACGAGGACGCCAAAGTGTGGTTCAACTGCGTCGAGGAGATGGTCTTCACCGACGACGATTTTTGTAGGGACATTGAGACGCCTCCCGGTAGCGACAACGGGTATTCCGAGATCACTCCAGCAAACCGACGGAAACTCCAGGCCCTTCAGGCCGCCTACCTCGTCTGTCTCTACCAGAACTGGGAAGGCACTGATGCCAGCAAGAGGCGCATCCGCCGCCATCGGTTCAGCACTGTCGTTTCTGTAAGCAGAATTTTGAGCAGCGGATCCTTTGAAGACTTGACTTACCAGATATAGACTGCAAGAGACCTCGGCATTGACACCGCGCGCCACCTCGACTATAGCATGGAGCCCAAGCACGAGTTCAACTGGAGCGAATATGTGGTGAGGGAGGAGCTCATCCGGTAATTCTTCCCACTCACCAGGAGCCCGCAACCGTTGCTGATTTGGAACTCCAATAGGGTTTTCACCTGGATCTTCCTGCTGGATACTGCTTTTGTTATCTTCAACAACCTGCCCCATCGGATGGTGATCAAGGAGATGCGGATGAATATGGTGACTCCGGAGGCCTGCTTCCAAGCGCCCACAGCGGAGGAATGCATCGAGCAAATCTACCAATGGATGCCACCAACCAGCCCTTTTTACACCCTGCTTCTCCGCGAAGCCATTGAGAATCTTTGTCTCGACACCCTGTCCCCCGAGGCGCAACAAACCCTATCCCATCTGGGCCCGGTCAACTTGTTTGCCATGGTATCAGGTGAGACTTTCTTGCGCTTTCTCGTGCTGCACGCTCGCTGACTGGCCGCCGCAGCAATTCACTACATGATCTTCCAGCACCAGAACCTATTCGCAGTCGAAGGTCAGCTAGTTCCCATCCGAAACGGCCTGAGGAATTGGATTGGGATCTGGGAGCGATACGCCGCTGTGCCAACGTCCCATTCGCCACACGGCTTGCTGCAACAGGACGGCCTGGCACCCGAGCTAATGTGGAAGCGGGCTGGCTTCGTCCGCTTCTCGCCCGAGTATTGGCTCCTCGGAAGCCTTCTCACAGACCGCCTGGCTGCAACGACAGTGCCTGCTGGCGAGGCCTCGGGATCAGGCACTTTCTCCAATGGGCTCTTTCAGTCGTCCACTGCCCGTGGCAAGGCCAGGTCTGCCGAACCTATCCTTGAGAAGTACGACCAGACCAGTATGCGGCAGGTCAACGACCTGATAACCGACTTCCAAAAGTTCAACATCCAGTGAGGGCCGTTCAGGGTCAGTTAGCCGAATCCGGGTGCCGGCGGCTCCAAAACGGTTGATCTCGACAGCCGTGACCGAGAGCCGGGAGTTTGACTTTGGAGGAAATGGGGGTCGCATACTGTGATGGGTGGGACGTTGCTTTTGGGGTTGGAGAACTTGGGGACTGCATCCCACTCCCACTCCGCCGACTCCGGATTGGCAGGGCTGGGTTGCATCTCCGGAACGCCGGATCGAACCATCCCACCCCGATTCCGCACAACCCTCGCTTCTTCCCGTGTTCTGCCCCACTTCTCACTAGCCTAACCCTAGCCTCCCTCTTGCGGTCAAACTTTATGTGCTGGCCCACTGGAAGGCGAGTGATGAGTGCATTGTTGGCGCAGGGAGCTCAGTGTAGAATGTGGCATGGGTTATCGGCATGCACCACGGGCATACCCGTCGATCCCACATTCGTCCGAACATCACAGCAACCCCTGGATGCATGGTGGCGAGCAGTCCAGCTCACCAGGTGCCGGGCGGTAGCGAGGTCAGAGTTGATGGCGAGGTTCCTGGCGGGCCTGGCCCAGGGCACGAGGAGTACTTGAACACAATGGCTCCCGGGCCAGCAGGTTACTGTTTTCACCGCTCATCTTCAGACGAACGCTTGGCCTCTGCGTAAGTAGCGGTTCTGCGGATCTTCTTGATTTTCTCAGCTGCAAGCTGTTTCACAACACCATGGCGGCGCTTCTCAACGTTCTTCCCGTCGCCGTGGCGGTGGCGATCTTCATTCGGCTCTTGTTCTCGGGCAGGCGTCCGAAGAACCTGCCTCCTGGGCCCCCGACGCTCCCTATCATCGGGAACCTGCACCAGGTACGCAAAGTCATCCAAACCTATGCCGGCTTGGCCATCGCTGACCTTCACAGATGCCCACGCGTGATGCCCACCTCCAGTTCGAGAAGTGGGCGCGGGAGTATGGCCCGGTGTACAGCCTCATCCTCGGCACCAAGACGCTCATCGTGCTGTCGAGCGACAAGGCCGTCAAGGACCTTCTGGACAAGAAGAGCAACATGTACTCGCACCGCCAGGAGATGTACATCGGCCAGAAGATGTGCAGCGGCGACCTGCGCATCCTCATGATGGGCTACGACGCGAGATGGCGCATGTGTCGCAAGCTGGTCCACACCCTGCTCAACATCTCGGCCGCCAAATCGTACGTCCCGTACCAGATGCTTGAGAACAAGCAGATGCTGTACGAGATGGTCACCCAGCCGGAGCGCTGCATGTACAACATCCGCCGGTACACCAACTCGCTGACGACCACCATGGTGTTTGGCTGGCGCACGGCAACTTACGAGGACGACAAGATGATGCAACTCTTTGACGGCTTCTCGCAGTTTGCCGAGCTCAACATGACCGGCATGGCCGGCCTCGTGGACTTCTTCCCCTTTCTCCGCTGGCTGCCCGACTTCTTGCTTCCCGTGCGCGCCAAGGCCAAGGAGTTGCACCGCAAGGAGAAGGAGCTCTATCTCGGCCACTGGCTCAAGGCCAAGGAACAGACCAAGGCGGGCACCATCATGGGCTGCTTCAGCGAGGACCTCGTCCGGGCACAAAAAGCCGAAGGCTTCTCAGACGACCAAGCCTGCTACATCACAGGCACGCTCCTCGAAGCCGGCTCCGACACCACCTCCAGCACGCTCTACGCCTTCGTCCAAGCCATGCTCCTCTACCCCTCTGTCCAGCGCAAAGCCCAAGCCGAACTCGACCGCGCCATCGGCCCCTCCCGCATGCCCACCATGGACGACTACGCCGCCCTCCCCTACATCCGCTGCATCGTCAAGGAAACCCTTCGCTGGATGCCCACCACCATCCTCGGTGCCGTCCCCCACGCCACCACCCACGATGACTACTACAACGGCTTCCTCATCCCGAAAAACGCCGGTGTCATCAACAACGTGTGGGCGATCAACATGGACCCCGTCCGCGCGCCTAACCCGCGCCAGTTCATCCCCGAGCGCTACACAGACGACCACCAGAGCCTTGCTGACGCTGCTGCAAACCCGGATCCGGCGAAGCGCGATAGCTTTACGTTTGGCGCCGGGCGGAGGATCTGTCCCGGCATGCACGTAGCGGAGCGGAGTTTGTTTCTGGGGGTTGCGCGCATGCTGTGGGCGTTTGATATCAAGCCTGTGGTGGGGGCGGATGGGAAGGAGGTGTTGCCGGACCAGGAGAGGTTGACGCAGGGGTTTGTGTGCCAGCCGGAGGAGTTTCGGGTGCAGATTGTTCCGAGGTCGGGGGCGCATAGGCAGAGGGTGGTGGAGGAGTGGCAGGAGGCGGAGAGGGAGTGGTTGGATGAGGGGACGAAGCAGTGGAGGGTTTCGCCTTTGGAGGGGAAGAGGGGGAATGGGAAGGCGTAAGGGGTGTGAGGGTTGTTGGGGTAAAGGTGGAATGGGGGTTGAGGACAGGAGGGTGGGAGATACCATTTTTGGTTGTGCTTTTTGGATGTTGAACATTTGGACATTTGGATATCAAGTGCGTTGTGTGTTACGCAAGACCTACCTACCTCAACTCCAGTTTTTGGTCAAGACATTTTCCCAACATGTTCAGTCCCATACCACACAAAACCTTCTCTGAACTCGTTTTCTGTTCTTACTACAGCAACTTCCAGTCCGTTGACTCCCTCACTGCCACAGTTACTTTGTCGGAGCGGTCAAACTCCGAACAATGGTAGCGGCTCACATTGTTTTCTTCTCGAGGTGGTTCGGCACATGCAGCGGCCACAGTGCAGTCTGTGCTACGCATACGGCCTTCCACGCATTTTATCGACGCACACTGATCTTCTCTCGTGCCGAATTTCGATCCCGTCCCCGCATGATTCCCAAGGAGCAGAGCCCCTGGTCCGGTTCGGCATCCTCGCCGTCTGGTTCACTCCCGGGAGTCCTGGACTCCACAATTCCGGGGTAAAATGGAGACAACCCTTCCGGAAACGGAAGCCGTGGGGTCACGATCTTGAGCCTTGCAGGGAATCAAAATGGAGCCAAACTGTCGGGATTTTCTGGGGGTGGGAGAGTCCGAGACTGTCTGCTCCTCCTCCCACATGTCCCGCATCTCCCACCACTCCCACCACCACTCCCACCACCACTCCCACCACCACTCCCACCACCACTCCGTCCGACTGCCATCCCCGACCCTGAGGACGACCAGGTGCCGTGAGAGCAACCGAGAGTCTTCTCCTCCCGTGGCAGTTGACGGGTGCTGCGTTCTGCGGAGTGTGGTTCGCCGTCGTTGCGGGGAAGGAACTGGGAATCAGGAAGTTGGGGTTCCCAAGTTTGCGGTTGAGGGAGGGAGGTGGGAATATCATTGAGGTCTCACAGCCGGTTGGACGGGTTGTTTCACATGACACCACTCCAGGTCGACAACACGTTTGATATTGAGAACGAACTCACTCTGACGGTCTAACTCAACCAACCTCACAGTAACCTAACATCATGATGGATCAAGTGAACAGCAACCAGGCCTTGAAGATGCCCCGCGCTACTACCGCTCTTGTCCTCCCCAAGGTTGGCGGCAAGTTTGAACTGCGCGAGGTCTATCTCGCCGACATCCAGCCCGACGAAGTCCTCGTCGAGATCCACGCCTCCGGCCTCTGCCACACCGACCTCTCCTGCGCCGCCGGGCTGCTCCCATGCAAACCCAACGCCGTCCTCGGCCATGAAGGTATCTACTTCTTCTCCCCTCACCAGCCTCTCATGCTCACCCCATCTAGGAGCCGGCATAGTCCTCCAAACCGGCCCCTCGGTAACCCACGTCTCCCCCGGCGCCAAAGTCCTCCTCTCCTTCTCCCACTGCGAGACCTGCCCGGCCTGCCTCTCCTCCCACCCCGCCTATTGCCACACCTTCAACGCGCGCAACTTCGGCGGCGCCCGCCCAGACGGCACCGCCTCCCTCCTCTCCTCCGCCTCCCCCTCATCCGGCATGGGCACCACCTCCTTCTTCGGCCAGTCCTCCTTCGCACGGCACGCCCTCGTCCACCGCTCGTGCGTCGTCAAGGTCCCGGATGACACCGACCTCGCGCTGTACGCGCCGCTGGGGTGCGGAATGCAGACGGGTGCCGGGGCGGTGCTGAACGCGCTGGATGTGAAGGAGGGGAGTACGGTGGCGGTGTTTGGGGTGGGATCGGTGGGGTTGGCGGCGGTGATGGCTGCGAAGGGGCTGAGGGGGGCGAGGGTGGTGGTTGCGGTGGATTTGGTGGAGGGGAGGTTGGAGGTGGCGAGGGGTTTGGGGGCGACGCATGGGGTGCTTTCGTCTGGGATGGGTGAGGGGGAGGTGGTGGAGAGGATTAGGAAGATTTGTGGGAGTAATGGGGTGGATTATGCGGTGGATTGCACGGGTGTGGTGGGGGTGATTAGGACGATGATTGACTCGTTGGGGACGAGGGGGAGGGGGTGCACGGTGGGAGCGCCGGGGTTTGGGAAGTGTGTTAGTTTGGATGTGATGGAGCATTTGACGTATGGGAAGGAGTATGTTGGGTGTGTGGAGGGGGATAGCTTTCCGGCGAAGGTGAGTTTTACCAGTTCTGGAAGAGGGTTGAGGTTGTGGCTGACAAGAGCAGTTCATCCCCTATCTCATGGAGGCCCACGCCAAGGGCTTGTTTCCGATGGACAAGTTCATCAAGTACTACGAGTTCAAAGACTACGAGCAGGCGATTGAGGACACGCATAGCGGTAAGGTCGTCAAGGCAGTGCTCAAATGGACTTGACAGGGCGAATGGGGTTCCTATAGGTCTCAGAGCAGCATCCACAGGCAGATACCACAGCGGAAAGAAGATGGCTTTTTTCGGGCTCTCTGGATTTTATTGATGTCCAGCAAAGAGCAAGAACGGTTCCCGACGGAACTTGGCTTGCAAGGCAGCAAGGCCTGCTCCTTTTCATCCTCTCCCTTCTCTTCCACAGCCAACCCTAACCCCAGCCCCTATTTCCAGGTCAAAAGGGGGCTCGCACCACCACAACCACCATAAAAAATGAACCAGAAAGCCTCCCGAGAGAAAGGGAAACTTCTCAATACTGTGATGCCCACAGCCAGAATCGAACTGACGACCTTGTCATTACTAGTGACACGCTCTACCACTGAGCCATGCGGGCGAAGAGAAGAAAGAGGAGGAACTGGTGAAGCCGGAGGTCACCGGATTGCCCACAGCCAGAATCGAACTGACGACCTTGTCATTGACCTAGAAGGTTCCTTGCAAGGATACTAGTGACACGCTCTACCACTGAGCCATGCGGGCTACCACTTCCTGTGATTGGATGTTGTTGGTGCCGGGGGATGGAAAGGAGACTGATGGTTGGGAGATTTGCGGCATTTTTGTGTTGTGGGTGGATTTGTGGGGTCGAGTGTTCTGTGAGTGGAGGTGGGATTTCGAAGAGGGTAGGGGGAAATGAAACGAGCTCGCCAGGGAGCTCTTGGCCGTTTAGTGGAGGGAGATGGAAGTCGACAATGGCAACAACAATGCAATTCAGTTTTTCGCCCGGGATGCTGGGAAGAGGCAAAACCTTGAACGGGATGACAAAAAGGGGAACGTGAAGCTGTTCGGCCTCCAAGCCTGAAGCAAAGAACTTCCGGATTTTGAGTAAAACACTTTTCTCCCCCCACCAGCTGATCCTTGAGAAGAGCGAACTTCACACTTGGGCAATCTCGCATCCTAGTCCTGGCTCCAGGAAAACGCCAAACGCCAAACCAAACTCAATCCGCTACCAACAGCCAGATCCAACCCTTTTTCATCACCTCTATCCCTCTCTCCGATCACGTGTGCCAGTGCTTCTTCACATTCCACAACGGATCAACCCCTGCCTCTCCCCGATCCGCAGCCACATCCTCCTCGCTCTCACTCGGCTGCGGGCCGCCCAGGCCTTCGCCCGGCCCAAGCCGAATCGTGTGGTGCAGCTCCTGCGGCAGCGGATCCAGGTCGGACCGGTCCGCCGCGACGTCTGCCTCGCTCTCGGTCGGGTTGCCCTTGACCTCGGCGCCGAACATCTGCGCGTAGATGTACACGCCCGTGCCGGCGCCCGTGGCGGGGCCTGTGCCTAGGTGCTCGGGCAGTGTATCGGGCGCGTTTTGGCCGTGGTAGATTTGCGTGGTGTAGGGGGCGCGAGAGACCTCGTTGAGGGTTTGTTCGGAGGTGTCCCAGTGGGAGGACCAGTCGGCGCCGTAGACGCCTTGGTTGGAGGGGGAACTGGTGGGCTGGTCGGGTTGGTGAGGGGAAGACTTGCGGCGCGCGCGGAGGGTGTTGATGGTGGTTGCGCGGGTGGCGAGGGTGCGCAGGGCGGTTGCCCTGGGGAGGGCGGTCGTGATTCTGCGGAGTGTGTACATGGTGGTGAGTATGAGTTGTGCGGTGGATGAGGATGGATGGTAGGTCGGACGACCTCGATGCTAACCTTATAGCATCTCGAGACCTTTCTGCAACTCTGCGATTGACATGACGTCACGTCATAAAGCAATGAGTGGTGAGGTGAGGGATTGGCTCTCGATGGTGGACAGGATCTCCGTCAAAGAAGCGTCACACCACTCGGACCTTGCCCCGCGCGGCAGATGCTCTTTGTTGCTGGTTGCTGAACCATCCCATCTAAACCGCAGGGACATGGGCACTTAAGTGTTGACTCTAATATGACTGTATATGATCCATTGCACAGTTTGGGACCTCGGCATGTTGAAGACAACGGAAGTGATCAAGGGAAATATCATTGTTTCTTTTCGACTTAGCAACTCAGTTATCATGTGACGGTCGCTTAGTGTGCAGATGGGAAGTACTATCGGCCAAAACAGGGGATCATCAACCGGGAACACATTATGCCCTGTGTTACCTATACCGTCGCGCCTGTTAAGGCAATCAGGGGCTGTACTGTGCAGCTCGGCACTCCAGGACCTGGCCTATCGGTCGCATCGATGGTGAGAAAATCCTTTGCAGGGTTGTATTTGGCCGTCGATGGGAGTCGAAAGAAGAACCGCGTTCAGAGCTTCAGGGGCTGCTTTCGCGTTGCATTCAGAGAACTCACACAAGAACAGATGACTTTCCCCGGCAGTCGAGGCTTCAAGTTGCCAGGCGATCATCACAAGAGTTAATCAAACTCTGTTGAAGAGCCATCGAAGATACTTTTGCTGCCCGCGTCCCAAGAGGTAGCACCGTCGCATCCCAGGGGTTGGCATATGCGGGCCAAGACCAGGGGGTGGGTGAAGATCGACGTCAGGTCCCTGAGATCGGCCCGATGATCGTAGCTCGGACGGGAACACAGGGGCATTCGGCAGCAAACAACACTGATGAAGAACGCCGGTGAAGGAGGATGAAACGCGGAAGCGGCTGGCGGCCTAAGACAAGCCGAAGCCCCGCGTGGGAATGAGTGTCTGGAGGGGAAATCCTACCCTGAATTGGGATGCTCGTCGGGATACGCCCAGGAGGTTTCCCATCTAAAATCTCCTGTCCACCACCGACCCAAGCCGCTGGTTCTGTTTTCTGTTTGATGATGAATTAGAGACCTAGACAGGAATAGCAACATGTCAGCAACCACTCTCGTCGGACAAGCGCCCACCAACCTGGGGCCGCTGACAACAACATTCACACCACCAGCAGCATGCACAGTTGCGGTCGGTGCGAGTGGTGGCTTGGGAGACAATGCCTGGCTGGGACAAGCTTGCTCGAAGGGGAACGCAGTTGACGCCACATTATGTTGCCCCCCAACCTCCAAGGACGTTGGGGAACAGCAGCCTTTCCATGGATTGGGCTTTTACTCTCCTGGGATTCACTGCCCGGTCGGGTACGCAACTGCATGCTCGGCAACAGGAGGCAGTGGGGGAGCATTGGGATGGCCAGTACAGTTCAGCCTTCAAGATGGTGAGACGGCGGTTGGTTGCTGCCCAAGGTAAACCATATCTTTGTCCAGCTCGAAGAATGACCTTAGCTGACTTGCCCTTAGTGGCTATGGCTGCGCCAACATTAACGGCCAAATATGCACAATGCTCGCCACAACCAAGATTGAAACCGTAACATGCGACGGGGATAACTTCGCAACTACCGCAGCCGCTGACGCCTCCATCACCGCCCTCAGCCTCTTCGCCCCCATGATCCAGATCAACTGGCAAAGCAGCGACCGCCCGTTCTCAACCACCTCCCCCTCATCAAGACCCCAAGCAACCACAACCCCCCTCATCGTCGCCGCCCACGGCACGCAAACTATCGACCCCGACGCCTACTCCCGCCCAGAAACCCTCGTCCTCGACGCCAACCCGCAAACAGCCTCTTACGGCCTCGGCCCAGCCGAAATCCCCCCTACCCCGACCCCTTCCCTGCATGACTCCCGCTCTCAAAATAATAACAATCAGTTCACCCCCGGCACAAAAGTAGCTTTTGGCGTCGCCGGCGCCGCGACAGGCTTGTTCCTAATGGTGTGTCTGCTGTTTTATTGCTGGCGAAGAAGGAAGGGGAGGAAGCAGGCGAGCGAGATGGATGTGTTGTATGGTCTGAGTGGTACCAGGAGGCAGACGGATTCAGGGAGGGAGTTTGATGAAAGTGGGAATTTGCCTGGGTGGTACCGGGGGCAGAGGTTGGTGACGCCGACGAAGGATTTGTTTACGAGGAGGGGGAGGGGAGAGGATAAGGGTGGGATGAGAGGGGTTAGGGAGGTGGAGGTGCCGATGGGGACGTATCTTAGGGGGGGGAGGGGTAGTAGGGTGTGAAAAGGGGTGACAAGAGTGTGTCAGCAACAGGATGTGATCTGAAGACGAGAAGTGTATTCAGGCACGCCCAGTGAAGCAAACTCGGTCAACTTCTGTTTTTCTAGACCACTGCAGCGTCAGTATCACTATCCAGTCTTACTCTGTTTTCGAGTTTTTTTTTCTCGGGGGAGGAGGAAGAGCGAATTAGAAACCATTGGGCGTAGATCCCAAATGGAGAGTTTTGGAATAGAGAGGAAGCTTCAACTGTCTGGTTCGGTTGATGACCGCAAATGTTGCTCTCTCTTAAAGATGCTGCTAAATAGTACAAACCCAAGCCTAACTTATATGCTTGCGCTCCGGAATTTGAGATTGAGTAATAAAGAACTGCATCTCTCTTCTTAAGACTAGCATTTCCCTGCTATTACCTGGAAATTCTAGCTCGGCAGGAAATGTATACTCCTGTCTTTTCTCATCCATGGAACGGTTCAGACTTCATACTCTTGTCGCAAAAGCGGAACTAACGATCGGATATGGCGGAGATCCTTGGTCTTGTACACTAAACATGTTGGACCCTTTTTTTCAGGGATGTTGGTTAAAGAAGGGCCGGGATATCAGAGGAGCACAGAAATTTCTGGTGCATGTTGAGACCTTGATTCTCGTTAGAAAATCTCAAGGTCTCAATAAGATGGATGTAGTTACTTGGAAAACTTTTTCCGAGAAACCAACTGGAGCAAGACGAACAAGGCTCAAGTGAGTCCGGTCCGCGGTTGGGAGGTGATTAAGATTATTGCTCTATTGTACCAAGAAGAGATGTCTCTTATGCAAGCCTCATTGCGGTGGCTTTGTCTATCTAGTCCGAACTTCCCTTGAATCTACCTTTGCGACCTTGTCATCCCTGAACTATCATCATCAATATTGGCACTCCCACCAGTCACAGTGGTGTAGCTCTGTATTGCTGGAGTAAAGTTTTGCTTGGTAATCAGGTCCTTCTCCGAGCCTGTGTCATCCAGCGCATAAGACTTCATCTCGATCGACTGCTGCACTCGGATGGTCATGGGGCCCTCGGGCTCCATGTTGTCAAGCTTGTCGCTTCTGCTGCCGAAAGTTTGTAACGCACGACTCCGGCTGGCTGACATCCCACTAGGGCCGCCGTGTCGGTCAGGGTATGAGGATGAGTCGCCATGCTTCTTGCCCAGGATAACGCGCGTAACAAAAGCTTGGATAGCGGGGACGGAAAGCAGGATGATGGCGAGGTTGATCTCGAGGTGGGACCAGAGGCCGATGTCGACACCGATAACTGTTGGGGTCAGCAAGGGAAACTCGTGGAGGTTCGGTGGGTCTGGAGAAAAAACGTACTAGGCTGCATGTCCATGGGTCCGCTGAGGTTCTCATAGAGTGACTTCAACCGGATGATGGACACGACGGTGACACTGGCTTGAGTTAGAAAATGCTGCAATGCTGGGTTTCAGGAAACTTACAGAGCTCCACAGGAAAAGATGCAGATGAGAATCACCCGCTGCTTCTTGGGTACCTGGAGCCTGAAAAGGAACGGAGCGGGAATTGACAGCAGCAGCAGGTCGTTGAAGATGTTGAAGCCGGCAATGGCGTACTGAAGGGCGCTGCGGTTCACGCACCACCCGTCCACCGAGTCATCCCAGGCCTTCTGGGGCGGACTGCAGTAGAAGAGAGAGCCGGACACCGTCATGATGCCACAGACCAAGATCCAGCCGAACATAATCTTGTTCCACCTCTGGGCCCGTGGCGTGGCGAAGAGGCGGTACGACTGGGCCGTGATGGAGAGCTTGTAAAATGTCTGAGACAGGTTGTAGCACCCGATCGTAACGTAGAGACACTGCCCATGCGAGTCAACATCAACTGTAAACCAGGAGACAGAAGGGTCTGTATGACTTGACACTCACTTTCAAGAAGCGGACCAACACATCGTGGTTGACTTCTTGACCGAGGCCAAATTGGATTTCTGTCAGGACACGGTCAGCGGGGCTGCTCAGGGGTAAACGGTTGCTCAAAGGAGCGGGAGGAGAGTATTTACGGTACATGATGGCGACGAGGAAGCCGAAGGAGCAAATCTGGCAGCCGATCAGCATGTCTCTGAGTTGTGCACAAGGAGGTAGGACAAACCATGGCCCCAGTCATGAGGTAGTCATCGACGCCCACTCTCTTGACGATGAATGCTCTGGTAAACAGCCGGAGCATGAGAACGATGAAGGCGAGCGTTGTCCATAGCAGAGAGTTCGCTACGAGTGCGTAGTTCCTCTCCACAACGGGCATACCCGCGATGTACCACATCTTGAACACTGGCGGTCCAGCTCTGTCGAGCCCGTCGACGTTAAGAGACACAGGAGATGCAACGAGATGGAACTGTCAAGCTGTCGGATCCGATTGTTGGGTAATATTGCAGGTTCCGGGGCCGTAGATCGAGTCCCGGGAACTTGGAAGGTTTCTGGATCTTCGATCCTCGGCCCCATTCTTTGCGATCCTCATGCCCTCTTAATTTTCCAACCCCTGCTTTCGATTTCTGGGGATTTTCAGCCACCCACTCATCGGCTGGGTTGACGGAAATTTGGAAGCGAAGACCCCACGGCATGCCATGCTTCGCCAACGAACGATCGCCTCCTGTAGGATCGGGGCGAGGAGATGCCAGGGGTTGTTTTTCCGGGACTCCATCGAATTTCCAGGGGGGCGATTCCCTCGATTCCACAACCCACTTGCTGCTCTCCGATGAGCTCCCGATCTCGCTGAGAGGACTGAAACTTTCAACGACAAAAAAAGATATTCCACGCACAAATATTCAAGTGTCTTGACGAGCTTGCTGCTTTGATGCCCTTCCATTTCTGCGAGCCTTGGCAGGACGAAGCGAGCAAAAAGAAATCCTAGCCGTTTGGAAAGCGGCACAGCACGCCACTCATTCGACGAGCAATCCCATCCAACGGGAGCCGGAGGGAGTCCCGCCAGGTCGGACCCAAGTGGGCGGTCTGGCGACGTTGTCAAGCGGCGCAGTTTTTTTCTTAACAGCAACATGTGCATAACGAGGCGGATGAGGTCTAGAAGTCACCGTGTCCAGAGGCGTTCAGAGTCCGGAAAGCCCCGTGTCGAGTTTCCATCACCTTGAAGCCCCCTCGCCTCGACATCAGCCGACAAACCCCTGGACCCATGACCCATCTCGCCGGGAGCCCCTGGTCAAGTCCCGAACCATGGAGTCGTCATGGAGCCGGCCCGCTCGACTCCACTACCGATCCGTCCCGCCCCCGAGAAAGGGAGAGTCAGGAGGCAACCATTTCGAACGCGATGAGGCATTTAACCCACTACCTTTAAAGTGGTGAAGTCGATGATACGACACGTTGTTAGCAGACGTGGAACGACAACTTCAACCACTTTTTTCTGACGGAAACACTCTTCATTTTGTTCCTGAGAAGGCCTTGGTGAAAGTTCTGCACCTCGTCGACAGCGTGCATTAGTTCGGTTTGGTAGTGATGCGCTAATCTTGAAAAATCGCAAGCTTCTTCCGGGACAGATCCGCGGGGGCTTGGTGTCCACCAGTTCGTGCCAGGGCCCGGTGGGGGCGAAAGAGCAGCAGATTCTTCAGACTAGAGCAGAAACTTGCCGTCGAACGAGTCTGACGTCTTGGCTTTAGGCTAGTCTGCACTCCTCATTGGAAGTTACCTCCGCATCGAACCATCCTCGTTTAAACTGCCTGAGCTGAATTGGGCTAAAGCGTGCATTGCATGGAACAAGCTCAGGCACTGCAAGCGAGCCCCAAGCGAGGTGGAATACCGAGGGAGCAGACAACGGGTTGTGTGTTAGGTGTTGTTTTGATATTGACGCTCGCAGTGCTTGCTCTCTCAAAAGGCCAACGACAAGAATCAAGCCACGGCCCAACAATGACACTTGCGCAGCGCCAGTCTAATCAACTCAAGATGAATACATGTCCTCCTCCTTCTCAACCGGGGCATCGATGTGGTTGTTGAAATCCTTGCTCGGATCAAACAGGAACACCGAAACTGTTCACATTCAGTCAGCAACCGCCAGACGACCATCATCAGGGACGGAGGAGAACATACCAACAGCAGCAATAGCCACAAACGCCACCGCGGACACCCACACGTTGCGGAAACCCTCAGCATACGTGTCCATAAGAGCACCAACGCCGGCACCGATGATGGGCGGCGTAACACCAGGCACCTGAGCGAGAGCGGCCTGGTTCTGGGAGGCAAGGTTCATCACAAAGTCCGGAATCGACTCTGCGGGCAGTCCGGCCTTGGCCGCGGCCTCAGCGATGTTATCCGGGATGTGGCGGGTGGCGCTGATGAAGACGGCGTTGTCTAACGGAGGAAAAGTGGTGTTAGTCAAGACAACGGA
Source organism: Amesomyces nigricolor (assembly GCA_004802645.1). Lineage (NCBI taxonomy): Eukaryota > Fungi > Ascomycota > Sordariomycetes > Sordariales > Chaetomiaceae > Amesomyces > Amesomyces nigricolor. The sequence goes on along the minus strand of SRKS01000008.1, from coordinate 570,389 downwards.
ACAGACAAACGACAAGGGGGTTTCTTACAGATGGCAATGCCGATGGTGCCGCCCAGCGAGCGGACGCTGATGAGCAAGCCACTGGCAATAGAGATAAGGTCGGCGGACACGGCAAGCTGGGCAGCCGTAACCAGCGTGATCAGTGTCATGCCGAGGGCCCAGCCCATCAACACCGCATAGCCCCAAACCGGCTTCGAGGAGTCCTTGTCGGCCGTCGCCATGCAGGCGAAGAAGGCGACAAAGATGAGGAAGGCAACAACCGTCGCCCACCGAACCTTCTTGGTGTGGGCGCAGTAGAGGCCGGTAACCACGGACGCCGCCATGGTGCCGAAGAAGGCAATGCTGAACCGGGTGGTGACGATGAGGAAGTCGGTCTCGTACAGCACGCTGACCTGGAAGGCGAAGTAGATGTTGGCCGCGAAGAAGGCGACACCCTCGCAAAAGATGCAGATGAGCGAGATGACATAGTTGCGGTTGCCTTTGAAGAGACCGTGGTGGAACATGCCGTCCTTCTTGAACTTCGTCTCGTACAAGATCAAGCCGAGGCCGAGAGCCACGCCAACAGCGAAGGGGGCGGCGACATGGGGGTCAGACCACTGGTACGGGTTCTGCGACCACGACAGAGCAACGCAGAACAGGACCAGACTGGACAACAGGAGGGCGTAGCCGATCCAGTCAAGGCGCGCTACCTTCTCCTGGAAGGTCAGGGTGGCTTGCAACGGCCTGGGAGGCGGCTGATAGCAAAAGGCGCAGATGACGGCGGCAAGAACGAAGCAGGCCATGGCAAGGTAGTAGAAGTTCCGGAAGCCGGCGGGGTTGTGCCGGCAGAGGGCGCCGCCGACAAGAAGGCCGGCGACGAGACCAAAGCCGTTGGACATCATGACGGCGGCCTGAGCCCACGCACGCCAACGCCGGGGGAGAACCTCGGAGGGCACGCTGTGGAGCAAGGGCTGCATTCCGAAGGCCGCGCCGATGACGGTGAAACCGGCGATGACCATGGCCATGGAGGAAGCCCGGGCGACGATGACGGAGCCCACAGCCCCAACCAGACAGAGAGCAACAAGGAACCATTTCCGGCCCCAGTAGTCAGCCGCCTGGGAGATGGGCGGCCCCAACACCACCGTGAGGATGGTGATCGGGGCTGTGATCCAGATGACCTGGTCTGCCCGGTGGAAGTAACCGCCGATGAGTTGCCCTTGCTGTCATGAACACTTGTCAGCTCGTGTCTGGGATATTTCAGGAGACGACGTAGTGGGAACTCACCGAGCCTCCACCAACCAAGGCGAAGATTTGGGCGAAATAGATCAGGCCGATGGCAAAGACAGCCAGGAAGGTCTTTGCGTGGAGGCGTGCCCGCGGCTCATTGTCACTGGCGCTGTCATTGCCAACGGATGAGACGTCCACCGCGGGGGCATCCTTTGCTTTCTCCAGGTCCCCTGACATTGTGCCTGTTGTTGACTATGGCCGTGGATGTGTTGACAAGGTCGGGACAAACAACGACTGTCGATCAGGAGCAAAGGGACATGAGGTGGTCCGAAGACATGGACGGGAGAAAGATGAAAGCCGGTGGATCTTCTGGAGGAGCCGTGGCAACAATGGCCAGGGGTAGAAAGAGACTAATGGATCTGTGCCGTAGCAGGTCAGGGGACCCCTTGCCACCCGTCCCACCACTGCATCCCAAGCGAGAACGGTTAAGCGTTGAGGAGGCGTTGTTTACACCCCTGTAGGGAGGTCAGACTCTGCGAACTCCTGACCGCATCCGATCCCCTCAAGGTTCCGACTGGCAACTTCCAGAGCGGTGGCAACGTGAGTCTCGCCAAGCTTCAGCCTTCATCATGTCTCTGAACGTCGCTATTGCTGGTGCTGGTATCTCGGGCCTAGCCGCTGCCATCTCGCTCCGCCGCAGCGGACACAAGGTCACCCTCTACGAGCGATCCGCGCTCAACAATGAGATCGGCGCCGCTATCAACGTGCCGCCCAATGTTGGCCGTTTCCTGGCGCCGTGGGGTCTCGACCCTGTTCAGGCACGCTTTGTGACCTCCAAGGGGATGTCCTTCCACTCGCCCTTCACCTTGGAGAATCTGATCAATCACAACCATACCCAAAACAAGGAGATCTATGGCGCTGTTCTGGACTACGCCCACCGTGTCGACCTTCACGAGGGCTTGAAGCGTCTGGCAACGGACCCCGAGGGTCCAGGGGTCCCAGCCACCATCAAGCTGAAGTCGGAAGTTGTCGCCTACGTGAGTCATTGATACCTCTGAATCCTGCCCCTTACAAGCCACACCATTGCTGAGAAAATTCAGGACCCGGAGACACCCTCAATGACCTTTGCCGATGGCTCCGTGGTAACGGCAGACCTGATCATTGCCGCAGACGGCGTCCACTCTATCGCCCCTGAGGCCATCACGGGCAAGGCAAACCCGCCTCAACCGGCGAAGCATCACAATTGCTGCTACCGCTTTCTCATCCCCACTGCGGTGCTGGAGGCCAACCCAGCCACAAGGTGGTTCATTGATGATGCGTTCAATGGCGGCACGAGGATATACTCCGACGTCAAGGGGGGGAAGCGCCTAGTGACATACCCCTGCCGCAAGTGTGTATCCCTGTTCTCACCTCCTTACCCAACTGAATTCTGACTATGGCCTTTACAGTGGCGAGATTATGAACTTTGTTGCCATCTGTGACAACGAGAACATCAAGTCCAAGCGTGAAGGTGAGGGACCATGTAACTCCTGTCTCTTATTCCCAAGCTAACAAGCGGGCAGACTGGCATGCTTCCGTAGACGCGACCGAAGTCTTGGACAAGTACACCGGTTTTCACGAGGGACTCCTCGCCGTCATCGGGTATGTATCCCCCCACACCATCCCTACACCGACACCCCCCTGACATCCAAACAGGCAAGCAACCGAGGTCAAGCGCTGGCCCCTCTTGTACCGGCCTCCCCTTTCGACCTGGCACAAGGGCAAGCTGGCTGTCACCGGAGATGCTGCACACCCCATGTTGCCCCGTAAGTTCATCACTCAATGGGAAATTCTGCAAACAAGACATCTTCCTAACACTTCTCCTCAGACCATGGCCAAGGCGGTGCTCAGGGCATCGAGGATGGTCTTGCCGTTGGTCTGGTCATGTACGGTGTTACCGACTCGGTCCAGGTTGCCGAGCGTCTGGCAGTCTATGAGAAGGTCCGGTACAACCGGGCTTCGTCGATCCAAATTCTTAGCAACTTCGGGTTTGATGAGGAGACCCCGGCAGAGCTGGTGAACTATCTGGATGGTCGGCCTGTGCCGTGTAAGTCGCCCCAGCGAGGACATCCTTTGTCCTTTTCCTCCCGAATTTGAGTTCAACTGCTGACATATGCTGGCTGTTGTTTAGCATCTGTCAAGGACATGATTAAGCTGGCGTATTGTCCTGATGTTGTGGAGAACACGGTCAAGCACATGCAAGAGGTGTTCCCTGGCTTTAGCCTGCCCGCGGACTTCTTTCTGGCGTCGGACGCATAATCTTTACGGTCAAGTTGTTATGGGACTTTTAGGGGTTAAGACGAAGCTGTTCTTGGAAAAGCTAACTCCTCTTGCCTTCTGTTTCTTGGACTCAAGGGCACTCTGGTGTGTATTTCCTGGAACCATGGCAATACAGAACCACCATTCCTTCGGCCTTGTGATAGTTTCCAATTCTGACTCCTCGTTCATGGAGAATGCCTTGATATCCCAGTTTTCAGATAATCACATCTGTGCTCATCATGGTTACCGTCTTCCCAGATTCAGAATAAACCGGAGGGTAATTAAACAGAACACCAACTCAAGTAACCTCAAAATTTACTCCGTACAACAGTCAGATAAAACACCTTTCAGAAAGCTTCATCCTCAACCCGCCCTATTTTAAACCGCGACCCAACCTCAGCATCACCCTACAAAACCTTCACCAACACCCCCACCACCACCAACCCCCAAACCCCCCACCCTCTTACCCCCATCCCCGACACACCCCCATTCCTAACCTCCCACTGACTAATCCTCGACTCCCCCACCTCCCTCCCCTCCATGCTCATACACTCAGTAATATTCTGCCCCCACGTCTTCGTCTCCTTGTTATACCCCAAATACCGGCGCGGGATCTCGCACCACATGTAGCACCCCGCGATCGCGTTGACAGGGCTCGGGTGGCAGCAGTCGGCCATCCATGCGGCGGACATGTTGGTGCCTGGGACGAGGATGTAGTTGATATCGTCTGGGATGGACCACTGGGCTTCGCTGGGGAGGGCGTCGGGGCCGAGGCATTTGAGGCTGGAGTTGTGGTTGAGGCGGGGGTCGGTCCAGGACATTTTTGGGGTGGTGGAAAGGTTGTGGTGGACTGGTGGTGGTAGGTGGGGGTTGCTGTGAGTTGGGGGATGTTGTAGGGGATGGAAAAGATGGATATGGTATGCTTCAACGTTGGGAAGCTGCTGGAATTGATTGCCGCTGTTCAAGAAAGGAAGTTGGGGGTTTTGTTGCGGTCTGGGACCTGTCGTCTGAAACACGTGGATACTTACTGTTGATGAGAGATGGAAATCTTGCTGAAACATCTTGGGGTAAATCCTCAATCCTACGGCCAACACCCCACATCATGCCATTCCATTCCAAGCAGCATGCTGTCAGATCAGTGATCAGAAAGCCTTACCGCCTTGGCGCCTGCCTAGCACCGTTTCCGCAGAAGATTTCCTCGCAACACTCAAAAAAGGAGGGCATACCCGGCAGATCCAAAAACACCGTCGGCAACATTGAACAGCAATCCGCTCCCCAAAAGCCGTTAAAATATACAAAGGAATGCAATATACCGTCGTACTCTTCAACGGCGTTTGATCTGGCCATGGGGTATGTAGTTATAGCCAAAAACGCAGTAAAAACACCTCAAAATGGTCGTGTTTGAGTGTTGCGCGGAAATAATGCGGGAACAGCACCAAGCAGGCGCCAACTTATTTAAGGTGTCAAGAGCTCAAATTTAGCTCATGATGCTCATCACGCACCAACAACACCACTGAAATCATCACCATATTCCCCTCCCTGCAACACAAGGTGGTTCCAATCACACCTCCTCGTCCTTCCACTATTCGGGCTGTTTGCCCGTCGCCTGACAACACCATCGAGGCTTTCTGGTATCCTCTGACGTCACTGGTTTGGCTGCTGGTTGCTTAAATGAGGTGTTGGCAGTTACGGATAGTGATCAGTGCAGTGCGCTGTTGGATCGGCTTCACATGATGGTTTGGGCAAGTCGCGGACACCCATGCACCAGCAATGGCTGGGGTTTGCTTCCTTGAGTTGAGTCCCGTTAACATAGGATTGCTTGATCTGTTTGCGTTCAAGGCCGTTGCTTTGGCTACGACATGGTGGTTCACTGGTCAGGGGGTGATTGTGGAGGATTGGGGGTGAGAGATGCCTCTTGACTTTTTGTAAGACTGTGGTGTGGATGGAGATAGCCGGGCTGATGTTCATTGAGCCTTAGGTTCATGTTGGATGAGAAACGCCAAGCACAGGATGAGATCCATCAGAAAAACCAAGAATGAATTATGCGCTCAACCGACATCTAACTACTGCTCTTGCGCGGCCACGACGCCCTCTTCGTCGCCCTAACGTAGAGGTTGTTCGGCCTGATGAGTTGGAACATGGGATCGTACTCGATCGTCTGGTGGACGTCGTCCCTCTCAAAGCGGTACCGGTACACCAGCTTGGGCAGGAACACCTTGACCTCCTGCAAGGCAAAGTTGAAGCCGATGCAAGAACGGGGGCCCGTTGCGAAGGGAATGTACGCGGCCTTGTGCCTGTTCTTGACAGCTTCTGTGTCCCAGCGGTCGGGGTTGAACAGGGCCGGGTTATCCCAGATGGCCGGGTTGTTGTGAATGTGGTGAATGGCGGGAATGACGACGGCGCCCTCGGGGATCTTGTAGCCGCCGGGCAGGATGAGGTCGCGCATGGCGGTGCGGCCGGGCTGGAAGGAGGGGTTGTGGCGGCGCTGGGTCTCCTTGATGTAGTGGTCGAGGAAGGTGAGCTTGTTGGTGAAGTCGGCCGTGATTTGGGTGTTCTCATCGAAGCCGTTGTCGATGAGCTCTTGCAGGAGGCGGTCCTGCATACCGGGGTATGTGACGAGGCCGTAGATGAGCCACGAGAGGAGCGAGCTTGTGGTGGTGAAGCCGGCGCCGGTGGCCACGAGGAGGGACTGGACCAGGCTCGTCTTGGGGAGCTTGTTGCCCTTGCTGTCGGTTGCGCGGACGGCGTAGTCTGTTGTTGTTAGTAAAGAATAAACAAGTAAACGGAACAATGATGGTGCACATACCAACCATGTTTTCGGCCTTAATAGCGGCTTCCTGGAGCTCAAGATCCTCAACACCACCAGACTTGGCGTTCTGAATGGATTCGTCGATGAACTCCTCGATGCGCTTGAACATCTCCTTGAGCTTCTTCGGGTCACCAAACGGCAGGGAGGCGTACCAGGCACCCCTGGACGAAATCTTCTTGTTGATGGACAAACTCTCAGCAATCAGGGTGATCAGCTCGTGGGGAGGGGCGTCGACGGCGGTAAAGTGCTTGAAGTCGATGCCCAGGACCAGCTTGCCAACCGCCTGGGCGCCGAGCTTGAGCATGAAGGGGTAGACGTTCCAGGCCTCGCCGCGCTTGTCAAGCTCATCAAACACATTAAAGGCGTCCTCAACGGTCTTCTGCATGGTGGGAGCGTAGTGGCGCACAGCCTTGGGCCCGAAGGCGGGCGGCAGGAACTTGTGGGCAACGCGCCATTCTTCTGTGTCGGTGTCGCCAAGGAAGACGCCGGCCTGCTGGTTCTTGATGGGGTACAGGGGGTGGTCCTCGTTGATGAGCTTGGAGAAGTACTCGGACTCGGCAAAGACGAGGCTGGCGAGGGCGGGGTCGTTGGTCTGGTAGACGGTGCGGCCCATGTTGGTGGTCTTGAAGAGGTGACCATACGTGTCGAACAGGCGCTGGTGGTTGCCGAGATGGTCGGGGTAGACCTCGAGGAAGTTGCCAAAGTACGGCAGACCCTTGGGGGCGGGCACCTCACGGACCTTGTTGCCGTCGATGCTGACGGCGATGGGCTTCTGTTCGGCCATGACCTCGTCGAGGGAGGCCAGGGCCTGGTGACCGACCGAGAAAGAGACACCCTTGGGCTCGACGATGCCGAAGTGATGGGCCACGACCTCCTTCAGGTCATCGTGGGCATTTTGGCCGTGCTGGCCAAGATCAGCGGGGATTTCGATGTCCCGACATGTGGACGACTCCTCTCCAAAGAGGAAGAACTGCTTGGTGGTGGCCATGTTCAACTGTTCAACAAAGAAAGTTCAACACAGAAAGATGAGGATGAGTGAGGTGACTTTGTGGGAACTAGGAACTGAACCGGTGTCCACGTTAAGCTGAGGGGCCTTATATCCCTTGGACAACCAGAACGTATCCCTCGCTGATGATGGAGGATCGCTGATTCGCCATGGCGACTCGCCGATGGTCGCGAAAGAGGTCGGTAGGCATTGACGATAGCGAGGAGCCAGATCGCGCCGACTCGCCGATCCGATTTGCGAAGACGGGGAGTGGTGACTCGCGGCAACGTCACAGAATGGCCGATATTTTTTTCTATCGAATGATGAAACTTGCGCTGTCAACCCTCGAGACCCTCTTGACGCATGGAGGTTGACGGAGGGAATTCCGCGGTGGAGAGGGTGCCTGAGGACGATGCCGAGGGAGGGTGGAGCCGCTCAAAGCTTGTTTTTCCCCCCAAGCCTCAAACGAGTGCGTGACGCTGCAGATCGGGAAGGAGAGTGGGTCACTCTCCAAAACTGCCAAGGAGGGACCACTGCCGCCCGTGAAACGCCCCACCCACAGAACGTTACGACCGAACCCGAACAGGCGGGAACAACCCGTTCTATCCATCTCCCCGGCACCTTCCATTCCAGGTTCGACCATTTACGACTGCGCAGAAGTCATCCAATCTCATCATCTCGGCGATCGGACCTCGCGTCTCACCTCCTCAAGGGCTCCTCTCGTTTGCCTCCTGAGCCTGGACGCTGACACCGGAGTCAGTCATGGCCGTCCCCGATGACCGCGCCGCCCTGGTGCCGCGATCTGCCGGCGCGTCCATGGATCTGGATTATGCAGACCTAAAAGGTCCCTGAGTGGACGTTCACGGTCGACGCCGGACGATATCAAGGCAGCGTTGCATCCTTTCTGTCTCGTTCTCTGTCTTTGACTCTTTGTCTCTGTCAACTATCAAGACAAGTTTTTTGTTCTTGGATTATCTTCAGCCCATCTCCCACCATGTCAGACACCACCGCCGCCCACCCGCCTCTCGAGTTCACCACCGAGCAGGTCGCTGAGCACAACGACGGCCGCAAGGACAATTGGATCATCGTCCATGGCCAGGTCTTGGACGTGACGAGTTACGTCGAGGACCACCCCGGTGGTGCCGACGTCCTCATCGACGTTGCCGGCCAAGACGCCACCGAGGCTTTTGACAATGCCGGTCACTCAGAGGATGCCACCGAGATTATGGCTGAGTTCTGCGTCGGCATCCTCCAGGGCTACAAGAAGCCCGCGCCCAAACGCGTCATCGCCGCCCCTTCTCGCCCACCTGCTCCCGAGCGGGCCAAGTCATCTTCTTCCTCTTCAGGTTCGCGGCCCGCCAAGGCTGCCGCCGCCATCGCCATCAGCTCCCTGGCAGCCGTTGCCGCCGCCACCTGCTCCCAGCAGACCAACCTGGGCCTGAACATCTCCGGCGCCCAGGTCCTCGCCAACACACAAAAGGTGGTCAAGCAGATCCTCTCCCACCTCCCGGACAACACCAGCGGCTTTCCCGCGGGCTTCCTCGCCGCGTCCGCCGTCAGCGCCGTCGTCGCCGCCGCCGCCGCCAAGCAGCTCTCCGCCCTCACCAAAATCGAGCACGGCTTCACCCGCTTTCCCACGCACAAGGAACCCACCCACCTGCCGCCCACCCCCATCCTCACATTCCTCGACCCCAAGACCTTCCAGGCCCTGCCGCTCGTCCGCAAGGACGTGCTCGCCCCCTCCCTCTACCGCCTGGTCTTTGCCCTGCCCACCCCGCAAACCATCCTCGGCCTGCCCATCGGCCAGCACGTCGCCATCAAGGCCGACGTCGACGGCAAGCCCGTCACTCGCTCCTACACCCCCGTGTCCAACGACTCGGACCGCGGCGTGCTGGAGCTGGTCATCAGGTGCTACCCCGATGGTCTGCTGACCGGCAAGTACCTCGAGAAGCTGAAGCCGGGCGTGGATAAGGTGCTGTTCCGGGGCCCGAAGGGCGCGATGCGCTACCACAAGGGGCTGGCAAAGAAGATTGGCATGGTCGCGGGTGGCACGGGGATTACGCCCATGTACCAGGTGATCAGGGCGATTTGCGAGGATCCTGAGGATGACACCGAGGTGAGCCTGGTGTATGCAAACCGGTCCGAGGGGGATATTCTTTTGCGCGAGGAGCTGGAGAAGTTTGCAGCGAGGTATCCCAAGAACTTGAAGCTGTGGTATATGCTGGATGTGGCGCCGCCCGGTGGCCAGTGGAAGTATGGCACGGGACACGTCACAGCTGCGGTGCTCCAGGAGAGGATGCCCAAGGCGAGCAGGGATTCCAAGATGTTTTTGTGTGGTCCCCCGGGCATGATTACGGCGGCGAAGGTTATTCTGAAGGGGATGGGGTATACGCTGCCGGGGGCGATGGGCAAGATGGATGATCAGGTGTTTTGCTTCTGAGGGTCTGTGGTTTAGGGAGGAAAATAGATCTTTTCTTTTCTTTTGTTTTGCTGTAATGGAATCATCTTTTTAGATCGACTGAGCTTTTTTTGGTGTTCATTCACAATTCCCATGTTTTCCGTAACAGTTGAGGCTGTTTTCGTGATTGTATTCACTATTCCAGACCAACTAAATTTTTTGATGTTCACTCAGACTTCAAAGTTGTTGCTGTTTTCTGCTGTATTTTGTGTTTGGGATGGACCACCTCTTTTTTTTTTTTATAATGTTCACGAGAATAGAATTTTGAACATGTGCACAATTCATCTCAACCAAAGTGCTGGATGAAGAGGGCTTCATTCAAGGGTGGCAAAACCCGCGTTCATCCCATCATCGGATGCTGAGGTCACTCAGGCAGCAACTTCAGGTTTGCTGTGCTTGGCGGAATGTTTTTTTATTAAAAAAAAAGGGTCCAGGTGGACCGTGGGGGTTGCCACCGCAAAAGGCCAAAGATGTCAGCGAGCACATGAGAATTGGCTGAGAAACGCTGGGGAGGGCGTTGGTCTTCGAAGAACCTGAGACGGACATAAGCATGGGTTGCCCTACCCCCCTGAGATCCACTCGGGACCACTCCCGGAGCAGTTCCGAGTGAGTGGCACTCCCGTCTCAACCATACCGAGGGATGTGGACCGCGTCAAGCACAGTTCATGACGATAACAACGACTATCCCATTAAATTCCGCAGCGGATCGGAATGGTCAAGGTGTCGAGGGCCGTGGTCGGTGACGGCGATGGTGATGCGCCGACTCGCGAGCTGCTGGCTCCGGGAATCGGGATAGCCGGATCTTGTTTGAGGCCCAGATCGTCACATGAAGGGACTCAGAGGGCTCGGAGGGTGTGAGCTACCGTTGTTTTTGGGTATATAACTTCAATTCAGTGTCTGGTTCAACGACCATTCGATGTCACATCACCCAACACACACTCTTAACTCATTCCCATCATGATCATGGCCGATTCTTCAGTTTGGAGCCCCCCGGTGGGCTTCCGCAACCGCCCTGTCGTCATCTTGGGCGCTGGTGTCCTCGGACGCCGCATGGGTAAGGCCCACACAGCTCTTATCTCTCTCTGAGATGGCCAATCGAAAGCTAATCGTGCTCTTTCTCAGCATGCTGCTGGCTCTCCGCCGGCTACAATGTCCATGTCCGCGACCCGGCTCCCCAGCAGCTGCAGGACTGCCTCGCCTACGCCACGGCAGACCTTCACAAGTACCCCAAGAATGCCAACGCCACACCCGGCACCCTAAAGGTGTTCCAGAACTTGGCAGAGGCAGTGGTTGATGCTTGGCTGGTCATCGAGGCCGTCCCCGAGAAGCTGCCCCTGAAGATCTCCACTTTCGCCCAGCTCGAGGAGCTCGCCCCTGCTGATGCCATCCTCACGACCAACTCGTCGTCGTACCGCTCGGCGCAGATGCTGGGAGATCTGAAGCCTTCCACCAAGGCCCGCATCCTCAATACGCACTACTTCATGCCGCCGGCGGCCATGGCTGTCGAGCTGATGACCGACGGCTTCACCCACCCGGAGATCTTCCCCTTCATGGTCGAGCGCCAGCGCGAGGCTGGCACCAAGCCATACGTGGCGCGCAAGGAGTCGACCGGCTTCATCATCAACCGCCTCTGGGCTGCCGTCAAGCGCGAGGTCTTGACCATCCTGGCTGAGGGCGTCTCCGTCCCCGCCGAGATCGATGCCCTGTGGGCTGAGGTCCTCATGAAGGGCGCCGGCCCCTGCCGCATGATGGACAGCGTCGGGCTCGACACCGTCGCCTTCATCGAGGAGAACTACATTCAGGAGCGCAACCTCTCTCCCGCCCTTACAGTCGACTTCCTCCAAGCTGAGTACCTCAGCAAGGGCAAGCTCGGCCTCAAGAGCCCAACTGGCGGCCTTTACCCCCCCGCCGCTCCCACCACCCCTGCCCCCACCAGCCCCCAACGCACCATCTTCGCCCTCGACAGCGGCCTCGCCGCCACCGTCCCCTCCCTCACCTCCGGCTCCATCGTCCCGGTCTCAGGCACCCCAGCCACCCTCTCCAAGCCCCTCCTCACCAACCTCGCCATCCCCGACGGCATCACCTACGACGCCGCCCTCAACACCCTCTTCTTCACCGCCATGGGCAACCCCTCCCTCCCCAACGGCGCGATCCACTCCATCCGCCCGGACGGCAGCGATTTCCAGACCCTCATCCCCTCGACCACCACGCAGCTGCACACCCCCAAGCAGCTCGTCTGCGAGCCGCAGTCCAAGAAGCTGTACATCGCCGACCGCGAGGGCCTGCGCATCGTGCGGTGCAACTATGACGGCAGCGAGGTTGAGACGATTGTCCAGACGGGGGATTGGCAGCAGGAGGGGAGCGAGGACGCGATGAAGTGGTGTGTGGGGATTGCGGTTTCGCCGGAGACGGGGAAGTTTTACTGGACGCAGAAGGGCCCGTCGAAGGGTGGGAAGGGGAGGATTTTCTGCGCGGGGATTGAGATGCCGGAGGGGCAGACGGCGATGTCGAGGACGGATGTGGTCTGTCTTGTGGAGGGGCTGCCGGAGCCGATTGATTTGGAGGTGGAGGGTGAGGGGGAGGAGAGGGTGCTGTACTGGACTGATAGGGGTGAGTTGCCGCTGGGGAACTCGCTGAATAAGGTGAGGCTTGGGGAGGATGGGTTGGTGGCGGGGAAGAGGGAGGTTGTGGCGCGGGGGTTTCATGAGACTATTGGGCTGTCTGTGGATAAGGAGAGGGGAGTTGTGTATGTGGCGGATCTGGGCGGCAGTATCTACAGCGTTGGACTGCGTGATGGGAAGAAGGAGGTTGTTTTTACGGACTGCCAGAGAGCCTGGACTGGCATTGTGGTTGTTTAAGGTACTGGAGGAAAGAAATAGACACTTAGCTGTATTTTAGAAGTGTCATTGTTAGCAATTGCGAGAAAGATAAAAATAGCTGTCGACTGTGCCTGAGACCCAGCGAACATGAAGCTTCATAGACAATGCTCAAACAATTCGGCCACCCCCACACAAATTGTTGCATGCACTAAATCAGCGTTTCATCAGAGCGGAAAGGACCGAGGATGGGGGCGAGGTGGGTCTTTCTGTGCATGAACCTCTCTCCACATGCATGGGATTTGCCAAGACCTTGGCACATAGCTCCCTCGAAAATCACTGGAGCTTGCTGTTCCCAGCCAAGCCACCAAATCCACCATCGTCATCAACTCCTTCAACGACCTCCCGACCACGACACCACCGATGCCTCGTGCTTCCCAGATCTCCCGTGCTTTCCCATCTGCTTTGCGCTCGAAATGACACAATGTCAACCGAGCCCACACGCCCCCTGTTGCTGCCGCAAAACCGCAAGATACGCCATCTCCGCGGCATCGCGCTGAGGAACCTCGCCTTCTCACGACCCCGCGGCCGCACCATCGACGACGCCGCTCTCAACAACATGAGTCCAGCGAAGCTCGAGTCGTTGCGATCCAACCACCATCTCCACCATGCCCTCTCCTCCGAGGCCCTACGGCCGCCGGCCGGCCGACGACGGAGCACGAACCTCGCAAACGACAGCCCGGCAACGCGCCAGAAGAAGTTCGAGGATGCCTTCGACAGCAGACTGGCAGATGCCTTCTTCTCGTTGCATGTCGACGGCGAAGATGACCCAATATACATCAGTGAGGTAGCAGAGCGCGCCACGGTACGGGCCTAGCCATAATAGGGGAGGGTGTCGGGCTGACGCCACCAGAACTTCAACTTCCGCCTCTTCGAACTCGCAGACCTCGACTCGTCGATCGAACAATCACCGCTAGTGACGATCAAGGTGTGGACAAAGCGACAAGACGCATGGGCCCTGCTTCTCGAGTACGAGGTTGACCTACGCGCGCTCAATTGGCTCGGCAGCGTTCAGAACGTCCACTTTCCCCCAAACAGTCTGATCTTCCACATGGTGGATGGCGCCTACTCGCTCGAACTCTCCTCAAAGCCGAAGCCGCCGAAACATGCTACTCCAGCGCCAACATCATCTTACAATGCGCTAATGCGCCTTGCCACACTGGACAATTCCATCCAGGACGCGCTGGCCACACGCGAGCTCCTCACACAGCAGATCAACGACCTCCTGACACGCGAGACAAAGAACGAAGTCCCCGACGCGGAAGACCAGCTCGCGCTAACAAACAAATATCTGGCGCAACAACGGCGTGCCGTTGCCCTCGCCAAAAAACGAAACGAAGACCTGCGAGCCTCCATTGCCGCACGCCGAGAAGCCATCACCCAGGGCCGCGCCGCCCAAGAAAAGGCCGTCAAAGACGTCACCAACGCCACTGATAAGCTCACACAGTCGCAATCCCTCCTCGCCAAAACCAAAACCGACATCCACGGCCAACGCCGCCGCATCTGCGAAGACCTCTCCCGCATCTACAACATCACCCCTGTCCCGCTCGGCCCCGTCCTCTCCTTCCAAATCTGCGGCCTCCCCTTACCCAACACAACCTACGATTCCATCTCCAAATCCCCCTCCCCCAACACCACCACCGCCCCCATCACAGAAGACGCCCTCTCCGCCGCCCTCGGCCACGTCGCCCGCCTTACCTCCGACCTGCAATACTACCTCTCCATCCCCCTCCCCTACCCCCTCCGCCCCTTCGGCTCCCGCTCCAGCATCCGCGACGACATCTCCCAGCTGCCTGACCCGCAGCGCGAGTTCCCGCTGTATGTGCCCCGCGGCGGGTCGGCGGCGCAGTTCCGCTTTGACTACGCCTGGTTTTTGTTGAACAAGGATATTGAGGCGCTGTGCGCGTCGCAGGGGTTGAGGGTGGTGGATATCCGGCATACGCTGCCGAATTTGAAGTATTTGTTGTACGTGTGCAGTGCGGGGAGTGAGGAGGTGCCGGAGCGGAAGAGGGGTGGGGTGAGGGGGCTGTGGGCGGGGAGGATGGGGTTGAAGAATGTGCAGGTTTTTGGGGGGGTTGGGGGGGTGGGGGAGGATGCGAGTAGTTTGGGGGGGAGTAGGAGGGGTAGTGATGCGAGTGAGGCGGGGGGGAGGCAGAGAGAGGAGTTGAGGAGGGCGGTGCAGGCGTCTGTTGGGGGGCAGAATGGGGGGCAGGGGGGCGTGAATTGTGCTGTGCCGCTGCTGTTTGGGGAGGAGACGAAGTTGACGTTGAGGACTAAGGGTTTGAGGGAGAGTGCGGCGCAGTGAGGGGGTTTGGAAGCGAGATTGGAGTTTGTGATACCCTGAGATGGAAGTCGACTTCAAAAGCCAGCGTTGACAAGTTTGAGGATCCCCCCTGGCAAATGCGGTTGGTTGTAAAGTTCAGGATTGAGGACGGCACCATCACGTACTGAACCTGTTGCGTGGAACGCAGGCAAGCAGGGCAGATATTGGTGGTGTATTTATTACTTGTTTGTGTTGTGTTGAAGTGGAAGTGTGGTCGGCAATTGCAGGCAACAAATGCAGGTGGGGCGGTCTGCAAGTGTGGGAGGTCAAGGACCTCTTGCAACAGAACCTGACTCACTCCCTGCTGTTGGTTGTTCCCAATCCAACCACAAAACCTCACTGAGGATTTGAGAATACCACAAGCCCCAAAGCGGTTGAGAACAGCGGTCCCCGGAAGGCAACCAGCATCGCTGTCATGGCAGAGCCACCATTTCTATTGATGCCCCTGCATCTGCTGTCGATGGTGTTGTCGGAGCTGGACAGCATCCCATCACTGGCATCGGCCATCTTCAGCCACTCGTCCCTGTATGCCGCCTTCAAAGAGGATAGCCGCCGGCCTGTCCAACGGATTATCAAAACTCAATTCCAAATCCATCCCAACATGATCAAGTACGCAATGTGCACTTACATTGCCAGCTCCTGGCTGCTCAGCAACGACGGGGACAATATGGTGAAGGTCCTCGACGATTTGCTTCTGGCGAATTTCGGGCTCGAGGCAGCCGACCTTGGTAATAACACACTCAAGGTCAAGTTACCAGACCCAATCCCGATCCAACTGGCAAGCACTCTTGGTAGGATGCGTACAATCGTCGAGTACTTCACAAAAGCCTTTCTCAATGATACTCTTCCACTGGCACAGCGCGACCTCGGCATCCGCCGTCGAAACTACACCACGGCGAGTTCGAACGAATTTTACCGTACCCAGCGCGCCATTTACCGTTTTCAGATGTATTGCTACATTCTCGGTCCCCATGTACCAAGCAGCAAAAGGAGAAAATCGAGGGCAAGTTCCACATGACTTGCATATGGAGTGCCTCGCCCTGGGTGAACGAGCAGCTTGCCTGCGTCCACGACCATCTTGAACGCGTTCTCTCTCGATGTAGGTTCTATTTCTGTCTTTGCCACAGACGCAGGCTAAAAGGAAACCCAGCCTTTGACGAGGTGGCCGCTCATGACATCGAATGGGGATTTCAGCGGATCGACTGGCTGGCCCCGACCCTCCAGAATCCGCACAAACAGCGATACCTATGTTAAATCACCCGAAAGTTCCCCTCGCCAACCCCGGGCGGGCCCACAACGCCCCTCGCTGCTTTAGCTCAGGTTCCGTCAGGCGCTACTCAGTATTGCTCGGGAGAAGTCTGGCGGCTTATCAGCTCGCCGTCGAGAAGGCGGTAGAGAGAAGGCATTTCGAGTTTGGTACAGGGGGTGAAGTTGTTGAGGGTTCAGGTCGCTGATATACGCCGGATAGAGTCCCAAGTAGTTACCACATTTACCCCCAGCGGGAGGCTATACTAGACCGAGCAGTTCGCCTGCCAGCAGGGCTGCGTGGCCTCTCTGTCGCCGCCAGAACCACCACGCCGTAGACTGGTAACGCCGTAGGCCGGACCCCCACTTACAGCGGTCGCAACGCTGGACTATAGAGCCAGCCCGGCTGCG
Organism: Amesomyces nigricolor; assembly: GCA_004802645.1. Lineage (NCBI taxonomy): Eukaryota > Fungi > Ascomycota > Sordariomycetes > Sordariales > Chaetomiaceae > Amesomyces > Amesomyces nigricolor. The sequence goes on along the minus strand of SRKS01000008.1, from coordinate 553,778 downwards.
GCCACAGCAGCTGCAGTCTCGAGCCCTGCGGCACTTGGAGCGCCAGCCATGATCGCCCCACAGCAAGGCCCTCCCTAGATACGGTTCCCGCGGACGCTTTGTACCGTAGGGGAGCTTTATCAGCTCTGGCGCTACGGGTTCGCCATGATACCCTCGGTTGACGAGCTGGAGAAGCAGTAGGGCTCACGATAGCGCCTGTATAACGAGAGGCAGCTCTTCTCTATACGGAAGGTCGTGATAGACAGGGTCGTAAAGCTCGCTGGCGCTAGGAAGTTGATGCAGAAAGCACTCCAATGGACGGTATAGGGTCGTAATGACTGAATTGACTGTGATGAAAGAAGATCGTTCTGAATCCTGGAAGGTCGATGGCTGGCAGTGAGGTAAGCTTCGCTCGCTGCCAGGACCATATCTAATCTACAAATGGGGCAACCAGAACAGCCCAGTGATGCCGTTCCGGTATCAGGGGTGGTCAGAGGACGACGCGGTCCGTGAGGTTGAAAAGCAGCGTATTGCGGGCGGTGATCTCTCGCTAGATGCTTTCGCAAAGCAGCTAAAGGCGGCCCAGAAGGCACAGAAGTGATAAGAAAGCTATCTCTTGAACCCAAATAAATGCATCCTATGTTTATTTGCTACGCTAGTTAGTTATATGCGGCATGTGTGTGTGTGAGACGTATCTCTCTGTTTCTCTCGTCCCCCTTCTCCCCTGAAGCCCCTGCTCCTTGCTATGAGACTGATGTCGAATAATGCTCTCATGCAGAGGCGTGACCTGGGAATTCCACTCCCTTTGCGCGTATCTGAGGCGCTCTAGTTTTTTCTCAACCGGTAGGCTCAGCAATTACCAGACTACCACGGACCTGGCGGAGGTATTTGATCGGATTAAAACAAGGGTAGTTATTGGTAGGTTGATCTATATACTTGCCTGCCTTCCTGGACTTTAACTGCTCTATGAACAAACTACCTACCTGTATTTGACGAACCTCCGGATGCGCAGTCCTATAACCCTTCCCGCAACCCGGTCCAACCTCAATGCCCCGCCATCTCGTACGGCCGGTAATGTGTCGCCGGAACCTCCACGGCGGCCGGCCCCGCATTAAGCTCGGAAGGCGCTCCGACGTAGGAATATTTTGGCGGCTGCTGATTGTACTGCATCATGGCATGGAAGGCCTGGCGCCGTCCAAGGAACCAGCCGGCGGCAAACACGATAATGGCGCCGGCGACAGCGCCGATGGCGGCTCCCACAATGCCACCCGTCGACAGACCTCCGGAAGACGGAGATGGCTCGTCAGCTGGCTGTGTTGATTTGCTGGATTCGGGGTCGGTTGTGGGTGTGGCGGAGGGCGTTTCAGATGATGTTGAGTAGGCTGTCGATGCTGGAAATGTGAAGGATGCTGTCGAAGACACGGTAGTACTACTAGAGCTAGTTACAGCATCGCGGGAGATGCTGAAGAGCTCGCTAGCCGAGTCGGTGACTTGCTTGCCCTCCAACCACAGGGCGATGGAGAAGACCAGTGCGCCCGTTCGAGACTCGCCGGTCTGCACAGTCCAGGGGTAACTTGTGTCATCCATTAGGTCGCCTGTGGAGTGATGTCAGCTGCTGTCTTTACGGATTTGTTCTGGGGGGCATACGAGCGATCATCTCCATGCGGCCCGCGTCGCCGCTTGTGAACTCCCCGCTGAAATTTTCAGCCTGGGTCGCATTCATGCGGTAGAGCACGACTGAAAACTTCTTTCCGGAGTCTGCAAGTGTCCATTGAAGATCTAGCAGCTCCCTCACAGCTCGGACGGGGTACTGGCTAGGGTCGATTCGACCCGAAAAGGGGGGCGGGTTGACGAGTGTCATGGCAGCGAACACCCCCTGGGCTGCTCCGAGGGCGACGAGCGCAGCGGTAAATAGACGCATCGTGATGTGTAGGCCGGTGCTGTTGGAGTCGTGAAATTGAAGGGATTCGCGGTTGCGACAGATGCTGGCGTCGCCTGTGGGAACCGCCCCCTTGGTCTTGCTGTGCCGCGATGCTACATCAAATCCCCACCAATGGCACATCAGGCCGAGATTCAAAATTCTCTGTTCATTTCGGAGCTGCCCAATCATCATCATCAGTTGTTGCGCGCGCAAGGAAGAGGCAGGAGAACAGAGAGAAACTGGTGATCTTGTTGTTTTGTTGGATGCTGGCGAGCGAGGAATTAAGCCGCTTGCAGAGCCAAAAGGTGTGGGCAACGTGGGGCGGTCTGGTCGGCAGATGGCTGCGTGGGCGGTCAGCCCCGCAGCCGCAACAACTTCATTGACATCGTTCGCCAGGTTCTGGAGGTCGGGGGGAAGGTAGAATGTTCGTCGAAGACAACATCACGTGTTCGCGCGATAGTGTTAGTTGCAGGATTCCAGATGCGGTAGATGTTGGTAGAATCGTAGCCCACAAGATAACCAACCCAGGCCCTGGGCTTTAGCTTGCGTTTCCGTTCGAAGCCGCGCTTGGCGACGTCTATCATTGCGAAAGCCTTGCAGCCGTATGTCTTGAGGTGCCCGAGGTACGGCTTGTGGTTGTGGTTACCGCTATGGCCGTCACGGTTGTCCAGGAAGCTATGGAAGCACTCGAATGGCGACGTCCAGCTTTTCAGCTGCTTGGGCGACCTGTTGTAGAGGTACGTTGCCAACCGGGTGACCTCTGGCCACAGTTGTTCAGGGAGGCCAGCGCTGATTCGCATCGCAGTCGCCTTCTGATTGACCACACCCCCCGAGCGCTCTGCGCCCCCATTCTGAGCAGGAGTATCAGGCGCAGAGGGTTCGAATTTGATACCATTTTCTTCCCCACAGGCCGTGATAATTGCGGCCTGTGTGATCTCGTTGTCGCATTCGATAACCTTGACATAAAGGTTGTATTGCCGCTCCAACAGGGCGACCAGGTGTTTAAGCGCTGCAAGAATGCCATCTGCCTCACGGCTCTCAAGGTAATAGTCCCAGGCCATGCCCGAGTATCGGTCGGTCGCGAGAAGGAGGTGCTTGAAGCCACCACGCCCTGGATTGAAGCCGAAGAGGTCAACTGCAATTCGGTCAGCCGGGGCATTTGGTAGAGTTCTGGGGTTGTTGCTAGGTTGCCGGTGCGCCTTTCCAAGCCCACAACCGTCGCATTCGGCAGTGGGAATCCCGTGAATCCTGGCGCCTGTGGAACAGTTGACCATGTGTTCAAGCACTCGCGGGCCTGGGTGGCCGAGTCGTAAATGCCAGGTCATCGCTTCGGCACCACTGATCGCGCGTCGGGTGATCCTGTCCATATTCTGGGTCCGGGCAGTAAGCGCAGCATTGGTGGTCTCTGGTGGAACGTATTCCAGGACGAATTGGTCGTATTGGTAGGTGAGCGAAGCGATAGGCGTTCCATTGTACTGACAGAGCCAGTTTCGGTCAGGGTGATTGTCCCACCAGATGCCCTGGCGGTTAAGAAGCCGTAGGGACACCAGGTTGCAAGCAAACGTTGGGCAGAACGAAAAATTGTGCAACGTGTGAATACGCAAGCCGCCTGACCCACGTAGTTGGACATCGACGTCGCCATATCCCTCGATAGGAACCTGGCTGTCACCTGCCCACACACAGTCTGTATGCCCGGCCAGGCGGGGTGCCGCCTTGAACCGCCTCAGGTTGTTGACAATATGGATAGTCGAGCCAGAATCAAGGATATTAGAATGGACGAGGTGGTATTTGGGCTCGTATAGCAAACTGAAGCTTGAAGCAACAAGGCCCGAGGGCTTGTATGGGGACTCGTATAGACTGAAGCTGGCCAGCTTGGCTGCAATAAGTCCCGAGATTCTACCCATTGATCGCGCGCAGACAGGCCTCAAATCCCAATTCTGCAGCGGGACCCAGGTATCACACCTAGCTGTGGTATCCGATGTTGAATCGGCCAGTCAGCTAGTTGCGCCTGCTTCAGACTCGCCATCTGTATCTTGTTCTCGGTCTCTTGACTTCCTCTTGTTCAACTTCCTTTGGGGATGGCGTTGGCTCTAGCGTTGGGCTTCTGCTCGTAAGCCTGGGTTAGCTTTCAATTCCGATTCGACACGGGTGCGGACAGTATTGCGGCCAAGAGTGTGAAGTGCCGGGTCGTGAATTCGGGGGTGTTGGCGTACGAAGCTTAACATCCAGCTTGGAAAGTACCCTTGCTGGATCGGATGGTAAAAGGCCGGCTCCTGCAAAGCCACTACGTATATTCTTCTCTGTCATAGTCGCGATAAAGGCCTCGCGGAAGGCACAGAGAAACTCGAGCTTGCTCACGTGGTTGATATGCATATGCATCAAGTCCTCGATCTGGTGACCATACGCCTGCTTCAGCGGCCTAAAGCAGCCGACATCGAGTGGCTGGAGGAGGTGGGAGGAATGCGGAAGCATACAGAGCGTAATGATATTGTTCTGCTGGCGGTATCGCTCGAATTCGGTCGAGTAGTAGCTTTCGTGGCCGTCGAGGATCAACAACCGGTATTTGCCCTTTGTCCTGGATGCTGTATAGAGGTCGAAGTGCTTGATCCAATCTAGGCCTACAGCATTCGTAGTCCAGCCATTGTCGGTGGTTGCGCAAGGTGGTACTTCGCGGCTAAGATAATAAATGGAGGGATAGCCCAGCCGAGGGCATTGACTCCCTGGATCACCGTTGCCCATTCGCGGTTGCCAGGCTGGGCCAGTTTTGCCTTGCTATAGCTATCTGAGATCGTGACCACTATACCCGCGAAGATAATGCCCATTATAAACCTAACCTTATCGAAGTTGTAGACATCGTTAGCGACGATACTATACTTAGCTATAACGTTCCGTACAAGTGTAAACCACTCGCTGATGATCTTTGGGTCCTCGTACTTGGCCCTCTAGTAGTCATATCGACGCGTATAACGTGTCCAGAGCTCTGGCTGGCGTTTGACAAACCGATGTGCCCAGAGTTTGCCGACAGGAGGCGCGTCGCGTTCGCTGAGTAGTTGGTTGGCCATATCTTCCACACCATACAACCTGAGCGGAAAAGCGCGTTCAGATAGCTCAATAATAAACTGGACAACGGCCTCCTCCTCTGCTTGCGTGAGCTTCCCCGAATTGGGCGTGGTATCGCATCGTGCAGGGTTGCCGGCGCGCCGTCGTGCCAGTGTTCTACGGTCGACCCCGTGGATCTTAGCTACGGCTCGTTCGCTTAGATTCTTGCTGTTTTGAAGAGCTTGAAGGGCTAAGATTCATTGGCCTTCTTTTAAAGTAGAGGGCATCTTGTATGGTAGAGGAAATTTGTTGTTAAGTGCAAAAGTGTCGCGTCGCGTAGAAGGTGGGTCACTCGCTGTGTAACGGTCTTAGGAGTGTATTGCAACTATCTAATGACGACTTCTACGAGTACAACTAAGCTTGAAGAAAGAAAAGGGAAACAGAAACAGGCCAACGCGTTGCGGATGCCTTCCTCTGACCAGAGGGAAACACTAAGTGTAAAAGGGGTAAGTGTGATGGAGTCGTTGATAGGGGTTGTTGATGCAGTCGTTGGCCGGGAGATGTTCAGGGGTTGGCCGAGGGTCACCGAGGCCTCTCCGGGGCTCAGCCCGTTACACGCTGATATGGGTCACTCGCTGATAATACACGTCAGTATTTTTAGTACCCCACCATGTCAAGTGTTGGAACCAGCGGTAGTTTGGTAGGCCAATTGAGGGCCAAATAAAGGGCACTTGGAGGGCACTTGCAGAGGGCACGGCGATCAGGTTGTTCAGCAGTTCTTCGTTGTTCTTGTTCTTGTTGTTGAACGTTGGCAGATTGCGCTCAACGTTCGGTAGTTTGGTTCCCCTGAGTCACGTGACCCTGAGGACTAGGGCCTCCCGCCGGGCACGTCAAGCATATTCCGCTAACCCACCCTGCATGGACGGGCCCATATACCCGTAATTGTTTTAACGCCTCCACTCGACTCCGATCCCAAAGAGTGAACCCGCCTAAAGACCAGATAAACAAGGTCTCGTCCCGTAGGGTTAGGTGATGCGCCTCGAAGCTTTCATCCCCAGCGGGCATTCTAGGGGCCTGAGGAAGCGCTCCTCCAAACCAGTCCAGGTACCGCCCCCGCAGAGCATCTACCCAAGCAAACGGCATCTCTCGGGAATCATCGCCGAAGAATCGCATCTCCTGCCTCTCTTCCTCCCACTCCTCACGATCGGGGTCTGGGCAGGTCTCCCGCCGAAGATCCTGGAAGCTGCAGAGCAATGGGACTAGTGGATAGCGCCTCTTGCAGTCTGTGAGGCGGACCATGCCCACAGCGTCAAGAGATGTGGGATTCATCATTTCCTTCCATCCGGGCCGTTCGCGACTGTTGCGGGTGCCTCGGGCGGCTGACATTCTGCGGAATGCGGTGTCCGCAATGGCAGGGTGTGCCCGCAGATACCGCACCAGGTGGTCGGCGTGGCTGAAGAGCTCAGCATACGCTAAAGACTCCAGCGACGGGTTGCGTTGTGGCGTGGCTTGGGTCTCGGCCAGGATGACGATTGTCAAACACAGATGTGTGATGAATGTGTTGGCATCATCGATTTGCTGTAGTTCCCAAGGCTCGAAGACACCGCAGATCCCTCGTGGGGTACCTTGTTCGTCGCTACTGTTTCCCAGGGCAGCCGCGTCTTTTGTGTTAAACCACGGGCCTTGCCTCTTCGAGGGCGCCCAGGCATTGCTGACGATCTGACGGCGGTAAAAGGCCTGCATGACACGTAGTCGTTCCGTGCGTGAGGGCGGCGCCGTTACCGAGCCACCTGGAGGGGATTCGCCCGTAGGAGTGGAGGCGCCCGAAGGGGAGTAGGCCCCGTCCAGGCTGCTGTCAGCCCAGAACGAGCGGAGCTGTGCCGTTAGGAAAAAGTCGGCAAGGAAGTTGAACTGGTTTAACGTCCGGCAAAGCCCATTGAGAACCCCGAGATCAGGCATGGTCCTCCACCACTTATCTTGGCCGCAAAAGTCGAGCCTGGCATCCCAGTAGGCGGCGGCCATGGTGTGCAGCCTGTTATGGTACTCGTCGTCCCCTGGGTTCGAGTAACGGAACATGGCGAGGAACCGGGCGTCTGTGTACACTGAGCCGAGTTCATTTTGAAGGACGTGAAAAAGAACGATCCTCTTCTGTAGCATAAACCGTTGATACACCAAGCGTGACGTGAAGACGAAGTTGGCCAGGTCGCGGATGGTCTCAACGCCACAGAAGATCTTGCCAAAGAGCTCCGCGGGGAGTCTTCCAAGAGGGGCAGGTTTCTCGCTGGCCGCCAAGGCCGGGGGAGGGTTTTGCTGTTCCATTTCGAATTCGGGTCTCCCAGTCTTGTCCGTCAGACGACTGGGTTAATGTGTCGTTGCTGGTGCCGCATAAGCCAGTGGTGCTGTGGTCAACTACCGGTGGCTGGAGTGAAATGATGACCCGACTGACCAGAGATCGGCGGCCGTGATCTTGAGTGGAAAGGTCACAGGGCTCACAAATGCGCCAAGACGCAGCCAAGGCCCGTGACAGCCTATTTCAAGCCCTAAAAACCAGCCACGCTCACCCGCCGCCGCATCGAATACGAGCGGGTGGGACTCTTCTTGAAGTTCGCGCCAATCTTATTTCAACCTCGCAGTGGGCACCCCTCTTACAGGTTGTAAGTGACGACACTGGGTGGTGTTTCCGTCTCGTATCCTTTGCAGCTGAGGACCGAGATTTTCGCGTGGCGCATCGGAATGCCGTTGGATGAGGTCGGGAACGGAACAAAGGAGGAAAAGATTGTTTCTATAAGACTGAATGAAAGAACTCTCTTCAACATCCTCCGTTCACAAGTAACAGCAGTCCAGCTTTCTCATCTCGAATTTCTCAAAGTACCAAAATATCTTTGTACTTCCGCCATATCTTCTGTAAAGATCACAGCAACTTTCCGCACGATGCAACTCACCACCGTCTTCCTCGTCCTCTTTGCGGCCGCTTCGGCAGCGCCCACGTCATGCCCGGCTCCGACACGCAAGTTCGGCATCATGGCCCTCCGATCCGCATCCCCCATCCACTTTGCCCAGACCAGCGCCCGTCAGAACAAACTTGTCCTGAATCTCCCTGAGGACAAACTTGACGCTCAATGCACCGACGGAAAGGCGAGAAGGGACGCCACCTTCTACATCCAGGACGGTGAGCTGTATCTCCACGGCACCAAGGACAAGGTGCAGCAGTTCCTGGTTGACCGTTCCGGCATGGGTAAGACCCCCTCAAGAACGTCACTTCACTCCTTTTGCTAATCCAAATATTACCACAGGCCAGGGCGTCCTGCAATACTTCAACAAGGGAGCGACGAACCCAGGCGGCAGGTTGGAGCTGAAGGGTTGGGCCGTTGACAAGGACGACAACCTCACTTTCAACGGCTCAGGCCTCTTGGCATGCCCCAACACCGCCGATGGATCCTGGTACGTCTGGGTCAATGCCGGAGTGGACAAGCCTGCTGGTCAGGAGGGCTGCCTGGGCTTCGTGGCCCGAACGATTACCATTGATGAGCCTGTCCAGTGCACGTACAGCACCATGTCTTGAGCTTCTGAGCTCAAGTTTATGGTGTTGGGAGATATTGTGGAATGGGACATGGAGTTTTGGTTTTGTCATTTCCGGAAGCCTTGATTTTAGATGAAATAGTTAACGATTTGTCTTACAAAATCCAGCGACAAGTCTTCTCTTTAGCTGATTCCGCTGTTGTCAAGTATTCCCCCTTCCAATGAACGAATATGTATGTACAGTCCAGACGAGTCTTTTGGCAGAAAGCCTTGACACCAATGTGTTGTGTAATTACGAGAGTAACTTCATATCCCAACTTATACAGTGTTTTACATCCGTCCAACACCATCCCAAACAACTCCAAACATAAACCCCCTGATCCCATCCTTGGTGTCCTCACCGGCGTCGAAGGCAACTCAACCGGTATAGAGCTAGGCCACGCATCCCCCTTACCCAGCTCCGCATACGCGACGGGCGGGTTATACCAAGCATTATACTCCCCCCTCTCCCTCATCCCTGTTTCTGGTGGTTCTGTGTTATTCTCAGCTGCTAACAAAGCCCTTTTCTTCTTGTTCTTGCGGAGCTCCCACAGCAGGAAGGAGACCGCTACGAGGGCTATCGTCAGAACGGCCGCGCCCGTGCCCGCTTGCGCCGCGAGGGGAAACGTTGCTGCTTCTGTTGCTGGTGGTGGTGGTGGTGGTGGTGGTGGTGCGGAGTCGGGGGCTTGGGATGATAATTGGGGTTGCGATTGCGACGTGAGGGTTGATGAAGGCGTCAGCACCGTGTCGGCGAGGGGGGGTGGTTAGCGAGAAACCTGAGCCAGCCGCAGAAGAGGCTGAAGTTGGTGTTGTTATTATGCTGAGTACGCCCGTAGTGCTAAGTAATGTGGCGGACATGCTTGATGTGAAAAGGGAGGAGACAAAGGATGATGTGCTTTCCGCCGCCCTTGCGACGGTATAGTAGGTTGAACCCTCCTTATTCCACATTGCGGAGACCTCAGGGTAAGGGAAGATGCCGAGGTGAGTAGTGTCATCGTTACAGCAGTAGAGAGAGACGCCATTAATACCGCAGTAACCTGACTGGGTCCCGTTTGCCTCATAGCATGACTCGAGCCCTACCTGGCTGTTATTCTTGTCTGGATGGGAGGGCTATCAGCACCATCAATCTGTAGTGTTCGAAATGGTAAACTTACCGAGACAGCACTGAGGACATTCTGGAGATTTCCAGGTCTTATCCGTGCATGACCCCCTGGTGATGGATTAGGAGGTCCTGAGTATACCCCATCGCTCGGCCTGGCACAGCTTATTATCAGGCACACGGGTAACGGGTCTAGGACGGACTCTGGCGAGTCTGACTCTTTGCCACAGCATGGGCTATGGCCAGCACTAGAATCGCATGGGACGCCGTTTTCTGCGACCTTGCCGTTTGGATAAAAACATTTCTTTTGTGCTGAGCAGAAATGGGCGAGCAAGAGCAAGATAGCCCACATTCTTCGAGAGCCAGCGCCGCCGTGTTCTGGCTCCTAAACAAGTTCGCAGGTACCGAAGATAGCCGGATGAGAGCGAGAAGGAAAAAAGATAGTCAGTAGATATTAATTTCTATTCTACCTGGGACTTGACGTGCTTGTTGCTGTTAGTATTGTCCAGGGCTCACTCTGGCATGCCAGCATGTATTTTATTTTTAGGGCAAACTGCATGTATGCGGGATGACATTAGCTCAGCCACGCCGAGACGCCCAGGTGGCCCGGAGAACTGAGAGCCTTTGTTTCAGTCCCGAAAGCTTGGCCGGCGCGTCTTACAGTGCCGCATTGGCCATGTCAGCGACAAACGAAATTCTACTCATTGATCCCGACCTCCTACGCCACTGGAAATCTTACACCCTCATTTACCGCCTGCCTCCCCCCCCAACATCATCTCAGCCACCCCGAACATCAACCCATGATCCCGTTTTCGGTGTGCTCACCGGCGTTGAAGGCGCCTCAACAGGGGTTAAGTCAGGCCACGCATTCAACTCCTCGGCGGAACAAACCCTTGATCCAACTCTGAATGCACGGTAGGCGGATGATACCAGGCATTATACCCCCCAAACCCCGAGAAAGGTAGTTTTGTGTTATTCGCGGCGGCCAGCAGAGCCGCTTGCTTCTTCTTGTTCTTGCGCAGTTTCCACAACAGGAAGCCGACCGACGCGACGGCAATCCCCAGTACAACCGCGCCCGCGCTGATGCCTGCTTGCGCCGCAAGGGAAAGCGCCGGTGCTGCTGCTGCTGCTAGCGTGGGGTCGGATGATGAAAGTGTTGAGGCCGAGTCAACGAGGGGGTTGGTTGAGCTTGCCTGAGAGAGACCTGGGGCTGAAGGCGTCGAATAGGGAAGTAGTGGATTGCTTGTGCGCCATTTGGATAATAGCATTGCCTTTGCGCCAGGCAGAAATGCGCTAGCAAAAACAGGACAATCCACATTCTCTTATTTGAGAGTCAGTTGATCGTGTCTTGACTCATGGACGGCTGGGTGCCGGGTAGAGCCGGTCGAGAGCGATGCAGAAACAGATGTGATATATCAACCCCATCCAGAATCTGGCAATCTTGTTGCTATTAGTATTGTTGGGCCTTCATTCTGGCATGGCTCAGTGTAAATTGGGCGCTCGCTCGCAACAAAGACGCACTCATTTTGGAGGCAAACTGCATGGATGGAATGGGGAGGGCATGGTGCGTGGTCAGCCACGCCTCGACACCCTCGTCCACTGACGTGGTCCGGACGACTGAGGGCCTTTGTTCAAACTCATTCCCACTTGCTGATTCCGGCCTGTTTGTTCCAAGCTCGACTCGAATTGGCTGAGCCTGACAGCAAAGTTGAAAACCCGCAACACAGCGTTGCCGTCCTGTATCATCCCCACCACACATGTATCAAAACCATGACTCTTCAAGATAGCTGAAGAGAGTGCCCCTTACGCCAACACAACCGACCGCCACCTCGCCCTCGCCCAGCTCGTCCACGCAACCAAGTCAACGACACCAACCGCCAGCCGGCACAGCACGCCATCATTATCACCATTGTCGTCCCTCGCCTCAGTAACCATGACATAAAGACCCAGCGTCATGCCGACTCCGCTCGCCAGGTTCGTCCAAACTGAGCGGCCCTTCTCCATCAGGCTGTTGGCCTCGCCCGCCCCCAAGACAATCACGCAGTAGTCATGACTCAGATCCAGAGTCCGTTCGGCCCAGGCTCTGTTCATGGGCATTGTCTGTCCGACGAACTTGGGGGGGCTGCTGCCGTCGGCCGTCGCAGTGCTGTACATGTCAAAGCATACGGCTGGCGACCAAGTCGAGGCGTTGTTGTTACAGTGCGCACTGGGTCGAAGAGTTAGAAACGCGCAGGTGGTGGTAAAAACCAGGCAGCCCGGGGTAGCCGCAGCCCTTGCGCGGGCCTCGGGGGTAATGTCCTCGTGGCGGAGGGCGTCGTATGGGTTGTGGATGCACCGATCCCAGGCGTCGATGACTGCGGCCGTATGTGTGTGAGGCGGGTGAGTGGATGGTGCGACTCGCATGTTGTCCTGAAAATCTGCGTACTCGCTGACATCCATCTCTTCGTTCTCAAACCACCACCAACTTTGGTCGACTTGTCGTACGATGGGGGAATGGTCTGAGTGAAAAAATGTGACGAGACTTCCTACCTCGGGAGGGTGCCATGGCCTAAAGTTGTTTATGGCATATCCAACAATGGCAACCCTGTTTTGCGCTGGAAAATCGGCCGCGCTGGCAAGTCCGTAATCGACAGACCCGTCCCATGCGGCCCAAGTCCAGCTTGGAATTCCCAGGTTCGGATCCCTTCCCCGGGAGAAGTCCTCGGAGCGCCAGAGTAGAGACTGGAACAGAAACCTCTCAGGCAGGCCGTAAAGCAGCGAGGTCTGAAATTTAAACGCCAGGGTAGTGCCTACCCCAGTAAAGGCGTTCAAGATATCGCTCCGAAAAGACAGCTGCCGCCTCGAGTAGCGGATCGCAAGCTGGGCGTATGTCTTGAATGTCTCGGTGACGTGGAGCCCCGTCTCGACGGTATTTCGGGTTGAGACCAGCTCGTACGTGGTGCTCAGCGCTTCCGGATCATGCTCCCAGAAGGTGCCCTGGTAGCAACTAAAGTACGCGCGCAGCCCATCAACGAAGACGAGGCGTCGAGACAGCTTGCGTTCCTGGAATGTCCAGCCCCGGGTCTGCCATCTCGAGCGCTTGATGGCCCGGTCGGCACTCGGCGGCCACGCCTTGCCGTACGAATCACTGAATGATCCCTGCCACAGTCCGTAGATTGCGTCGTAGGAGGCGGTGTCGCGGGATCGGGAGGAGGCTCCGGGCAGCCCTGACGCGGAAGAACTCAGGGCGACGATGGTGATGTTGGCCATATTGTAGATGCGGTCCATGGCTATGATCTGCAGGGCCTTGGAGGCCGGATCATCCTGGATGATGCATAGTTGGTCGATCCAAAGGTATCGCCAGCCGGCGTCTTTGCATAGCTGGATGGCGTCTGCAATGACGGGGGGCAAGCTGCTGACATCTAGCCCGTCGCCTTGTGAAAGCTGCTTTACATTATGGAGCTGGAGCTGGAGATTTGCTCCTAGAGTTGCCGTCGGATTGGGCGGTGGCCAGCAGTAGCTTAGCGCGACGTACCCTAACCGCTCGGCACACTCCACGATGCTGTTGGAGCTCGTGTCGATCAGGCGAAAGCTAGGGGGAACTGTATCAAGCCTGGTGACTAAAGCGTTGCATTGCTCTCCGTGGTGCTTCTGGCAGTTATCGAGCCACCGGACCAGGTTCGATACGGAAAGCGGCTGTGGTATCCATCTTCGAACATTGAGCAAGCCGCAGCCGGCCTCCCTGTAATGAAGGACCAGCTTGAGCACTGCAGGGGTGTACAACACGGTCCCGTTCTCTTCGCTTTGAACAGCATAGGGGAGGAGACAGAGCTCCGTCGAGTATCCGTCCAGCCCGCCGTCTGCGTCTCCCGGTTGCTTCTTGCAGATAGAGTCAGTGTTGACAACGAAGGGTTGCCAGGCTCCGAATTTCAGCCCATGAGAGTTACATCGCGTATGTTGAACGAACTCATCCAAGAACTCGGCTATTGCGCAGCAGACCATGCACTGGGGACGAGACTGGATGAGGTCCCTGTCATGGTAAGGGAGGTCTTGTATCTTCCCGGGAAAAGCCCCACCCTCGTGGGTCCCGGACAGCGGGATGGTTGTAAACATCCTTGGGTCGAGCCGTGCGTGTTTGCAGTCGTAGTTCTCGCATCCAATTAGATGAGTGAAATCGTTCCATGACTGGCAATCATAGCAAAGTTGTGAATTGGGTTGGTGAGAGCCATTGCAAATGGTACAGCGTGGATCAGCAGAAGCCATAGCCATGTCGTTCAGTTCGGTCTTCGTGCTTTGGGCAGAAACTCGAGGCCAAGAAGTGGGATGCTCTGGAAGAGGAGATATACACCTCCTATTTGCCCCGTGACCGCCTTTGCGCTTGGCCGGGCACAGAGTCAGCCGCTTTAAAAGACCCGGCCATTTTGGACTTGTAATAGGCCTGAAATCCCCAAATTGCTTATAGTAAGTCAGAAATACGGCTACCTCGTTCTTCACCTTCCATCATTTGCTTTTGACTTAGTTAACGTTACCTACCTTGAAACCATCGAGTCTCAACCTTAGGGAAAAGAAACGATAAGAAAGACCATTGAAAGACGCACAGCAACAACAAATGAAGAACCAGCTTTAAACAGCGTAGGTAACTGATACGACGGCAGGTTAGAGGGGCTTGCCTTGAGAAGATCCATGTATTTTCCAGCCTTCTCTGCTTCAGGAAACCTACCTACCTTGAGTGAAGTAACCAAGACGACTTGCCGTAAACTTAGTTTAAGATGTCAGACATCAGATGAAAAACAGAGAAACTCTAGGTATCCTGAACCGACCACCCCTTACTTACGTCAGGGGCACAGGAAATACCCATGACATCATCCCGCCACGGCTTTCATCCATCTCAACCAGCATCAAACACAACTTGAACCACTTCAACATACAATCTGAACCTCGACTAAACTCTAAGAACGCAACTCATCAATTTGATCAACACTTCATCATCCAAAATGTCCAGCTATTACCACAACCCCCTAACCGAGCACATGGTCATGCACAACCACGACCTGCGTGACGGGTGCCAAAACGAGCCACCCGGGGGCGAGACAGCCGAAGAGCATAAGCGAAACAAGCCCAAGAAGGACCCTGTTGATGAGGCTTTCCGGCCGTCGCACGTCTTTGGTGGGGAGAAGAACGCGCCAGCCCCTGAGCCGCCAGAGACGTCTGGCACGAAGGGAAAGGTTGGGTTGGACTTGGGCGAGGGACGAACGCAGGAGGGGTTGAGGAGGAGTGGGAAGGCGAGCGCGGGGATTGGAGGGTTGGAGGGACGGCCTTCGAAGATGGGTGGTTAAGGCCCGCCCGGGGAGAGTAGTCGGGGGGAGGGTTTTGGTTTCGATGCCTTGGTGTTGGTATTTGGGAAACGGCAGGGGATGGACCCAAAGAAACTTTGGATCCTTACGCCATTCCTGTATCGTCACAAAGCGACGAAGCCAGCGGTATGATTGAGATTGGATGAAACTGGGAGAGGGGTCTTGGAGTTTAGGGGCTTGTGCGTTCTGTTCACCGGTGTGTTCAAGTTTGGGATGAAACAATGGAAGACAAAAGTCGATAACTGATAAGCTCAACTGGAGAAGCTCAGATGGAATTCAGTCTAAGTTTTCAGGCAACAGTAGAACGTGTTGTGAGCAGACGTGTGAGTGACGCGTTGCCATTATTCTTTTCAGTCGACCCCTTTCCGCTTATCATACCAGCGACCGACTACCATCCACTCAAAGTCTGACTTTTGTTCTTCGATTTCCTTCTTAAGACACACAAATTCCAACATTTATTCTCCACAGACTTTTTCATCCCAAATCATGAATGGGATTGATATTCCCGCTGAGGAGGTCGAGGCCGTCCACCGCGCTGAGACAGTCCTCCGCGAGGAGAACAAAACAAGAATCCTCGCCGCGCTGGGCAACGTCGGTGTATTGGACGAGGCGCTCGCGGCGCTCGCGGTCAAGCGCAAAACCACCAAGGGGATCCTCCTCCTGCTCGCGGTGGACTCCTTGGATTTGAACGCTGCCCACCGGGCATGCCATAACGTCGACGACGAGACTGGTAAGTCAATCCCCATGGCTGGCCCCCCCTCCCCTCCCGGTTCCCAGACACCCCCCAATTCCTCGCCGGCCTCGCGAAGGTTTCTGCATGGAGCGCATTTCCCCCCTGCCCCGTCCTATTCGTCATGCACTTATTGACAAGTCCTGTCCTCCTAGTGCTCGGTAGTCCATCAAAGAAAGTACAGTCAACATCGCTAACCACCCCTCCCTCACAACCCTCCTGACCTACCTCCTCTCCCCCGCCCTCTTTCCCAACCTACCCACCCTCCACGCCGTCCTCTTCCAAATTAAGACCCCCGCGGGCGAGAACGTGGCCCTTCACGCCATCCGCCACAACATCCCATCCCCCCTCCTCTGCCGCATCACCAACCTCACCGGCCCCGCCATCCTCAACTCCACCAACAACGCAGGCCTCGGGCACCTGCACCTTGCCGTGGTCGGAAAAATAGAGCGGGGCACTCGGCGTTTGATGTGGTAAGAATTGTTGGGGTGAGGGGGGTGCGGGCGCATTTGGAGAGAAGGCCGCCTGTGTTGTTGGGAGAGTTTGTGGCGGAGGAAGAGGAGAAGGAGGAGGACGACGACGGGGAGGGGAGGTGGGAGGCTGCTGAGGCGGCGTGGAGGGGGGGTGAGGATGAGTAGGAGAATTAATTCCGTAAAAGAAAGAGCGGGTGGTGAAGGAGGTGACAGAGAAGGTCAAGATCGAGAGCTGGTGGGCAGGGAGGTGTCGAGCTCGAAGATTGCAAGCCTGGATGGGTAAGGGGGTCTCGAGGTTGGCGTTCTGGTAAAAGATGGGAATAAAGTATCTATGGAGTGGTTACTATTGGCTTTTGCTCCTAATTTGATGTTGTCTCTTGGTTTTCGTGGCGACTTGGACGGTACGGCTCGCCCATGTCTTGTTTGCCAGGGGTTAACTCGGGTGAGGATGTTAGAGAGAGTACTTGTTACTGCCGAGACAACAACTACCAAGGACCTGAATGTTCCTTTTATTGAAGCTTGATACCTAGACATATTGCTGATTATGCCGGACATTTGATGATTTTGTTCATTAGAATAGTTACAGCAATGCTTTTTTAGTGACCAAGTTTTCAAAGTTCTCAATTGGAGTGGCGATGTCACTGATGCTGTCTTTGAGGAAATACTGGAATTTGCAATAATATTAAACAAACCTGTGTCTACTACAAATGGACAATCAAAGACCAAAGACGACAATTAACTTTCACTTCCTTTCTGTCATGGCTTGAGTTCTTTGTCCAAGGTGAGAAGGTGAGACTTACATTTTGTTCACCGAGGCCACCTTGATGGAGTCAGAATGTGATTGGTCTCCACCATACTTCTGCCCCACCTGGCGATTCCAGCGCCCCACGACCGTCGACGTCAGCTCCAACTTCGCAACTTCAACCAAAATATCATGCAAGAAATTCGGCGCGGCCAGCCAGGTCAATTTGATTAGTCAGTCGAGAGGTAATTGATACACGCTCCAAGTCCTATATCTTATAGCTGACATGATACCCCAATCTAGGCAACTGCCGGCGCATCCTTCTCCCGTCTGGTGACTTCGTCACTTCAAGGCAGCAGCGACCCGCCCTTCATCTCATCGTGCTCCAGACTCCATCTCATCTTCGTCTCCATCTCCTTCACCTCAAAATCCCACGCGATACTCGACCTCGGCGTGGCGCCAACCCGCGACTCCACGCTGGTACAAGACATTCGGGTGACCACAGGCCTGGAGCATCCGAGGAGATTAGCCACGACATTCCTGCGTGGCCGGCCTGCGACAAGCCTCGTTGCTGCTGCGAGATTGGCCGAGATTCCGGCGATTCTACCCTAGCACTGCAGCATCCAGGAGATCAGCATCAAGTCCCCGCTGCGGATACGACTGCCACGATTCTGCACCGCCCGGCCTGTACAGCGTCCCCGTTTCAGGTCCTTTAACCAACGTCCACCAGATGTCCGGCCATCCGTCTTGGCGGCTGCTGCCAGCCGCGGCCCCTGGCATTCCCACGCTCCTGGTCTCGACCGCGTCCACCGCCGACTCGTACGCCGTGCATCTCTCAGACCTGGCCAACGTGTGGGTCGAGACCCTGGACCGCCGCCAGATCATTAAGCGAGGCCTGGTCGAGGACACCAGCATTGATCCGAGCGACGGCCCTGACCAGCTCCGAAAGCTGCTCGAGCTTGTTCGAGCTGCCCTCGACAGCGGCGACCCCGAGCATGAGAACACATCCTTGACACTCGCCAGAGACAGCGATGAGGACTCGCTCGTTCTCCACATCACATGTGTGCTTCCGAAGCCCTTGAAGCCCTTCAAGTGGCCAATGCACCTGAAGAAGTGCCCGCAGTCAACCATTGCATCCCAGCTTGTTCTTTCCATGATCCAAGCTCACGAAGCACGGACGAGAGAGATTAGCCAGTTGGTCTCGGCACTCCGGGACAAGGATGCCGTCATCAGCAGGTTGATCGACAAGCTGGAGGCAACGGGTACCGGACTGGAGCACGTCTTTAACGCGCTGTCCGGCAAGCGCAAAGTTACCAGGGCGATGGCAGAGGGCAAGGTTAAGGGCCTGGCTCCCTTCTCGGAGCCCGAGTTTAGGGGCCAAGCCCCCGACTTACGTTCAGTCGCCCAGCCTTCAGACATATCCGCCCTTCTTGGGTCCGTGTTTGGCTCTGCTGGGTTGCAGTACAAGTCTGACCTTGATGTTGAGGCATCGACTGTCTTGAACGACTGGTGGACAAAGCTGTTAAAAGGCAAGAATATCATGCTCTCCGAACGTTTAGAGAAGCAACCCACACAACCGCTACCAAAGGTCCAGGAGCCCGAGCCCAGGAAGGTAGAGGAGGACGATTTCCAGGTCCAGGCTACGCCCCCACGGGCACGGCCAACACTCAAGCGCCCAAGTCCTACGAAGGTCGTCGATGATGATGAGACTTCTGACGGTGAAGATGAGGCAGATGCTCCAGCACCCTCTCCGCCCAAACCCAAGCCTGTGAGCAAGGCTGCTGGTGGCCGCCTGGGAGCCATTGGCAAGGACAGGAAGCCGTCACCTTCCCCTCCGCCCCCTGTCAGCTCTCAGAGATCCAGTAAATCGCAGGCTACGGCCCCTAGCAATCACTCTGAAACAGCTTCTTCTGCAGACGAGAGGAGCTCACCACCTCCGCCCTCCACAAAGCCCGCACCCAAGCGCGGAGGGTTGGGTCACATAGGGGGCAAACCCAAACAAGAGCCCCCAGCCAGAGCAACACGCTCGCCCTCTCCCGCACCACCCGCCGAAGAGTCCTCTAGCCAACTACCCCGAAGGCACAAGCTGGGCATGATCGGAAAGAAAACCGCGAGTTCTGCGCCACATGCCAGCGGCAGCGACGATACTCGCGGCAGGAGCAAGACCCCGGCCGCCGCCGCGCCCAAGAAAGAGCAAGTCCGCGAGACTTCGCAGGAGAGAGCGGACCGAAAACGAGCCGAGCTCCAGAAGGAAATGGAAAAGCGGGCGGCTGCAGGCCCGGCGAAGAAGAAGCGGAAGTTTTGAGGGGGTGAACCCCTGAGCTGCGTGGTGAGGGTGTCTTGTCTCGGATCTACATACTACATACTACCCCCACGGCTGTCTTGGTTGTACGGTGTCGGGGCCATTTAGCGGGCTATTTCAAATGTCATTTTGTCAACCTACCTTCTTTCACTCGACCCTCTCAAACTGTTCCCCCCGACACAAGCTACAAAAGACATGACGAATCTCCTGCCCCTTTCTTGTTGAACTCCACACCGCTTCCCCTATCATCATCATCCACACCCTAAGCCCCTCCAAGCCGGTCGTCACCGCCCTTCAGATTTGGAATTAGCCATCACACTTCCATGCAACACCACGGCTACCTGCCTCACAACCCCCCACATGGCACAGCACCCATCCGCGCGTCACACCGCATGTCTGCGCCCCGCAACGACCGCCGCCAGGCCCACCACTGAAGTCCCATGCGTCGTCCGGCGGGGCACAGAGGCGTGGTATCACGGCTGTGTGGTCGCACGGGGGTCTAGACTAGGAAAGCCTCTACGTCGCAGATATGTCTGGAAGAAGGGCTGAGTGTCACGCGGAGATTTCGACTTCCAAAGACGGGCGGTGTATTGGTTGGATGGTGTGGGTGGGTGGTACTCGGGCTGTTTCCAAATTGGGCGGTGTAATGGATGACTCTTGGATCGGTTTGAAGGGTAACAGGGCGCATCTGGACGGATAAGGGGGGAATGGGGACACGATGGGAGTGGAACATGACCGCATGAAGCGAGATGTTCATCGGATTGGGATTCAGTGGGAAGTTCTTTGAGCGGAATCTATCTGGAAACGTGCCAGTAGGTGCGGCGGAGGACATGGCGTCAGGGGTTGATGAGATGAGGTGTTTTACGGCCGGGCTGTGGCAAGAGAGTGTGGTACAGGAGGAGTCGACTCTTGGGCTTTGGTCTGGCCTCGATGAGGGATTCACTCGGTGAAAGGCGGTGGACGGATTGGTAACCTTCTTGGGGAACACCGGAAGGTCTGTGACGGCGTTGGAGGTCTTTCAGCGTGGATTAAGTCATACCATAAGCCCTGCCTCACCGCAGTGGTGGCCGTCAGTTTGGTTCGTCTTGTTACTTTGCGGCGAGGAACATCCGGGAGGAGGTCAACAAGGACGCCAACAACGAGACCTGGACGAGACCAGCCGCAATTCAGCCGCAGATGGATGGCAATGCGGTGGTTAGAATCAATTACCCCACCTTCACCAACAGACAGTGGCTCTCAAGCAGAGGCATTGTCACGTAGGACCGGAAGGTTTCAGGGTTTTACTCCCTCAGAGCTCCTCCAGCGAGTCGCATTTCACGATCTACATGTAGTATCCATTGGCCGGGTCAGCAGCGGGATACATACGGCTCTCCCGTCGTGGACACACCTGCGGCCCGCTCAGCCATGCATTTCGCACGATGTTGATATGCATCAGGTCTTTGTGAGACCTGTCATTTACAACGCGGGCTCTGGGTTTGACAACCCTCAACAACATACAAGATCAACGACAGCTCCATATACCACTTGCAGACAGTCCGTCGACCCTCTTACTGGCTTGCGGCCGGAAGCTGGTCAGTCTTACGCGGGCAAAACGATGACACTGTCAACAGACGGCCTTTTTAATTCGTTGTATTATCCAAGAGCAATATCAGGGGCAAGATTTCTAACTGGTACTTGCCTCACCGACTCCGGGTATGTCGGAGCTTGGATGGTTCCGAAGAACAAGACATTGCAATGAGAGCGGTCATCTATCATCAACCCCGCCGTCCGCGACGGACCCCTATCTCTGGAACCAACACTCCGGGCATCATCACCTGGCAGACCAACGGGCGCCTGCATGTCCTGCAAGGCCTTGCTCGATTTGCGCCTGCGCCTGACAAGTCGACGACAGACACGTCAACGAAATCCCAGCATCACATCCAACGATATCTCTCAAAGATTTCAAAACGCAGTTGACAACCGTCCACCGCCTTTCTTTTTCCCCTCCACCATTTCCGACTCATCATCAAGTCAACCCCACGTGGCGGCCGTGATTTTGTTGGCGGTCCGCTTCTCTGGCCGGCCACGGATCGGGACGCCTGCATGGTGCTACTGCACCGGCATCGGGGGGAATGCACGTCTCAGTCTCAGGGTTGCTTTGTGACTGGTGAAAAGTGGAATCTGCCCGTTGCATCTCGGTGCCCGACTCTTTTTTCTTTTGGTTAGGAGTTGAGATGTCGGGTGCCGCGCTGGGGAGGGAAAATCAGTCTTAGCTCTTAGGGGTTGGAAAGGGGGTGTGGGAGTGTGGTTGCAGGATGGGCAGTGGGGGATGGTAACATCGAGTGCCCGGGGGAGGTCGACTTTGGGGCCGGAGCACGCCTTCACTGCACCCGGCGATGTCGGAGATGAGCCTTCGTCGAGTTGGCCACGCTTTGGTCAAAGTCTTTTGTCACTCGATTCCAACCCTCGGCATGCTTATCACAGGGGATGTTGGTCGGCCCGAGCAATGTCCTGGGCTGTCTTGACACGGCTCCGGCGCTGCCGACAGGGAGAGAGTTAACTAGGGAGCGTTGAGCGATATTGTGGACAAGACCATCGTCATCTGGGCTCGGGGTTTCAATGCGGAGGATTGAGACCTGGACGGTTGGAAGATGAGACAGTTGATCGCCAACTTCCCCGCACAGAAATGGAAGAATGACAGCCGATTCCGCAAGTGAGACTGGTCCCGCGAACCGGGTTGTCGCGGCCGATCCAATCTCGATTGAGCGGGACGATCGGCAACTGGGGCCTGGTCGGGCGTTCTCGAATGATGAGTGGGTGCAAATCTGGGGCCGAGATCCCATTGGGTTGTTGGTGGGTGAGACATGATGAGGGAGTTGGTCTTGGGGTCGCCAGTTATGCAGCGGCACAACACGAACAAGAGCCAGGTTCTTCTGCGTCTCCAGCGAATCAAGATCACTCAGTCTAGCCTTCGGCGGCTATGGCGCATCCGGCTTTGTCACATCCCAGTTGGCAGAACACACAAGTTTCAAGCCACGCTACGCTTACCAACCGAAACCAGCTGGGGGCTGGTCTCTGCCAACAGCCCCCAGCCAGCCACACACCGGGATGCTCAGCCTTGTGGACAGTGCGGGATGAGGGAGCTTTGCACCGCAAGAACTTGCCCTTTCTCAGGCAGTCAGAGTCCCTGGGCTGCGGAGTCTGCTCCGTCCGTATGGGCTTGTTTCGCTCACCACCATCACCGGGATCAGTGTTCTGGGCAGCCGACAGACCATCAGAGACGAGGACAGAGTCCGGAGCCAGTGGCATGGGGATCCTTCGGCAAAGCATTACCTGACTGTTCAGAAACGCCACTTCACTTGATCAGCTGGCCGCAGAGGGAAAGGCCTGGACCCTAACCCCACTCTCTGTGCGACCATGGCTGACTGCGGGCCTGGCGATCGCCACTGCTGTTAGCCCTTTGAGACGGCTTTGTTGGAGGTTATGGGGCCTGCAACTCCTGCTGCTCGCTTGCGCACTGCCCCCCGGAAATGCAGGAACATCAGAAGCCAAGGGAGATCCCAAATGCTCCGAGTCCGATGGTGGTGGCCAGCAACCCCCGGATGCGTCCACCAGCCTTTCACGGCCGGTATGCTCGCCAAGCAGCGCTGATACCAACGCTAGACCTGAGCACATTCCCTTGAGCAGATATTGCTCTGCAATATCCATCATTCAATACCAGACACGAGATTGGATACGTCCTGGGCAAGCAGCAGAGATGAGCATGCGCAGGAGATCACGGCATCACCAACAGTGCCAGGCGTTGATGTTGAGTCTTCAGCGGGATGCCCTGCCGGTCCCGAGTCAGCTGCTCGCTGTTGGGACGGACAAAGTCACTGTGGCGTCTGTTATGAGTTGCAGATGGGTATGAGGAGCAACAAAATTAGGAATAATTACGGCCCCCAGACGCAAGACGCTGCAAGAACATGCGACAGACTCGCGACCCTGCGTTTTTTTGTTCGAGTCTGATTTGTGCTGTGGAGGAATTGGATCGAGTTGACACTGTCAGGGTCAAAGAACAGTTAACAGATGGCTGGAGGGGCGTCCAAGTCCCTGAGTCGCCTCTGGCTTGTCTGACTGGTCTTCAACCCCCGTCAGATATCCCATGTCGACTCCAGTCTTTGAGCCAGCCCTCACATCGGATTAAACCGAAAGTTGCCGTACCGAAGAGCAGTGTAACACTCGCTTCTCTAACGTTATTCAAAACCTCGTCTTCGCCGGGTGGTTGCAGAATCGGCAGGCAAGTGCCGCGGAGAGGGATGCAGGGCCATTGTCAGTCCAAAGTATCATTTCTCTTTCCCCCGACCCCCCCCCCCCTCCCGGGCCCGACAAGAACGATTCACTTCCCCAGATCGGCATTTTCGCATCCCCTGAGACCGCGACATCCCCCAGAACCGGCACCCTTCTGTATTCGGCGACGCACATGTCACCCTCCCCCGCATGGGCACAGTGTTCCTCGACGTCACCCTGTCGCTGGCTCTCACGGCCCGACCCGACAGTCTGGTAACCAATGGCACGTCCTGGTCGATCAGCAAGGGGGGTGTTCAGCTGAACACACCCCCCACCCCCTTAATCGAGGTACCCTGCCATCTGCCGGCACTGTGCTTGTCTTGGCTCGCTGCTAGTTGGGAGGGTGCCTTCATCCCTGATGAGCCAAGCCTTTCTTTCGTCATGGGATCATCTGCCCGAGGGTGTTCGCGGGAGATGGGAAAAGACACATCGAAATTGTTGTGATCACGATACTCCGGTCAAAACGGTTTTTACACCGGTTCGACTGGAGCATTGTAGCCGCAGCGAAGAGCACAAACGAGACACAATGGCATAACTTTCTGCCCCAGAAAACCGGGCCCTTGAAAGCAAGAACAGAACGCTGTTGCGGCCGGGAGCACCAACTGTCGTAACCAGCACGCGGTTTGGCGCTTAACGTTAACCAGACGGCTGGTATGTGCCCGACAACGACGAACTGGCATTGTTCCTAGAATGGACACGCCAAATCCAAGACTATCCCGTCTTTTGCTGATCGAGGCACGGCATGCGCGAATATGTTTCAGAATCTCTCTGCGCCTCCAGGACACACAGCAAGCAACAGATGGCATCACTCCGCACGATCCTCGTCTCTTTTTACCCTTCTTCTTATCCTTCTTCTTATCCTTCTTCTTATCGATGTTCGGCCCTGCCTTTCCTGATGGAGGGTTCCCGGCGTCGATGACCGGCTCCGATGGGTTTCGGGCACCCGGGGACGACTCGGGGCCGAGTGCACCCCTGTCTTGGGGAACCTGCACCGTTCAGTGTCTCCAGTATGGGATGGGTGTGCCAAGTGCTCCAGAGATATTGGGGAAGACTGATATCACAGCTGTTCCCTTGCTTCCCCAAGATGGATTTATTGGCAGTGTCAGGTGCAAGAGTTGGTCTGCCCTGCGTTGACGAATCCTGCCAACCTCATCACAGTCGCGGTCCGGGGGAGTGCCGACACAAGGGATGCCAACTGGCAGCACGGCATGGTTTTACGTGCCGCGCTGCTGCTTGAGGGGCCAGGGTGGACACAGCCACACCCTTTCTGAGCCTTCTGACCGCTTCTGGACATTTCTGAAAGCAGGAAATGGCTTCATTGGATAGACGTCTCCCTCTCGCATGCGGACCGAAGAGCGGAGCGGGCTAATACGAACTGCAAGAACCTGAGAATAGATGCCACCGAGGGCAAGCGCAGAAAACTGCCAGCCACTGAAACCGATCGTGGGTTTTGAGTTTCAAGATGACGGCAGATGGCTCTGCAGCAGCGCGATGCCTTGTTCGAAACATGACGCTTGAGGTGGCTGCTTAGTGTCTCTCATCGGAGATCTGGCTCCGACATGGCTGGTGAACTCCCGTTCAGAGTGTCCGTTAGATGAACCAATGGATCATGGCCCTGACAGGCTGACAGGCGAGGAGTGAGGCGTTGACAAACTGCGGTCGCTCCCGTCGCCGAAATTGGAACACCCTGCAAGCCTCTGCTTCTCGAACGGTTCACCGAGTCTTCCCCTCTGTCGCAGCTTCTTTAACACCACCAGCAGCCTGCAGGTCCCTGGCCGCCATGATTTTCGAATCCTTTGAGGTCATACAAGGTGGATGGGTGCAGATCGAGATCCATGTCCTTACCCATGATTCATCTCAGATCTTGTGTCCGAGGGTCTCGTCTCCCGGCCCTGCCGCCAACTGCCGTGTCCTCGCCTCCAGCCTGCCTCGACCTTGTTCTCCTCATCTCGGTGCCGTCGGCCAGGCGAGATTAAATTTGCCAGCTGCAGATCTATCCTGGGTGCACGTCTTTGGTGCAGGACAATGGATGCCGGCGCACCGACAGCACCGCGGAGGTTTCCATGTCCTCTGAGACACTGCGAGAGCCGCGACGAAGACTCTCATTCGTTGTGATCATGGCCAGGCAGCAGGATAACAGATGCATATGCATTCCCTGACCCCCTGCTACCCTCTCCCATCTCGATCAGTCCTCCGCCACGATTCGCTAGCGCAAGTTGCCTTGCAGCAGCCACAGAGTCCTTGACGTCTCTCTTCCCCTCAGGGTTCTCCCTGGCCTCACCGCTCTCCCTTCCTGGCCCTTCTCTGCCGGTGGCTGCCGGCCTGTTGGTCCCGACCTGCCACGCTTCAGCGCAGAAACCGTCGTGTTTGCTCGGGCACCCAATCCTCCCCTTACATGCCTATGCCATGCTCCATTCGTAATAGCCGCGAGTCGACGATATCATACAGACGTGCACCGTTCAACACCAAGATGTCATCAGGAGGATCTCAAACCTGACTTCTGTGAACTCTTGTTTTGACCGAACAAGAACCATCACATCCCATGACAGTCCCTAAAGTCCTCCCGACAAGTTTTGGGCACACCTCAGAGCTTTTCCTCTCTTCGCTTGAGCATTGCAGTCTCTCCGTCACACCCGCCACTCGCGGCCTTGCCTCTCTCCCCGCGGCCAGAGGCCAGGTGCCGTCGCCTGCAAGCCGCCAGGCGAATCATCTTCCACCGTCGCCAGTGTGACTTGCCCCAAGACGTTGGGATGAAGGGTCTTAATCTTCTTTGGGCGCTTGACACCGATCAGGGCGAGATGGCTGGTGATCGCCAGCAGCCTGCATCGGCCGGCCTGCTGCCGGGTCGCGGGCTGCCGTCGCCAGCCGATCGGGGAGGAGCATCAAGCAATGGCAACTTTGGAAAGGTCTGACTGCCATGTGGTTCTGTCAGAAGCTTGTTTCTTAGCTGAGCCAGGGATTCTGCACCAGAAGACCTGGCAGATGCCCCTCTGAGATCCTGACTGGAACAGCACATTGGAATTCTCTGAATCGATAATGCATGCGCAGAACATTTTCGTGCCAGGCCGAAGACAAAACGCAGAAATACTGCCTGAATCCATCGCGACTGCCAAGACACCGCCTTGTTTCTTCCCTAACTTCTTTCCCCAACCTCATGCCTCATGCAATGCCAGACTGAAGAATGACAGAAATGATTCGCAGCTAATTCCCAACATGCTCCCAACATGCGTAATGCAGCTCCCAATTCGCGAGGGGTGCATCCCAATGCGTTTCTAGAGTCTCAGCCTAAACTCACCGCCGTCCCAAAGCATGCTTCTCATTGTCCTTTGACACCTATGCTCTAGAGGGCTGTCTCAATATCTTGTGCCCGCGGCCATCCCGAGTCCAAGGACAACAATCCTACGGGTAGCCAAGTCCACAATTAACCTTTTCACCGGCTTCGGTCAAAGCGATGTTACCCAGCTCAGCCAAGGAGCTTGTCAAAATGGAAAAGTGACAGAAGTTCAGAACCGACAAAAGTGCCCCACGCATGTTGCTTCTTCCTCGCAACCCCCCGAAGTCCAACCATCCCCGTCTTGTGATATTTGCCCCTCCTCCGGTGATAATCCACCATCGTTCTCGGCCCCTCATCAAGCCGAGACTAATGAACATTGTAACCACGCCCCCCGATTCAAGGCCGAGGCCCCCGAGTCAAGGTCTGAGCAAAGCCAGACTCAGCCAGCCTTCGGCGGGGATAACGGGCATTGATGCTCGCAGGTGGCAATACCGTTGCGTTCCAGGCGCTTAAAAACGCAGGAAATCCCACCCTCGCTCTCCTCAGCCGGTTAGGCCCTCATCCAAGGCTCTCCCGCCCTCATAGCCCCCGTGTTGCTCGGGGGTAACCCTGACCGTCTGCCGCGCCGGAGATGATCTCGGCCAGGTGCTCACAGGCTGTCAGCCCTCAGCTGCCTGTCACTTACACGACCAACGGATTATCAATGTCCATCCATGCCAGCGAAGAGGCAAAGATGGCGAAACCTCATTAACACCACGTTCCAGACCGCACTTCAGCTGCAGTAAGACTGCATTCGAACTTCAATATCGCCACGACTATCATCATACATTGAGCAAGGGTAGTTAAACTCTGAATTCTTGCGTTCACCCGCTTCAATTCCCCGGTTCTTTTCCTCTTTGTGTTTGTCTCTCTGTGCTGTTATCACCAACAGGACCCCAACACCTGTACCGAACCAAGCCTCGGATAGAAAATACAGCAGCCAACCAACCAGCCGTGCCAACAAAAAGCCAAGCCAAGGGGGTATTGTATCATCATGTCAGAGCGTGAGATCATGGGTGCGGGGGGGTGATAAGTGATCACGTATTGTACATTGTATCCATCCATCCAGCCAGCCATCCAACTTCCATTCCCATCCCAATCCCATTTGCCGGATGCGGCAACCCGTCCGTCCCCATCCCAAGTGAAGTGCCCATATCCATGTCCATGCATATTGTAAAAAAACCAACTCAACCAACTCAGAGGTGTATGTGTCCATCCGTCCACAGAGGCAAAAGAAATCATCCAAAAAAAAAAAGGCAACCAACAGACCGACCCCAATTAACATTACCGCCCCTCCTAAAAATCATCCCCACAACCCCTCAATACCCCTGCCCCGCAGCGACACCATGCTGCTGCTGATGCGCCTGGTGATGATGATACCCCTCCTCCACCCCCCACCCATGCTGCTGCTGCCCCTGATGCTGCTGCTGCTGCTGATGATGATACTCCTCATACCTCCCCACCGGCAGCCCATGCTGGGGCTGCATCGGGGAATACGCCTCTCCGTGGTGATGATTCCGCAGGTTGGGGAGCATCAGCCCTGACTCATCACCGGGGTGGTGATACCCCTGAATGGGGTGTGACTCTGGCTCCTCGGATTCACTCCCACCTCGGGAGAGGCCTGGAAGGCCGTGCGGAGGGGGAGAGGGAAAGAGAGCTGGGTCGGTGGGGTAGTGGTGCTGGTGGTGAGCAGCGTGGTGGTGGTGGGGGTCGTAGTCCAGCGGGTTTGTGGAGGTGGTTTGGGTTGGGGAGTGGAAGAAGTGGGGGGTGTAAGGGGAGGATGTGGCGGTGGTTGAGGCGGAGGTCGGGTCGTTCATGAGGTTTTGGATGAAGGGGGCGCGGCTGGCGAGGGAGAAGTGGTGGTACTGGTGCATGTTGGGGCTGGCGGCCGGGCTGCGGAGGGGGGTTGAGCGGGTGCCGCGCAGCATGCGGTTAGAGAAGCGGGCGCGGGCGTTGGAGTTGGCGGCAGCGGTGGACGAGTAGGGGTAGCTCCGGTAGGTGCGGCAGCCTCCGTGGCTGGTGGCGCTGCGCCGCGATTGGTTGCCCTTGCGATACCGGGTGGTGCTCTCGACGCCGCCGGCGGCCCAGGGCTCGAGGAACCACTCGGTGGACTTCTTGCCGCTGTCGCTTTGGCTGGTGGTGCGGATGCTGCTGTTGGCGTCGCCGTCCTTGGATGTGGAGAGCCTGCGCTCGCGCTTGGTGAAGGCCTGGATGGGCTCCGTCAGTCTTTCTGAGGTGATGAGGACATAAGACTACAACTTACCGCATTCATACTCAGATTGTGGCGGATGCTGTTCTGCCAGCCCTTGCTCTCGTCCTTGCCCTTGCTGGTGTTCTCGCGGAACCACTGGTAGATCTCCTGGAGTGTCATGGCCCGTCGCGGAGTGCTTAGAAAGGCGCGGTAGATGAGCTTTGCGTATGGCTGTTCACCCTTGTTGTCCGACTGCGCGCCTGCCGACGGGCTCTTCCTCCGATTTGGCCCCTCGCGGTCAGAATCAAGAGCCTGGTGGTCAAGGCCGTCACCATTAGGGCTCGGAATGCCATCCTCCATCGGCAGGCCGAGCGTGGTGCTGCAGGGTGAAAGCGGGTGAGAGCTCTCGGGAGTCGAGGGATAGTCCCTTGACTCGCCGTGGTACCCAGCCGGGCACGGCTCGGTCTGGCTTCGTACCCGTTGGAAGCTGCTGTCTGATCCATTGTACTGGCTCGGCACGAACGGGACGTCAGACGGGAAAGACGTGAGGATGGAGCTGTAGCTATCCCTCAGGGGAGGGTAGCCAGAAAGCTGCGGATCCAGTCCAGGGTACCTGATCCCCTCGGTCGCGGCCTCCCAGGGGGTTGGGCCAAGCTGCTCAGGTGAATCCCAACTGCGAGGAGACGACTGTGAGGAGCTGCCGTGCTGGAGGCTGCTGAGTGCCGGTGAGCTGTGAAGGGCGTAGTTGTCAAAGTCGTCGCTGCCGCTCCAGTGGCTGGGGACATAGGAGTTCTGGTTTTCGCTGTCATGGCTCTTCAGGGCGCTCATGCCCGCTACCAACTGGTGTTCCATGTTCGACGGGTCGGGGGAGGCACTCGGCCGCGCCATTTGCTGTGGGGACGAGGCGTAGACGGCCCCCATGGCAGACAGTGTTGACATGTGTTGAGATGATTGCGAAGTGTGATGGTCTCTGGTGAGGCAAGCCGAAGCAATGCGGCGCACCACGTCGTCTAGCTGATGTATGCCGGGGAGACAGGAGACACAAGCTGGAGATGTTGTCTGAGTACCTTGAGCGAAGACAAAGACACACGAAGCCGACAATGGCAAGATAACTCTGGGAAAGATGGGACGAGTTTGACGTGCCAGAGTGATGCGTTCGGCCTTGGGATGACCGGGACAGAAGTACTAGGAGATGTCTGGTTGAAGGGCAGGGCTGGCCGCGAGGTACGGAGTGACAACCACCCACCCTCCAATCTGCGCCCCCCTGCGCGCCTGCAGGGGATCGCCAGATCCGGGGTTGGAAGACATCAACCATCAAGGCCAGGCCGACCCATCCCCCAACCAACAGAGCCTGGGGGCCAGGGTGTAACGGCATGCGGATCCCCGGCAGAAAGTCCACCAGGGTCGTAGGAGTAACAAGACGGGTACAAGGCTCAGGCCTGCCAGCGCATTGTTTGGTTGACTGGATCTCTCCATGAGCAAGCTCGAGCAGGCAACCTGCGTGGGCGTACCGTGCAGGTCTGCACTACCCGGATGCTTGGGAGCGGAGTCATGCTGGTGCTGTGCTCTGGGCGAGGTGCGGAAGTACATGGCCATGTACGAAGTACACCGTATGGGGATTCCTCTCTCTGTGCTTGGGGCCGCTTGTGTCTGCAAAGTATAAGGTGTATGTGGTGTTCTAAATAGGGAATTGCAAACGCAGGAGGGGGCCTGTGGCTGCTCGAGGCATTCCTCACCCTTGTCCAGGATATCAGTGAGGCACAGGGAATCCGGTTGCGTCGACGCCGGGGGTGGCAGCCAAATACAGCCAGCCTCGCGGGGCGGGCCTTGCACAGTCCAGCCCCATTGTCTCTCGCACATCCTTGCCTCATGGCGTCTGCGACAGGCCAAGATGAGCGGGGGTAAAAACTGACAGGAGCCGGCATGGATCGCCATGCTACCCTGGTCTCGCCCTGGAACTTGCCGACCCTTCACCAGCATCCTCCCGGGCGTCATTGGCGGGAGAGGTAGGAAGCCGTAAGGGAGACCATAGCGGTGACGGCGGCTCGTGGAGTTGTCAACAAGCGTATTGTGACCTGCAGCTTGTCGACGCCGGGTCCTCCCTCCTGTCTTCCGGTTCGCTTCATGGCCATTGTCCGCAGTAGACAAGACCGCCGGTTTGGTCGGCGCAATCGAAGGGCGGGAGACCAAAACTGGCGGGAAACCAGAGAGTCATGCCCGGAAAGGTGCATGTTGGCCGGTTTTCTGCCTTATGAGGCCAATCAAGAGTAGGTGGAGAAGAGACGGGCTGGGAGAGATGGGGCGACACGGCCAATGACGATGACACGCCTACACCGTGTGATGGGCTCGCAGCAATCTCTGGGAGCTGCAGAACCCGTGTTTCATTCTAGAAGGCGTGTCGAAACATGCAGGTTCAGCATTTGCGCCGCCACTCTGTGTGTTTGCCATGGAGCAAGCAGCAGCAAGCCGCTCCGTGATGTCGATGAGCGTGGGGAAGGAGGGTCAGGGCTCCGCCGACAAGCTACAGGAACGTGTCGAGACACAGTTCGTCTTGCTGCTTCCTTTCGCTGCTGCCTAGCCCTTACAGCTCCGCGTGTCTGCCACCCTTGGCAGGGACAGTACCTCCCACACACCATAGGCTCGCGAGGACGTGATGGCCGAGTGGGTGGTGCAAACAAGCGGTTGCAACAGCGATCTGGTCAGGCGGAGAGATGACTGGCGCGATCATGTTCCACGCTCCGGGTCCGGGAGGCGGCATTCTCAGGAGACGGCGGGTCAGGCCCTGCGACGGGCGGAGATAATGGTGGGATGACGAACTGGTCAGGGGAGGGTATCACAGAACCAAGACAGGGCTGGTCATTGTGCGCTCTTCAGCTCTCATTAACTCGCTCTGTGGCTGGCCGGCAAAGGGCCCATCCGCCGCGATACCGGCAGAGATCATAGACGCACCAAGGCCGGGTCGCCAGACGCGGTGTCCAGGGCGGCCCGGCGTCGCTTCAGTTGATCCACATCCGCCTCGAGGAAACCATCCGCTCCAGAGTTCCGTCCCGGCATCGAGTAAGGCCTGCCGGGACCGGAATAGCAGGTCAACGCTTTACTTTCGGTAATAGATCTGCGATCAGTGTTAGCTGCCGGCTTGTCTCAGACGCCCATCCCTACGGAGGCGATCACTCACCTTCTTGAACTGGAAGTGTAGTTGCAGAATGCCCTGGAGTCAAAGTCAGCAAATTAATTCGGTGATCTGGATCAAACAAGCGCGTCTAATACGAGACATGACGTGCAGCACCCGCGAGCCAAGGACGGTCGAGACAGGCGCAGAGACGCGCGGGAAACAAAGGCACACGGGAGGTGCGCATTGCCAGGCAGCAGAATAACGGCGGGCCGCGGGCTGGACCCGAGACAGGTGCAACACCCGCGATCTTCGGTCTAGCCCATCCCTTCGGGCACAGGGGCAGGGTAAAGGAGGTATGTGCTCGAACTCACCTTGTCGAAGCTGCTCTTGAACCCTCGCTCCTTCTTCGCGCTGTAATCCCACTCGCGGTCCACGATACGGAAGGCAATATCTTCGTATGGTGGCCCAGCGATGAAGCGGATGAGGCACGTGTCCTCCTTACCAGCGGGAGCAAAGGACTCCCCCTTCCGGCGGCCATGCTCGCGGATGATCTTGAAGGTTGGCGCCTTGGTCTTGTCGATGAGGTCTGGGTAGAAGATGTTGAAGCGGTACCCCTGGACGACCTTGGGCGGCGGGTTGTCGTGGTCGTAGTGTGTCTGGTTGTACTTGTTCCACTCGTATCCCATCAGCACGCGGTTGAAGTAGCGCGGCTTTCGCGGCCGGTACTTGTCGGCCCAGAGGGGCTTCTGGATGCCCGGCACTGCCTCTTCGGCAGTAAAAATCTCCTCGCCCTCGCCAATTCCGCGTGCGACTTCTCTGTCATACAGAGCCTTGGTTGCCTGCGAGAAGTCCTCATTCCCAGCCGACGCAAAGCGAGCCGTTCCTGGGGGGGGTGCGCCAGCACTGCCCTGAGGGGTCGGTGTCATGGTGGCCGGCCGGGCAGCTGGCTTCGTGGCACCGGAAGCAAGTTCTGGGAGACTGGCGGCGAATCCATCAGAAGCTTCCAACGCCTTGGCCAGTTCTGGGTCGCGCGCCCTGAGCATCGCGACACGGGCATTCTTGATGTCAGCGCACACGTTCTTGAGCTTGGCCTTTGCCTTGTAGACAAGCAAGCTCTTGAGAAGCTCTCCCCAGTAGTCCGTGTCGATGGGTTCGTCGGACTGCAGCTTTGCCTTGATCTGCTTCTCCAGGGCTTCCAACTGCTCCAGTGTCTTCGGGGTCAAAATGCGGTCCACGTCCGAGGCAACCGACGTCACGGCGCGGCCTTCAGGGCCCTGGGGCTTCAGTTTCTGACGGCGATCGGTGCAGAGGGCGAGGAGCGCGGTCCAATATTCCTTGTTCCTGACGTTGCTCTCGAGCGTGTGGTATGACCGGATGTCCTCCTCCAGCTCCCTCAGCTGCGCCTCGTTGAGTTCTTGCAACACGGCCTCAGGGGCGGGGATTTGGATCTCGACATCGGTGTCGTCGTCGTCAAAATCGGTGCGGTCGGAATCGATGAATCGGAGGCCAAAGGCGAGGTAGTCGATGGGCTTAGCCCGCTGCTCCCGAACGCGGATGTCGGCCTTCTTCTTGGCCTGCTTGAGCACGAACTTGTCCTCGTCGGCCACGAACTGTTCCGACTGCTGATCTTGGCTGAGGTATCGAGCGGCATTCGTCGCGCCGGCCTTCAGAAGCGGCTGGCGAGAGGGTTTGGCGATGCGATTCGAGGGATCGAAGCGAGGTGCCATGATGTCTCTGTCTCTGGCTCTGTCACGGTCCTGGTCCCTTCGTGGGGATTTCCACCCGTTGATCATCGCTTGTCTTGCGGGATCCATGACTGAAGTTGTCGCTGATGAAAATACTGCGATAAACCGAACACGGTTGTTCGTTGTTGATGAAGCGGTTTGTTGATGAGGAAAGTTCCAAGTTTTTGAGGTTGCCAGGCAGACATCGCACCCAGGCAGCGAACCGAGGGAAGCTCCAGGCGCGATTCAGGCGCTTGGGGCGGCAATAGGGGGCGAGTTTAGCGGCTACAGCGCCTAAGATTCGCGTTAATAGTGGACCCAGAAGGAGTGCCGTGGGGCATCCGCTGCAATTGGCTGGATCCATTCAACACCGACGCCAAACATCGCCAATTCATCACGACTTCGCCAATCAACATCTCATTGCGCCCATCGCGATTCATCAGAACCGTCGCATTTTACCGCGGTTCCCATTACCACGACCGCGGTCTCAGCGATTTGCGAACAGAATGCCACCCTGAGACCACTCCACCCAGTCGATGCAATGTACAGCATCGGCAACCAGGGCAAGATTATGCGCAAGCTGCTGGGGAAGCCGGCGCCCGACGCGGCCCACGACTCCCCAGCAGCAGCTGCCATTACCAGCTCGCCTCTCACCCCCCAGTACCGCCCGAGCTCGTCCCAGGATGTCGTCTACGCGGCCGGCGTGCCCATAGCCTGTCTCGACCGGTCCCCCGATGGCCGCTCCGCTGTCCTGGCTGGCCGCCATGTGCTCAAGACGGTCTCATTCGACGGACTGTCGGTCAAGGAGGGCCTCGACTTGCGTGCCCTGCTTATCGCCCAGCCTTCCCAGCGGAACAACATCCCCACCTCAGTCGCCGACCAGCTCTCCATCAAGGCCGTCAAGTGGGGAGAGCCGCAGGGCAAGCAGGCCATCTTTACGGCTGGAACCAGCGGCAAAATCTTTCAGTACGATCTTGCCCGCGCCAGCGCAACCGCCCTTGGCTCGCCCGTCGACTGCGTCCAGATCCGAGAAGACTCACGCCAGGTCAACGCTCTCGACATCAACCCCCATCGAAATTCCTGGCTTCTCTCAGGGAGCCAGGACGGCATTGTGCGCTGCTTCGATGTGCGTCAGCCTACCCAGACACGGACCGGCGCCACCTTCCGCTCCATCCAGGCGTTCAAGTGCAACGCCGACGGCGTGCACCATGTCCAGTGGAACCCGCGGGATGGCTTCCTCTTTGCCTGCGGCACCGAACAGGGTTTCGTGCTCAAGTGGGACATGCGGAAGCCAAGCGCACCCATCCTGCGGATCAAGGCCCACGAGAAAACGTGCACGGCGATGGCGTGGCACCCCGACGGCATTCATCTCGCCAGCGCTGGGTTGGACAGCAAGTGCAACATCTGGGACATGTCCAAGCAGGACAAGAGGCAGAAGGCGAAGTGGACGCTCTCGACCCCAGCGCCAGCAGGTACACTCGCCTGGCGCCCAGGACAATGGTCTGCCACTGCCCAGGGCAAGCGGGCATCTCAGATCGCCATGTCCTATGACGAGAGCAGTCAGAAGCGGTACGGGATCAACGTGGTACACCTGTGGGATCTTGCCCGACCCACTATGCCCTACAAGGAGATCCAGAGGTTTGATAGCTCGCCCAGCGCAATGCTCTGGCACGACCAATACCTCTTGTGGACAGCCGGGCAAGATGGGATCTTCAGCCAGTGCGACATCTCCTTCGCTCCGAAAGTTATCGACCGCCAAGCCGTCTCGACCATGGCCTTCTCCCCCCGAGGTGACGTGTTGATGCTCCTTGACGAACGTGCACCACCGCCGCATCGTTCCCGGCCACACGTCCCGCACCACGATGCGTCCGCTGTTCCCTCTTATAGCTCGAGTCCCACAACCCCCAAGTTCAGTGTCAGCCGGAGCGATTCCGAAGACGACGCCATTGGCAGCTTCATTGGGCCCAGACGGCGTGGCAGTAGGAGGCGCCGCCCTAACGCCCGCTCCACAGCCACGCTCAGTACAACACCGCCAGCAGGTCCAAGCATGGAGGAGGTCATGTCTCTCGAGCAGACCATCAAGGCCACCGGCACCTACAAGCCCCAACAAGCCATGGCGGTCGGCCATGTTCCGGCTGCCGCCAACGTGGAGGTGTACCGATACCTATCTGTCAACTACCTTGAAGCCCTTCACCGGGATCTTCCCTTGTCCCCTGGCGGGAGCCCGTTACCGGACCGGGTGGCTGTTATCCTCGAACACTATGCCAGAGCAGCAGCCAACGTCAAGCAATTCCGCCTCGCGCAGACGTGGCGGATCCTTGCCTACGCCGTCAACATGCTACTGCACCGGCGGGCCCAGTACCATCTCGACCGCCGGATGGACCGCCACCACTACTCAGTACGGAGGAAAAGCGAGGAAAAGGCCAAAGCTAAAGCTAGGGCGCTGGCAGGCGCATTTGATGCCCCCATGCCGACCATCGTTGACGGGGAAGAAACGCCCCGCAAGATTGCGTCCATTACCAACTTTGACAAGACGCTGCATCCGAAGTCTCTCCTCGCAGAAGAGCTCGAAAGTACCTCAAACGTCCCCACCCCGGTTGCTCGCCCTGTCCCGGATGAGTTTGCTGTGGACGAGGCAGATCAGAAGGGACGTGGCAAAAAACTCACTCCTATCACTGAGCCCGAGAGCTTCACCCTCCCCCCAGCAATGCACGTGGGATCTTTAACGATGCGCAAGCGCCTCGACTCCGTCCCCGTCTCGGTTGCAAGCCATGACAGCGGAGCGACTCATGCAAGCACAGAAGGGTATGACTTTTACGACACCGAAGCAATTGCCAAGGCCACGGATGCGCCCCCAACACCGCTCGAAGGCCCTGAGCCAGGGTCGCCGGGCAGCATTCGAAAAGCGCTCTTCCGGCAGGACTCCGAAGAGAGCTACGTCCATTTGTTCTCTACCGACGAGAGCAGGCGAGCCACAGGCCTCACAGACTCATCAGACGGCAATTTGACAGGGCAGGCGGCGCGAGCCGCCATCCTTGCCGAGCTTCGAAACGGCAACAAGGACGAGGACGAGTTCGAGAGCCGGATACGAGGGAAGGAACTGGAGAAGTCGCCGGACCGCAAAGCCGGCGCTTCCCTGCACAAACTACTCCAGCGAACCGAGACCGACATGACAACCATGACGGCCTTCACGGACGAACATCACGCCATAACGCAAACCACCACTGACAGCTTCGAATCCCACTACCCCTCCCAACCCGACGATGCCAACTTCCTCTCCCAATCCCCCGAAATGGAAAAACACCTCCACCCCCCCCCCCCTCCCACCCCCACCTCCCCCGACGACGACCAATCCCCCTTCATAGTCGAAACCGACTACCTCTGCTGGCCGGACGACACCCCCTACCCCTACCCACCCCACCCCTCCTCCAACTCATCCCTCACCACCACCACCACCACCACCGTCCCTTCCCCCTCCCCCCTCCAACCCTACACCCTCATCTCCCGCGCCCTCGCCTTCGAATCCAAATCCTCCGCCCTCAACGCCGCCGCAATCATCCTCCTCCTCAAACCCCTCCTGCCCCCCGATGACTCCATCATCGATTCCTTCCACGCCTCCGCCATCCTGCGGCAGCACCATTCTCGGCTGATGAACATGGCACTATTCGCCGAGGCGGCGCTGCTGCGGAAGCTGTGCATGAAAGGGTGGCCGGGGGGCGGGTTGGCAAGTTGGGGGGAGAATTATCCCGCGGTGTTTACACCCGCGCAGCAGGGGGTGCAGGTCGGCTTTGTGTGTACGGGGTGTCATAGGGCGAGGGATGTGGATCGGAGTGTGGGGTCGAGGGAGAGCGTGTGGTTTTGTGAGCGGTGTAAGGCGGTTATGGGGGCGTGCGCAGTTTGTGGCGGGAGGGAGGCGCCCGGGAGGATGAGGGTGCTGCCGATCTCTATTGGTGGTGCAAAAGGGGGCGCGAAATATGGACGGAAGGCACCGGGGGATGAGCGCGTGTTGACGACGTGGTGGTATTGTCCTGGTTGTGGGCATGGCGGGCATGCGTCGTGTTTGCAGGCGTGGCATGGAGTGTTGGAGGGCGGGGAGTATCCTGCGCTGGAGGATGCGCCAGGTGGGGATTCGAGCGATGGGTGCTGTCCGTTGGATGGATGTGGGCATGCCTGTTTGCCGAGCAGGCGTGGGGTGGAAACGTCACTTGCTAGGACGGAGGAGGTCAGTAGAGTGGTGAAAGAGGCGACTAGGGCGGTCGCGAAGGCGACGGCTGCTGCGGCTGCTGCTCAGGCTGCTACCCAGGCTGCGGCTGGTGGGCGCGGTGCTGGTCGGGCTGGGAATACGAGCAGTCTCAGCGCGCAACTGCGGGACGAGCGTCACCCGGATGATGGCGGTGCTGTCGGTTGGAATGGATATGGAGGCAGACATGCCATGCCAGTGAGGAGTGATGGCCACGATATACCACAGAGCAGGGCTGTCGAGACGGTGAGGGAGGCGCTGGCCGGTGCTGGGCCGTTTGGGGGTGGAGGACGGTCTGGGACTGGGATCCTGAGCTCCAGTCCTGGGAGGAGTAGTGGGTTTGGGGGTGAGAGGGAGAGGAGGAAGAGTGTCAAGTTTGTTGCTCCTGACGACAGGCGGTAGGGTGGGGGCATACAAGGGTCGGTCTTTTGCATAAGCTGGCGTGGCATTGTATCAACAGACTTTGGGGGCCCGATCAAGGCAATACAATTCTTGAAGACCTCGACAATGCAGGGGAAGGGTGTAAGTAACAAGCGGTCAGTGAGCCTTTTGTTTTGGAGCCTCCAAGAAACCGGACAGCCAGGCGCTAGAGTCACCAATCTTGTTCACGTTAACACCCTCACACGTACACTTCCTGGGTACGCATGAGCATTAAGAAGCTCCACGGCTTTGAGAAATCTCTGCCGGTCTACAGAAGCCTCACACCACTGACATTTCCCAAGTATCTCTTTTTGGGCTTTGACAAGTGCGAAGGCGGAAAGGAAAATAGGAGGAAATTGAGCTTCACAAATCTAGAAGCGGCACTTTTATCTCTCTATCAGGATAAGCAAAAGACTGGCGGCTTCCGAAGTTTAACGATCTTTGAACCCTTCTTCCGCCGAGCCTAAAGAGTCTTAAACGTGTAGTTAACTTTAACAAATAATATAGATCCAGCATGCTGGTAGATGTTTGATGGAGACAATGACAAAAGGAGAAATGTGAATGTAGCCTATTCTCGCATTCAATGATTTCAATGGAGTTTAATTGTTCGTCCGGGCTATCGGGTTTGACCAAAGGATCCCACACTGTCACCAGACATTTAAACCCCCAATCAGTTTCCCTCCTCCCCAATACTACACTGTCCCTGGCAGTACTCTGCTACCCACACTGGCAGACTCCCCTCCCGAGATCGAGATCCTTGGGGCAACAAGACAGAGGCCAGGCAGACCATGGCCATCATACCCTCCATCCCAAGGCTTGAGGTCACCATCAACGTGGGCGGTGTGACAGCCGAAGAGTACGAGAATCCCCCGGATATCACGGAGAAGGACGAGTCAATGGCAAGGGACGAGTTTGATCTCCCCGATGATGATGATGGCATTGATCTGCCGTGCATCGTCAAGTACATTGAGTCTAAGCCAGGCGAGCGGTTCTCATTCGACATTGACATATCGTGGGCTGACATGATAAAACGCACGAGATCAGGGGCCAGACCATTTCTGTTGTGTCATGACAATCATGGGCTTCGCGGACCAGCCCTTCATTTTGCATACGAACTATTCGGGAAGGGCAGTCGTTGACATTGCGCCATATGATTGACGAAGACCAAAACCTGAAACGGACTGCCAGGACAAACGGCTACTGAAGTGGCAATGAGCACACTGGTTACAAGTCTCACAAGTTCCAATTTGCTGCGCTCATCACGGGTACGCTGACAGAAAAGAGGTCGACTGGTTCATACCTTCTTGCTTATTGACACCAAGCTTGTTTCCGAGGAGGATCTTCAACGCCACACATCGTTGGCAAAGACGTATGGAACTCTCAAGGTTTTGCTCTTCCACATGGGCAAGAGCAAACTGGCTAAGGGTCCCGTTTTCGGAGGCAAAGCCAAGGAAAACGAGACAGTGCTCGCAGAAAAGGCCCTGAAAAGAAAGGCATTGGACTGTTTCACGGGGTTAGTAGTGGCTCGACCTAGATTATTGTTTGCAATCGAATAAGAGCCTAATCGCAGCCAAGTTACGATATTGGGCCCCGAGAAATGCCCCCGAGACGCTACATTAACAAATTCTGCGATCTGCAGAAGCGTCCTTTCGCCATTTTCGAGTTCCGCTATCGAATGAAAGGTCAGTCTTGACATCTCAGAGTGGAATGCACCTAATTGGTGATAGACTCAAGTTGTATACAGCGGGCCTGATGAAGGAGTCTGTCATCACTCCTCGCAATGTTGAGGAGCAGGTG
The DNA here is from genome assembly GCA_004802645.1 of Amesomyces nigricolor. Taxonomy (NCBI): domain Eukaryota; kingdom Fungi; phylum Ascomycota; class Sordariomycetes; order Sordariales; family Chaetomiaceae; genus Amesomyces; species Amesomyces nigricolor. Next base: position 513,497 of record SRKS01000008.1, on the reverse strand, counting down.
GAGACGATGACCGAGGAGCTGCGAAACAAGCTGCTCCAGTTGATGAAGCGAGACGAGGTAGGTCGAACACGATCTAAACGCAATGGAAGGGGAATTGACTTGAGGAATAGCGGAGTCTTGATGCAGAGGAGAAGATGGGCATCAAATATTATAAGACGGGCGGCATGTCTGAGGACCAGTTCATGGCGCGTTACAAGGCCCAGCGGTTGGAGGACGGCCGTCTGGAGGTGGACTTAACGTAGGATGACTGCAGTGAGCAATTCGAATGGCGTTCAAAGTCTGAGCCGGATGACTGGAGAAAGAGTAAGAGGGCATCCCATAAAAAAGGTGGTGGGGACAAGGGAACATCAAAGATGTCCATCGACGGAGAACATGCACAACATGCGATGAGAAGCATTAGATAAAGCAACAACGAGGGAGAGAAACACGGCACGATAACAATGCATTTTCTTGAGCTCTTCGTCCCCCTTCAGCATTTGTGAAGTGGTGATTCCGCTGAAAATTTCTGCGGGAAGGAGCGTGACATTAGAATTTGGACTCGGTGGAAAAGTTTTGTTGGGCCCAGACCAGTGCCTTTTTCTTCCTCAAATTCCCACTCATTGTTTTTTGACCACTTCCTTCGAACTGTTCTCCTCATTCACCAGCCGCCTGCAGCGCATTTTCACTTGGGCTCGCATCACGATTGCTGCAGACCGACTGCCACCCCGTTTCTCTCACTCAAAATTTCAACCCTGCCAACAGTCGACCGACTCAAAATCACAAACTCAACGATGAAGACGGGAGAAAGAAAATTGCTACTTCAACACGATGCGATAATTCCTTCGATTCCGGGCCTTAAGGTCACCATCGCTGTCAGCGGCACCGACGCAGAGGAGTACGACAACCCCCGCGACGACGAGGAGTCCTAGCTTACGTTGCCTTCGTTCAATGCCTTGCTAATGTTTACTTCAGTTGAAGACGATCCACTACCTTTCGAAGAACTGCAAGCAACAAGTTTCTGCTTTGAAACATTGCGGAACCTTGTTGGCTTTCCTCTTCCACATGAAAGAGTTGAGCGCTGGCGGTTTCGTTGCGTCTCCTGGTGATTACGGCTCTCTTCCAGTTGGAATGACAAGAGTGTCTGAGGAGGTACTTAAGGGCAGGGCATTGAATTGCCAAACAACGTTCGTGACCTGAGTTAATCTTTGAGCTGTCGAGTCAATGAACACTGACTAAAAAGCAGTTAACGTTACGTTTCGAGACCATGCGCAGCACCAAAACCCGGGCCCAGGGTTGAGAGCATCTTTGCTAACCCAAAGAAACAGCCCTTCGCCATTTTTGAGTTCCGCTATCGAACCAAGGGTTTGTCTTTCCCAGGTCAACTCTGCAAACACAGCATGTTCTGATCAGGCAAGCAGAGGGATTGGTGAAGGAGGGCGCCATCCCCAAGATCAGCGTCGAAGAACAGGTCCACGTTCATGAAAGAGAAAGAGGTACGCTCTTCTTCACTCGTTCAGACGGTTAGAGTTTGTCAGAGTCTGTTCAATGAGCGGCGTGTACTGATACTGCTGAGGAAAACGTTCTGCCCCTCTCAGGCGCCAAGCGACTCTCGAAGACGCAAAGACACAACGCGGCATCAAGAGTGAGGCGGAGGCCATGCCCGAGCAGGAGTTCATGGCTCGGTACAAGGCATGTCGGTTAGACAATGGCCACGTGGAGGTGGATCAGATTGACGACTGAGGGCGCACGGCCATTGACTGCTTTCTCTTTGGGGCTGTTGAGGGGTCAAACAGCCAGGCTTGGGTTGCTTGTGCTGTGCTTGGGAAAGCGGCGAGACGCGCCAAACATCACCTCAACCTCGCCCCTTCAATTTGCGCTGTTCATCATCTGCCTCACGACCTGAAGTAGCCTGGAGTTGCAACCACCGGATCTCACCAATTGAAAGCACGTTTACTTGCGAGCTAGCCTCCTAACGTGCATTATAAGCGAGTGAGCCATATAAGCGAGCGAGCCATATAAGCGAGCGAGCCACTTTTTTAACGTGACGTGACTGTCCACCTTTCATCCACCAACCAGCCACACCAAACAATGCCTTCTACTCTATCTGAAGCCAGGGTAAACTTGGCTCTTGAAGCTCTTCAAAATGACGAAAATCTAAGTGTACGGGCTGCGGCTAAGATCTACAACGTTGATCGGACGACTCTCTCACGGCGACGCGCTGGCACGCCTGCACGACGCGACACTACGCCCAACTCGCGCCGACTCACCGATTCCAAAGAGAAGGCCATTATTCAATACATCATTGAGCTATTTGCTCGGGCGTTTCCACCACGGTTGCGTGGTGTGGAAGATATGGCCAACCAACTCCTACGTGTACGCGACGCGCCCTCTGTCGGCAAGCTCTAGGCACACAACTTCGTCAAACGCTAGCCACAGCTCTATACGCGTTTTTCGCGTAGATACGACTACTAGAGGGCCAAGTGTGAGGATCCAAAGGTCATTGGCAAGTGGTTTGCCCTCGTACGGAACGTTAAGGCCAAGTACGGCATCGTGGACGATGATACCTACAACTTCGACGAGGTAGGGTTTATGATAGGCATTATCTTTACGGGCATGGTGGTCACGACCTCGGATGGCCGTAGCAAGGTAAAACTGGCCTAGCCTGGCAACCGCGAGTGGGCAACGGTGATCCAGGGAGTCAATGCCCTCGGCTGGGCCATCCCTCCGTTCATCATCTTGGCCGCGCAGTACCACCTCGCCAACTGGTACACCGAGTGCAACCTCCCAGCCGACTGGCGTATCGCAACTACCGAGAACGGCTGGACTACCAATACGGTAGGCCTAGATTGGATCAAGCACTTCGACTACCATACCGCACCCCGGACAAAGGACAAATACCGGTTATTGATCCTCGATGGCCACGAGAGCCACCACTCGACCGAATTCGAACACTACTGCCAGCAGAACAATATTATTACGCTTTGTATGCCTCTACATTCCTCCTACCTCCTCCAGCCACTCGATGTTGGCTACTTTGGGCCGCTGAAGTAGGCGTACGGCCGCCAGGTTAAGGAGTTGATGCGGATGCATATCAACCACGTGAGCAAGCTCGAGTTCCTCTGCGCTTTCCGCGAGGCTTTCTTGCCTCCATCAGCGAGAAGAATATCCAGGGCGACTTTGTAGGAGCTGGACTCGTTCCATTCAATCCAGAGAGGGTACTTTCTAAGCTGGATGTCAAGCTTCCTACGCCAACACCTCCGATTTCACGGCCTGGTACCCCCCAACCTTGCCCCGGAGAGGCCTCGGTGACTGTAACGGGCTGAGCCCCGGAGAGGCCTCGATGACTCTCAGCCAACCCCTGAAAATCTCCCGGCCAACGACTGCATCAACAACCCCCATCAACGACTCCATCACACTTACCCCTTTTACACTTAGTGTCTCCTCCGGTCAGAGGAAGGCCTCCGCAACGCGTTGGCCTGTTTCTTCGTTTTCCTTTTCTTTCTTCAAGCTTAGTTGTACTCGTAGAGTCGTCATTAGATAGTTGCAATATACTCCTAAGACCGTTACAGTTGCATCTTACCGGGAACGATGCCAAGCCTCGTGCGTTAGGGTTGACGGCCGTCGACGTTCCTCTTATGATTGGCCAGGCCCTGCGGCCGGTCCTATGTTGGCCCGCTGTAATGACTGGACTGCCTTGCGCCCCGCGCCTTACTCCGTATGCATGTCCCCGAGCCTGTTGGCTTAATTTGGGACAAAAGAGGGACTTGTTCGCGTGTTGTTGCGACACTCACACGCCGAATGAAGTCGCCACCATCCAGCCGAGGAACCAATAGCAAGTCTTTCACCCCTACATACCCCGCTTACAAAGTAACCCTTGTCCTGCAAGCAGGAAACAGTTTGTGGCTTTGCGACCTCCTCCATGCGTCTTGGCAAACCGAAAAGGCGCAGCAGCTGAGTTGCTAAGGCCCAGTCCACGGAGGGACGAGGACATCAAACCGCAAACCAACTTCATCCCCAGTTATCGTTCCGTCCCATCATCATGGAATCGCGCCGACCGTCAGAGCCAACATCGAGCGAGACCCGCGAAGCTCGCGGCCGATCTTGTTCGCCACACAAATCCAACCCTCAGCCCGAAGCGCCTTTCGGCGGTCGAAGGCGTCGTGGTAGTGTCGACGATCGTTCGCCGTCCGAGGTCAAACGATCCCGCCAGGAAAGAGCAGCCAGGATCTCGAACTTCGAGGCGAAATCTGCGGCCGAAGATGCGCGACGCCGGGCCCTCTCTTCCAACGAACGTCTCCAAGAAGACGGCGATGAGCTGCGGCAGAAAATCGAAGCCGACCCCGAAATGGTTGTCGCGCTTGAGGTATCTTGCTCCCAGCGAGCTCGGTGCCGCGCCAACGATGATTGCGTTTACTTACAAGCCAACGCTCCCCGTGGCAATACCATTACGACGTATTTTCGTATCTGCGTGCACGGGGTGGAAAATACAGAGTGGTTTGGACGAACAAAACATTACTATCACGTCATGTGCTTCGCGTTCATGATCGACTTGACCGACCTCCTCCCTGAGAAGTTCAAGCTCGATGGCGTACCCGGCAGCTGGGGCCTTATGGTGGAGAAGTGGTTCGAACATTTAGGTCGCATCAATTTGGACAAGATTGCAAAGTTTCTGGAGGAATTCGACGACTTTGAGGCGAAGCAAGTCGAGTATAATGAGTGGTGTTGGGCCCATGCAGAGAATTGCAAGGACGAGGAGGCGGAGTGCAGATGCCCTCCACGTCCCGACCCTCCGAGTAAGCCGGAACTCGGGGATTGTACGAAGGAAGATGGGGATGCGTGTATACTGTTGGATGTCCTGAAGCACCGGTTCGCTAAGAAGAGAATCGCTAAGTGGTGGATAGAGTGAAGTGGGGGTTATCTAGGCAGGTTGAATCGGGACTCTTGGATACTCTTGGTGAGAAGACGCAAGGCAAGGCGGGTTTCGAGATAGGGACGCTAGTAAACTCAGTGCTATGTACGGTGACCCTACATATGGGTTAGTTGCCGTGTTGGGAGTTCCCTGGGAGCAGAAAGAGCCCAAATATCAGATCAGATCTCAGATCTTAGACCTAGATCTCACGGGCACTTAGCCTCAAGGATATGACATGGTGTTCCTCCGCTTTTCCTTGATCTCGTCCAAGCCCTTACATTTATTTGCCTTGCGCAACGCTACCTCATGCCTCTTTTCTCAGTTGCGAGCAGATCGACTTGGAGGCTGCATTCTCCAAATGTTCAGCGTCCTATCTTCAACAGCTAAAGCGGGACCCGCTAGATGACGTTGTATGGTGTGGTGTTGGTTGAGTTTCAGTCTGTTCCATCAACGTGAGCTAGGGTTGTTGCGGTTGGCGGTGACTGACTTCGACAACTTTTATTGCCGGCAGAAAAAGAGGCGTACCTGTTAGAGCCTGAGGCAGAATGCGACGAGTTTGGGGTGAGTGTGGAGTTGTGGGTCTAGCAGCCTGAGGCTGAAAGGATGCCGCAATTAGGAAACCGCTGGATATGGTGGTACTTCCACGCGGAAGAAATTTACTTTTCTTATGTTTCACCTCAACTTGATTAGGTGGTGTTGAGACATGAGGGCAGCTGTACGCATGACTTACACCTGAATACAATTAATGTGCTTTCCTGCACGTTTGACTAAGGGATGGAAGTACAGCAGATGGGTAAGGTATGCTCGCATTCAGTTCGCAATTATTTTACATCACTGCCCCCCGAGCCCTACCTCCTCCGGCTCCGATAACGCCTCGATGGTATCTTCAAACCCAGCCAGGATTGCCTGCTCGATGCCTCTGACCATGAGCAGCTCGTCGCACGACATGGATTTCTTCCATATCCCGTCTGCCCCAAACCGCTCATTCATCAACTTCATCACAATAATTCCCGCCTGCCGTTGGTTCTGACAGGGAATCTCGGAGTATTCCTCGAGGGCGTCTGCAACCAGTTCCCGTATTGTGGTGCAGAACATGGCCTCGGAGCCCGGGATGATGGCTGCCTTCATACTCTCCCAGACCCTGTTTCGTTGTATCTGGTTCATCGATCTCGCAGCAAAGACGCTGGCTTGGTCTCCGTCGATCCTCAGCACCAAGCGTTCAAGATGCCGCCCTATGACACCTCTTACATCCTCAGGGAAGGCCAGGTCGACAATATCCAGATGTCGCTGTACCATTTCCCTCACCATGTTTGACGCAACCGGATGGTTAATCCATTTCTGTATCCCTCCCAACCACAACTCCCTCGCCTTCTCCGTCAGCCCACTCCCCTCCGCCTTTACCAATTCCTCCGCCGCACCCTGAATCCCCTCCACCACCCTCCCGAAACAAACCCCCACCGCGCCATACCTCGTCTCCCTCCACACCGCCTCCCACAACACCCTCTGTATCGTCTCGGACACCCTATGAATATCCAACTCCAACATCAGCACATGATGCAGCGCATCCGTCGTCGTTAGGCTCGGATGCACATCATACAGCCCATCCAGATCCGTCGCCTCCTCAATCCCCGCAAACCCCTCATTATACGGATGCACGATGGTCACCCACAGATGCGGCGGGCCCTGCCACGCCCTCACCGTCTTGACAAACTTCTCCACCACCGCGAACTCATCCTCCCCAGCCGACCCAATTGAGATGTATACCAGACACCCGCCGAGCTTCTTCACCAAATACACCCACACATCCCACAGCGTCCTGACGGACGTCGCGGCGCGCGCAAACATGTTCATATCCAACCCATACTCCGCCACAGCCCCCGGTCGGTGCTGCAAAACCTGGAATATCAAGCTCGCTATCGCCGTGTGCACGCTCATGCCCTGCGCCCAGATGAGGTATGCGGCAGGGATGTGCGGGGTGAGACGGCGCTGCTGGGCGGCCCATTGCAGGGCGTGCTGGTAGTCTGGGGCGTCACAAAGGCCTTGGGAGAGGCGGGTTTGGTTTTGCGGGGAGGCGGAGGAGGGCAGGTGGCGCTGTTCGACGGCGAACCATTTTTCCCAGGCGGAGGCAGTGACGGAGTAGGTGGCGGCGAGGGAGGAATGGTAGGTGGCTTGGGAGGGGAAGGAGTGAAAGAGGGTGCGCTTGATTTGGTGGAGGATGTCGGGGATGAGAGGGGGGGGTTGGCCTGGTTGGGGGGTGCTGGGAGGAGGGAAGTTGTTGAGGGTGGTGGTGAAGTGCTGGCGGGAGAGGAAGGAGTCGAGTTGGTGCTGGGCGATGGAGGCGGTTTGCATGGCGTGGAGGAGGATGGCGTCCTTTTCGATGCAGGTTTCGAGGCGGTGGATGCGGTCCATGGCGCGGCCGAACTTCTCGTCGAAGGGGCGGATGAAGGAGGAGAGAGCCCTGCGAACGGAAGATTTCTGGTTGAAGTGGAGGACAACTTCTTGGAGGAAGTCGGCGACGGCGGCATAGATCATGGAGATCAGCTCGACCATCCGGGCGGTGGGGAAGAGTTTGGCGTAGATTTCGATGCGGGAGAGCGTGAGGCCGATCTCGACGAGCATATCGGTTATCTTGCCCAGGAGTTCCTTCTTGTTCTTGGCCATCTGGGGGTTGTCAGTCTCTGAGGTTACCCCTGAACCAGTGGTGGACTCCTTACCATTAACAGCAGCCTCATCCCACCCCAGACCACCGCCAAATAGGCAAAGTCGCCGGCCTGGGACAACACATCGAACACGCCATGATAGTGGTGGAGGACGTCGATGAACTTTGAGACTCGCCCCTTGTCTTCGTTGGTAGACGATGGCTGGCTCAAGAGGTCCAGTGCTGTTCGAGCGACGTCTGTCTCGGAGCTGCGGGAGAGGATGGTGGCGGCGTCGATGTCCGTGATGGACTTTTGTATTGCCACAAATGCTTTGGCGTATGCTGTTCTTGCGGCATCGATGTGCCCTGAGAGTCGCTGTCTGTTTGCGTTGACGGACGGCGATGAGAACCTCCTTACGGCCACGTCCCACAGGAGAGGACGAGGGGGGATCTGGCTGATAAGCGTGTTGGAGACATGCTCGGTAGCGGCATCAAACGGGGAGTGGAATATCAGCGGGCCGGAGGGCAGCGCGGTCTCGTCTGGAGGAAATCGAGGTAGGCTGGCGCCGGGATCCATCAAGTTCCCGTGGCACGGGTTCATGAAATGGTCGTGGAGTGGGCGGAGGTGGTCCGCGGTGGAGGCATATCTGGCCAAGAAGCGGCCAGCAAAAGAAGGAGGACACGGCTGAGGGAATTTCTCGTGATTTCGTAGCGTTCCGAATTAAAGTCAAGGGCTGGCTGTCATCCGTATCCGCAAGATGCAAGTTCGAGAAGCAGTTGAACAGGGGAACAAACGGAAGAGGCTTGGTCTTGGCTCGTCCTTGCGTCTTGGCTGCGATGTGGCTTCTCAGGCACACTCCCCAGGCTGAACGGCATCACAGAACCTCCGATCCCCGCGCGGGGTTATCTCAGGTCTCAGCCCCGAGTCCCTCTGCCCCCCATGCCCACGCGTTCTTGCGAGGCTCCCGGCGGGGTCTGGTCCTTGGGTCGAGGACTCGGACAAGCCTCACCGTGTTTCCGTTCTGGCCCTTCTTAGCCTCATGCAGGCATCTGATCTTGGTGTGGGAAGACGTCCAATCAGGGGTGGTTATTGGACACGCTTCCAGGGGCCCTTGACGCTGTCCAAACCAATTTTGGGCAAGCTGAAATGCACAAAACTCACGCCGTTGCACTGCGTCCCGCGTTTGTGGCCATGCCCCGCGTTGAGGTCTCGGAGCCTCGCAAGCAGATTTTGAGCTTCAAAGACATCGTGCTAGGTTCTGGGATTTCTGAAAGGGCAAAGGGTCGGGGAAAGGCCAGCTTTCGACACTGGCAGACTCGGTTGGGGTCTCAGATTGTGACAACTGGGCATCGACGGTTGACAGTTTGGTTTGAAATGTGTCCATAGTAAACTCGGATTCCAGTGTGGAAAGATGACGTTGTGAATGCCCTCAAAATCGCTTCCATTCAGCACGAAACCGGCTCAGCACCAGGCATAGTACTCGTTGTCTTCCCAGACCACACCCTCCAGCCCCCTATCCCCCCGCCACCTCAGGCTTGGAATTGAGCCGTCCTCCCGCTCGTCAAACACAAGATGCACCTTGGACCCCAGCTCCTCCCACAGCTCTGTGGCAACCATGCTGGCCTCCTTCGTAGGGTTCCAAACCAAGACCTTCGCCAACTCCCAGACTTTTGCTTCCCTCATCGCAGCCAGCAACAACTTCTTGATATCCTCCTTCCTCTTCTCCGCACTGTCCTCCTCTTGCGTAACAATCCGCAGCACCTTCAATTTCTTCTCGCGCAGGTCATGATCCCAGTAAATCCAGCTGTTCCCATCGGCCGTCTTCGCCCCGCGGTACACCACCTCCCGTCCGAGGAGCGTCTTGCACACATAGGCGTCCCGAGCAAAGTGCCAGGTGAGCTGCTCAACCGTCGGCAAAAACGCAACATGCGTCTTCCCTTCTTCCACCTCCAACTTCCCAAATTTCGCCTTCACCGCCGCCACATCCCTCTCACAAAGCTCCGGCACATCCTCCTCCTTCAGCATCACCACTCCGTTAGGCACCGCCACACTCAATCCCTCCCCAAGCACAACCACCACCTGCGGACTCCGAAAGTCCTTCCACCCCAACCGCGTATAGTAACCCCTCCCAATATCACTATACAACGCGCCACACTCCGCCCACCCGTCCACCTCATGCTGCAACCGCCGCAGCATGTACCCGGCCATGCCACACCCGCGAAAGCGCGGGTTGGTAAACACGCTGGCGATGGAGTATGCGTCGGCGACGCTCACGGCGGCGGAGTGGGCGAAGATGACTTTTTTGCCTGTGACTTCGCACGCGGAGATGATGGTGTTGGGGTCGGTGCGGGGGTGCAGGATGTAGTACTTGGTGCCGACGGCGGCGGCGGAGGGAGTGGAGAGGGGGGTTTGGGAGAGGGTGGTTTCTCGCCCGATGTATTCGGGGATGGTCATGGGCGGGGCCCAGGAGGCGCCGTTGAGTTCCCAGGAGAGGATGCGTTGGTGCGGGGTGGCTTCTGTGAAGATGACATCGGCGGTGGTGAGGGGGGTGGTGGGTTGGGGGTTGGGTTGGTCGGCCATGGTGAGAGTGATGGTTGTCTTGATGTTAGGGGTGAGTTTTGGGTTCAAAGGTGGAATCGAGGTTCAAGTCCAGCGAGGGGAAGCTGGAATTTTGGATTTTGTCTGTGTTCTCGAACAGAAAACCGAGAGGAACCTCGGGGCTGGTTTTTGAGGGTTCAAAAGTCAGTTGGTGACTCCGGAATATTTTGTGGTCAGCAATGCTCGTGTTTCCCAAGCCCAGAACAACAAAATCTTCTCACACAAGCTCGCCAAAAAGGGCCCGATTTGTGATGGTGTTACAGGGCAGACTGGCAGGCACACTGAGCCAGGGATTTTGGATGAACTGCCAGGTGGAAAAAGAGGGGGCAGCTGAAAGCCACAAAAACTGAACGAACAGCGCTCGGTTGTCTGCAATGGGGTGGAGACGCCGGATCAGGGGCGCCTGCATCGGGACCGGCCGGGTTCCTAGTTTCAGGAGCTTGTTGTCCACCAGGCTTCTTGTCAGGCGTTCCCTCTCTTCCTTTTCGGTTCAATTTCAAGAGAAGAGAGACAGCGCTCACAAAGTTACCAGGACTTGAAGTCAACTTGAAGTCTCCAACTCTCACAGGCGAGTCGGACCAACTTTTACCCCTTTCTTTCAGGGGCCAGACAGCTTGGGTGCTTCTCACTTGTTTGATGGCTTGTCAATTTGATACAAAGAGAGTTGAGGTCATTCCAGCAGGGACTCTTACGACCATGTTTCCCCATTATACTGTCTAACTGGAACCGCAGGAGGCATCAAGCCACCGCTGAGCTGGCGTATATCTACCCCGCTCTTCCATCTGCGTCGCCCAGCCCAGTCAAGAACATCCTTAAAATCAACAACATCAGCAACGCTTGAATAACCCTCTGAGTTCCATCCTGGTGATGATATTCTGGTGCTGAATCCATTACTTCATTCCCCGCGAAGTGGTTTAACATATACACCCCATCCTTTCACCCGGGCCCTCTGTCTTTTTCCTTCTGCCTCAACCACGACTTTTGAGACCCAAACTGCCGCAGGAACATGTATCCTCACAAGGACCACCACAGCTCAAGGTTTTAAGAGATTGCGCCGTTGACGTCGAGGTAAGGTACAATACTCAGACGCGTAACTACCAATTCGAAAGATCACCTTGCAAGACACATCCGTGCTCGTCCTTGCGATGGTGTTGCCGCGCAACCAGCTCTCAAACGTCTCGTCGCAGTGATCACAACGTAAGTCGGACTATAGACAGAGAAGGGTTTAGTTAGCAGCGGTAACCAAAGTAAAAGAGGAGGCATTACCTTCTTCATGTATTGCTCGATCGATGGAAAGTCCCGATCATCCGTAACAACGACATACATCGCATACTCAAGTCCACCCCTCCATCTCCCTCCTTCACCCCCTCAACCCGCATCAACTCTTCCTCCCTCATCTCCACCAACCACATGATCTCCTCCCGCAGCTTTGCAAACCCCGCCGGGGCTCTGTCAGGCAGATCCTCAACCGGATCGATCTTGCGTCGCGCATGCACCATGACTCTGGCATATGCCACGTAGGCATACTCTGACCGCCGGGCGCCATGCTTCATGGGGATGAAGATGCGCGTCTTGTTGCCATCCTCGCCCAGTTTGCTGTGCAGAAACTGGGACTGGTCATCGACCTCCAACAGAAACAACCCCAAAACAACCCACCATGGTCCTCACCAGCATCCTCCGCAGCTTTAAATTGCCCATCCTCATCCTCGACCGGTTCTTCGAAGCCTACGACATCGATCCAACAGGCGGCTACCCTCCCATCTACTCGCACCGCGGGAGATGGGTTTGATGAATGGAAAAGGGAAAACGCGGGGAATTGTAAAGGATAAAGAAGCTGGAACGACTCGGAATACGACCATGATTGCAACCACCTGGACGTTGGCTTGACGAGGAGGAAGTGGTGTATTGCCACCCCCAATTCTAGGCTGAGGAGCTGAGGTGAGACTCAAGCTTTCTCATTTTCATCACAAATGAAGCAGGCAGTTCATTTTCTGAATGTGCTACTGGGAGAGGCCATTGAGTCATAATCCACCTTGTTCAGTGATTCTTCCACCTCGTTCCATATCGCTTCAGAACCCAGAAAACAGGCAGCGTAACAAGATGTAGAGCAACAAACACCACAAAACACCATCCGGGCTCAAGAGATCTAAGCATGAAGTCCAAGGCGGCCAAGCGACCTGCGGCAAGCTCGCACCTGAAGAAGTTGTTGAGTGCTTGGACTGCGAATTAATTCCTAAGGTTCAGATCAACTAGTAGCGTGTTGAGTGACTGTAAGAAAAGGGTCAGTTCTGGTCCGGAGATTTAGACCAACTTCTGTGGGCGGTTGATAGACTTACCGTGAAGTTGATCTGGTTCGTAAAGTCAATAAAGAACTGCAAGACCAGAGGCACAGTGATATGCTGAGTACCTCGAATTAGTAAACTTGCTTCAGAGGGAGTGGCTTGGTCCCTTACAAATCTGCATGAAGCGCTCAGCCGTACACAATGATGAATGGCGCACGGAGGAGGACGAAGTATTTGCAGGTACAAAGTCGAGTACGCTCAATAGGAAATGCCGAGAGGTCATCTTCCTGTATACGGCTGACATTGAGTCCGAGGGTCTTGGCTGTCCTCGTATAGTCCCAATCGATGATCTTGCCTGCAGATGTTGGTCAAGAACAGGGAAAGACAAGGTACATGAATGAAGACTTGTTGCGCGCGCAAGGAAGAGGCAAGAGAACAGAGAGAAACTGGTGATCTTGTTGTTTTTGTTGATGCTGGCGAGCGAGGAATTAAGCCGCTTGCAGAGCCAAAAGGTGTGGGCAACGTGGGGCGGTCTGGTCGGCAGATGGCTGCGTGGGCGGTCAGCCCCGCAGCCGCAACAAGACTTACCAGCAAGTGAAGAGCCGAGAATGCAGGCCAGGCCTGAGGGCATGTAAGAAAGACCAGCAATGAGCCCAGATAACCCATATATCTCGACAAAAAGAGTGGAGAGCGAAACTTGTAGACAGGAATAGATGGTGTAGTAAATGCTGAAACACACAATTGCCAGAGTTGTGCTTCGGCACTTCAGGAGTTTCCAGGAAGTAAAGGGGGTTGATTCCGCCACCAGCTTCAGATTTTGCCTTAGTCGGATGATTTGCTTCTACTGCAGCTCTGGGTGAGAGAAACGGAAACCATGCTTGATTGATTGCGGGTGCACGTTTGCTGCCGTTTCCAACCACTCGTCGACAGGTTTCGGGAAGGAAGAGCAGAATGCTTAGGAAGACGATGGATGAAACTACGGAGAGAAACCAAAAGATCGCTGGCCACCGCCACTTAATGAGCAACAGGCCGCTGATGAGTGGTGCAATACTGGGGGGAGTGTTTAACCTTGCAGCGTGTTAGTAAAGACTTGTCCATACAGCGGCATACGCTTGCCAAAAGACATAAGTACCGGGATGTCTCACAGCATCGAGATAAACCCCACATGTCCTCCACGCTCTGCCGGCGTTGTAAGCTCCCCGAGGACTCCATAGGCAAACGAGTACGTCCCTTGGGCGAGATTAACCAGAATTGCAACGGCTCGGGGATTTGTCATTGGAACCACACCTGGTATGGCAGTACTTTGTACCAAACGCAAAATAACGAGAACAACAAATGCCGTTGAAGAGCGAGACCGATGTTGATGGCAAGGTACACGCCAACTGCAACGACGAAGACCGAACGGCGCTCGTAGCTGTCCCCCGCAGTCCCAACCAGTGTTGGAAAAATGCCAGACGCCACCAGATACGACGTCACAGTGAGGTTGATCTTCTCAACTGAGACGCCGAGATCCTGTGGTAGAAACGGAATGGCAGGGAAGTAGATAAAGCTGCTAGCCGTTGAGATATTCAGCCATCTGAGGCAGCAATAAAGATGATCCATCTCTTCTGGGATCTTGTAAAAGTTGACTAAGGTGGTGGACTTGGAGACGATATGGATTCGCGTTCGGCGGCGCTTCGTTTTGTCGATGGAGTACCCTGAAGCCCCTTTTCTTCTTGTTCCTGTTGAATCGGCTCAATGGGGCATGGCTCCTCTGGTTCTGGGGAAAGGCTCATATTATGAGTTGACTGTTTACCAGCGCTTTTGGTGGATGATGTGCGTGGTTGTGAGATGTCGAAGGCAACCAAAATCTAAGTGGCAGAGGATTGAGCAGCAGCACGCACAGTTTAGCTTAGCCCAAGATTCGAAACCAACATTTGCCTGGACCTTGTTAACCTTCGACTCGCAGGAGGTTCTCACAGACCATGTAGTTGCCAATGCCCTCCATAAAGAAAAGCTTGAGGTGAGCATCGTCGAAGGAAGCACATGGTCATGATACCTCAGACAAGGGACATCAAAACTCACAGCGTTTATTACATACAAATCACTGGGATGATTGGACCGCATCAAGGTTGCGCACGGTGCCTTTAGATTTACCACCTGTGCGTCCAGCTTCAGAGCTTCTCCTCTTGATAGTACGAGATTACTGAAATCCACAACTTAACTGCATAGAAACAATCCAGCACTGCCGTCGGGATGTTTGGCCATCAGTCTGCGCATCCTTTCCGGTTGTAGGTCCAAATCACAACCACAAGAGACTGGCCGAAGAAAGGAATGATAAAAAAAACCAAAAGTATCCAGCAACATCCCCCTCACAAGAATCAAAACCTTCAACCCCTTGACATGGAACAATTCCCACACCTTACCCTTCAAAGTTCAAACCCTCCTAAACCTCTTTCTTCTCTCCCCCCCCCTCAACCTTCTTCTTACCTCCCTCCACAGCCACACCACAAGGCCCCAACATACAAACCCCCTCCCAAACATGCCCATCCAAATCCGCCCAGCTCCTCGAATACATGCCCATCGCCTCCCCAAACCCCTCCATCACATACGGATCTTTCTTCCCGCCAGCACCCTCCACCTTAGCCAGCCATTTATCCACATCCTCCTTGCTCTCATGCCCAATGGAGAAAAGCGCCTCAGTCGAGGTGTGGGAGTCGACAATGGCCGAGTCGGGGCGCATGAAGTCCTTGAAGCGCTCGTGGGTGTGCAGCATGAGACAGACTGTCTGGTTGGGGGTTGGGAGGAGGAAGGAGGAGGAGGAGGCGTCGGACCATTCGGTGAGGGGGGTCAGGCCAAGAGCGGTGTAGAAGGTTGTTGCGGAGGGGAGGGAGGTGGTGGGGAGGTTGAGGAAGAAAGTTGGTTTGGCGGTGGTGGAGGGGGGCATTTTGGTGTGGTAGGTGGTTGGTGACGGTGTTTCGGTGTATTTGTGGTTGCAGGGTAGAAAACTGTTTGAGGCCTCAAGAGGTTCAGTTGCAGATGGAGAAAAGGAAAAGATTTTAGGTTGGAGAACCGGAACAATGAGCGCATATTTATATTCCGGAATGCCATCAAGCATCGTCTTTCCCTTCACCAGATTGTATCCTTGTCCGATGTCCTCCTCGTAAGCAGCCAGGGGGAACAAAACCACCCCTCCCCGCCAAGGAGCCGCGGTGTAAAGAATGACGGAAATGGGGTGAAGCTGCCTGGGAGCCAAGGCCGCCACCCAGCTCCTTTCGCGTGTTTGACGCGTTGTCCCGTGATCTGCTGTTCGTTATCCCAAAATGACAAAGGGGAAGCTACCAATCGGGATGAGCTTGCTTCTCTTGGCCAACGGCATGATTACTGATGTCGAACCGGAACCGCAGGAGGCATCAAGCCACTGCTGAATTGGCGTATATCTACCCCGCTCCTCCATCTGCGTCGCCCAGCCCAGTCAAGAACATCCTTCAATCAACAACATCAGAAACAGCTGAACAACCCTTTGAGTTCGATCCTGGTGGTGATATTTGGTGCTGAATATATTGCTTCATTCCCCGCGCAGTGGTGCGACATATCATCCTGACCGCCGGAGGTCGAGACGTCGGGGAGAGTCGCGGTGGTTGGAAGAGCGGGGGAATCAGCCTGGGGGACTTCACTGTTGGCAATGCTAACCCTGGACTTGTCCTCCGTGGAGCGACTGGGTCTGCCGTGAGGCGGTTTGAGGCGATTCAACAGTGTTCGTGAGATCTGAACAGCCCAGTAGTTAGCAGGACAGTGACGGAGATGGAAACTGGAGCCGGCGCGGGCAGAGCCTGGGGACAGTTATCGATTGTCTTAAGTCAAGGAACTGATTGGGCTGTAGGCGCAACAGAACCAACGTACCGTCATCTTGGAAAAGATTCACTTGATCTAGTCGAGGGTCGTGGAAGGAGAGCAGGCTGACTCGGTGACAGGCAAAAACCCGCACGGGTTGTCGGAAGCAGCTCTCTCTGTCCAAGAATGTTGGACGACTTCGGGTGGCTGCATGAAGGACGATGATTCTTTCGCCATCTCGTTCAACCGAGAATACAACCCCGCAGACATGCTGGCAGGGGTCAAGAGGGAGGTCAGGATGAAACAGTTCATGCTTGTTTATCCAATGGTTGCCTCGATGTTCGATAAAGGGGAGAGGAGCAGAGCTTCCTCGACAAAGGATTTCAGTCTAAGATCTCGCCAGCGATTTATAGTACGTTACTAAACTCCAGCAAAGCTCATTAACGGGGGAGGGGTTTGTAGGAATGTCCAAAGCCGAATGCATAAGAAGAACCCCGTGTTGGGCAAGATGGCTGATGAATATCCTGAAAAGCTCGCGTTCAGGTTCAGTTATGATGCCCACTTCAAACCAGTACCTCCTAGTCCAACATTACCCTTCAGATTTTCGTCTTCAGGGTCATTCCATCCTTCTTCTTCTCAAACCTCGTCGGGGTCAAGTCACCATCGAACCCGGCAAGGCCCTTGGGGTTGTTTGGCAAGCAGCCGTCGCATGTCCTTCTTCGCGCTACAATTCGGGAAACGAGGTCAGCTGCTTTCTTTTCTGTGACTGAATTTGAGAATGTCTTTTAGACCTACTCATCTACCTTGTGAGCCAAGTGATCCCACATCCCGGCTGCCAGAAGGCAATTTCGACTATAGTAGCATCATCAGCCTGCGTCGACACACTTTGAGTCAGGAAATTTTGTCCAACTTACAGCGCATACAATGCATTGCGATCATCAAAGTCCTCCACCGGCTCCGACGTCCCAAATGCCTGCTTATACAATTACACAAACGCCGGCCCAATCGTGTACCAAGAGGCACGCATGAACTGGAAATCCATCTCATGATGCCCATAGAACGGGCAGGGATCAAACATCACCGGCTTCCCAGTGTTCGCATCAGTCTGGATATTCCCATCCAAGAGGTCTCCGTGGCAAAGCCATGGTTCGATGTTCCTCCCCCCAGTCAGCAGTGGCCGCAGGAGTCTGGAAACGACCTTGGTGATGAACTCGTCAACAAAGTTGCTGCAGCTCAGGATCCGTACCACGCGAGTTCTGAAAGTAATCGACGCTGGAGCGGAAATCTCTCGTCCAGAACTCCTCCCAGTTGGAAGTCCAGTCCACGGTCATGGGCGGGGGTCCGAAGAAGGGGGTGATGTGGAAGCCGAACTGGCCCGTTGCTGAGACAGTTTGGTGGAGCTGTCTGATGACGGGGAGCAAGTCCTCGAGTTTGATGCCTGTTCCTTCAGCTCGCGGAAACGAGTCAGATACCAAGACTTTTCCTTGGTGTCTTCGTAGTAGCCCCAGGCGATGGGCTCGGCTGCATTGTCCGGGATGGCTGCAGCGAGGGCTTTCTGGTCTTCGTATTCCCCTTTTGCCATTGCTACAAGCTCTGGCTTCTCGATGATCTGAGGCGCGAGTTAGCGCGTACTTCTCCAAGAACAACGACTAAGTAAGGTTTGAGAACGAAAGAAAGAAGGAGAAGGCAGGTGACTTGCCTTGACGAAGAGCTCTCTCTCTTCGTCCCAACTTCAGCCACAACCTTCACACCTGTCGACCACTAAGCAAAAACAGAAGGTGAACATTGCCGCATTGTCTAGCATTGCTGTGTCTCCCAGGAGCCACGGGTAATGGCAGTCGGGATGAAAACAGCGTGGGACATTGTACATTAACAGCTCCATGCTTTGTGGTCAAAACAAGCGAACTATGAAGCGCTAATAAGGAGCAGAACGTCAACAAAATGTCGGGATTTGGGTTAGAAAAAGGAAGGAGGAAAATGCTCACGCTTGAGAATGTTAGGGTCCAGTTTGATGATGATCTTGGAGTCGCTTATCGTGTCTTGATGCCGAACGAGGATAGATGATCCTCGTTTTGGTGAGGATTGTCGAGGAAAAATAAAGCCTTTGGTCTGCTTGCTTGCTCCCTTTCCGGCGGGGTTGGTCCGTTTGGTGTGTCAGTGGCACAGTGTCACGAGAGCAGATAAACGCCCGGAACCGGCATCAAGAACCAACAAACACCAACATAATCACCAACAACTTGCCAACAACGCCACCAACACTCGAGGATGTCACCGACTTAACCATCAAATCCACCGACAATTCTCGGGGTCTCGGCGGCTGGCCAACATTCCTGCGCGGCAACCACGGAAAAGGTGATCCACAGGCCGTCACGACGGCCAACAAGCTCTTCTCGTTTATTACTTTCGTTAATACAACACCCAATGGTGCTTCCACTTTACACCAACTGCCTTCCCCTTTCAACCATTACAGCCACCCTAGCTTCACTCCCCGGGCCCCATCCCTCATCTCTGCTTAATCCCCCAACGGATAAGCATGCAACACCTGCCCGTAATACAATTCCGAGTCCTTGCTCGCAAGGAACACAAAACTCGGCGCGATCTCGCTCGGCTGGCCAATCCTCCCAATCCCGGACTTGCCACCAAACCCTTCCATCTGTTCCGCCGGACGAGACGCCGGCTGCAGCGGGGTGTGGACTGGCCCGGGGGCCACAGCGTTCACACGGATGCCCTTGGGCATGAGGTTCATGGCCAGCGAGCGGGTGAAGGACACGATGGCGCCCTTGGTCGCTGCGTAGTCGACCATGGCGGCGGTGCCGCGGAAGGCGACGGTTGAGGTGGTGTTAATGATGCTGTTGTTCGTGTTAGTCGCCATCGAGGGAGGGTGAAGGGGTTGGGGAATGACATACGACCCGCCCTTCTTCATATGCGGCAAAGCATACTTCGTCATGGCAAACATCTGCAGGATATTGCTCCGGAAAACACTCTCCACATTCTCCATGTCAATATCCGCAAAGTCGTCGCACATCATCTGCTTGGAGGCGTTGTTGACCAGCACGTGGATGACGCCAAAGGCGTCCACATGCTTCTGGACCGCGTCCTTGCACTTTTTGTAGTCCATCAGGTCGCCGGGGATGAGCAGACAGGTGCCGCCTTCCTCCTCGACCATCTTCTTGGTGTCCTCGGCGTCGGGCTGCTCCTCGGGGAGGTACACGATGCTAACGTCGGCACCTTCGCGGGCGAAGAGCACGGCGACGGAGCGGCCGATGCCGGAACTGCTTGATGTTAGACACTCATGAGTGAGAGAAAGGTGAGATGGAGACGTACTCTCCGCCCGTGATCAAGGCCTTGCAACCTCTGAGCTTGCCCGCGGCAAGATACTCGTAGGCTTGACCTGCGCCCTCGAGCTTGGTGGACTCGCTTGTTGGCTCCATCTTCTTCTCAAGACTGGATGTGGCGGATCAGCAGCTTTTTTTTTTTTTTACGATCAATACGACGTCCCTTACCCAGGCAAGTTCTGAGACTGAGATTTCTGGGGCTCGGCCTGGAACGCGCCGCCTTTGCTGATGTGAGATTCGGACATTGCGATGGTGTTGTTGTTGAGGATGGTGAAGAGTTAGCTGGGACGGAATTGGGTGTTTCGAAATTAGTGACCAGGTATTGACTAGGTATTGACCAGTATTGACCAGAAAACTTTTAGAAAAACCCAATGCTTGAGGTCAGTGAAGTTGTTTGGTGGTCGGTGGTGACGCAGTCGTCCTTGCCAGTAGAAGTCCTGTTCTTGATGACGTCAAGACTTTGCTTCACCAACTCCAACCCCCCACCCAACTTTACATTTCCGGTGAAACAACACTTAATTAAGCTCAAAGGTGCCAGTAATAGACATTTCGAGAATGCTACCCACAATTCTGCAGACTAGTGTTGCCCACAAACAAATAACAAGTGATATGAACCACGGTCCATGTGTTGTCGTCCGCAGACCCGGCTGACCACAAACTCGCTGAGCCAAACATTTCCATCCCTGGCCTGTCCTAGAACAGAAAAGACAACTCAAGCCCAAAAAGCAAAGCCCTTCCCGCAAAGGCCAAACAAACATCCAACGACAAGACAAAGCTGCGTAATGATGTTCGGCCAGCCACCCTCACACGAGTTCAATGCTGCCCTCAGACCGGCCCCATGATGTATCCAGGGGCCGGTCTCGAGTTACTCTGCCACGGCCGCCACTACGCCCGAACCGTGCCAGTTGCTCTCTGCGGGTAGCGGGTCCAGCTTTTGGACCGATTGTCGAAGAAAACGATACCCCCAAAGGACATGATGCGGCAGAATCCTGTGGTAGAGTCAGTACTTGACTTCTGGGGGAGAAAAGCATGTGTGGGGTGGTCATACCTTCTCAGATCGGCCCATGCGCGTCCCCAGAGTAGAAATTGGTAACGTCGCCGTTAGATTGGACCTGCCATGTGTTGATTGTGGGAAGGTTAGCCGGCAAGAAGGCAGGGCGGTACACCGACTTCGAAGTGCGTGCCTGAGCGGAGGAGCTGCTTGGGCCGAACAAGAAGAGGCCCTTGCTATCGTCGGAGTCGCTGAAGCCAAGCGAGAAGAGGCCTTTGCTGTTCTTGTTCTCTTCCTTCACTGGGGCCTGGGCGGGCGGCTGTGCCTCGATGCGGCGGGCCTGGATGGAGAACCGCAGAATACCGCCGGGGGATTTATTGGTGCAGAAGTCAGCGAGAAAGGCGCCTGGTCTCTCAGTCGGCTCGATGTAGAAATGGGCGTGATGGAGCTTCTCAAAAATTCGTCTCTCCACCTCGTTCCACTTCAGATGCCACTTGCCTTGACCGTCGTTTCTGATAGAGATGTCCACCTTTCCATGGCCGTAGTGGGCACGGACTTGGTATTCATCGGAACGAACAACAATCGCATTGCCGTGACCACGGCGACGGCGGGAGCGGCCTCCTCGAGCTCCATGGTTGGCAATGTTGGCGAGCTAACGGGCAACCCTGACTTAGCCTAAGTCACAGCAGGTCTGCCAGGGCAGTACAGCTCGCGGGGCGCGTATCATACCGGCTTCTTGTCGTCACCGAATTCCTTCTTGGTTGCGACCGGAGGAGCCAACGGCAGGGACGCAAGGCTTGGGCCGAACTCAGACTTGATGAAGACGCCCGGCTCCATCTTGATCTTCGGCGCCTCGAACTTGAAGGACATGTTGGCTGGATTGAGGGTTTCTTGGTACTAACAATGGAGGCGGAATGGAGGGTTGGTTGAAAGGGTAATCCAGTGATGAGAATGCCTGGAGAGAAGAAGGTTTGGAGCTGGCAGGCTTCGAAACTGGAAGAGAAGGAGACGCGACAGGCTGACGCGGTCGGGGTGGCTCTTTCCCAGCAGACGGAAGGTTGTTGGGACTTGAAAGGAAAGAGCGATGCCCCCCAGGCAACCGGGTTCAGAGGACCCTGAACTGAAACCAAATCCTGAGGCCAGACCTGGAAGTTCTCTCGAATCCCCTGCCTGACCATCTTGCCCATTGGCATAGAGAAACTATTGCCAACTGATCCCCAGCTGTGACCTGAACAACCCAAACTGCATAAGGCACTTCAAGCTGCCTGTCGTCTGCCCTCAAATTCCATGACTTCATGGTTGCCTGTTTGTCCCAGTTGGTGCCTTCATCAAACCTGCTTGACTGACTTCTAAGGGGCTGAAGGATCAAGGTGCTCGAGACCTAACACAGTTGTCTTGGGTTGGATAGGAGAGCATGCTCAGGCCTCAAGCGGCTCGCTCAAGACCAAGAAGCAGAGAGCACTAAACATTCACCAGCTCGTCCGGCTTGATCGGACGGCACCTGCGTCCTCGACTTCTGGGGGCAAGATATTCGGCATTCCTGTCATTCAGCGGGGTTCCCGGCAGGAATCGAAAGGGAATATGCAGGGTGTTGCCATCCCACAACGGAAATGAGACCAAAGGAAACACTGGGGGGTGCAGAGCAACAGCCGGAAGTCTTTGCGCCGTCACTAGACAATGGAAACACCCAGATCCGAAGGAAGGGCGGAACAAAAGGATAACCCGTTGGCACAAGTACAGAGACCAGAGGCTGGAGTGTGAGACCCGTATCTGTACCATGGCGAGCGACTTCTTCGCCACGGCTTTTTCGAGGCCTGGTTGATCTACGGCACGGGAACTATCGAGTAGCTCCAGCCTCCCCGGATATCGGGGACGATCGGGGGAGCCTTGCTTGCCGGGCGGAGTCACAAAATCGGGGACGGAGTCGGGAGATCGAGAGTCGAGAGAAGAACGTGATCACGATGCCAGTTTATTTGTTCCGAGAGACAATGTCCGTTGACGCCTGCGTGGTATCGGCAAAGATGCATCGCCGAAGAAGAACCCAAGATCCCTTCCCAGCCGTCGTCCCGTTGCCATTCGTCGAAATCATGCCGAGGCGTCGGGCCTGCAAACGCACATCTGGTGTACAGTCAGCCGGTTGCGCCAAAGAGTCGGTGTTTCGAGCAGGGCGCACGCACCATCCTCCCATCCAAATCCCTAACAGTTCGCAATCTACCGCTGGGCGCTCCAGACGTTCTTGAGGAGGCCGTCGCGCTGGGCAAGGCGGTTCAGAGCATCGTCGCTCTCGCCCATGGCGCGAACGAAACCGGAGAGGGCATAGATGATGTTCTCGCCCTGGACGGCACGGCCGTTCTCGTCGACCTTGGCGATGGTGATCTGGCAAGAACCGTGGTCCTTGGCCTTGATGATGCGGCCCGTCGCAGAGCACTTGCGGGGGACGTAACTGGAGGAGGGGGCCTGGTGTCAGCAAGACCGTACCGGACGGAGTGTGTGTGTGTGTGCGACCGGGGCAATCGTGTCGTCGGACAGAACTGAGGCTTACAGGTCGACAATCTCGCCGCGGTCGTTCTCCATTTTTGCGGTTGTTGTGAGTACTGCGGGTTGACGTTCGGGAGTGCGTTGCGGTGCCGGAGAGCAGGACTGACAAAATTTCAAGACCAGTCTTGAATTTCGATCAGTTTGCTGATTTGGTGGCCTGTGGGCTCAGTAGTGCACGGGCCAAGTTTGAGGAGCGCCCCACCTGCCCTGCCTTGAATGTGGGGCACTTGTGCCAAGCGTTTTGTCAGCTGACGGCGCGAGATGTTCGTGCAAGGGCGGGGCCCACTCGCGAACCAAACATTGTCTTCGTTGTTGCCGCCTCGCCGGGTTTGTTGACAATGCGCCAACAACAACAAATGCCAGCCGCCGAGACGACGAGATTCCGAGGGTGAGAGTTTTTTTTACGACAATCCCGCGGCTTTTTGCTCCGCCGCAAACCTGCCGTCTCCGAAGATCCTGCGCCCAAGACTTGGACGCGCCGGGCGCATCCCCTTCGCTTCGTTCTCTCTGCTGGACAGACCAAGGATGGCCGCTGCTGGCATCCGCTCATCTCCCACACGAATGGCGCTCCACGACTCCGTAATAACGATTTCGTCCTCCCCCGAGTTCCCCTCGATTTGCGACCTTCTCCCGAAAGCGATCAAAAAACCATCGTTGCGTGCCGGGAGCAATGCTGCTCCCCTCCCCGCCAATGCGAGCACCGCGTTCACCAGCGCCGCAAATCTCTGGCAGTCGTCACGTATCTCCGAAATAAATGATAATCGAGACTCGACAACGCGGAACGCAACGACAACGAACCTCCCAAAACCGCCAGCTGAGAATGCCAAGCCCAGACAACAGGGGTTGAGAGGGGGAAAGAAGGCGGCCGGGACGAAGATGACGAAGAAAACAGAACAAGTCGCGGCACAAGGTGTAACATCCGAGCCGGCTATGGAGGCTGCTGTTGTGGAATGCCCAGCCGTCGCGAAGCCTGGGAGGAAGCCGAGGACAGCCAAAGACACGACGCTGGCACAGACGATATTGCGCAAAGGGAAAGTCACGAAACCGGCTGTGAAGGAAGCCAAGCCGCGGAAAAAGGCAGAGGCTGTCAGCAGGCACTTTCCCGCTCCAGTTGCGTCAGAGTCTATCCCCAAGCACATCGAAGATGATGAGCCAGTCATGCTCGAGCCTTCAATGCGGCGCCGGATGGACTGGACACCTCCGCGAGAAGTCGCTGGCATCGCTCATATCGCTGATTCGTCTGCGGTCAAAGAGCTTTCGTCGCCCGTCAGGCCTGGTCGGGAAGAAGTTTTTAAAACCTTGCAAGATGCCTACAGCCGAATTGCAGAACCCCCATCCCACGGCGATGCCTCCGCTCCGTTGGTCAATAGTGATGTACTTGGGAAGCGCAAGCTCATCGAAATGGTGGCGGCTGCTGGCAACAAGCAGAAGACACCGGACGCCTCGCCAACAAAGCCAAAGGCAGCAAAGAAGAAGCCGCGGACCATTACGGAGCTGGCGACCGCCGCCTACCGCCAGCCAGAGGACGTGGCAGCAGAGCCGTATCAAGACACTTTCCTCGGCTACCCTGGTACGACTAGCGAACAGCCAGCGGCGACAACTAGAGGCGGCAAAGCAAAGGCGATGAAACGCCCAGCAAAGCCAAAGGCGGCGAAGAAACCGCCAGCCCGCAAGCAATTGCTTCTCTCGCCATCGAGCGCCCTGCGCCAGGTTGCCAAGCAAGACTTTGTGTTTGGGACCGCAAGCCAGTTGGCAACTGAGAACGACCCTGGACTCCTCCGAGCGTTGCATGACGCGATGAAGGTTTCGAACCATCCGAACAGCGACCCCTTTGCCAGCCCCGATCCTGTCAACAGCAACCTCGCCATCCGAAGGCGAGCTGGGCCAGGGCTCTGGGCGGCGGGTGCCAGGGATGATGGCGGAGACCTCCTTGACTTTGAGGTGCTGGACCTGACCAGCTCCTCTCCACTGGCTCTTGACCATTTGATGAAGATTTCACGCGCGAGCCAAGAGTTGGCGCCATCTGCATTGGCGGTTGGCAAGGCTGCCGCCGATATGGACTTGTCTGACAACGTCTTCGGTTTTAATGATTCTCTGCCAGTCGTTCAAACCAAGCAGGCCGGCCCGGCGCCGTCACATCCAAACACCCAGGAGATTTCACTCGACGACTTCCCTTTTTCGGATTACGACGATCGACCAGAGACACTGGTGGATGACACCCAATTCGAGCCGCCACCAAGCAACCAGGAACAGCATCAGCTTCTGTTGTCACAATCTAACAGCCCGGAGCAGGTGCAACCGGAAGAGCCGCCGCGCCCAAACTTTGAGCTGTACACGGACGCCCGGCTCGCAAAAGAAGTGGCCTCGTACGGCTTCAAGGCTGTCAAGAAGAGGACGGCACAAATTGCACTCCTGGAACAGTGTTGGACCAGCCAGAACAAACCTGTCGTGGGAAGCAGGATGTCAACGTCGTCCACCAGACCAGCTGCGTCGCCTTCACGACCAAGAGGGCGACCAAGGAAGACTTCGGTCACACCAGCCTCAGAAGCAATTGAGGCACCAGCGCCCAGCAGGCGGGGCAGGAAGAAGTCGGTCTTGCTTAGTGACAGTGAGATCGAGGCACCCGCGCCTGCGAAGCGGCCGCGCGGAAGACCGAAAAAAGACACGGCCGCAGTACCAACCGCCGCAAAGCCCAAAGCAACCAAAGCACCATCCTCACCCCAGCGCGCCGCCGCCAAACCCCGCGCAAAACCCACTGCACCCGCCCCAACAACTCCCAAACGCCGCAAACCCTCCTCTTCAAGAAAGACCCTCGAAACCCCTGCTTCCGACTCCGAAACCGGCCGCTTCGCCTCCCTCTCCTCCTCCCACCCCTCCGAAAACGAAGCCTCCGACCTCTTCTCCTCCCCACCCCCACCGGATCTCTCCCTCTCCCTCACCTCTGACCCCTCCCTCCTACCCTCCCCCAATGAACCCACCACCACAACCCCCCTCTTCACCTCCATAACCCTCGCCATAAACACCGCCCCGCGCTCCGCAGACCCAGCCAACCCCTCCTGGCACGAGAAGATGCTCATGTATGATCCGATTGTGATTGAGGATTTGACGGCATGGTTGAATGCGGGGCAGCTGGACAGGGTGGGGTGGGAGGAGGAGGTTGCGCCGGGGGATGTGAAGCGGTGGTGTGAGGGGAGGAGTGTTTGTTGTTTGTGGCGGGAGGGGGGGAGGGGGAGGGAGAGGAAGAGGTTTTAATATTTGAAGGGGTGGTTTTGGGCGCTGGGTGGGTGGGTAGGGGGCAGCGGTGCGGTACGAAGATGGGTCAGGGTGTTTGGGGGGGGTGGGTGATGGTTGCTTTGGGATGATCTGTGCCAGGATTGGTTTGGGGTGGGTTGGGGAAGTTGGGGTTAGGTTGGAGATATTTTTGGTTGGACAGGAGTCTCGGGGTATGTCCTGCGTTTCTCAAACGGTGGGGGGTGAGATTTCTATGAGCGAGCGTGTTGGTGTAGTTATTGTGTATCAGTCTTCGTGACAACGAGCAACGAACCATTTTATTCTCTCTTTCTTCTTTCTCCCTGTCCTGGATCCGGAACAGCTCATGCTGTCCCCATTCCCCGGATCGGCGCGGAGTGGGGCGATGCGGGGAGGCGCCCTTGTCGCGAAAGGCCGACATCAAGCCTCGGCTCAGCTCCGAGCCAAGTTTCATTCTGCCACCTCAAAAGGTTGGCTCATCGCATGTGTTGGCGCGGGTTGAACATGACTCCTTTCCGCACGGCATCGTCCCGGTTTACAGCTTCAAACTCATTCCAGACTTCGGTGAACGGCAGCAGGTTCCAGGCGGCAACTCTTACCACCCGCCCCTTTTTGACGACAACATTGACAGCCAATCGCTCCCCAATTACTACAGGGTCGGGAACACGGACCACGGCAGCTCAGCAAAAAAGTACGCGAAACCAGAGGACGTTTGTGACCATGCCTGCGACGGATAAGGGGAAAGCCGCAGGCGCGGGAGGGAACAAGAAGTCTACGAAGCCGCCTGCCGGGCTGCGGGCCAGTTCGAGGTGCGCTCCCAGATTAATACCCGGCCTCAACGACCAAGTCAACTAACTCCTACCAGCATCCTCCTCCTCTCGCCCACCAATCAGGTTCTGCTCTTGCACCGCGTCAAGACCTCGACGTCCTTTGCATCAGCGCACGTCTTCCCAGGTGGCAACCTCTCGTCCTTCCACGAGGGTCCACTCCCCGCCGCCGACGGCCCGGCGCTGCACCAGGACGGCGAGGCGTACCGGCTGGCCGCGATCCGCGAGACGTTTGAGGAGAGCGGCATCCTGCTCGCGAGGAAGCCTGGCCAGAGCCGTGATGACGGGCTGATGCAGATCCCTGACGAGGTCCGCGACGCGGGCAGGAAGCAAATCCATGGGAACAAGACCAAGTTTTCTAAATGGTTGCAGAGCGTTGGCGGTGAGCCTGACGTTGGTATGTCTTCCATCCTCTTCTCCCGGCGATCAATGCACAAACTTACCTGCCTCAGAAAACCTCATCCCCTTCACCCGCTGGATCACCCCCCACGGCCCGCCCAAACGCTTCACCACCCAGATGTACCTCTACATGCTCCCCCTCAGCACCACCCCATCCTCCCTCGCCCAACCCAACCAAGAAACCCTAGTCCCCACCCCCACCCACGACGGCGGCCTCGAGCACACAGCCGCCACCTTCGAAGACGCGACCGTCTGGATCGACCGCGCGAAGCGGGGCGACATCATCCTCTTCCCGCCCCAATTCTTCCTCCTCCACCTCATCTCCTCCTTCATCCACCCCTCCCCAGACCCCAACATCCCTCTCCCCACATCAGAATACCAATCCCAACGCACCGCCCTCCTCTCCTTCCTCAACCAAACCCCTACGGCACAACCCTCCCCCTTGGACAAGGGCAACACACACCTGATCCCGTGGGCAGAGAAAGTGATCAGCCCGTCGGCATTGTTTATGAGGAAGGGGGATGGCAGGCTGGTGTTGGGGTTGGATAAGCCCGGGCAGGAGCTCAAGGGGTCCGGGAGGGGAGGGGATTGGGAGAGGGTGGTAGTGGTGAGTTTTAGAAAGGAGGGGCCGAGGGAGGTGGAGGTTAGGGAGCGGGAGGAGGTGTTGGAGGAGGAGAGGAGGGGGGAGGAGGACGCGAAACTGTGAGGTGGGATAGGAAAGAGGGGGAATGGGGCGGCGGAGGACGGGGATGAAGATTAGGGGAGAATCAGGAAGACCGGGATGGAGTCGGGGGGGTTGTGGGGCCCGGGCCCGGAATGTAAGACGGGGCAATTGTTCATATCCGCAGAGCAGAGAGATTTCTCGTCTTCCAGCTGATTTTCCAGGCTGTGGCGAGTTCTTCTGTCAAGAAACTGGAGCGGACCATCCAAGACAAATTTCTCGAATGTTGAAAGTCCACCAGATTGTCGCCTGCAAGCGCCGGGCAGCAAGAAGGAACGGCCGGCGTTCCTTCTGGTTGCCTCCGTTTGTGGGTGGGTCCGGAAGTCTCCAATCTCTGGCTCCGCCCCGCGATTCTGCCTAGCCGGACCCCGGGAAGGTGCGCCACGACCCGAGAACCCCATCTCCCGGCGTCGAGTCACAGCCCCATTTTTTGTCCTCCTCTCATCCAATGTCTCTTCACAGAACCGAGTTGAGGAGCAACACCGTCTTTGATGCCTGATGTCTCTGGCCCAGAATTTACGCTTCTGGGAAAAGTGTGATGCGGTGGCAGATGCATTGGCAGGCTATGAGGCTGATAGGACTCATCAGGCTCTCTCTTTCAGGTACTCTATCGTCTGTCCAGGACATGACCGGACCCTGCAAGATGCCTCTGCTGGATCACATAAAGGACGGCGGTCTGCCGCTCGTCTGGCACTTCTAATGTTCTGAAACTTCCTCCTTCATTCACTCTCACGTTCACAAAAGCCAGTTCTGCTTCTCAACTAAGCCTCTGAATCACAAAGCACTTCACCTTGGCCCAGACTGAACTCAGACCCCTTCCGTCTTCAACCACACTCACACGCTGACCCACCCGGGCCAGCATCCCCACCCTAACCACCCATCATGGCGAGAACCACACAAACGGTGCGCAAGTCGGGCACAGGCTCGGGCGCCGGCAAAAAGAAGAAGCTCGCCAATGGCCACTCCAAGAAGGACGAGAAGCCGGTGAACGGCGAGACCAACGGGGACGTCACATCCGACGAGGATGTGACTGGCAAGGAGGACGAGGCCGTCAACGGCGACGGTCCCGAGGACGACAACATGAAGTGCGAGATCAAGCACCTCGATCGCCGCTACGACGACGACGACGAGACCTACTTCAGCGAGCGCAAGTCCGACGCCGAGAAGAAGCGGCCCAAGCAAAAGGACTGGTGGCGCCTCTTCGCCTT
This sequence comes from Amesomyces nigricolor, assembly GCA_004802645.1. Lineage (NCBI taxonomy): Eukaryota > Fungi > Ascomycota > Sordariomycetes > Sordariales > Chaetomiaceae > Amesomyces > Amesomyces nigricolor. Next base: position 484,009 of record SRKS01000008.1, on the reverse strand, counting down.
CTGCCTCGTCCGCAACTATGACTCAGAAGAAGACCTTGAGGGCACCAGCCTGTACGTCAACCCCCAGCCCCTCCGCCAGCTCCTATTCGACGTCATCGGCAACTTCCCCGGCGACCCCATCGACGTCGACGACGTCCAAATCGAAGCCCCCTACCACTCCCTCTTCTACTACCGGACCCAGCTCGAGAAAGAAGGCCTCACCCGCTTCGCCTCGGACCCCGAGTCCCTCGAACACCTCCATCTCCTCCTCAACTGGATCAAAACCCACTTCGAGCTCGACATCGCCGCCTACGAGCGCTGTGTCAACGCCGAGCAGCACAAAGCCATCCCCTACGACCGCCTTTGGACGCTCTTCCCGCCCGGCACCATCGCGTACTGCCGCCTGCTCACCCAAAACCGCGCGTTCCGTGTCGTCGACAATTATTACGATACGAGCGAAGTCGCGCCCTGCCTCGGCCTGCGCGCCGACTTCGTCGACTACGATGGCGACCGCCTTGGCACCCGCCGTATCGAGCTCGCCGTGCCCAAGTACACGGGCACGCGCGAGCTGTCCGAGCTGAGCACCATCCCGCTGGGCCTACTGGACGATGCGGTGGATCTGCGGGAGGAGCTAATTGCGCGTGGGAGAAGGTTTGAGGGGTATGTGGGGCAGCATTTCCTAAGGTATGATGGGATTGCGATCAAGAAGACGAATCAGGGTTATATGCGGTTTACGGTCACGGGGAGGGTGATGATTGATTGTAAGACGTATCATCGCCTGGAGCCGAATGAGATGTTTACCGTGACGAGCGCCGAGGAGTTGAAGATGGAGAGGAGTCGGAAGAGGGCGATTGGGTATATGACGTTTGCTGAGGGGGATGAGGGGAAGCAGAGGAGGAAGTTGAGTGATGAGGAGGCGATGCTGACGAATTCGACCGTGAGGGGGTACTCGTTTGGGGTGAAGAAGTTTATGGAGTTTTTTGTCGAGGAGTTGAAGGAGATTGAATGGAACACCAAGTGCTTTGATGACTTGGTGCTGGATCCGGCGATCAAGAAGACGGTCCAGGCGCTGGTGTCGACGCATTCGCGGAAGGGGGAGAGCTTTGATGATATTGTCAAGGGGAAGGGCATGGGGCTGGTGTGCGTGCTGCATGGCCCGCCTGGTGTGGGCAAGACGCTGACGGCAGAGTGTGTGGCGGAGTTTGTCAAGCGGCCGCTGTACATGGTCTCGTCGGGTGATCGTAAGTTCTTCCTCCCATCCCTTTTGACAATCTGATACTAACAAAACAACAGTCGGCACCTCCTCCGCGGACCTGGACAGCTCCCTCACCCGCATCATGGACATGACGGCAACCTGGCGCGCGGTCCTGCTCATCGACGAAGCCGACATCTTCCTCGAGCGCCGCTCTCTGCACGACCTCCACCGCAACGCCATGGTCAGCGTCTTCCTGCGCGTGCTCGAGTACTACTCGGGCATCCTCTTCCTCACCACCAACCGCGTGACCACCTTCGACGATGCCTTCAAGTCGCGCATCCACATCCCCATCCGCTACACCGAACTCACTGTCGACTCGCGCAAGCAGATCTGGCGCAATTTCTGTGGGATGGTGCGGGGGGTGTTGATATTGATGAGAAGGGCCTGCGGACGCTTGCCGAGACGGATCTGAATGGTCGCCAGATTAAGAATGCTATCAAAGCGGCGGAGAGTCTGGCGGCGTTTGATGGCGCGAAGCTGGATCTGAAGCAGCTGATGCAGATTACGAAGATTCAGGCTATGTTTGAGAGCGATCTGACAAGTCTGAGTGGCGTGGATTATACGGCGCCTGGGGCGAGCAAGAAGGATGCGGATAGCAGGAATATGTTCCTGTGAGGGGTTTCCGCGTCACCAGGGAAGTTGATTTTGCTTTTTTTTATTATGTTCATGATGGCGTTTGGTTTGGCATACAGGGCAACAACAGGGCCTTCATTGCGGTTTGCAGATATATTTGCAACTTCTTTCCGTATTTTTGAATAACGTATTTGATAAGCGAGCGCCGCAGATAAGCGAGCGCCGCACTTTTCCACCCGACGCGTTTTACCTCTACCCAACACCAATTTTCTCATCATCCCAACATGCCTGCTACTTTGAAAGAAGCCAGGATAATCTTGGCTATTGAAGCTATCCAGAAAGACCAGAAACTAAGTATACGAGCTGCAGCAAAAATCTATAATATTGCCGAACGAACTATCCGTCGTCGACTCGCCGGCCGTCATGCACGACACGATACTCCAGCCAACTCACGCAAGCTGACGGATCTGGAGGAGCAGACGATAGTTCAGTACGTGGTTGAGCTATATACTCGCGCATTTCCTCCCAGATTGGGTGGTGTGGAAGATATGGCCAACCAGCTGCTATCTGCACGCGACGCGCCCCCTGTTGGCAAACGCTGGGCACACAACTTCGTCAAACGCCGGCCAGAGCTCCGAATGCGTTATACACGTAGATACGACTACCAGAGGGCCAAGTGTGAAGATCCGAAGGTCATTGGCGAGTGGTTTGCCCTTGTACGGAACGTCAAGGCCAAGTACGGCATCGTGGACGATGATACCTACAACTTCGACGAGGTGGGGTTCATGATAGGCATCATCTTCGCGGGCATGGTAGTCACGACCTCGGATAGCCGTGGCAAGGCAAAGCTGGCCCAGCCTGGCAACCGCGAGTGGGCAACGGTGATCCAGGGAGTCAATGCCCTCGGCTGGGCCATCCCTCCGTTCATCATCTTGGCCGCGCAGTACCACCTTGCTAACTGGTATACCGAGTGCGACCTCCCAGCCGACTGGTGCATCACAACCACCGATAATGGCTGGACGACCAATGTAGTGGGCCTGGATTGGATCAAGCACTTCGACTTCCATACAGCACCTCGCACGAAAGGCAAATATCGGTTGTTGATCCTCGACGGCCACGAGAGCTACCACTCGACCGAATTCGAGCTCTATTGCCAGCAGAACAACATCATTACACTCTGCATGCCTCCGCATTCCTCCCACCTCCTTCAGCCACTCGATGTTGGCTGCTTTGGGCCGTTGAAGCAGGCATACGGTCGCCAGGTTGAAGGCTTGATGCGGATGCATATCAACCATATCAGCAAGCTCGAGTTCCTCTGTTCCTTTCGCCAGGCCTTCTTTGCTTCTATGACGGAGAAAAACATACAGGGTAGCTTTACGGGGGCTAGCCTTGTGCCATACAATCCAGAGAAGGTGCTTTCCAAGCTGGATGTCAGGCTTCGTACACCAACACCCCTGAACTCACGGGCGACTACACTACAACCTTGGGTCTTCCAAACACCACAGAACCCTCGAGAAGCCACCTCGCAGTCAACGCTCATCAAGACTCGCATTGCCAATCATCAAAACAGCTCCCCAACTTCGATGTTGGCTGCTATAGACCAGCTTACCAAGGGTACGATAGCTGTGATGCACGAGGTGGCCCTTCTTCGGTCAGAGGCGTCATCGCTCCGCAAGGCCAACGAGGGACTAAGCAAGCGCCGGAGAGCCAAAAAAACACGTATACAGCTTGGAGGGACAGTTTCTGTACAGAATGCACAGGATGTACTGGGCCAGAGGGCCGTTGGTGGGAAGGAAGCGCAAGAAACGCAGTTGGATGGGGGTGATGCAGGGGCAGGTCGTGCGAGGGTTCGGTGCTGCAGTGTGTGCGGCAAGCCTGGCCATAATGCACGCACTTGCCAGGAGGCTGCAGAAGCATCTCATTCAGCTGTTTCTGGTGTAATTATAGTTGGTTCCTAATTTTGTGGTGTGGAAATTGAAGATAGTTGTTGTAGGGAAGGTAAAAGTGCGGCGCTCGCTTATCTGCGGCGCTCGCTTATCAAGTACGTTACTCTTCCTTTGATCAATAAAGTCCGCAGCGGGATAATATAACAACCAACATGACAACCGAGTCAACCCTGAGTTCAGAGCAACCCTGTTCTATTGCTATAACTACAACTAAGTCTTTCGATCTCCCTGCCCCGCGATTTTAACACCTCCGACTACAATAGCACAGTTGAGACTATCAACAAAAAGAAGGGTTTGGTAAAACAACAGCCAGAATATGTATCAAAAGCCATTCCCTAACTGACAGCCGCTCTCCTCCCTTACCACGAACACCCAACCTCCTCAAAAATATCCACAAAACACCCCGCATACGCCTTACACGGTGCGTTCCCCATTCTCGCCTTGTGTTTAATACACCGCTTGCCCTGGCCATCAAAATAGAAGTGGCCGCGCCAGTTGCCCCAGTCCATGCACAGGTTGTTCATGCTCCCCACGTTGGGGTCCCTGCAGCCCTCGTTGGCGTCAATGTACCCGGACTCGAAACCCGAGTACCACGCGGCTTGGTTGTGCCGGCAGTCGCCTGTGCCTTTGTCGCCCGTGCAGACGGTGTAGACGATCATGCTGTCTGCGAGGGCGTAGGTGGCGAGGAGGGTGGTGAGGAGGGCGGGGGTGGTGAGGTGCATTTTTGGCTGGGAAGATTAGTGTCCAAGAACAACAAGGTAGCTCTGGTAGAAGTGTGAGACGTACAAGTGGTTGGATTCAAGACGGATGATGACGGCGTTCAGGAAGTCGGAGAAGTATTGGGTGAGGAAAGGGATGTGCTGGCGGGAAACTTGAAAAATTCTGTGGCAAGGTCGGGGACGAGTTATAGAGCGCTTCTCTGGTGAATGACAAATAAAACTTCTCTTTTAGCCGGTGGTACCCAACATGAATTTGGAGGGAGTAAAAGGGGCAAAACAGTCCGAGGAAGCAGAGATAAGTTCCCGTCCGAGGCCCGGGCGGCGGCGCAGCGCTCAAGCTTTTTATGCCCTTACCCTTTGTGTGGGGGTCAATCAGGGAAATGATGAATCTATGGGATGAGGTCTTTATTGTCCTCGGCCGTTGCGTTACAACGCGCCATTGCGCCGACTCATTTTGGTCTGAGGAGGGTCAGGAAAGCGAGCTCGCGTAGATTTTGGCCCCCAACTCTAGGTTTTAGCCCGTCAATTATTCACTAGCCCTTGTCCCCTGCTATGTCCGTTTATCCCGGGCCGTCTCTCGTCCTTGTCCTCCGTGGAGATAAGAGGTATGGGTGGATGGGGGCGATGCTTTCCTTAAGTTTGATCTTCCCACATCCACCTCCCGTCACAGCCCGCCCCCTCCAAGCACCCATAGCACAGCAGCTCATCCATATTCAGCTACACTTCTCTTATTTTGAGTAATTTTCTCGCCCTGAACACTTAAGTAAGTATTGACGCCCCCCCTCAAAGACTGACAGTTTTGAGAAACCGTCTCAACGTCAACCCCCTACTAACCACCCCGACAGCAAATCCATCAACACCATGCGTCTCTCCGCCATCCCTCTCCTCCTAGCGCTCGCAGCAACCACCGCCGCGGACGAGGTCTACATCCTGACCCGCTGCGCGGGAGCCAGCTGCAGCTCGCAGTGGGCCGTGTGGCACTCTGGTTTCGGCTACTACACGCTCGACGCCAACGAGGGCTGTCGGGACCCCCTCGTGCCGGCCATGAACTCGATCTGCTTTGACTGGAAGAACAAGAGAGGGCACTTTTATTTTGATGGTCAGCCTAAAAGGTGTTTGAGGGAATGGAGCAGCACCCAGGTGGGAGGGTGTGATGATGGGGGGAATTGCTCGTTTCAGAAGTGGAATGAGGTTGGTTGTGATTGGTGATCTGAAGGGGGCAGAATTAGTTGGACGAGGGGTAGACTTTAGAGGGGGGTAGACTTTTGAGAGGAAGAGGTCTGGTTGCGAGTAGACTATGTTGTTCAACGCAAGAACATCCCGTTAGCTCGTCCACAAGCTGCACACATGTTATCATTTTCTTCTCGTTCCTGAGTGTGTTCCCGGAGTGATGGAGACCGATAAAGATACCCAGACAAGCAAGGAATAGAAGCGTACAGGTCCACTCTGACACTCTTGTAAGCCTTCGAGTCCGAGTCTCGCCTCTTACTCTCTTCGATCAGTCTTCTTGGTTCTCCCTGTTCCATCAGCGTAGATATGGCATGTCTTCACACGCTTCTTGCCCACGATTTCAACGCTAATTACAGGCTCTTTGTCTTCTGGGTTGTAGCACGGCACGTGGACAGGGTTTCCATTGCGAGAACTGGATTCGACATGTCAGAGACATCCCCGTAGCCAAATCACACACACACTGAGAAACCGGGGCGCATTAGATGGTGACCTCTTGGATCGGGCTCAGTTGCTATTCACACGGAAAATTGTCAACTCTCCTATGTCCAAATATTATCTAACATAGGAAATTGTTGAATACTAGTATGCACTTGCCTGTTCGGCACTTCCTCCCACTTGCGTGAAGATCTCATAGCCCCCTCATGTGTGATTCAGGGATATCTTTGACAGACAGGCCGAAGACTGGGAACTCAGACTGCGTATTGTTCCCAGAGCTGGCGGACATGGTTAAATAGAGAACACAAGTACTATGTAGACAAAGTGGGCGGTTGGTCAAACGTCTTGCGGGTTTCTCAGGTCAATATCTGCCACACACTTACACGGGACTGGCAGCAAGGAAACAACACTTGTGTACACAGACACAACACGGCCACATTGTTCTCGAGCTACATGTCTACCCCGCGTTGTGATGAGGCTCAAGTGCTAGCTTACTGATGTTAGCATTTTCCCTTGGGTTGCACTAAGACCACACACCTGGTGGCGTGATGGAATTCGAGCAACCGGCCCTATTTCAACTGCTACTGTTGAAAAGTTGGGCACCGCCAAGTAGCCACATGTCATCTGTATACATTGAGTCAAAAGCCTTAACGGTTCCTCAGACAGCCTCGAGGTGGTTACACTGGGGGGCTGGAAGCCGAAAGCCACTCCCACCCACCCTCTTCTTGCGAGATGTGGTCTCCCATTGGGCGCGTTCGCCTCGGAAATACCATTAGGCCTGAGCTTCCACTGCAAGCCTGATGCACCAAGCTTAAGGTGGTGGGCACGTCAGCAGAAACAGACGATTGCCTGAGCACGAGGAATGATAGGAGTCGGAGGCTTTGGGGAATATGAGTTGTTGCGAGCACTATGAACTGCCGACCGTTGTTTCCTCCATCCTGCCGTTTAAGACAGAAGAAGTGACCTTGAAAACGCACAACTCTTGGATTGACACTGCTAGGGGGGTGGGATTCATCATGGGGATAACGGCTAGTGGCTCATCCAGACATCTACTCAAAATTTGGATTTGACTCTGGCCTCGGATCGGGCATTGTTGAAACTCTTTGAGCTGTTGCAGGGGAAGGGCTTTTGTGTTACCCGACTTTTCCAACTGGGGAGGGTGATTGGTCAATCGTTTCCCATCAAAACGCGCTCCCTTGTGACACCCGAGCAGGCAAAAAAATCCTGCCTTCAGCATCCTAAAGCCTGAACCAAGAAGACTCCGGTCGAAGCCTAAATCATCTGTCTCAGGCGTCCACCACTTGCAATGCTTGCACTGTTGTGAAAATGGGTGAGATGGATTTTGGGATGCCAGAGCCTTAGACGCCATTGCGCTTCCCGGCAACCGGTTTTGATATCATTCCTAGCACAGTGCTGCTCGAGGAAGAGCAGTTCGAGAACTTCGACACCAGGAACTACTATCCCGTCATTATCGGGGATGTTTTATCCTCCGGAAGATACCAAGTCGTCGGGAAGCTGGGCTTCGGAGGGACCTCAACGGTGTGGCTCGCGAGGGATATGCTGTATGTTGTTCCAGGCCACCTTTTTAAGCAAAATGACAGGTGATAACACAAGACCAGGCGGCGTGACCATGTTACCTTGAAAATATACGCAAGGGGCCAGGCAGAGATCTGCGAATCCGAATTTCAGACCTACCAGGCCATCGACAAAACCAACCCATCCCACCCAGGTCATCGCCGTGTCCGCACCGCCTTGGACGTGTTCACGATTGACCGCCCTGGCGAGCATCACTGCCTCGTTCAACGGCCCATGTGGGACAGCTGGAAGGACTTACTCTTGCGGAACCCAACCAGGAGGTTTTCCGATGTGATTCTCAAGGGCGGGCTGCTGCACTTGCTTCGCGCCCTTGACAATTCGCATACCGAGTGCAAGCTCATCCACACGGGTTAGTTGTGTCTCTCTCACCCATCTTCTTATTTGACCTAACCCCATTTCAGATATCAAGGCGGACAACATCCTCCACACCATCGTCGACAAGGGCATCCTCGAGGTGTTTGTCAACGGGGAGATGTCGACGCCGTCACCACGAAAGTTTGCCGACGGTGTGCCCGTGTACCTCTCCCGCCGCTTCGGTCTCCCAAAGGACTTCGGGCACAACATCCTCAGCGACTTCGGGTCGACCGTCCGCGGCGGCATAAACAGACGCACGATGCACGGCCCGACGTCTACCGGGCACCCGAGATCATGCTCGCGGCCGAGTGGGGCCACGCCATTGACATCTGGAATGTCGGCGCCATGATCTGGGATGTGTTTGAGTGCGGCCACTTATTCTACGGCCAGGACCCGGTGAAGAAAAAGTATACGACCAGAGCCCATTTGGCTGAGGTCGTTGGCCTGCTGGGGCCACCGCCGGTGGACTTGCTGCAGCGAGGGAGGCGAAGCGGATAGTTTTTCTCGGAAGACGGTGCGTTTCATCTGCCAGAACTTCTATCGTTGGGACGCATGCGGCTAACCTGATGGCATTACAGGACAGTGGATTGCAGATGTTCCAGTTCCAGAGGGAGACAGCCTCGAGAAGGCAGAGCAGTTCCTGCAGGGGCAGAACAAGGCCATGTTCTTGGATTCGTCAAGGGGATGCTGGCGTGGCGGTCTGAGAATCGGAAGACGGCACTGGAGTTGCTCGAGCACCCGTGGCTGAACATTTTGGAAGACCTTTGAAGAAGAAGATGAATTTTCCAGTCATCGGCTCATCGCGCCACGCCCTTTCGAGTTTGTTAGGAAAGGCGCGCCCGGCTTGGCTGCCGGTAAATTGGAGCCCCGGTTGCACTCGCCAAAAAAACATCTAGCCTGCCCGGCTAGCTCAATCGGTAGAGCGTGAGACTCTTAAGGAGTGCTCCGGTAAATCTCAAGGTTGTGGGTTCGACCCCCACGTCGGGCTCAATTCCCGGCAGCGATGCCTCTTTTTTGTGACTTTTTGAGTCATTGTCCTCGCTTCTCTGGTCATCAGGAGTCCAACAGGTCGAGTTCGTGGTCCGACAGTCGCCGGGAATTTGTGCTCGCTGTGGCGTTGGAGTGAAAAACGACTGAACTGGAATCCCAGGAGCCTGGATCAACCCTAACCCGGGCCCGACCCCAGCATTTGGAATCTTTTTGCCCCTCAATTTATCATTCGACCCCTGCAGGCATCGACAGACGTCAGCCTCACAGCCCAAATTCCTTTTCTCTTTTTGGAATCAGAATTGCCATCTCCATCGATCGCCCTTCTGAGTTCCCGTCCTTCAACTGCCGGTATCAACTTCGTCAATCTCTCCAACCCACATCTCACCGACCCTCGCAACCGTTAGCGGTCCCCAACCATCGCACGCAAACCCACTCCATTCTGTCGCAATCGCCCCGACCTCACTCCTCCAAACCCACCCGTCTCCACTTCGCCTCGACTTATACATATCAACCACCACCACCCATTCCACCACCACAGCCTTACTCACAACTCATGTCCTTCCTCATCTCCCGCTTCCTCCGCCGCCCATTCTCCCCCGCCTCCATCATGTCTTCCGACGCACCCACCACCACCACAACCGGCCCCACAATCCCACCGGGGGCCGAGCGCGCAACGGTTGCTGCAGGCTGCTTCTGGGGCGTCGAACACATGTACCGCAAGCACTTTGGCGACAAAGGCCTATATGACGCACGCGTGGGGTATATTGGCGGGGATTCCGAGGATCCGTCATATAAGGCGGTTTGCAGTGGGAATACGGGGCGTGAGTTCTCCCACGCTCTTCCTCCCAGGAATCATTGTTGGGCGGGGCCTTGAGCATCCAGCAGCGCGCTAACATCCCCCCTCCCCACAGACGCCGAAGCAACCCTCCTAATCTACAACCCCACCCTCCTCTCCTACACCGACCTCCTGACCTTCTTCTACCGGATGCACGACCCCACAACAACCAACCAACAAGGCCCGGACCGGGGCTCTCAGTACCGCAGTGGCATCTTCTACCACACCCCCGAGCAGGAAAAGGTGGCGCGGGAGATCACCAAGAAGGCGAACGAGCAGTGGTGGGGGGGCAAGATCGTGACGGAGATCTTGCCGGCGCAGAAGTGGTGGGATGCAGAGGATTATCATCAGGAGTATTTGACCAAGAATCCGTATGGGTATGAGTGTCCGAGTCATTTTTTGAGGAAGTTGCCGGATTTGCAGTAGGGGTTGGACTTGAAATAGGCGTTGGATTCAACAAGTTTCTGAGGGAATGGGTTGAGGTATGGGAAGTGGTTTGGCGTTGGGATAACAATAATGGGATGGCGCAGGGCGTTGGATGGGAAATGGGTGTCAAGTTCAGATTTTTTTTTTTTTGATTTTTTTCACTGGTTTGGTCAAAAAGACTACCTGATACACTGTCGGATGCCGACTTCAACACTCCCGCTAAAGATGAACGGTACATAAGCAAAAAACACCGAGGAGAGAAGACTCCGCTATAATCCTTTGGTTGAAGCCAGTATCCTTCCTCCCATGAACCCCTAAATCCCTCTCTCAACGCCATCCTCAGACAGCTTACTTCCTCCGCTGCTGCATCATGAGGATCTGCACCATACGCACAAAAATGTTCAGGAAGTCCAGCTCGAGACTGATGCTCTCGTTGACGGGATCCGCCTTGATCACACCCGCCTGAGCAGCGCGCGCGTGGTAGAGCACTTTCTGAACGTCATACAGGGTGAAGCCGCCAAAGACGGCCAGACCACCGTACAGCCAGAGCTTCTCAGAGAGCGCCAGGGTGCGTACGGCGGTGGCGGGCAGAACCAGCGGGGCGAAGCCCGAGACGGCGACGATGGCGGCGCCCGCGAGGAGGGGACCGCCAAGGTACATGTACTTGTCCTGCTTGGCAGTGGCGCCGACAAACGAGATGCTGCCCATCATGGCGAGCGTGTAGAGACCGGCGCGGGCGAGCAGGGCGGGCGGGGCCATCATCATTAGGGGCGCGACGAAGGCGGCCTGGGTGGCGTTGAAGGCTGTCCAGCAGAGGTACTTGGGGATGTAGCTGGCAGCTGTTAGCAACTGGTTGTGCCTGATGATCAGAGTGTGCGGGGGTGAAAACTCACTTGTCGGGGTCAATGGCGCGGGTGGCAATCATGCTGCCGATGCTGAGGGCGAGGCCGCCAATGCCTACAATCCACGGGTTGGTGACCATAAGGCGGTAGACGAAGCCGCTCTGGACCATCTGGTAGGCCGTGAGGCCGATGATGCCGACGCCGAGGCCGGTGTGCATGAAAGTCTGGTTGAGGTAGGCACGCTCGAACGCGGGGATGCTGCCCTCCCTCGTCTCGCGATTGAAGACGGCGTTGACGCCCACGAGGGTGCCGCCAAAGATGGCGCCGCCGACCACCAGCTTGCGCACCAGCTCCTTCCGGCGGGCCGCGGGGTCGTAGGCCGACTCATAGTGTGTGCGGTAGCCGCGGCGGGATGCGCCCTGGAGGCGGGAGATGATGTTGCTGGAGGACTTGGAGTTGGAGCGGAAAGCGAGCGATGCTGTCCTCGAGGTAAAGAAGCTGTTCTTGGGGGCGGACTGGTGGAATGTGCGGAGGGAGGCGGCAGCGAGCTGCGGCGCCTTCGCGGCGAGGCGCGCGGGCCCAGCGCGGAGTGTGATGGTGAATGACATTATCGCGGCTTCGATACTCGGTTCGGTAATGGAAGAGAGCAGCAAAACCAGATGCAAGCGCGGTCGCCTTGGTTTTGATGTTCCCGGTTGAGTGGGTTGCTGGTGTCGACGACGAGAGAAATGACGTTTGGGAAGTGGCGCCTGCTTAGCTTAGTGCCGGGCCCGAGCCTTTTCCGGAAGTTTCCAGCACCGGCTCTGTGGTTGCTCCGATTCGCGGGGTCTAGAAATAATAACCCTAACCCGGAATAGCCCGGGGTTAAGCTGCTTGAGCCGTTTCCTCCGAGGTCAACGACGCCTTGAACAGTCGACGCAAAACATCCGGAGATGACAAAGTCGCGTTTCGAGCAATGGAAAGCAGCCGAGCAGCCGAGGTTGCGAATCATTTGCTGACTACGAGTTGATATGCTGAGTCACTTCTCAGCTCACCTTCCCTTTGAGTGCCAAGTTGCCGGGTCACTGTTGTTTTGTCTGAGTTCGCGCCCAGATGTTTTCTCGTCCATCTTCTTTTCTTTTCTTTCTCTCTTTTTTTTTCCTTTCTTTGATCTTCTTGCACCCTTAATTGTGTGGACAGTGATGTTTAAGGAAGATTTCAAAATCACCCAGAGACACCCAGCAACAAACATTTCCTCATGGCACAAGACTGCTGATGATGGCTGTGGTTGGGCACTTGGCTGCTCGATTTGTCACAGGCCGACCAACTCTGGTCTTGCCAAGAAACGAGGGACGCACGAGCCAACGCTAGAAGCATTCTGGAAGAACTGGCGGTGAAGCTGGTCTGTGCTTTCTGGGGAAGCATGGACCCTTGCTGCATCCGCAACGGTAATATTACGTTACGGAATACAAGCTGAAAATAGCACAAGGGACAGCTCTCGACAGCAAGACAGTGCAGACGCAAATCAGGGTTGGCGGAAGAGAAAGTCGGCCAATCGTTTCCTGCAGATATCGTCCCAAGCCCAGGAAAGTTTGGCGACTGCCTGATGCAGGGGCATCTCAGAGAGGACAGACGCGGGAGTGAGTCCAAGTGGCTGGCTCCCTTCTTAAGTCTGTCCCGTCCCAGCAGTCTGCATTCTGCGACGCAGGAACAAGGTGTGCAGATGCAGGGACAGGACCCTCCTGCGCCCAAAACGTGACTTCAGCAAACTGACCGGTGCGTAAAAGCTTCCCCAGAGGCTGTTTCAGATTCGCTCTTCGGCCCTACTGGGCAAACTTGATGCCAGAATTAGAAATAGCGACGTCGGTTCCTCCCGAATTGGCGTGCGGGGTGTGTGGCAGACAGACCAGGGAGGCCATGCTGTCATTGCTGGACTCCCAGCTTCCACTCTGAAACCACCCGCCAGCTTGGTACACATTGATCAACCTGCAGAACCGGTGAAAAAAAAAATATTTTCCAAAAGTCAAACACCTCCTTCATCGTAGAAATTTGCCCAATGAGTCGCGCTCCCTTTTGATTGCCATGCGCTGGTTGATCGATTTGACGGGAGAGGTTGTCTCTCCCTCAGAGAATGTTACCGTACGTTGTACTTTGTAATACTAGCGCCCCCTGCCCCGCAGCGACCCTGGCCGTTGATAAAGCCGAGCTTGGGCGCGAATGGCAGGAGCTCTGGCAATGTCCCCAATGTCCCCGCCGACTCCATCATTACATCGCCATGACTGAAACGAGCTGCGCCCATTGACTGAGTCGCGATATTTGCGCCCATCTTCAGGGGTCATCTCCGCCCGACCATATTCCCGGGCGATCAAGCTCCGCGCAGGGCTGCCGCCACGCCCACTGCCCCGCGCGCACATGTCGCAATTCCCACACGGCAAAGACCACGGCCACGTCTGATCCAGGTCAGCTTTGTCTGCCGGCAGCAGCTATCCGACCGACCGCCTTTCTGCTGCCTCCCGCTTCCCGTCTCCCACGCTTTACCGCCATGGCCTGAACTGGCCTCAACCCTGCCCGTTGTTGATCGCTGAAGCTCGTCCTCCCTGCGACGTCAAAGGCGGCCGTGACGTCGCACCGCGCTTGTGTTGTGGACTCCCGCCGGGCCCCACGTTCTCCATCCACGCGAGACATCCTCACTACTCCTCAACACCATACGCGCCTGGAAGAAGTGTCGCAAACCTCACCCACACGCCCTCCGACTGACCTCCTGATTCCGGGACCAATTCTCTCCGACCATTCGGCTGCGCTTGGCCCCACATCCTGGCATCTCCAATCTGTCCATCCACACGTGTCTGGGCGCTCTAGATACACACTATGTAAGCGCGCTGGCGAGCACCCCGTTTCGGTTCGAGACTTGCAAACTGACCAAGTTTTCCAGCAGACTCGCCTCTTTCGAGCAGCGTCCTGGGTATTGGATTGATCTTGTCCGCTAATGTATGTTGACACCGACAAACGCCGCAAACAAGAAGCGTGGATTCCCAAAACAACCGCCATTGAATCGCTCCTGACCCGTACCCTCACGGCCCAATACGGTTCCCCCTATTACCGCGCACAGACGGGACAACTCTCCCTTGCCGCGACACCACAATACGGGACTCAAGCGAGCGCAGAAAAATAGTCCCTGAAACCTTGATCTGGCCCGTGGTGGCGTTCCAGACCTCGCATCAGAAACCACACACCTTGGGCACCGCAGAACGAACCCCCCGGCGAGCTCAAGACGCGATGCGACGCACCCGAACGCCGACGGCGGCCTCGCCATACCGTGCCTTAGCCCACCACCAAGCCGCGGGACAGCAAGCGCGCGACTCGGTTTCGTCAGTCCTCAGAACCTTCAATGTCGAGACAAATCCGACGAGGCCCATGCGGCCGTCGCCGCTGACCGCCTCCATCATCCCGGACATGCCCCTAGATTTGGTCGACCGCATCAGATCGTTCCCCCTGTTCCTGTCTGCGCCGGATGACTTCCTCGCCGCAATTGGCGCCCATTTACGTCCGCAGATCCACTCCGCCAACGACCACATCCTCACCGAGGGTGATGAAGCAAAAGCGATGTACTGGCTGGTCCGCGGCGTCGTTGCCGTCACGTCGCGGGACGGCGAAGCGGTCTACGCGGAGCTCAAACCAGGCGCCTTCTTTGGCGAGATTGGTGTGCTCATGGACATGCCACGGACGGCCACCATTATTGCACGAACAAAATGCCTGCTGGTCGTGCTCAAGAAGGAGGATCTCCATGCTGAACTTCCGAAGTTCCCTCAGATGGAGAAGGCCATCCGTCAGGAGGCGCAAGAAAGACTGGCCATTCTTAAGAAGAAGCGCCATGAAGGAGGTCAGCTCCCCAAGCTACCAGAGGTCAGTGCGGGCAATCTCGCGCGGGAGGCAGTGCCCGGTGAGGTTAGCACGGGAGATGTCGGTATCATCAAGGAGGGCGCGGTGGTAAACACCAAGAAGCGCAAGTCACCGAGTCCTGGGGTCGTTGAGGACCCTGCAATAAGCGGGAGCGCTCTCGGCAGCGGCTACGTCAATGTCCGGAAGACGCTCAAGGAGCTCCCACTGTTTGCGACACTGCCGCCGGACATTCTGCACTTCCTCGGACTTAGCGCCCAGCCCAAGTCATACCCACCGTTTACCGAAATCGTCCGGCAGGGCGCCCCTGGCAACGACATCTTCTTCATTGTGCGCGGCGAGGCCGAGGTGGTGCAAGATCCCCCGAGCCCGACCACGTTCAGGAGAGCGCGAATGAAGGACCTGCGTCCAATTTTAAAGCAGGGGCAGTACTTTGGTGAAGTGGCGAGTCTCGGTCTATCTGAAGGGCGAACGGCCACGGTGCGGTCGGTCACGACAGTAGAATGCCTTGTCATCGGCGGCGAGGCGCTCGAAGAGCTGTGGCGGAGATGCCCGCCCGAGGTCAAATCGTCAGTGGAGGAGACCGCGAAGCAGCGTCTACACGCCGCGGATGAGGACGTCGAGATGAAGGATGTGGACGAGGATGAGGATGAGGACAAGTCACCAACGCCGGAGGAAAAGGCTGGTCCTACTGTTAGTTTCACCTTGCCGTCAAAGGCTTCATCGCCGACAGCAGAACTGGAGGTCCGTCGTCCGTCGGACCCGGATCCGTTTCTGAGTGTCAACATGGAGAACCTACGCAACAGGCGGCGCAACTCGCTCGCGCCACCGGCGCCGCAGACAGACTCGAGTGTCATTGTGGGCGGGATTAAGATACCGCCTGTCATGGCAGCTCCTCCGCTGCTGTCGCCCGTCTCGCTTGACGATTCGCCATTGCCTAATAAACGCGCGCGTACTATCCCACAACATATTGAGACTGGCAGAGGCGGAAAACGGCGCGCAGCCCTCCCCGATAATCTCTTGGTGGCCGTGTTCCAGCACCTCGACCTGCTCGAGCTCATCCGCCTCAGAATCGTCTGCCGGAAATGGCGCCAGCTGCTGACCACGCGGCCCGAGCTCTGCACACACGTCAACCTCAGCCCATTCAACCGCAAAGTCAACGACTGGGCGCTGGTCAACATCCTCGCGCCCTTCATCGGTCCCCGTCCCGTCGAGCTGGAAATAAGCAACTGCTTCCACATCACCGACGAGGGCTTCCAAGCGCTCTGGAAGTCCTGCGGCAAGAACGTCAAGATCTGGCGCATGCGCAGCGTCTGGGACGTGTCCGCCTCCCAAATCCTCGAAATGAGCGAGTGCGCCAAGGGTCTCGAAGAAGTCGACTGGAGCAACTGCCGCAAAGTCGGCGACAACCTCTTAGCCCGCGTCGTCGGCTGGGTCGTCCCCAACCCCCCTCCCTCCAGCACCAACACCACCAACCCTTCCACCCGCACCTCCAATATCGTCATCTCCTCCTCCTCCTCCACCAAACCCCGCCGCTCCCGGCACCACCCACCCCCCACCACCACACCCCCCTCCCACCCCCCACCCCCGGCCCCAGGCACAATCATCGGCTGCCCCCGCCTCCGCCGCCTCAACCTCTCCTACTGCAAACACATAACCGACCGGTCCATGGCGCACCTCGCAGCCCACGCCTCTCCGCGCCTCCAATCTTTAAGTCTAACCCGCTGCACATCCGTCACAGACGCGGGCTTCGCAGCCTGGGCGCCCTACCGCTTCACAGAGCTCACCCATCTCTGTCTCGCGGACTGCACGTATCTCTCGGATAACGCCGTGGTAGCGTTAGTGACGGCCGCGAAGAACCTGACGCATCTCGATCTGAGTTTCTGCTGTGCGCTATCCGATACCGCGACAGAGGTGGTTAGCTTAGGCCTGCCGATGCTGAGGGAGCTGAAGATGGCGTTTTGTGGGAGCGCGGTGAGTGATGCCAGTTTGGGGTGTGTGGCGCTGCATTTGAATGAACTCAGGGGCTTGAGTGTGAGGGGGTGTGTGCGGGTGACGGGGAACGGGGTGGAGAACGTGCTGGAGGGGTGTGGACGGTTGGAGTGGGTGGATGTTAGTCAGTGTAGGAATTTGGTGGGGTGGGTGGGGGGCGGGGGGGTGGGGAGGTGGGGGTTTGATGAGAGGGTTGGGTATCAGGAGATGAAGAATGCTGGCGATGGGAGGAAGGAGAGGGAAGGGTTGGGGAGGGGGAAGCAACAGTACCAGCAGTATGGGGGCGGGAAGGAGAAAGAGGGGGGGTGGAATATGAGTTTCTCGAGACATGGTGGTGGTGGTGGCGGGTCGCCGGCGGGAATGAAGCTTGCGCAGGTACAAGCGCAGGGTGGGCGGATGGGAGCTGGGGGGGTTGGCGGGGGGTTGCAGCACAAGATGATGATGATGGCTGGGGGGAAGGGGCCGATGGGGCCCGGGCCGGCGATGAGGCCTGTGATTCCCCCCAAAGGGGCGCCGATGAGACGGGCGCGGAAGCCGGTGCGGTTTGTGGTGGAAAAGGGGCCGGGCGGGTTGAGGTGACGAGGGGGCTCTTGGGGATGTTGCGTGAATGGGGGAATGATCGAGGATGCCAAGCATGGGTGTACAGATGAAGGGAGTTGATGACTAGCATTGTTTTATTTGTAATGAGGGATGAGTTTGATGCGGGCGACATGATAGAATGAAGGAATAGGACGTTTAGAAGCGAACGGTTTAAATCGTGTAATGCGGGCTGGGGAACGGGGAAAGGGGTTGATACCCGGTTGTTTACAAATTGACTAATTCGGACGTGGATGACTGCATGAACCGTTTGTGCGGGATTACCCAGCACACAAAGCATCAATCAGGCCTTGAGTCAAATGGGAACAATAAGAAGGGCAAAAAGACTTGCAAAAAAGTCACAGAAACAAAAACAGCAAAAAGCACCCGACGTGGGACTCGAACCCACAGCCTTAAGATGGCATCGACCGACTGTGAGAGTCAGGATTAAATAGAAGTCTTACGCGCTACCGATTGCGCCAGCCGGGCAACGGATGTTGGTTCACGTGAGCAAACTTTGCCTTTGATAGGGATTGGTGAGTCAGCCACCTTTTTGGGCAGAGTCAGACTGGGGATTGGTGCGTTTCCTCCTTGGATCTGTCACCAGTTGGCGCCAGCTGGTTGATTTGACGTCAACAGCGCCGACGTGACTCAGGAGCCAGGAGTCAGGGCCCAGTTAGTAAGTTACTGCCCGTTGCCGAGTGGAATCAGCACGACGATCGTATATCTGGGGTTGTGCAGATCCAAGCTGTGAAATTCCTGTCAGTTATCTGTTGAGGTTGCTGCTCTCTCAAAATGACAGTCCAGACGCCCATGGTACGCGTCGGCGTTGCGGCGGTGATTCCAGATGCTGACGGCAGAGTCATCGTCGGCATCCGGAAAGGCTCGCACGGCCACGGTAAGTAGCCGGCTTGCTATTGTTTCAAAACTTGGTTGTTGCCGCTGCATCGGTTCGGACGGTTACTGACACCGGCATAGGCCACCTGCAGTTCCCTGGCGGCCACCTCGATGTTGGCGAGGACTACTTTGCGTGTGCCGTCCGGGAGACGCTGGAGGAAACGGGGCTTTCTGTCAAGGCTGAAAAGTTTTTGGCGCTTACGAATGATGTCTTTGGTGCGGCGAAACACTACATTACAATCTTTGTGTTGTGTCGAAGGGTTGATGAGTCTCAGCAGCCAAAGGTCTGTTTTGTGTCTTGCTTTGCCTCGGTGCGCTGCTAACTCGGCTGAAGGTCATGGAGCCGGAGAAGTGCGAGTCCTGGACGTGGAAGAGCTGGGCTGACGTCAGGGCCGCTGTCGCCGGTCAGGATGGGGAGACAAAAGTTTTCTTGCCTGTTGTCAACCTGCTCAAGGATCATCCCGACATTGAGTCCTTGATCGAGACAGCCGCGGCGACCCGCACTGACTCTGAGTTTTAACGACGCCGGGCTTCAAATGGGTTTTTCTGTTAGCATCCAGAAAAACAGGTCTTGTCGGCCTAATAATCGATGTGTGTTGGGAGTTCCGAACATTATCTAAACGTGAAGGGTGGAAGCAGTGGAGGGTGGTCTCCATGATTTGGAGTTGTTGGTGAGAAGAATTGGCCATGCCGCCATTTGCCCAGGGCATGGTTCCAAACGTTCGGTGGAAACAGCCGGCAGGGGTAAGTACAGGCGGTAAAAATACAAAGAGATTTCCAACTTCATCTGTGTGCTCTTTGACAGCCTCGCCCACCCCAATGTCAGATGAAGCTGCTTGGCGACCCCGAATTGGGGAGGTGGGATGGTGTAAGTCAGCCCAGGCCGAGGTCGCAGCAGTTGTGACTTGTGACCTTGTACGCGTCTCGGTGGCGTTGTGCATGTAGTTGCTTCGAGAGCTTTCTGTAAATTATGAACTTAGTTTAGTAAATACAACGGCAACCAAACAAGACCACTATCCGTACAGACAAACGGAAAAATGCCACCCATGGATAGAATTGCCTTGGAAGTTGCGAGTGAAAGTTGCAAGTGGAAATGTTGAATTTCGGCTGCAGGAACATGGAACAGTGGGCCCATTCCGGTCAGCGGGGCAGCAGAGCTTTGAGGTCTTGGCGGTGTGGATGGCCCCATCAAGAATTAGCAGCATCCAGCAAGGGCTTCCATCTCTTTGCATTTGCCCGAAATCAACTCATCGACAGTTCGACACCGACGGCCTCCTGATTCACGACGCCCGCATGCCCGCCGCGCCGCCACCTCTACGGTTTGCGCGCCCACATTGACAGCGACAGAAACACCGTACGGGCCAGACAACACCGCCGCCCGACGCTCTTATGCCTCCCGCCGTGTCGCAGCCGTGTCGTCCCGACCCCGCCATCCGCGCGCATTGATCACTCCAGACATCCCACTTCGGCCCCCTTTTCCGTCTCCCACCCACGCCGCCGCCATGCCCGGGGAAGGAAACTCTGCCGCGCGGGCTCTTGCCTCCGAGGAGAGCCCGCCGCGCGCAACAGACGCCGTCTCCATCACCAGCGCCCAGGATGGCTACGACGCCCAGCAGATCATGGCTCTCGCCCGCCATCCCCCGCCAGGCGCCTCCGTCTACTCGCCCACCGCCATCCCTTCTTCCGCGCTGAACCCGCGCAGTTGCGTCACTTGCAGAAGGAGAAAGGTTTGTTTTCCGTCCCAACATTGCTGAGCCTCTGACTAACCCGCCAAGGTCCGCTGCGACAAACACATGCCGTGCTCGAACTGCCGCCGCGCCCAAATACCCTGCATATTCCCGGCCCCGGGCCGTGCCCCTCGTCGTCCTCGGCCCAAGGACCCCAATGCGCCGGCGAAGCAACCCTCGAGCGAGCGCGAGCTGGAACTCATGAAGCGCCTGCGCAAGCTGGAGGGCATCGTCGAGGAGCTCAGCGGCCAGATCGAAGTCGAGTCGGTCCGTCCCCCGTACAGCGCCGGTAACTCGCCCGAGGCGGGGTCTGCATACCCCAGGGACGATCATACCATCGGCTCCCGCATCGCGACGGCCCCCGGAATGTCCGGCGGCCTCGAGTCGCCGAGCTTACCCGGCTCAAGACTACCCACGAGGCCGACGTCAGGGTCCATGTCCGAGCCCGACTCGTTTGGCAAGGCGTCGCCCGATGTCCACAAGCAGTTCGGCCGTCTCGTTCTCAACGAAAAAGGTGTCACGAGATATGTCAGCAGCTCTCTGTGGTCCTCTATCACTGACGAGGTACATCGCATTCTTTGTGGCACCGGTCTGGATATTGACAAGTCACAGCTCGACGAACTTCGAAAGGCCTCGCAGCACCTCACCGACGAAGATTCAGACCTGTCCGACGCCGACGCCACTCCCGAGTCCGCCGACCACGACAGAAGCCTGATGGACCACCACTCCTTTCTCCTCGGCTACCGTTCCGCCGACGTCGACCTCAGGCCCCTCCACCCTCTACCATCGCAGATCCCCTTCATCTGGCAGGTCTACCAGGAAAATGTCGACCCTATACTCAAGGTCGTCCACGTACCGACCATGAGCAAAAGCATCAAAGAATTGCGCCACAATCTGGACGGCCTCACACCCTCTACCGAAGCCTTAATGTTTTCTATCTATTATGCCTCCATCACCTCGCTGGACGAGGATGAGGTATGTGCCATCACCTCAAAGTAGGAGTCGGTCGCCGCTAACACTTCCAGGTCAAACTGAATTTTGGCACCGAGAAAGGTGCCCTGGTCCAGAAATACCGTTTCGCACTCGAGCAGGCGCTGGCCAAGGCCGAATTTCTCGTCAAGCCCGACTTCACAGTGCTGCAGGCCTTCCTCCTCTTTCTCGTAATTGTTCGCCGCCACGACGACACCAGATTTGCCTGGACCCTGACCGGCCTCCTTATCCGTCTCAGCCATGCGCTCGGCCTCCACCGCGACGGGACTCACTTCCCCAACCTGTCGCCATTCCAGATCGAGATGCGCCGACGCCTCTTTTGGGCCATCTGCGTCCTCGACCTACGATCTGCCGAGGACCAAGGCGCCGAACTCACCATCGTCGACGGATCATACGATACCCATATTCCCCTGAACATCAACGACACCGATATCTCTCCGGAAAGCCCGTTTTTACCGGAGCCGAGAGAGGGCACCACCGACATGGCCTTTTCGCTCATCCGCTACGAAATCTGCGGCTTGTCCAGGCGTTTACACGCCTTATCTCCGATGGCGCCCGGCTCTCCCGAAGAGATCATTCGGTCGCTCGCCGAGCGTGAGGCACTGCTTGTGGACACCCACAGGCGGGTGGAACAGCGGCTACTCAAGGACAGCTCGAACCCCATCTTTTGGGTGTCGTCCAATGTTACTCGTATCATTGTCGCCAAGATGACACTGATCATCTACCAGCCCGTCCTTTTCCCCGGGCCCGATAACGATGTGCTCTCGGAAGAGCTGCGCGCGCGCCTTCTCAATGCTGCTTTGGACATTTTCGAGTACAGCCACATTTTGAACACCGACCCGCGATGCAAGCAGTGGCGCTGGCTTTTCCAGACCTGGAGCCACTGGCACGCGCTCGCATACACCCTCATTGAGGTTTCACACCGCGCATGGGGCCCCAAAGCCGAGCGTGCTTGGGCTGCCCTCAACCTGACCTTCCAGTCGCCAAACCCCGCTGAGCTGGAGAGGCTCGCGAGCCACCATGCCGTGTGGATGCCGCTGAGGAAGCTGTATATCAAGGTGAAGAAGCACCGCGAGGCCGAGATTGCCCGGCTGCAGGCAGACCCACAGGCAGCGCGGGAGCTGGAGCAGCACGACAAGTCGGCCGCCGCCCCCGCCACCTTCGGCGCCATCCCAAGCTCCGTGAAGGGCGCGATGGCCCTCGACCGCTGGCGCAAGCTGTTGAACCTGCCACCTCCACCGCAAGAGCCGGCGCAGCCTCAACTCCAACAACAACACCTGCAACAACGAGGACCGACGAGAACCCAAAGCCAACCTATACAGCCCACAATGAACACCCTCCACCCCCACACCGCCCCCGACTTCGCCAAACCCGAACTCATGGAATACCTCGACGCCGCCATGGCCAACTCAGCCTTCATCCCAACGGACTTCATGCCCCTCTGGAACTCAGGCGCCCCCGACGAAATCGCCCGCGCCGCTTTCTTCGCCTACCCCACCGACGGCAGCAACACCCTCGCCTTCAACCCCACCACCACCACCCCCCTAACCGCAGATCACCTCCAACAACAACCCCAACTCCCACCCCGCTCCATGTCCGCTGTCGTCCCCAACCACGTCACCCAGCAACAACAGCAACAACAACAACAACAAATGGCCGGCACGTCGTTGAATACTACTGCAGCGGCAGAAGATAACCTGCCCCCCTGGCTCTGGCCGACGACGGGCTCGCCCGATATCATGCGCATGCAGAGCCTGGGTGGCGGCGCGGCGGCAGAGGATATGGACATGAACATGGACGAGGGGTTTGATTGGCAGGGGTGGCAGGAGAGTTTGGGGAGGTACGAGGTTGAGGCGAATGGGGGGAGGGCGGGGAGTACGTGGGGGCCGGGGCTTTGAACAAGTGGCTTAGGTTGTTGATTGGGGTGGACTGAGGGTTGGAGGTTTGAGAGGTGTTCTTTAGGGTTAGGATAGGAGCGGAGGAGAGGGGATGGATCAGAGGAGGAGGGGGTATGTGAGTTGAAAACTAGGGATAGAAGGAATGGTGGTGGGAAAATGGATTTGGGAGCTTGATGGTAGGGAAAATGGGAACGGAGTATGTTTGGCTTGGGACAAGAGGGTTGCTGCAAGGTGTGTTTGGTGTTGAGGGTTTGGTTGGTATTTTGGATGAGGTGTGTAGTACAGGGATTTAGGTTGGTGATACCCGTCAATAGAGATCGTTGGTTTGAGATGTATGTCTCCTCATTCATGGGTTTCTTCAACACTTGGTTTCAAAAGACTACACGGTTCCTTTTCACATTTTGCCAGTGGGCTCGAAGCGTAGAAAATAGTGGGGAAATGACGTGCCAGAGGGTTGAAGACTGTGTGGTACAGTGTGTTAGAAGTGGGGCGCGGTCTGCAACAAGCCTTCTGAGCACCCTGTTCCGATCATCTCGCAGTGTAACTTTTAATCATTTCCGACAAGGGCGTACTCTAACTCTCCCTCTCATCTATTCCCCAATCCCTTCGTCTTCAGACCTTCTCATACGGTCCCCTCCTCAACCTCTCCAGCAGCCCAGCTCCCTCTCCACCCTCTCCACCTCTTTCTTCATCCTCGCTATCTCCCTCTCGGTCTGTTCAATATCACCCTCCACATCCCGACCTCCCTGTCGTACCATTCCAAGGTACATTTGTAACGCGCGATTGCTTGTTTTCTCTCATACGATGTGAAGTATCTTGGCTCTTCAGTTCGTTTCATGCTGGCCAGAAAGTCCGCGGAGAAAGAAAAGCTGGACCCAAACTTTCCCACCAGAAGCCCTCCAGGATTCGGTTGCCCTCTTTTGGTTGGAGATCTTTCAGAAGGCTGGCGGTGACCCTCTGGGCTGGCTTTGCGGCCTGGAGTTTGGTTTCGAGGTTGGACTTGTCCTCGTGCAGGGCACCGAGGGCAAAAACGAGACTCGAGAGTATGCCATTTGGCGGCACCTGGATCTGGTGGGTTGGTGTTTGGGCGAGTCTGGCCTTCTGGGTTTGGGCTTGCTGTCTTCGTCGGTTGTGGTGCTTTTGTTTCTGTAGTGGCGGGTTCGCCTGTAGTATGCGATCTGGGTCGAATGAAAGGGTAGTGATCTCTGTCGTAGATCCGCCGCTTGACCGGGTCGATCAGAGTTGAGTAGGCTTCTAGAAGCTGGAGGTGATGTCTGTTAACACGAAGCTGACATAATCTGGGTGGTGGTTGAGAATAGATACCAATTGGAATCGAGTTGTTGCGTTGGGGTTGTTCTGGTCCTTATCTGGATGCGTGACTATTGCCAGACGTTTGTAGTTCGACTTGATGAGTGCTTCATCGGCGGTTTGGGATACGCCGAGGATGGCATAGTAGTCATGAGCGATGCGTTGGGGACTCATTTTGTCACTTTAGTCCTTTCTTCTCAGAGAGTCAGGGCAAAGAATAGCACCGGAGGAAGATGATGATACTATTCAGAGCTATCTGCGGCAAACCCGGCAACTATTAATCCCACGTGCTACAAAGGAAGAGTAGGCTTGCAAGACCACAAAGGTCCAAACGTAAACCATTGTATTTCCTGACCTTTGAAGTTGCGGAGAGTCGGGGTTTCAAATGGAGGTTAAAGAAAAGAATAACTACAGATGTTGGCGCCTGGAGGAAGTTGGTTTTAACTGGTGAGTAGAGGGCGGGAATGTCGCACAACTGGCACCTCATGGTAGGCCTCTGTGCATGCTTCCATCAGCCACAAAACCCCGATGTGTCCGTCCACTCAGATGTTATCTCCAACAAATGGAATTTCCTGGACCAATCTTTGGGACTCAGACTCATATCGAACTTCTTTGAACCACGGCACGCAACCACCAACCTTGACATTCAAGAAGCAAAACTACGCTCGACAACACACCTACATCATGGTTCCCCCGCCAATTACTGACGAATACCATGAGGTTCTCGAGGTTACCCAAGTAGCCGATGAGTTTCTAATCAAAGCCAGCTACCGGTGCCTAGCCAAGCTGCGGCACCCCGACAAGAACCCCAATGATCCGAAAGCTAAGGCGTGCTTCCAGCTGGTAAACTCCCCTCCATGCCGCAGGGTGCTGAAGGGGGGATGACTTATTCAGCTGTATATCATTGCCCAAAGATTCTCTATAGTCCTCCTGCTGAATGAGTGGCGTCACCCCAGGAAGAATATACGTAGCATGTTCAAATCATGGCTGAATACTAGGTCTGGACTCTCTCAGTCAAAGCCACATCTCAAGCAGTTGAGTTTCTCTGGCCCCATGCTCCGGAGCGGGGGAAAAGGTTACACAACTAACTACTTGTTTGTGATAGGTCTCTTTGCATGCTTCCACCGGCGACAAGGCGTCCATCCGCTTGGGAGCAAACAAACACAGCCATTTAGAAACGTGCGACCCATTCTGCGGGACGCCCCAAGATTTCGGTTAGATCCGCGTCGAACGTCTGGTAAACATTCAACACCACGCAATCATCAGCGAAAAGAAGAGCTCAACTCAGAACTCATGGATTTTGATGCTATCACTGACGACTACTACGAAGTCCTCAGGATCGCCCAAGATGCCGACGAGTCTCTGATCAAAGCCAGCTACCGCCGCCTGGCCAAGCTTCAACACCCCGATAAAAACCCCGACGATCCCACAGCAAAGGCTCGCTTCCAGCTAGTCAGTCAACCCTCACCACCCCCCTCAAGCCCACTGCAGCCAGCGCCGATCCCTAATCAACAGTAAACACACCTCAGCTCCAAGCAGCCTATTCCACCCTCATCGACCCCACCACCCGCTACACCTACGACACCACCTCCCACATCTTCATCCGCGCCCGCAAAGAACAAACTCAAACCAACACCACCCCCGTCTCCACCACCCCCATCCCCTCCTCCCTCCCCACCCTCACCACCCTCATCTCCCTGCACACCTCCCACCTCCACCGGCTTTCCCACACCCTTACCTCCCTCGCATTGCGCCGCACCGCCCTCGAGCAGGACCTCCTCGTCGCCCAAGCCCAGCTCTCCACCACTACCACCACCACCGAAACACTCACCACACCCCCCCTCCTCCCCACACCCCTCAAAACCCCCTCCCAACTCCACCACCACATAACAACCCTCAAACACTCCCTCCACAAACTTTCCCTCGAAACCTCCCGCTTCACAGCGGAGCAAGCTACGATCCAAAACCTCCACGCCGCCGCAGTCCAGAAGCGTGCCGAGATGTTAGCAACAGCAGCAGCAAAAGCAACAGCAACAACAGCAACAGCAGCGGACAACGAAGACACGGAAGAGGACGAGGAGGAGAGGAAGAAGAAGAAGGCAGCGATAAGGGAGCGGGCGCGGCGGCAGGCGGCAGAACGGGTGTCGAAGCAGAGGGCGGCGGAGTGGGCGTGGGGGAGGGAAGAGGCGGAGGAGAGGGATTGGGCGAGGCGGACGCAGGCGGCGTGGGGGTTGGGGGTGGGGAGGGAGGGGTCTGGTTAGGGGGCGGGTGGAGAGGATGGGTGGTGTTTAGTACCTGGGGGGGGTTGGAAGGGACTGGATGGGGGAGAGATGTTTGGGTTGGAGATTCCGGTGCGTTTTGCTCTCTTGGGTGT
Source organism: Amesomyces nigricolor (assembly GCA_004802645.1). NCBI lineage: Eukaryota > Fungi > Ascomycota > Sordariomycetes > Sordariales > Chaetomiaceae > Amesomyces > Amesomyces nigricolor. Next base: position 457,191 of record SRKS01000008.1, on the reverse strand, counting down.
GAGGTGGTTGCTTGTGCCCGGTGTTGGGACGTCATGAATAAGAGGTAATTGGTGGGATGAAGGGAACTTGAGCAGAAAAGGGGCGAAAAGGTAGCATTACGGTGAAATTTATGACTGTCACGTTTGGCTTTTGTCTTCTAAAGCGTTCATTGAGGATATCTATACTCTAGATCTAGTGGTCCCCGACACCCAGGCATAGGCCATTGCTCAAGTATCATGATGCACAACCCAAACGCCACGCCATGCCATAAACAGATCACAGCATGAACCCCGCCAGAACTCCAAAACACCAACAAAACCACCTCTACGACCAACCCAAAGCGAAGTCAACCCAGACCACCCACCCATTCATTACCCAAACAACCCAATTCACCCCCATTCCAAAAAAAAAACCAAAACCCACTCCCATTAGTCATCCCAAAATAAAGAAACCCTCCTTAAGCCCACTTCCCCAACAAACTCATCACCGCCATCCCACACACCAACGCCGCCAACCCCAACACAGTCCTCACCGGACTCGCCCTCGTCATCTCCCCTCCCAGCATCCAATCATGCGCCCACATCTCCACCACGCCCACCCACACCAATATCCCTGCCGACAGCGCATCAAGCGTGCCAATGGCAATGATAGTCGAGGGGTCGTTCCCGTTGAACTGCTTCAGGACACCGATACCGATGGCCATGCCTAGGGGTGTGACGAGGGCGAAGGCGAGGGCTAGGAGGAGTTTGCGTTGCATGGGGAAGGTGGAGGTTGTGACGGTACCCGGTTGGGGGATGGAGGTGGTGGAGGAGCTAGAATCGGAAACATGTTTTGGTTCGGTGGCGTGGATCGTGGGTTCGGGAGCGGGGGTAGGGGTGTCGTGGTCGTGATGATGGTCGTGGGTGTGGTGGTCGTGGGTGTGGTCGTGGACGTGGTAGTGCTCGTGGCCGTGGGCGTGGTTATGGCCGGGGACTTCGCCGCCGTCAGGGGCGGAGGCGGAGGCGGGGCAGGGCTTGCCGAGGGCGGCGATGCGCGTGCCGAGGGCGACGCCCTCGAACATTTGGTGGAAGACGATGACGGCGAAGAGGGTGAGGAAGAAGGTGTCGCCGGCGACGACGAGGGTGAGGCCGATTAAGAGGGAGTGGAAGATGACGCCGCATTCCAGGACAGTGATGTTAACCATGTCGGTCCGGGCGGTGGTAGATTCATGGGAATGGGCATGCTCGGCAGACTCGGTGCTATCGGGCTTCGCCTTGGATTCGTGCCACTGGATCAGGCGGTTGCCGGCGTACTCGATGAGGAATGACAGGAAGAGGCCGGCCATGAGGATGGCCGACGCGGTGGACTCGTACGCGAGCTCGCCAAGGCATTCGTTCTGGAACATGAGGTTCGCGTGGGTGAAGAGCTGGGGTTGTCAGTCATGGGCTTGTGGCTCGGGTCCTAGTGCACTCACATGAATGAAAGCGGTCGAGATGATGACGCCAGTGCCGAATTGCCTCAACACGGTGAAGACGGCGTGGTTTGGCGAGACATAGGAAGCAATGAGGATCGGGGTGAAGACGCCGATGGAGCTGGTGGCCAGCATGACGAACAGCAGGCCGACTCGGAGGCGGATGTTGTAGTCGCGCTGGACGCGGGCACAGGTTGGCTGACTGGATTCGGATTCGGAGCCGCCGGTGCAGTGCCTTGGTCCGTCAGTAATGTACAACCCTGGAGAAGACGAATGGACTTACTCAACACCGGCGTGGAAGTGGCAGTTTGGCTCGGTCGACGATTGTTCGTCTTCATGCTCCTCCCCAGTCGCCAGGTGGATCTCAACCTCATCCCCGTTGGGGCCTTCGCAGAAACTACGGACGATTAGCTCGAGGGAAGTGTGAAGGCAAAGCGATAGACGTACGTTTCGGTGCCGTGGGGGTGACAGCCTGTGTAGGCGGGAGGGATGTCCTGTGTCGCCGTGACAGTGGCGTGGACAAGGTACTCGGCGGTGCCGGCCAAGCAGAGGCTTGATGATGTCAGCAAATTTTGGTTGAGAAAGAGGAAGTGAGCTTACAGTGAGGTGCCATGGAGCTGGCAGTCAGATACTGCAGAGATGGTCGAGGCGGCAGTTTGTGTCGGGGCGGGTGTAACAGTCTGGGCTGCTTGTGCGGCAATGATCTGTACTTCGCCTGTGGGTGCCCGGCAGTGTCTGAGATTGTTAGTCAGGAGTTGTTGGCATGCGGGTAAGATAGATTTACGTTTCAGCACCATGGGTATGGCAGTCTGTGTAAGACGAGGCTGTCACAGAGCCCGATATCCTGAATTCGGCAGTCCCAACATGGCAGTATCTGGACAACAAGTCAGCACCGGAGGGAGACTTGGACAAGAAGCGGCCGGCATACAGTTTAGTGCCCTCAACATGGCAGTCTGAGACGGCAGTGATGGCGGGGGCGTCAGCCCGGGGATGGACCGAAGACGGGGTGATGGCCTCAGAGTGTGAAGCGGCTAACAGGCCGTAGAGGACGGCAACCCGGAGGGCAGAGGGCAGCCGGAACATGATGCGCACGTGGATGTCCGGAGACTGAGGTCGGGGGCGTCGAGGGTCGGAGGGCCGGGGACGGAGCAATATAGGGATGGATCCACCGGGTCGGGACGGGCAATTAGCGTGTCGGCGTGTCTGAGACAAGCAGGGCGTGGCTTCGTCTGTTATTTCCCGAGGGGGGGTCTCGCGGGCGCCTTCTTATGGGGGGTTGTCGCACAGAGCCAGCGGCGCGACAGCCGTTCTCCGGGAGCTGAGTCCAAGCCGTCAAGGTGTCGCAACCAAAGGGGTTCTCCCGGCGATGTCACGACACGATGGCTCGAGAGTGGGATGGGAACGGGCGAGGGAGGACCGCGACGGGCGCGGGGGAGGGGGGAGGGGAGGAGAGGGAGGAGGAGGGGGTTAAGGGAGGGGATCAAAGGAAAGAAAGGCATGTCCAGCAAAATTCGGCGGCGCAGGACCGACCGGCGCGCGGATGGAGAGAATGGAGGAAGTGGACTCGGCGAGTCGACAAGCGAATCCACATGGGAGCGGGTATTCGGGGCCATTTCGTGGTGGATGAGCAAAGAAAATAATTCTAAGTTTTGTGATTGGCTCGTTGGTGCCTCCAGCGGCACGCAATCTTGGACTGCGCACCTTGATGGCCATCCGCCGAGAACCTTGATGGCTGCCGCTGACTGCGCCAAGGCTGGGAGACCCACAGCCGTTCTCTGGACCCTGCTGCTGAATCCGGGAAGGCGCTTGGGCCGCATCGCAGTCACCACCAACACTGGAAGGCAACCAACCCACCAACGCCGCATCCGACCACGCCCACGGCCATCAAGGGACACGGCAGACGATCGTTCAAGTTGACAAAACAGCGCCCTTGGCATCTCACGACATCCCACGACCAATGTCGTTGAGCATATTACCCTTCCGCGTCTTGGGCTCTTGGCAATCGACACCTTGATGGCAGAGGGCACATCACGACAGTGTTTGCGTCGATTCCTGCGATCTAGCTGGCGTCCTAGGGTTGGAACTACCTGGAGATGGGCTGCTGCTGCGTTTACAGTCTCCACGGCGTTGAATTGGTGGGCGATAAATACCATGGCCCTTCATACCTCCCGCCCAGTGCTTGAATTGGTCTTCACCTTGGTTACTCATGCTTGAACAATCCTTAACCCCTTAACCAAGATGAAGCCCGTCTCATACGTCGCCCTCTTTCTGGGCGTCCTGTCCACCACCCTTGGCCAAACCCTCGGCCCGTCCCCCACCGAGTCAGTCGGCTGCGAGCCTCATGACGATCACTGGTAATGCCGCATAACAGATGTGTACCACATTCCCGTCCTAACAGAATGTCTCAAGGCACTGCGACGGTCCCCGCGTGACGTCTGCCCCAGCTGAAACTGCCACAACGTCTGGTGCTCCGGTCGTCACTTCGGCCACTTCTCATGACGATGATCACGACCAAGACCACACTGAGGATCATGACGACCACACCGACCATGCCGGCACAGCCAGCCTCAAGCCAAGTCCCACTGAGTCCTACGGCTGCGAGCCCCATGGAGATCACTGGCACTGCAAAGGCCCTGTCACGGCATCCACTCTGGTGACCACCACCCCTCCGTCGTCTACGACTGGGGCGGCTAGTGCTGCGTCCAGCACTTCCTCGGTCAGCACTGCAGCTGCGGCCCACTTTGAAGCTGTTGGGCTGGGATTTGCTGGACTTGCTGCTGTGGCGGCCATGGCGATGTGAGGGATTGGGCCAATGATGGAAGTACATGTACGGAATAGATGTGCTGTTTGCAACGGCAGAAAGTTAAGGCAGAAGAAGATATGGATGAACTCGAGGGGCTAGATTTTGTTGGACAACTTTCTTGTCATGCTAGAATGTAAATATCAATTTGTCATTCAATCATCAAACTTCTAAGAACTTGATTGCTGTTCGATGTTTCCATCTGCCTCCTTTCAACATTCCTGCTCAAATTGCACTTTGATGCCATCCAAAGAGGTTGCAATCCGTGTGACGCAGCTTCCCGCGTTGGGCGCTGCGCAAACCTCCCAAGTGAGAACCTTGATGGTTCATCCCACTTCATTGCCCTGATAGGGCTAGCGCAGCGTTAACAAAACGTGCCACATGGTGAAGCCAAAAATATTGCGTCAGTGAGTGCCCAATTCTATCCTATCCCGCTCAGCACTGACTCGTTGCCTGTGATCTTCAAGATGGGAAACATACTCGGCAGTGGCAGCCGCCTCACAAACGGCCTTCGAGATCATCATCAGGGCTTTCACACAAAACAGTTCACAATTTAATCGAAGAAAAACCCCGCAATCCTCAACCCAACTCTTGGCCTCCGAGATCGCCAGCTGAACCCTGTCACGCCCCCCGCGCTCGGGAAGGTGTTGGAAATTGCACAACAAGAGGAACATGATTGGCTCGCATGACGAAAACCATCCTCTTGCCGATAAGCTTCGCTTGTGACAGTCTCGGCGTCCTCGGGGTTTGGTGCGCTTTCCGATGGCCCAGGGCTCAGCTTGGGCTCCGGCCTCGAAGCGGTTGCTCGCTGATCTCCCCGGAGCACCGGAGGGGAAGAGGGTAACCCGGAGCTGACTGGCAATAACCGACACGGACCCAGAAGACCGGATTGGGCAGCATCCGGCCGCAGCTCCGGCCTCTTGCTCCGATGGAACGGCCTCTCGTCTGTAGTGTTTCCACAACATTCACTCTTCTTCTGTCTCGGTTGAACCATCTGATGGCAGGCGCAGACCCCCAGGCCAGGAAACCACAATGAGGCCATCGGGCATCATCCAGAGATTGGTAAGACATTCGCTGTCGGGAATCGACTGAGGCGAGGCGCTGATGCAGCAACCTGCCGCAGCCTCACATTTCGTCCTCTCAGTAGATTGGCGAACTTGAGGGACTCGTCGTTGAGTCACCTTGTCTTGCGCATCTTTCTTGCCAGGTCGACTGACAGCACAAGACGAAGCATGCGGGCGAGCCTGTCCATTTGTACCTGAATGGAACTCAGCAGTTGCCACCTCGATGGCCTTCTGTTTCAGGAGGGCGGCCCCAGCCTGTCTCTGCCTGAGGGGTCAACCGCTGGCAGTGAGCTAAAACAGAACCAGCATGGTGGCTGAGCTGAGCTCTGTTAACTGGCTGCTCGAGGTCATGAAGTGGGCATCCATCTGCACGCAGCAAGAGACAAGGCCAGCCGAACAACTGGAGCGGCGCCATTGGACGGTCGCCAGACCAACAAACCACCATGGACCACACCGCCAGCTGTCAAGCAGACAGGCCATGGTGATGACTCGAAGGGGCTTCACTCGAGATGTCCTGGGAACAGCCTTCTCATAAGAAAGTTCGAGGAAAACGGCATGAGTTTGGTTCCAGCATCGATCACTTCACACGCTGAACACCTCGATCACTTCACACGCTGAACCACCCTCGAGTTTCTCAGACTCAAACGGTAAACTTGCTCACCGCCTGTTACACAAACCTTCAGCTCAACCCCATCACAAACACCGAACTCTCACCTCAACCCCACCGCGATGCCCAATCTCGTCGCCATTGACGTCTCCGTCACCGACGACCGCATTCGCCTGGTCTTCTCCGACCGCGCCGTTGCCGCCGCCTTCGCCGCCTACCTGCGCGCCCAGGACTTGCGGGCGCCCCACCACCAGCCCATCCCGGGCTACCTGCGCGCGCCGCAGCTACACACCACCTCCAAGGAGGTCAGCCTCTCGCTGCCCGAATTTATCACATGGTGTGTCTTTCTTTTACCCCCACCACCCACGACACACGAGGCCCTACACCCCCTCTCACTGTCGCACCACACCATCATCCAGAGTCAGTATGCTAATATCAAGACCACCCAGGTTCATCACCTGCCGCCCCGACGACGAAGACTCAGTCACATTCACATTCGTCGACGAGCATGCCGAGCACGCCTCGCGCTGGGCCGAGTCGATGGTGCTGTTTGAGCCTGTGCCCGGACACGACGACCACTCTCACCACTCCTCTTCGTCTTACTTTGTCAAGCAGATGCATGTGCGCCGGCTGTGGAACAGGGGCCATTTGCTGAAGAGGCTGGAGGAGTTGAGGCGGATGGCGATGACGCCGACTGTGAGGAGTCGGGTTGGGAGTCCGATGTGGAGGAATGGGGGGAATGGGATTGGGGTTGAGGGAGCTGGGGGTGATGGGGGTGGGAGTGGGATGGGAAGAGTGCAGCTGCCGCTTACGGTGCCCGCGGGGAGGATGCAGAGGGGGGATATATGGTGGTGACTGGGTGGGTGCGAAGGCGTTGCTGGAGTCCGGGAACGGGACGGATGTCAGTTTGGCTGTTTTGTTTGTCATCTCGGGCTCGGGGATTGTCCGGGACGGGCCGATGTTGCTGTGCGATACCCAGAAAAGAAGCAACCTGTTATTTCAGGGGTCTCTGCCGTTAATCCACTTTGCCTTGGAGACGCTGTCGTGTGTTGGAAAGGGCGATCATCTGCAGTCAGAAGCTTGTCCTGCATGATGGGTTGGGGGACTTGTCGGGGGTCAGCAGAGGGGTTTGCCCGCGTCGAGCCCCGCGTCGAGCCCGAGGACTGGAAGGGCGAAAGTCTGGCGAACCAGGAGATGCCGAGACGGCACGAACAACACATGAGACTTGCATCTTGGGCGTCGCTCGAAATAGCAACAACCCCACATCCCCTGTCCACGGCCCGTCCATCTTCAAGTCAGCATCTCCACCCTTCCGGCTCTTGGTGTTGACATTCAGCCGGCAAGACCTGCCACATTTCGGCAAGACATGATTTCTTTGCTATTTCCAACCAGCAAATGTCCGACACAATACATATCTCACCGCTTCCTCCTCCAAATATGTCGTGTACCTCGGCAATCGTGTGTTACACGGATGCAAGGGTTAGGGCTCAAGCAGGACCCAGGAACCCGGGACGGTCAGCGTGGCTGAGATCGGCATCATCCCATCCCGAATCTATTCTTGTCACTCCGCTGGTGCGACAGCCTCTGGTTTCGAACAAGCCGGCTGGTTTAATGACATTTCAAGACCGGATGTCCTGTTGCCGACCGCCGCTGTCCAAGGCCCAAAGCACAAAATCCAGATCGTCTCAGGGGTTGTGGTCAGACTTGTTGACAGCACACATCCATGATGCCATCCATGATAAACTAGGGGCGGGACATGCTTTTCGGTGCCGAACCAGAAGAAATAGCTTCCTTGGCATTTGGAAAAGGTGTTGAAAAAGTTGGTGTGCTTACCTCCAGGCAACATAAGCCCCGAGGATCTCGAAAAGGTCAGCCCGTCAGTTCATGCTTAAGAACCAAGGTCGTTCGGTAATTCTTCCCTTGGAAATTGATGTTACGCGACACCTTGCCGAGTATCACAATGACACCTTCCACGGACTTCAGTAGTCCGGGAGAACCACATAAACCGCCCTGCCCCTCGCCTCGTCATGTTCAGCAACAACCTCCCCCCTATTACCCTACAAGACCGACGTTTCGAATGCTTCTTGCGCTGCTCCCGCGTCTCATAATTCCAAAAAACCTCTCTCCGAAACCCATACTACTCGTCAACCCGTCTAGGCAACCGCAGATGAAGCGTCCTGTTTCATACTACAGACCTTCTTACCAGAACCGTCAACCCAAACCACCACCACGATCGGCGATCCGGCTGGAGGAATTTGACGACATTGAAGTCTTCACGTTCTACCACCCGTGCTTGTTTCCACCACCAACAATACAACACAAACCCCCTTCTATGGGCACTCTTGCCGCAGTCAAACTCCCATCAGACTCTCGAGAGCAATCATGGTCCCCCGCCCCGTCCCTTCGCAGATCACAACATACCATCAACAGAAAAGAACGGAATCATCGCCGACGAAGCAAGCAAGCCACCTTCCCCCCATCACAGCCATACTTGCATTGCATGCCACAACCGAATGAAGCAAACCGTCCACCTTCACCTCTACCACCTCGACCAAGACGTGTTAGCCTTCCACCGTGGGCAGAATGCAACAATATCCAGCCAATCGCTGTGCCAGAGAGGTTCGGACGGGGGAAGAAAAGATTGGATCAAGAGGTCAATACCAGCGATGACGAACTCACTCCGTACCTGCGGACACCCTCAAGCTCGGAAGACGAAACAAATTTGCAAGAGCATCACCCACCGGAGCAAGCGGCATTGAGAGAGCTATGGGTGTGCTTGAAGGGTTCTTGGGCCCCAGCGGAACAAGATTAGAAGGCTACAGCGGCAGGGGTGATGCCAACGGCATGTATTCGTTGGGGGCGACAGCCGGGTGATGGGGGAAGCACCCCATACAAGGCAATGGCGACAGGGTGCAAAGCTTGCCTCTAGCAACACAGGACACAGCATGCTGGATAGATCTCAGACAGGACTTGCCACTCTCATAATCACACCTCGAATACCAACCGCCCCGCTTTCAACGCCATACTTCATTGTTCAATAATCCTTCCTCTCCGTCCACCTCCCCAACCCCGCCAACAACTTCCTATGCACCTCCGCATCCCCACTCCGCTCCAACACCCCCTCCAACGCCCCCTCCCCAACCCTCTCCAAAAAGATCAAAAACCCCCCCCACACAAAATCCGCATAACTCACCGTTCCCCCCAAAAAGAACACCCCCTCCTCCTCCGTCTCCTTCAACCACCCCGTAACCTCTCTCACCAACCCCTCCACCTTATCCAACGCCTTTTCCGCGGGGTACACCCGCTCATACGCCGCCATGTCCATGCCCCCCGGAAGCCTCGCCTCGCGCGTGCGCATCCAGTAGGGGATGCTGTGCGAGGAGAGGATGTTGCGCGGCACGCGGGGCAGGTAGACGGGGGCGATGAGGGCCATGATGCGGTCCATGGTGGATTCGAGCTTGGCGAGGAGGGGGGAGGAGAGGTGCAGGGAGGGGGTGGGGTAGAGGGATTCAAGGTGGTTGGCGATGGGGCGGGAGTCCATGATGTAGGTGTTGCTGGTGGGGAGTTGGATGGTGGGGATTGTGAAGGGGGTGTAGAATGTTGTGGGGTGGGGGGGGACGCTGGGGGGAGAGGGGGGTGGTTAGTTGGGGCTGGGGTGGAAAGGGGGGACGGGGGCGTACTGGGCTTCAAGGCGGGGCTTGATGTCGGGGTATTCAAGCTGTTGTTCGGGCGGTTAGATGGGGTTGAGGAGGGAGGACAGTAGTGGAGAGGCTTGCCCATTCTGTGCGGTAGTCCAGGCCCTTGAAGTTGAGGAGCATGCGTGCTAGGTTTTGTGTTAGATCATCGATTCTGCGTCTCTTACAGGCTGTTGGCAGAACTCACTCTTCCAGGGGTTCAGAGACCAGCAGCTGCGGTCCTTGCTGGGGATATCGAACAAGACAATCTGGTCGGAGCTCATGATGGCGAGGGTTGTAAAATCGGTTTGAGACGGCTTTTTGAGTTGGTGATGCCCGAGAATGCGGGGGAACTGGGTGGCCAGGCTGTTAAATATAGACGGAAATAAGGCACCCCCTTCCTGAATCCTCCCCGCCCTTCCGGTGACACTCGGTGTAGGGAGTGGATCTACAGCGGATCTCGGAGCGCCCTTCGCAGAACCCGAAACAAACCGCCAATCAGAAAGTTCTCAGGGTTTAGTATCTCCGGCTTCACGCGGATTTTGGATGGTACCGTAGCGAGCCAGAGGCGTCCCACCACTGACCCACTGGATGACCACCTGATGAGAACCAGGTCGCATTCCACAAAGAGTTTGGGTGACGCACTTCGTATTCCTTCAGGAACACTGTGGTCGGTTTCCCTCGAACCTCCAAGTAAACCTATCCGTTCTTTCAAAGTTTCTGCTGGCCTTGGCAACGGAGCTCTTTGCACAACCTTTAGTTACCACAATAGTATCAACGCTGAACCAGATTTGCCAGACGAATTCAAAAACCACCACGATGCCATCAAGTAGCGGATTGGCAAACTTTACAGGCATAGACTATCCAAAAGATGTCAAGAAGGATCAGTTTAGCCCCCCACCAGTAACAGCACAACTCCGTGCCAAAGTGGGGGAGAAGGAAGTCAAAACGCTGCAACCTGCTGGTGGCGGAGATTCGCCTCGAAACTAAATTGGGAAAACGAGCACAAGCGTATCTTAAGGGCACTAAAGAATCAGATCCCGAAGCCACAGAAACTTCCGCTCAGGGGATTGCAATTGTGGATTTCTTTTTCAGCGAAGATCTCAAAATCATTCAGACCGGCGAGTATCAATTTCACGTTATACTGTGGCAAAAGCCGCTCAAGGCTGGGAAGGATCGTACGCCTCTTTCTCAGGCATATTCGGGGATCTTCAAATGTGCGGAATCTTAGCTGCACAGAATATGGAGGGAATCGTGGAGGGGGGGATTTGAGAGAGCAATCATGAAAACCCAAGGGGGTATATATTCACAAAGTTAGCCCCAATCCCCTTATCATTGAAAGCACAGAAGGATAATTGATAACAAAACGTTGAGAACAGCGGGACTAAACTTGGCAACCTTCGGGCTGCCGCTAAGGGGGGGGGGGGGGGTTGAATCACACTCTTTTCTGTAAACCGGGCCGCTGGCGGCTTCGGGAGGTTCTCGAGGATAAGCTAAGACCGTTATTTTTCGGACTCTATTAGACTTACACTAAAGATAGAGCATGGTAAAACACCAGCTTACAACGTCATTGCTATGGATTACTGATATGTGCTCTAAAGGTCAACTCCTGTTGCGCCTAGCTCTGAGGCTCCTTTGCTCACAACTTATATTACAGAAGAGAGACTCATAAGCTTAACCGCAACCCCTTTCCCCAATCGCTCCATACTGCCTCCGCGTCCTCTCCCGATCCTCAATGTTAGCAACCTCAGCCGTCAACGCAACCATCACCCCCCTCCCCCACCCCCCTTTCCTCCGCAGGCAGCTCAACCGGCGACGCAGCGGGATACGCCCTCCCCCACCCCACCACAGGTTCCCTCTCGCTCGTATCATAAGCCGCGGCGCCTGTTCCAGACAACTCTGAAGGTGGCAGCTGGACCTTGTATTCCCATCCGTCTAGTTTCTCCCTCCCCCCTACACCATCCCCTATTATTGTTGCTGCTGCTGCTGTGGCAGATGCTGCTGCATTCCGGTTGTGCCGGATGACGAAGATTATCACGACGCAGATGCAGATGAGCACCACGCCGCTGACTGTGGCGCCGACCATTACATAGGTAGTGTGGCTTGGAGGGTTCGGAGAGGGAGTTGCCAAAGGGGGTGAGGTTGTTGCGGAGATGGAAGCGGAGGGAGAGGTAGAACTGCCCGTGGCCGTCGTGGCCGTGGAGGTCGCCGTAGCGGAGGTGGTGGTGGGGGTAGTGATTGAGCCGGATTTGATGGCGCTCTTGGAAGTGGTGGTCAAGAGGGCTGGTGAACTCGAGGGGATAGGGGGACCGGCGTCGGGAAGGAAAGGGAGATTTCTAGGGACAATGTCGTATTCGTCCGGCCTGGGCTTGTTGCCGCAGGCTACGTAAGTGACTGGCGGGGTACCAGAAGTGTCGATGGTCAAGAAGGCTGTCGAGCAATAACGGGTAGCGGATTCGGAACTATAGGTTTCTTCTGTGTCAGCTTGTTTAAGCCTACCTAGGTAGGTAAGTAGGGACGTGTATGTCAACATGCGGTGATAGACCTACCAAGTCCAAGTCGTTAGGAGGCTATCATTTCCCCACGTACACCCTTTGGAGCAGCCGAATTTGCCGAAACAGAGTCCGGTCATATCATGGTTCGGGTCATCATTACTGAAAAGCCCCCAGGTGCGGTTATCATAGTCGATGTCGAGGACATACCCGCTCTCAACCGTCCGCGCGTTTGCGTAATTACCATTAAAAAAATTGCTGGAATTTCGAAATCCTGAAGGAAAAAGAACCTTCTCAAAGTGTTAAACCGTTTGCCAGGTGCCGCTGTAGTTTCTCCATGGGATGGCGGTCTTTGCTGATTAAAGAGAACCAAGGCGGTTACCCTCCAATGCTACCGAGGAGAAGCGTCAAGAGAATAACCAACGAGACCATTGGATTGCAATAAAAGGGCTGGTTATGAGAAGCACGCGTAGCAATTGCGAAGAGAGACCATGAGCTGGAAAGCCCAGAGGACCCCAGAGACTCGAAAAAGAGCCCGACAGGATTTCTAACCCAAAGTCCAAGGAGGCAGCTTGAAAGCTATTTGCTATGGGCTCTGCTCCGTGTCAACTGAAGAATACTAACATCGGAACGAGCATCACAAAGCACTTCAAGCCCCAACGGACAAAGCGCGGCCATTGCTAAGATTTTCGTTTGCTCTGTCGTCCCAGGAATGCCAGGGTTCTTTGACCTCACTGAATTTGGGAGCCGCAGATCTTGTCACATCCTTAGGGGTTCAACGGTTTGTTAAACGTGTGTCCCCCCTTTGTCTATCTTGTCACATCATCCAACCCCTCTTCGTGACAAAGAAACAAACCAACAAGAAAAAAACTCCTGTCAGTTGCTCTGTAAAGCTTCTATAAGTGTAGGTGTTCCCTGTTTGTTGAGAATGGCTTCGGCTTCGAACGCCTCAATTACCACAATGGGGCTGCCCAGGGGCAAATGCCTAACGTGAAAAGTCTTAAGGACTGTGCCAGCTAGCCTTCCGATGTCACGGCTAGTGAGAAATTGTCGTCTCTGATGTTGATATGAAACTGATGTTAGACGGCGACGAGCAGCAAGTCGAGAATGACATCCGAATCTCTCGCGCACACGCCGCCGCGGACTATGCAGGCATGGGTTCTTTACCGTTCACAGACGCTAACATCGGCTACCCACCCTCGAATCACACTCTTGTCATGACAGCTAGTACAGGCACGCAAAGCATTAGATTAATCCCAACACATACTATCTCCAGGCGCCGTTCTCAAAGTCGACCACTATGTCGCACCCGAAGTCGGCGGCCCGGTTCTTGAAAGCATCCCCGTCAATCAAGACAGTTGACAACGACTGCTAAAGACGGCGCGGTTGCTGAGTGTTAGCGTGTTTCCGCGATCATGAGGTGCCAGTTTTTTCTAACCGAGCAGGGCCGGCCGCCGATGCTGTCACATCCCCAATGTTGCCGAGGAGACACAGATAAAAAAGGGATCCAATTGAATGGGGCGTCACTTATCAGACGAACACCTCAAGGCTCAGACTGTCAGTCGTGAGAAGAGATTATTGTGGAGACAAAAGGAGAAAGGTGCGAGAGAAGCAGGAGAGGGAGTTGGGAGGACAGCATGGCCTGTGGAAACGAGCATCACAAAGCGATGATTCACCCTCTGCCCCTGGGCCATGCCTCATGGGGACAGCTGTGCCGTTTATTCTCGCTTGCCACCTGGCCCCAGGAATGCCACAGTTCTTTGACCGGCATAGCGGACGATGGTCGCCGGATACATCCTTGGATACAGAGCGTCATCCGAAGTTATAGCTTTGAACGCGCAGTCAAGGCGGTTGGAGCTTTTCTTTGACCCGCCACATGGCACAGACGAATCATAACCCCTGGTTGGGCGCTTGCGCGTAGTGCCAAGGCGTGAAGGTGACACGAGATCAAACCGCCATCAAGCTGCATCAGCTCAGTGACTTGGTTGCGTCTGCACTGGTTACTCCGTACAACCCGAGCCCTTCCCCTCCCCATCATCCTCACTCATTCACTCGCTGATCCTTCAAAATCCTCTACACTCGTTTCCTCCTTTTATCGTCGACCCAATGAAATGACATTGGATTTCACGACCGCCTAAATTGGTATCTCACTTTCAACCCCAAAATCTTTCATTTGCAACTGAATTTGCCCCTGACATCTCCAACGCCGCTCCTTACCCGCAACTGGCATGCCGCAGGACCGGGATTGTTTTGTCATTTTGCGCAACCGGGGCGACAAACAGCCTTTCTTCTGTTCCTCCAGCATAACCCTCCTAGAGGATGGGGTTCCCTCACCGGCCCACGAGATTCCTTCGGTACCTCGTGGCCGCGCTCCTGTTGATGCTCACATTCCACGTCCTTACGGAAACGCACATCATCAAATTCCGGGTTGGGCCATGGAGTAAAAACAACAAACACCCCATCGACACTCTAATCCAGAATGCCCAGATGGAGTTCGCAGCCAAATTTATCGGCAACTCGACGCAAACCCTTGAAGACGCCGCTGCCGCCTACCGGAAGCGTCGCGGCCGACATCCCCCACCAGGATTCGATAAATGGTACGAGTTTGCCACGGAAAAGAACACCATCATCATCGAGGACTTCTGGGATCAGATCTACCACGACCTCGAGCCGTTCTGGGGCGTCAGTCCCATCCAGATCCGCAAGGATGCCCGCGAATTCATCATGCGCATCGAGATCCGGGACGGCAAGGCGTCGACTCACAGCGATTGGTTCTGGGCCCAGATCTGGCTTAACATGATCCAGACCATTGAGCACCTGCTACCGGACATGGACCTTGCGCTGAACGGGATGGACGAGCCGCGGGTAGTGGTGCCGTGGGAGGACATGAACGAATATATGAATAAGGCTGCCAAGACGAGGAACATTGTAGACGTCAGAAACGTGGTGTCCGAGTTTGGCAAGCTGCCGCCGCTTGGGGAGGCGACTAAGGAGGACCAAACCGCCATGCCGGGGACTGTCATCCCCCCTGGGCGCTGGGAGACGAACAGTAAGCTCACTGGCACCTCAAAAACGACTTTACTCTTCGAAAGCCACGCTGACCTGTCTTTACAGAACACTACTGGCCCATCGTCCGTCGGGGGTGCGCCCCCAACAGTGCAGCCCGCCGGGCCAAAGTCATCACCGACTTCGACAAGACCCCGTTCATTGCGAGTAGTTCCAGCCTCGCCCACATGAAAGACGGCTACGTCGCCAATTTCACCCTCAGCACCGACTTCTGCCACCAAGCTGACCTCCAAGGCCTAGAAGGCGTTTTCGTCGAACCCCTCAGCGTTTCAACAACCCACTCCCTCCGCCCCATTTTCGGCGGCTCCAAACTGTCCACCAACAACGACATCCTTCTCCCCGCCCCCATCTACTGGAGCGAAGAAGACCGCTTCATCGGCGCCGAAGGCGCCTCCACGCCCTGGTCCTCCAAATCGCCCTCCGCCATCTGGCGCGGCGTCGCAACCGGCGGCCTCAACCGCGCAACCAACTGGCGCGCCTTCCAACGCCACCGCTTCGTCGCCATGAACAACGCCACCACCCTCTCCCAAACCGCCGCCCACCCAAAAACCAACCCCCCGCTCAACTTCGCCCTCCCCTCCAAACAATACCCCCTCCCCCCGCTCACCCCCACCCTCAACAGCGGGGGCAAAGACCTCCCCACCTGGCTCGCAGAAACCACTGACGTCGCCTTCACAGACCTTATGTGCGCCTTTGAAGCCGACGGTTCCGACGTGCGCGTCTGCGACTACGTCGACCCGCACTTCTCCACCGTCGCCCAGGTTGATATGGCCGCGCAATTTGGGTACAAGTACCTGCCTGATATTGACGGGAACTCCTTCAGCGGGCGGTACCTGGGTTTTTTAAGGTCGACGAGTTTGCCGATTAAAGCCACGCTGTGGCGGGAGTGGCATGATGCGAGGTTGATCGCGTGGAAGCACTTTGTACCGATGGATAGTCGGTTTGGGGATTGGTGGGGGGTGTTGGGGTATTTTCTTGGGTTTGGGGGGGACTTGGGGGGGGGGAGGGATAAGGTGGCGGAGGGTATTGCGATGGGGGGGAGAGAGTGGGCGGGGAAGGTGTTGAGGAGGGAGGATATGGCTGTTTATGTGCTGAGGTTGTTATTGGAGTATGCGAGGGTGGGGGATGAGAGGAGGGAGGTGATGGGCTGGGTGGGAGATTTGAAGTAACGGGTGGTGGTTTCTGGTGTTTTTAAACTTGCAAATGAGATGGCCATTTGGACTCGGTGACTTCACAACCCAACGTTTTATTTACTCTGCATGGCGCCAGACAATCTCATCAGCAAGCTCTCACAACGTCGTCCAAGCGCCGGCATGCACAGCCTGCCAAGTACGCAAGTCTTACGTGCAGTGCCTCGGCTTTCGGTATGGGTGCGTGTGTCCCAGATTCGACCAACATCAGGACCACGGGAAGCCAAAGGTGATGACTATCAGTTTGGTGAGTTTGAACGAGCGAGGAATCCATGGTCAATTAACACATTACCCTTCTGTGTGGTACTCTACCCTTCCTCTTCCAAGACTCCTACTTCTTGACTTGAATCATTCGCTTCATACCATGCTCTTGCGGAGAGGACTACTATCCGAGCAGCGCAAAGGGGCTACGTCGGCTCCAATCTCATAAATACGACCCCAGGCACCCCGGATACTTGCCGCGTCAAGGGGAACAGGAAGACAGCTCAGTTGCAACTGATTCCAGCACTGTCAGATACACCGCAGCAGACTGCTCGACATCAACTCCCACGGCGGCAGAGCACCCCGAAGCAGCGTCCACGGCGCAAACGACTCGGCGAGCATGATGGGAGGTTACACCACGACGACCGGCCCCGCCACTTCCTGGGCGACCTCCCCAGCTCCAACATACACGGTGTCGGCGACGGGAGGTTACCCAGCCCGGCTTACGTGACGACCTACGATGCGGCACACTCCACCGCGCCGGCTACAGCAGCCAGATACAGCACACAAGCCTACGCCAACCCGACTTACACAGCCGCGCCTGCAAGCACCGCGTACTACGGGGCAACCGCCCATGCAGCAGGACACACCTGTCAACCGTCGGAGGAGTCGGCAGATCCGCTGGCGATTGTCGAACCTGCGGCCAGCGCAACGGGCGCCTCAGTGCGGCAGAAACAAGCCCGACACGTGCGGTTTGATTCCCAAGGCTCCAATGACCCGCTCGGCATAAACGATCCGCAGGTGTCTGCTCTCTCCAACGCTTGCGCCCAAGTTGACATCAGCGCCTCTACCCAGCAGCAGCAGCAGCAGCAGCAGCAGCAGTCGGCCACCGAAGACACAAGCTTTGAGCCCCTCTTAGTCCGAGAATTCGCCTAAGTACCAGTGTTTTAAGAACAACAAACTGAAAATTTTTGAATGCCTGCCGGCTGCGGTCTCCCCATTGCACAAGGTCGAATACAACAAACACTCGGAGGAGCTCATTGCCCAGAAATAAGCGCGAATAAGTTCGAAGCAACGAGTGAAAGGGTTGTGTAACAAAAGGAAAAGCGCAACCAAAAACAAAGAACAGCAATCGGTAACAGAAGAGAGCCTAGGGACCTGAGAGCCGGAACAGATTTAACAGATAATGAGGGGCCGCTGGCGACTGAGCAGCAGATGTCAGATAATATCTACATCTGTTTTAACCATCAATATATTGCCTTTCCCCAAAGTTTTATAGATTTGGTGGTTGAATACGTATTATTGCATGTGATACAATGTTATATGAGGTAAGATAACGTATCTTATCAGCGGGTCGTACACTTCCTAGCGCAACACGTCCTCTTTGCACTTTATATCGTATTTCTCTACAACCAAACATGCCTCCTACTCTAAAGGAAGCCAGGGTGGTCTTAGCCCTTGAAGCACTCCAAAAAGACGAAAAATTGAGCCTTAGAGCCGCAGCCAAGCTCTATAATGTGCCAATATCAACCCTCCGCGACCGACGCGCTGGCCGGCCTGGACGACGCGATCTTTCAGCCAACTCACGCAAACTCACGGATCTGGAAGAAAAGCCAATAGTTCAGTATATAATTGAGCTATGTGCACGCGCATTTCTACCAAGATTGAGTGGTGTAGAAGATATGGCCAACCAACTACTACGCAAACGCGACGCGCCCCCTGTCGGCAAACTCTGGGCGCACCGGATTGTCAAACGTCAACCAGAGCTCCGTACACGTTATACGCGGAGATACGACTACCAGAGGGTCAAGTGCGAAGATCCAAAGGTCATTGGCGCGTGGTTTACACTCGTATGGAATGTTATGGCCAAGTACGGTATCGTGGATGACGACGTCTATAACTTCGATGAGATTGGGTTTCTGATAGGCATGATCTTCGCGGGCATAGTAGTTACGACCTCGGACGGTCTCAGCAAGGCGAAACTAGCCTAGCCTAGCAACCGCGAATGGGCAACGGTGATTCAGGGAGTCAATGCCCTCGGCTGGGCCATCCCTCCCTTCATCATCTTAGCCGGGCAATACCACCTCGCTAACTAGTATACCGAATGCAACCTCCCGGCCGACTAGCGCATCGCAACAACCAAGAACGGCTGGACTACCAATGCAGTAGGCATAGATTGGCTCAAGCACTTCGACTTCTATACAGCACCTCAGACGAAGGGCAAATATAGGTTGTTAATCCTCGACGGCCACGAGAGCCACCACTCGACTGAATTCGAGCGATACTGTCAGTAGAACAATATTATTACGCTCTATATACCTCCCCATTCTTCGTACCTCCTCCAGCTACTTGATATTAGCTGCTTTAGGCTATTGAAGCAGGCGTATGGTCGCCAGGTTGAGGGTTTGATGCGTATGCATATCAACCACATTAGCAAGCTCGAGTTCCTCTGCGGTTTTCGCGAGGCCTTCTTTGCCTCCATGACAGAGAGGAATATCCAGGGCGGCTTCGTAGGGGCTGGCCTTATTCCACACGAGCCGGAGAGGGTACTTTCCAAGTTGGATGTCAAGCTTCGTACGCCAACACCCCCGAATTCACGGCCCGGCACTGCACACTCTTGGGTCTTCCAGACACCATACGACCCCTGAGAAGCCGACTCTCAATCAACGCTCATCAAGACTCGCATTGCCAACCATCAAAATAGCTCTCCAACCTCAATGTTGGCCGCTATGGATCAGCTTACCAAAGGTACAATGGCTCTGATGCACGAGGTAGCTCTTCTTTGATCAGAGGTCTCTTCGCTCCGCAAGGCCAATGAAGCATCAAGCAAGCGCCGGAGAGCCAAACGAACACGTTTGCAGCTTGGAGGATCACTTACTGTACAAGATGCACAGGAGGCACTAGGCCATGGAGCTGTTGGTGGGGAGGGAGTGCAAGAAACACAGCCGGGCGGTGGTGGTGCAGGGGAGGGTTCGTACGAAGGTTCGGTGCTGTGGTGTGTGCGGCAAGCCTGGCCATAATGCCCGTACTTGCCAGGAGGCTGTAGAAGCATCTGATTCAGCTGCTTCTGATGTAATCATAGTTAGTTCCTAGTATTTATATGTTGCTATTGAAGATAGTATTTGTAGGGTAGTGGAGAGTGTGCGACTCGCTGATATGTGCGAGTCGCTGATAAGATACGTTAACGGAAGACAACCTCAAGTTCGTAGATAGACTCGCGAGATTGGTGATTGCAGAGGTTTCAAGCACCTAAGTCAAGAGCAAAGCGGGGCTGATAAAGGAAGAAAACAATCAAGGGCATACTATTCTGGCCTTAGATGTTGAGAATCAAAAAGTCGAGAACCTGGCGTCGCAGGTCAGAAGCCTGAGTCTCAGCTAGTCTACGGATGAGGAGCGATGCTGGGTGAGCGTTATACCCAAGAAAAGCCCCCTCCTGTTATACCAAAGGACTTTTGACGCAATTTATACCGAGAGCCTGGAGCAGCAGGCTCTTCCTTCCATAATCTGCAAAGTAAAATCTCCGAATACCCCATGTTTCGGCAAAGAGTAGTGGAGCACGGGTGATGTTGAAGATTGTCAACCCGCGGACAACCCAAACTTCCCTCCTTGAATGCTGACGAATGGCTGATATCAGCAACTTCAATTTCAAGGGAGCTAAAGCTGCTGCAAATTATGGTGACCCCCAGGCTTCGATCGTTCTTCCTGCGTCCCTGATATCCTATGCAAGCCACCAGGACGTCCATGTGCGAGCTTAAACTGCAATAGCAATGTCCCCGTGCCCGCCACTTTTACCAGCCTCACAGTGCTAGAGGCGTCTCTTGACATTCTGTCTACGTCATTTTTCTCTTGGAATGTTCCAACTGCCAACGTGAAGTGCAAAAAGGGGTCTTGTTGGAACGGATTCTCTGCCCAACGTCACGTTGGCCGCTTCCGTTGCTATACCCCTGATCATCGCGGCTCCTGACCCGCCCGCGTTTTAATATCACAGAACTGTTGGTCAGTCACGGCCGAAGACCGCTTTGTCTCCTTTGTGCATGAGCTCAAGTGAATCGCACAATCAGAGGTCTCAAGCCCGAAAAGGAGGGCCAGAAGCTCCAACTCTTTGTTGAGCTATGGGATGTAATTAAGGGCTCCCCTTATGGGGAGAACATCGGCCCCATGCCAAGCTACATACAAGAATGCGGAGGCGCAAAACAGGTCTTGATCGCACAGTCCCAGGAATTTGCTTACGAGATCCGGCGCGTAAAGACAATACCCGAGCTGGTGGACTCGGACTAGAGTTAGAGCATCTAAGGCGCTCGTTTGCAGGGAGACTGGAATGATCTCCTCCATTTTGCCGTAGAAACCAAGGAAAGGCGGGTAGTGGAGGGCTCGATTCTGAAGGAGCAGTTTTAAGGACCAGCTGGACACTGGGATCCATAATTCGAAGTTTCTTTATGTTGGTCTGATGAACTGATTTCGTTGGCGACGATGTTGGCAGGACTAACACATTTATTGCACTCTAGGTGGGGGTGAAAGCAAAAGGAACCGGAAATGGAGATGACAAGGAGAGAAGGAGTGCTGCGGGAGGTTAGGTAGTAGCTGGAGAAGGCCTGGTATCTTGGCCTTCTTCACTCATCAATATCATACTGCTATCCCTAAACTCGAACATGTCGGTGAACTTTAGATAATATTGTGACGCAATGTGGATGTCTCCAGGGCTAAATGTTATAGTTAGAGAAATGTGACATGTCTACATGAAATTATCAAATCACCTCTATTCTATCCCTTGAACCGTTTAGCGATCCCGCCCATAAGTAGGATCCCCCTTTGGCTTATTTCCCAACACACCCTCAATCTCCTCCATAATCTCCGGCGTCAGCTTATCCAGCACCTCCAGCGCCTTCAGATTATCCACCACCTGCTCAATCTTCGACGCACCCAGAATCACGGTGCTGACATTCGGGTTCTTAGCCGCCCACGCCAGAGCAAGGTGCGTCACCTTCGCCCCCAGCCTCTCCGCAATCTTGGTCAGCTTCCTAACCTTCTCAATCTTGGCCTTCCCCTCGGGGCTCTGCAGCTCCTTGACCGTCCCCTCAAAGAACGCCTTATTCGTCGCAAATCGCGAATCCTCAGGGATCCCCTCATTATACTTCCCCGTCAACAACCCACTCGCCAACGGGCTCCAAATCGTCGTGCCATACCCATGCTGCCTAAACAACGGCGCGTACTCCACCTCAAACCTCTCCCGATGAAAAGCATTATACTGCGGCTGCTCTACCACGGGCGCAATCAGGTTATGCTTCTCGGCCAGCCCAATCGCCTCTGTAATCTGAGCCGCGCTCCACTCCGACGTGCCCCAGTAGTACGCCAGGTTGAGGTTCCGGATGGTCTGGGTGAAGGCCTCGACGATCTCGAGCATGGGGGTGGCCGGGTCCGGGCGGTGGGCGAAGACGACGTCGACGTAGGGGGTTTGGAGGCGGGCGAGGGAGGATTTGAGGCCCTCGACGATGTGCTTGCGGGACAGGCCCCGCGTGTTGGGCTCCTTGCGCCCCGTGCCGAAGAAGATCTTGGTGGTGAGCACGTACTCGTCGCGCGGCCAGGCGAGTTCCTTGAGGGCGCGGCCCATTTCGACTTCGGAGGCGCCGGAGGCGTAGGTTTCGGCTGTGTCGAAGGTTTGCTGAAAAAAAAAAAAGGGGGTGGGTGTTAAGGCGGAGTTGAGGAGGGGGGGGAAGGGGGGGACGTACGATGCCATGGTTCCAGGCGGTTTGGAGAATCTCCTTGACGACGTTGCCCTTCTGGGTGCCGCCGTAGGTGAGCCAGCCGCCGAGCGAGAAGACCGAGACCTGGAGACCGGTGTTGCCCAGGTAGCGGAACTTCATGCCCTTGGGGTCGTAGGCGGTGGGGACAACGGGGCCGTCTGACATTTTGGCGGTTTGTATGTGTCTCGGGGGGGAATTGGGGTTGTTGATGGCTTGGTGACGGAGGAGGAGAGATGGGCGCAAAGCTATGGCGGCAGCAGGGCGGGGTGGCATGGCTTTATGGGAGGGAAATTCTTGATCTCCTTCCGTTCGCGGAAGAGCTTGCCCGAGCTATCTTGACGTGTGGGTCCATTGCGCGCCCCGATCGCAATGGCTGTTGGCTGTGACGCCATGGGGTGTTTGTCTGTTCGGTTTTTACGGGGTTAGAAGCGGGGTGACGATGGGGGATCTGTGGATGCAGCAGGGAAATGCATGTTGCCGTGGAGGGGCAGCGCCAGGTTGACTAATCCAGAGAACACAAGGGAATCGGGTTTTTGACTTTCATTGAAGGATACGAGAGCATTGACCCCCTAAACGTTTTCCGGAACAGTGTATTTCGAGAACCACTTTGCCCATTAGAAGACGGTGATTTGAACCGCTTTTGGAGCTGAGGAGATGTGGGATGAAGTGGGATGAAGTTAAACGCGGGGATCTCAAAGTCAGGCAGCGGGGCCCTTTCCTGCTCCGTTCCACAGTTCTGGGAACCGGCCTTTGGCTCTCACACGAGGTTTCTGAGGACTCCTGCTTGTAACTTCTCTTCCAAATATTTTACAGTTCTGAAATCGAATCCTAGCAACCGGCCGAGCTACACTCTCTTCTGTAAAAGAGTGGCTTGTCTCGAGAAACCACAGGGAGAGAGAGAGGAGGAGAAGAAGTTGAGAGCTGAACCCTGCCAGTCTTGGCATTTGAACACTTGGCATTGAATTATGTCATCACTTCCAGCCTGTTGCGGTGGGCAGCTGCGCCTTTCACCTTGCCACTCAGGTGAGAGGGAGCCTTGCCCCGTGTTCAGCTCAACGATTGGATCCATTTCATGTGCTCTCAATTCTCGGGGGTCGGCCGGGGGGGAAGGGGGGTGTGTGGTTGTGTCCATATTTCCATCAGGCTGTCCATTCCACATCCTGATGAGGCTCTCACTGCAGGCAGACGATGCGACGGGGAACCAGGCCAAATGCTGTCTCCTGCCAACGGTGGTCTGCCTTGACCAGACATGCATACCCACTTTAGGCTTCACCAGAGCCTTCTCATGAAGGGAAGTCGGTTTTCCGTTCTGACTTACCATCATGCTTACCTTTCTCGCATTTGGACTCACCTTTTCGTTGAGTCAGTCAGCCGGTGACAGCAACACGGCCATACCTTGACCAACAACGGAGGGTTGACGAATGACCCATCTTCCGTGGATGACCACATGGAAGCGACAATACGTGGGTGTTGTACGGAAACGACTGTGGATAAAAAATTCGTCGAGTACCTAAGAGAGATTCATTGCAATGAAAGAAGATGGCAACCTGAGGCAAGGCTTGGGCCGGGAACTTGAGAGGGGGAAGCCATCTGACGCCCGACGGAAGTGGAAGAGTTCGGAACGGCAGCCTACTGGACGGCCTTGGAGGAAAAAAGTGCGTGTTGCTCTGGCATTTGCGTCAGCATTGCGGGTGTGGGGGAGGAGAGAGAAGAGGCTTAGGTTGTTGGGAAAGCGTGTCAGGCGGCGACGCCTCATGCGACAGCATGCAGTTTACTGTGTAAGAGAGAGGGGAAAGGCTGAAGAGTGTTAGCAGACATTATCATTGGCTTCGAGGGTGAGTGAGGCACCCAATGGAAAGGCGCGAGACGAATCCGGAAGGGGATGGAAGCAGGTCATCGTGGAGACTGGCCATGGTCAATCAGCGAGAGTCTGGGAATGGCCTCACCAACCAGGCCAACATGCATCACCACAACAGTTGCACTCGCAACAAGCACACACACCAAAAACACCAAAACTCCAGAGGGAATGCTCAAAAACGTTACCATAACAACAAACAAACAAAAAAAGCAGATATGTACAACCAAATATGGACTCATGTACAGAGGGTATCGTCGGTAGGCCCAACCACCACCGCGCCTCAGCTCCTTGTGAACGCCGTCCTGAACGCCGCCGCCCGCCAGCCCAATGCTAGCTGCCACTAATGCTGCTGTCGGCAAATCTGCGTGACCTGCCGGGTCGTGTCCGAGCGCTCTCTGGCTGCGGCTTGTGTATCTTCTCTGCTGGTGTCCTGCCTCTGAGCCTCCTGCTACTACTAGTACTACTCCAGCTCCCAGGACTGCACTCCCTTTCCCTCCTGGTGAGCCGAGAACGTTGCTGGTTCCGGGGGTCGCGGTGGGCGGTGAGTACTTGGTCGAGGTCGCGCTCGGAGAGCGGGTGCGGGCGTGATGGCGAGAGACTGCGGTATCGTCGGTGGGGTATTGGTGATAGTTTGGTGTCGGCGAAGAAGGATGTTGTGTGTGATTCGGGTTTGGGTGTGGGTGTTTCAGAGTCGGTGGTATCGCATGTGTGGGGGGGAAGAGAGCTAGCGTTGCCGGATTCGGCTTGTTCTGTGGCGGGGACATTGTCCTCAACGCCATCGGTAATCGTCTCGAGAGTTGTGGTGAGTTGGAAGCCGGCGCATCGCGACACCTGCCTGCAATGGCAGTGGGCCGCTGGCATGGCACAGCAGTCGGGCTCGGATTCCGAGAAGGACATCGATCGCGTGGGAGTCGCGATGCGGAAGTCGAAGTCGTGATGCTCGTCGACAGGCGAGGCGACAGACGAGTCTGAGCACATTGTCATCGATCGAGGAGAAGCGGGCAGAAGCTGCTTCGGGTAACTCGGGTACTCGAAAGGCTCCTCTGTCATGAGAGGACCATCTTCGTCCTCAAACTCGGAGCCATGGGAGTCGGTGAGCGAGCCGACGCTGCTGCCGGCGTCGGAAGAATCCGACGACCTGTACCAGGGGTGGTCGCCGGGGAGATAAGATGCAAAATATCGGACGAGGGAATCGAGAGACTTGGTCCGGAACAGCTGCACGGCGTGCTGCCATTGCTCGGTACCGATGAGAGAAGGGTTGGCGATGATCTCAAAGGCGGCTGATTCGAGCGTCTCATTTAGCTCGCGTAGGCGCTGCTGCTTCCGGTCGTGGAGTAGACTGTGGAACTCATCGGCGGTGCTGGCTTGAATCGAGATCTCGTAGACATCGTGGTGGAATGCTTCGGGGTCGAGGATCGGGGAGGGAACCGTGTTGTACTGGTCATGAAGGTTGCCGAAGAGGTCGTCCTTCTTCAAGCCAAACTTCCAATACGGCCAGGTCCAACACGACTCCGACGGATCGTCCATCCTCTGGCAGCCGGCTGCGGTAGATGTGTTTTCTGGGGTAAGGGGTGGGAGGAGTGGATTGAGCGGGAGAGGAGACCAAGAGGGAAGACCGGAGACGGGAAACGCTTGCTGTGATCGGGGCACGCGGTTGTTGCGTGGGCGCTGGAAGCCATCTAAGCAAAGATACTAGCGGTGAGCATTGTGATTGTGGTGTGTCGTTCTGATTGAAGTTGACGGTTGAGCTCCTTGGTGTCGAATTTCCAAATTCAGAAGCGGTGCTATGGGTGGCAGATGGGAGATGGTGATGAGATGGGTCCTGGCGGGTTGGAGAGACAGGGTCGGGGGCCGTCGAAGTGTTGGAAAGGACTGCGTCAGAAAGACAGGGTGGGCTGCGACCGCCCAAAACAGAAAGACAAAACCGTGTGGAATGCCAAGACACGTTGGTCTGCAGTCTGGGCCAATCGTTTTGCGCCGTCTGTCGGAACAGTGCTGAGGCCAACGACGCTAGTCGTAACGAGACCAATCGATCAAAGGGCCGCTAATGCGGGTCCTAGCCACCGGTCCAATCAGTTGCGGCGGCAACCTGCAGGGTGCCACCTCTCACAAAAACTTGGTCAGCTGTGCAATGCGACCCGATCTGCAATATCCAATGTGGGAGGAGCGAGGAAGAAGATGAAGGGGTGGTTCCATCACTCTCTCCCGCTTCTTTGCTGTTCCTCCCATCGACCACCATCGACATCAATTCAGATGGGCCTTTGTTCGCCATCCCCCTTTCTTAACAACCTGTCTCGAGGCCCAAGGTGGTTGAGACCACGACGATAATTTTCAGAAACACTTCCGTCGCAGCGACCCAGCATGCCACCCACGGCCACGGCCACCCGCCCTCGCCCGACCTGGCTGAGGCCATCTGCAGGATCCTCAGTGGCTGTCGTCAACCTCGTGATGACGCCCGACACCCGAGGGCTCAGCGGCAGGCCTGGCCAGGCCCGGCGCAGCACCGGACGGATGGTGTGAGGATATCCCGATTTGGCACGATTGCGTCCCCTCCTCGGCCCTCCTCGAGTGCGCCTCTCGTCATCGACCACCCATCACAGGTCGACCATGAACGAACGCCATTCTCCTGTTCTGGAAGCTGAAATCGCCAAATGGTAGCAGCTGTCAGTGTTCGAATCCTGCCGCCAGCTGGCAACTTCTTCCTTCAGTTCTCCCTCGCGGATTGGCGATGGCTTTGGCTGGCCCTTGGGTGTGTCAGCCCGGGATAATCGGGGAAATCGTCGGGGCCTGCCCTCCTGCGGTTCGAGCGACTTCACAACTTGGCCTCACACCAGCCGCCACCTGGATCCGACCTTGGAGAGAAAACCTGTCCGACATCGCGGCGAGGCTCCTGGTAGTTATCAGGATGAGAACCGTCTCCTTGAGGCGCCTGGTCTTCACAACTGAGACGTCTTCGAGGACAACATGTCATCTGCCCTGTTCAGCTGCTCGAAGTCGAGTGGAGGGCGCCGACAAGCATTCGTGCCCAGCCACCATGTGGGAGGCCGGACCGCTGCCAGGCACCCGCTGCTGGGCTTTTCTGGGGCCTTCGATGCCTTCTCTCCAATCATCGTGGACCCGGTGAGGCTGATGCCCCATCCACAGGGCTCCCCTCCATCTCCCCGCGTCCCTGACCAGGTTCATCTGACTTGCTCTTCTACGGTCATTCTCCTTGTGGCTCAACGCTCGACGCTTGACGATGGCGTTCAGCGCTGAATCAGGGACGGCCGCGCAACAGTAAATCGCTTTTGTTCTTCTGTTTCCTGGGCTGAGTTTCGTTTTCGTTCTTCATTATCTTTTTATGAACTTGTCTCTTGCCGCAGTGTTAGGATTCCTGGCTGTTCAGCGCATTCGCAACGCCCCTCGCTGCTCTGTTCAGTTTACACTGGCTCCTTTTGAGCCTGTTTGTCACATATATCTCATATTACAACATATCGCCCATTTAGCATTACCTGAGCTCCCAGAGCGCATCCCGCCATGGGTGACGCCAGGGAGACCTCCAACCTCACCGAGGACAAGACGGAGGAGATCTCACAGACCGAGATCATGTCCCGCCTGCAACGCTCCCGCATGGAGGAACTCGCAGCCATGAACAGCACGGTTCCGTTGGACAAGCTGGTGGTTCCTGCGGACGCGGACATCCGTCTCCTCATGAGGCCGCTGTCGCCGGGACACATGGTTCGGGACCCGAAAGCCATGCCGCTCACGCTGCGGGCCGAGGTGGCCGACGACGAAGAGGCCGCACACCAGGTCCTCGCAGTTCACCAGACGCGAAGAGACGTCAACTACACGGTCAACATCCCGAACTACAGCAACCCACACCACTGGCTCAGCTGCGTCCTCTTCTACGACCCCACCAGCGACCACCAGGTCCTCGTCAACCGTTCGAACGTGCCGTTTACCCTCACCAGGATATCTCTGGAGCCTGAGGAAAGGTGTGGGGAGAACTATACCGTCAATCCTGATTTTAACAAGTCCCTGGCTCCAGGGACATGGCGCATCAACATGGATGGGACAGACTTGCTCGACTTCCGCATTGTTGAACGACGGCAAGCGCGGCTGCGGGCACCACCCTCAAGCTCCTCGTCCGACATATCGGTCACGAGCGAGGGGGTCAACTCGTTGGGAAAGAGGTCGTTTGTTGCCAGTGACGCCGATCCCATCAACCCAGAGAAGAAACGGCGGTCGTCACAACCCCCCGGCAACAAGAAGGAAGACAATGTCATCATGTTCCTCCCCAACAAGAACAACCAGCTCGCCACAACGTCCAAGAACAAGACACTCACTAAGGTCACCGGCCACCCCTTGCTGGATCTACCAGTCGATGAGACGCTGGAGGTTCCCGACGGACCAGACCTTGTCGGGTATACAATCACCAAGAAGGAGAAGCTCTATGCCTCATCCCTCTCCAGCGTCTTTACCGCCGAATATTCCGGAGTCCCAGGCCAGCGCGTGGTATGCAAAGTCCTTCGGACCAACCCCACGCAAATCGCCAACAACGAAAACGCTCTCGCCAGAAACCTCATCCGACAAGCCCAGACCTGGCTCGGCGAACTGGAGCGTCACGAACAGTTCAAACACAACAGCATCGTGCGCCTGTACAACTACGACGCCCGCTACCTCTCCCTCTACATGGAGCACTTCGACGGCTACGACCTCAAGAAGGAAGGCGTCTGGCGCTCCACCACCACTGAACTCTTCATCGGCGACCGCGCCGACGCCCTGCGCATCCTGCGCGACATCACCAACGTCCTGCACTACGTCCATGCCAAGGGATACGTCCACAACGACCTCAAGCCTGCCAACATTCTGTACAACCGCGAACGCGGCGGCGTGTTGTGTGACTTTGGACATACCACGCAGAAGACGGCCACTTCGAGCGGTGGGACGCCGTGGTATATCCCGCCGGAGTTTATCGGTCTCAAGCAGCGCGGCTGTCCGGCGGATGTGTGGGCTTTGGGGGTGGTGATGTTGTATGTGATGGGGAAGCTGCCGTTCCCGGAGTCGCGGGCGAACGCGGACCATCCGAGACGGGTGCATTTTACAATTGCGCATGTTAATGACCCGCGCAGGCGCGAAGCGCAGTCGAGGGCGGTGGCGAGTATGAGGCAGTGGTTGGGGGAGATTAATGCGGTGAGGAGCGGGTTGGATTTGCATGATAAGTTGGAGAGGGTCGTGTATGGGATGTTGGCGCCGAATCCGAGGGAGAGGTTGACGACGAGGGAGGTTTTGAATGAGTTGTTTGTGGAGCAGTTGATGGAGAGGTGAGGGGGCGGCGGGACATACAACAGTACGCTGCACTCTTCCTGCTCGGTCAACGCCGGTCAGAATTGCTACAGTATCGGTCCTGCTGGCAAAGAGCAACACAAAGCACCACAGCTTCGGATCAGAACAACACCTCTTCAACTGCTCTCCTACAGACACCAAACCATCAACAACCTATACTCAGACACTCATCCCAAAAGCCAACACCATCGCTCCCACCACAACCGACGAAAACACACCCCCATCCA
The DNA here is from genome assembly GCA_004802645.1 of Amesomyces nigricolor. NCBI lineage: Eukaryota > Fungi > Ascomycota > Sordariomycetes > Sordariales > Chaetomiaceae > Amesomyces > Amesomyces nigricolor. The sequence continues at coordinate 427,516 of SRKS01000008.1, read as the reverse complement.
CCCCCATCACCACCCCAATATTCCCCTTCGTCTCCCCCCCTCTTTGCCCCCTCCCTTCGTCTCCCTCCCCGGCTTATCACCACTTCCCTCCCCCCCCCCCCTCAAAAACCACATCCGCGCAATTATACAACGCGTTCTCATCCTCTCCCCCATCGTCACAACCTGCAGACTCCCCCTGTCCCCCTCCCTCACCAATCCTGACAACCTCAGGTAGGCGGGGAGCGGCAGGCTGGGCCTACAGAGGGTTCCGTTGCCGGTTTGGTTCAGGAAGGAGAGGGTGAGCGTGTAGTTGAAGATGGAGGCGGAGGGCCCAGGCCGAGGTTGATGAAGATGGAGGAGTGGGGGTGGTGCAGGGTGAGGAGGAGGGTGCTGGGGTGGGTGAGGGGCCACGGGGTGGGGGTGGTGGTTGGTGGTGTTGGGGGGGACACCTGCGCCTGTGCTTGGGGGGGAGGTAGTTTGGTGGTTGGATGGGGTGGGTGGGATTGAGGGGAGGGGGAAGGGGCGTACATGGTTGGGTCCATTGCGAGTAGCCGGTGTTGTGGTTGCTGCCGAGGGTGTTGGCGCGCATGGGGGGTAAGTCGATGCTGAAGTGGGCGGTGGCGAGGGTGAGGAGGGTGAGGAGGAAGAGGGTGGGGAGTTGTATTTTGGGAGTTTTCTTTCCGTTTTGCTGTAGTATACCCGTTGTTTTTGGATAGGGTGGGAGGAGATCTGATTTCTTTTGTACACGAGGATCAAGAGGAAGGGTTTGATGTTGGATGGGTCTGAGGTACGGCTCGGCCCTGTTGGTGGAGATTTTTCAAGGTTTACAGAAGAAACAAAACCTATTCTCGCGGCCCCGCCTCGGCGGGACTGAGGGCTGCTTTCTTATGTCTCTCCCTCACCGCGCCGCCATCACCCACCCCCGCACAATCTGCTCTATCCATTATCCGCAGTGCGGTCTACACTTCCAAACGCGGCTCTCCATGCCCAGCCCGGCATCCAATCAATCACCCTCCCAGAATGCCCAGACCCCCACTGTCGGTACGCCAGCACTAGATTGAGCAAGTTTACCTCTCTTATCCTCTCAGGGAGGCAAGGCGAAGAGAGGCACCAGAAGAAGGCGATGGTGATATTCTGAGCTATCTGAGGATGAGGGCGGCGAAGGTGGGTAAATAAGCCCGCCAAACCAACAAAGGGAGGATGGGCTTGCAAAGGGTCACAAAGGCCAGTGGGGACCACGACATATTCCCCTCGGTTACATCCACTTGCAGGCTTGCAACCCAGAGCAGTGGGGCGGAAGAAGGTTGAACCTAGCGAAAGTCCATCCGGCTTGAGCTTGTTTGTCCGGTTCCAATTGAGCACGTTTCCCCGCAGGTCTCGCGTCCGGAGCCGTGGGGTTTGCTGGAGAGGACTCAGTGGCCGGGATGGGTTGGGGTGATCCAATGGGAGGGAGAGTTGGCGGTCTCTGGTGGCTCAAAAGGGAAACTGGTGGGGCATGGGTGTTGGAGCAAAGATCTTGCACATTATCCAGCTTCGTCCTTTCAGTGAGTTTGGGTAGTCTCTTTGTAGACTTGATGGATAGTGGACAGCAAGCGGAAAGTTTACCTTTGGGGGTGTTCCTTTCTGCTTCGTGGTTGTATACCGTTCTTTTTCTTCTTTTTTCTTTCCCCACAGGGACCCCACCACAACAATTCAAGCATGCGGGGGGGGAAAATGGTAAGTATGATGCCCGTCGAACGTGTCCGGTATGAGATTGAACCTTCTTGATAAGGATCTTTCACGGTTTATGGCAGGGAAGTAGGGAACTGAAACTTAAACCTACGTCGCGGCAACCGTAACAATATTGCTGTGGCATGGATAACGTGTTTGATAAGCGAGCGGCACGGATAAGCGAGTGGCGCACTTCTACCTACCTTGCGACAACTGCCCTCAATTGCAACACCTCAACACTAAGAACTAACTATGATTACATCGGAAACCGCTACATCAGATGATTCAGCAACCCCCTGGCAGGTGCGTGCATTTTGGCCAGGCTTGCCGCATATACCACAGCACCGAACCTTCGTACGATCTTCCCCTGCACCACCGCTATCCGGCTGCGTTTCTTGCCCTCCCTCTCCACCCACGTCCGTCTGGTCCAGTTTATCCTGTGTATCTTGTATAGTAAGGGACCCTCTAAGCTGTACGCCCTTTCTTTTGGCCCTCCGGCGCTTGCTCAGTGCCTCGTTGGCCTTGCGGAGCGAAGAGACCTCTGATCGCAGGAGTGATACCTCGTGCATTACAGCCATCGTACCCTTGGTAAACTGGTCTACAGCAGCCAACATTGAAGTTGGGGAGCTATCTTGATGGTTGGCAATTCGAGTCTTGATGAGCGTTGACTGCGAGTTGGCTTCTCGGGGGTTGTGGGGTGTCTGGAAGACCCAAGAGCGTGGGGTACCGGGTCGTGAATTCGGGGGTGTTGGTGTACGAAGCTTGACATCCAGCTTGGGTACCCTCTCCGGCTCGTGTGGAATAAGGCCAGCCCCTGCGAAGCCGCCCTGGATATTCCTCTCGGTGATGGAGGCAAAAAAAGCCTCGCGAAAGGCGCAGAGGAACTCGAGCTTGCTGACGTGGTTGATATGCATACGCATCAAGTCCTCGATTTGGTGACCGTACGCCTGCTTTAGCGGCCCAAAGCAGCCGACATCGAGTGGCTGGAGGAGGTGGGAGAAATGCGGAGGCATACAGAGCGTGATGATGTTGTTCTGCTGGCAGTATAGCTCGAATTCGGTCGAGTGGTGGCTTTCGTGGCCGTCGAGGATCAACAACCGGTATTTGCCCTTTGTCCGGGGTGCTGTATGGAAGTCGAAGTGCTTGATCCAATCTAGGCCTACTTCATTGGTGATCCAGCCGTTCTCGGTGGTTGCGATACGCCAGTCGGCCGGGAGGTTGCACTCGGTATACCAGTTGGCGAGGTGGTACTGCGCGGCCAAGATGATGAAGGGAGGGATGGCCCAGCCGAGAGCATTGACTCCCTGGATCACTGTTGCCCATTCGCGATTGCCAGGCTGAGCTAGCTTTGCCTTGCTGAGACCGTCCGAGGTTGTAACTACCATGCCCGTGAAGATCATGCCCATCAGAAACCCGTTCTCGTCGAAGTTGTAGACGTCGTCATCCACGATGCCGTACTTGGCCGTAACATTCCGTACGAGTGAAACCACGCGCCAATGACCTTTGGATCCTCGCACTTGGCTCTCTGATAGTCGTATCGACGTAAATAACGCGTACGGAGCTCTGGCTGGCGTTTGACAAAGTTCTGTGCCCAGAGCTTGCCGACGGGGGGCGCGTCGCGTTCGCGTAAGAGCTGGTTGACCATATCTTCCACACCACGCAGTCTCGGTGGAAAAGCTCGTGCATATAGCTCAATGACGTATTTAACAATAGCCTTTTCTTCGGAATTAGTGAGCCGGCGCGATTTGGGCGTCGTATCACATCGTGCAGGTAGGCCAGCACGTCGTCGGGCCAAGGTCATACGGTTGACATTATAGATCTTGGCTGCGGCCGAAACCTTTAGGCTTTTGTCGTTTGAAGAGCCTGGAGGGCTAGAATTACCCTGACTTTATCTAAAGTAGCAGGCATGTTGAATGGTGGAAAAGAGTTGGTGTTGAGGAGAGAGGTGGCGAGTCGCGTGGAAATTGCAAAAGGGAAACTTGAAGACAGACTGGATTCGTCTCCAAATGCGTTTGGTTTGTCAACAAGGTGTTTCAAAAATAGTTTGGCCATATACTCACAGATTTCTTTTGGTGGTGAAGGGCATAAATTCTTTTGGCGGTATTTACAACTGCCCAAACAGAGTCTGAGACACTTGCGGTTCCGGGTTGATGCCTAGGCCCCCAAACCTGTTTCTTCGCCACGAAACCAACTGCAACCAACCACAGCCTTGAACTGCTTCCCTGTGCCGTGCTCTTGCAGGCCTGGATGTGACAGGGCAAGGGATAGCTTGGCAATATTAATACCCTGTACGCCTCCTGCTCGCAACACCTATGATCTTTTGAACTTCAAATCATCAAGCCCCGTACTAATACTTCACCCTCGCCGTCATCATCCATGGCCTCGACCGCCACTGACCCCACGCTTCTCCTCGCCATAATTACTGGTCTTGTTACCATTGGGTACTCCGCAACCCGCAAAATTTCTAGCCATGACCCTCGCGAGCCCCCCCTAGCCCCCTCATCCATCCCCATCATCGGGCACCTCATCGGACTCCCCCACAGCAAATTCAACTACTACAGCGAACTCAGCTCGCAAACCGACAGCCCCCATCTTTACCATGCCGCTCCCCGGCCAGAAGATGTACGTGGTAACTGACCCGCACCTCATCCAATTCATCCAAAAGCAACCCCAAACCCTCGCCTTCCCCCCCCATCGAAGCCAAGTTCGCCTCCACCATCTGTGGCGCCAGCAAACATGCCCAAGCCATCCTCGCCCAAAACGTCAACGGCGAAGACGGCCCCCATAGTCCTCCATGGAATCCTACGCCGCCATGCGCGAGGCCCTCAACCCCGGCCCCGGTCTCGACGCTATGAACCGCCATATGATCTCCGAAATCGCCTTTGCCTTAGACACCCTCTTCCCCACCACCCCCCGGGGCAGTGAGACAACTTCCAGGACCATAGATAGGTCTGTATACCTGGCTCCGCGCAGCCATCACAACAGCCACCACCCGCGCCGTCTACGGCCCCCTCAACCCCTACGACGACCCCTCCATCGCCACCGCCTTCTGGGAGTTTGCCTCTGGACTTATGGCCATTCTTGTTGGCGTTTTCCCTTCCATCACAGCGCGCAAGCCCATCGCTGCACGAAACAAAGTTGCCAAGGCATTCGAGGCGTACTACCGCGCCGGAGGGCTTGAGAAGGCATCCGCGCTGGCCAAGCTCCGCTACCAAGCGGAAATCAACAACGGGGTGTCCATTGAGGACATCGCGCGGTATGAAGTTGGCGGGTCGATCGCCATCATGGTTAACACCGCGTCAGCTGCATTTTGGACGCTGTTCATGTTGTTTGCCCATTCCGGGTTGGTGGAGGAGGTGCGCAGGGAGATCGACGCCTGTATCGAGACGGAGGGGGACAAGAAGGAGGATTGTTGATATCACGAAACTCAAGTCGGCCTGCCCGCTGCTGCTGTCGGCGTATCAGGAGGTGTTGCGGCATCGGTCGATGGGGATGTCGGTGCGGGAGATGATGGAGGATGTGGTGTTAGATGGGAGGTGGGTGTTGAAGAAGGGGGCGATGCTGCAGATGCCGAGTTGGGTGGTGCATATGGAGGAGGGGCTTACAGGGAGTGATGCGACGGAGTTTGAGCCGAGGAGGTTTTTGGCGGAGAATAGGGGGAAAAGGGCGACGGATGTGTGTTTTAGGGCGTTCGGTGGGGGGAAGACGCTGTGTCCTAGGAGGCACTTTGCTACGAATGAGGTGCTGGCGGTCGTGGTGGTGTTTGTGGCGAGGCTGGATATGAAGCCCGTTGGGGCCGGGAAGTGGGAGATGCCAACGAACAGGAATACGAATGTGGCTGCTGTGTTGATGGAGCCGGGTGTTGATGTTGAAGTGGAGGTTTCGGTGTGAAAGGGGATCGAGGGCGTCAAGTGGGAGGTGAGGTTGGATGGAAAGGGGGATAAGGTGTTTGCTATGGTGACGGAGGATCAAGAGGGGGAGTGAAGCCCGGGAGTGTAACTCCACAATTCGAAGATGAGGACTTGAGTGATGGCTGGAGTGGAGTGGTATCATCGTGCTACTACGTGTGGACGTTCTCCGAGGCTCCACCCAAATGCCTCGAACTCTGCCGCCACCAGCGCCGCTTCAGCCGACGGTCTCTTCTCGTGGCCCACCACAAACAAGTACTGGAAGAACCGCTCTAGCTCAGGCGGGATTCCCAAGGTCTTCAGTTGCTCCTCCAGCGGTCGATACTTCATGTACAGCTGGAACTTGTCATACGAGTCCTTGCGCGTCTTGCGCAGCATCTCTGTAATCTGGAACCACAACTGCGTCTCGGCATCGTCCTTGTCTCGGGGGCCCAGCTGACCCGGGAAGAGCAGCATCAATTTCGCAACACACCAGATCCCCTCCCAGGGATCAATGCCGGCGGCCTCACAGGCGTCAGGAATCACAAAGTCGGGTGACATGTCGCGGAGGCCGAAGATGCCGGGCTTTGTTGGAACAGCAGGGTGGCTGGTCGGGAGTGATGGGTCACCAGAAGATGGAGCAAAATAGACTGCAAAAGAGGGCTCTCGCGATGGCTTCAACCGATGATCTCTTCATTGATTGATGATGTTCTCTCCTGTCCCCAGAAGAGGGGATTTGGACTGGGGGCTGTGCCCAATAGGGCCTAATTTCCACCCGCGATTGCGGCCCGGAGACCCGGTGGTTCTGACAGGCTTTATCCAGTCGAGCAGGGTGACCGCAAAGGACCAGACATCGAAGGTGTGGAAGCAGCCTACACCGCGCCAAACTTCGGGCGCGCGCATTGCTTCGGACTGGGGAGTGATGTCGTTGACGCTGTCGAGGGTCGCTGGGTGGAAGTACTAAGTTAGCATGTGCTAGATTAGAGGAAGGGCTTGAGAGACAGGAGAGCTGCCCAATCCGAGATCGCCCAGCTTGACGATCGGCTTCGGCCCGTCCAAATTGGATAGCATAATATTGTCGAGTTTAATGTCTGCAGTGAGCTGTCAGCGGAAGTTGCAACAAGGGCTGTTGGTTCCAGATTTGGGGCATAATTACCGGAGTGGATGAGCCCTCCCTTCTTGAAGGGGATCAGGGCAGACAGCACTCCCTTACAGATGGCCTTCACCAAGGCCGGGTTGTTCTTGTGTTCATCCCACGAGACTTGGGTCAGTGTGTGGTCCATCCACTCGAAGACAAGACATGGTGGATTGTCAATCTTAGGACTATTTCGTTGCAGCGCGGCAGGATCGCCGACGACGTCGTACATGCTGCAGATTGTCGAGCATGACGCGATGCGAGGGCGGTTGTAGACCTGATACTCGCGGCACAGGAAACAAATCCCGTCGAATGATGTTGTTTTCACGAGAGCCCTACTGCCAGTCAATTCTGAAGAGTGAGGTTGAGAACTTAATACCCCATGCAAGACTCGTTGAGACTTGTTAGTTGTCACTAAGCCCCTAACTCCCGAGTGCTCACCTGTCAGAGGGAAGCAGGCCAACAGGGCAGAATGAATGATGTATTCTGTCTGTGTTGGTATGTGTGTGAGGAATAGGCAGAGGTGAGCCGGCTGCAAGAGAGATGGAAGGGCAGGCGCTTGGGCCAACCCGCGTCACCGTTGTGATGGAACAGGAACAACTGCGTTCCCTGGCAGCACTTCTGCCTTGAGGACAGTTGCCTTGTGAGCGCCCTTTTCAAGAGCTTCCGCAAGTCGATAGCTCCATTTCGCTCCATGGAGCAGTTGGCCGGCTCGCAAGGGCATCGTGTAAGTGATCCAGGAATATGCCAAGATCCAGGATGATGCTTGGTGTGTTAAAAGTGTTGTCGGTTGGTTTGGTCACGGAACAGGATGTTGCCGAGTTCCTGACCAGTCACAGCAGGGTTTCCCATCTCCTCGCCAACTGTGCCTGTTTCATCCCATCAAAGAGAGTTCACCACTCTTCCTTCAAGCCTGATTGGGCGGGAAGGACCCGAAAGGGTGAGAAGACTATGGCGGTAACAAAAGAGTCTATAACATTAGGAAAGCAGAGAGCAAATCCCATTGACAAGCTTCTCACCAGTCACCACGGACCCAAAGGGAAAAACAACTCCTGTCTTGTGATTGGTGTTGGAAGTGATGAGTAATCAGGATGCCTCAGGCCGCCTGTGTCAGGTGCCAGGTCCCCCACCCACTGAAATTGGGTGTGGAAGAGAGCACGCGAAGACAAGTTCCAAGCCTTGAAGCCTTGAACAACACGAAAGTCCACAAGCATCAAGGACAGAGAATATCACCAATTTTGAGCCCAATCAATTTTCCGTGCCCTGCGTGAGCCAGTGTGCAATTGGTTGGTCTAGTCTATTCTGTCCAGGATCACCAAGCTCAACTCCAAGTCTCAAGTTCCCCCTGAAACACCACAATGCTTGGCAGAGAAACCTGCGACAACCTTTTTGGATGCAGCACTTCAATACTCGCTACATCTGCGCTTGGATCGTCCCGGATCGTCCGACCAGCGCGGTACTCCTGACCCCCTCCCAAAGGAGAACCGGCATCCGAGTGTCAAGAACGACTGATCAACACAGGGGGATCGCGGTAGTCCAGGAATGCAAGCTGGGGATTTGCGGCTCTTGTTCTGATGAACTGCTTTGCATGGACTTGGCCGTCGACTCCGACGTCACTTTGTTGGATAGGCAAGCCGGGATCGTCTCGAGAACGTTTCCACACCCTGGCGTTTTGCAAACTCAAAAAAACACGTGGGAGTCCGAGGGCATCATAAGGTTATTTCGATCTGTCTCAGAAGAGAGGTATATTTGCCGGTTCCCAACCATCCGAACTTCTCATTCCTTCCACCCTTCTTCACTTCCAACCTCTAACTGCCTTGCTGTTCCTTCTTTTCCGTCTACTGCGTAGACAACTTGAGCAGGGCTCTTTTTTCACCACCTTCTTTTCATACCACCCACCCTCTTTTACTTCCACCAACCCACCAACCTTCATTTCACAATGATGACTCCCACCCCCTTCACCTGGCGGCAGGCCGTCCTCACTGCCCTCTTCTTCACCCCCTCCCTCAGCGCCACCCTGCACCGGCGCCAACCCCTCCCCATCCTCGGCGGCGGCGGCAACAACAACAATCAAGGCAAAGATATCCTCGCCCAGCTGCAGGGCCTGCTCCAGGGCCAGGGCGCCGACATCCTCACTCAGCTGCAGGGTCTGATCCAGGGCGGGGACGATGATGTTCTGGATGACATTGAGGACGCCATCAAGGATTTGCTTGAGGGCGGTAACCTGGGTGCTGGAGAGGGAGAGGGAGCGGGGGAGACGGCGACTGCTACTGAGGGAGAGGCTGTTGCTACGGAGACGGCGGCTGAGGGCGAGGCTGCTACCGAGACTGCGGCTGAGGGCGAGGCTGCTACCGAGACTGCGGCTGAGGGCGAGGCTGCTACCGAGACTGCGGCCGAGGGTGCCGTCACTGCCACGGAGACGGCCGCGGGGGCCGAGGCCACTGCGACCGAAGCTGTTGAAGAGGTTGCCACGGCCACCGAGGCGGTTGAGACCACGACTGAAGCCGCTGAAACAGAGGCCACGGCAACAGAGGCCGCTGGCACGGATGCTGCTGCCACCGCCACCGACACCGCCGCTGCAACCGCCACCGAAGCCGCCCAAGAAACCGCCGCTCCGGCCGCCAACGTCACTGCCCCCGCCGACGAGGCTGGCGCTGGCGAAGACAACGAGGAAGATGGAAATGGAAATGGACACGGCAAGGGCAATGGCAGGGGTAAGGGGCGCGGCAAGGGGAACGGCAGAGGCAACGGAAATGGCAGGGGCAAGGGTAACAACGGGAACGGAAATGGCAACGGGGCCGTGAATATCGGTGATCTGGAGGATATTCTGAAGCTCATCCAGGAGCAGCAAGGGGCTGCTTCCGCAGATGATACGGATGATGAGGATGATGCGGCGGGCAACAACCGCGGGAAGATTGTGATTGTGCCGCGGAGGTTCAGGCGTCGTGTTGCGCGCGGCAGGATGTAAGGAGGAGTATCGGAATCAGGCAGAGAGGGGTCATTAGGGTGGCTTGCTGCGTGGCCAGGCGCCATGTTGTATTGTTAGATTGCCTGATGGTTACGACAGAGGTTGCAGAAACAATGTTGGCTTCTATCATGCCAGTTTCGTCTGTGTCACAATACCAGAAGCAGGACCACGAAGAGATATCCGCGAGCTAAGGTTTCTCAAGATACGTAGGTAGGTACTCAGCATCATCGTGACATATATTACATCCCAGCAGCTCATCCTTACATTGTTATTTTCTTACCGCGGCCCATCCCGAACTTGTGTGCCCACAGGAGCCCAAAATTCTCTGGTCAAGTAGTGGAGGTCAAGAACACGGGAGCTTGCCCTGTGATGATGACTCCCGACTTGACCTGCTGCTTCTTGAAGTGGTCCTCGTCCGCTTCCACCGCTGTCCAACCCTTCGCGTTCACGATATCTTGAATAGTGAACGAGTCCCATGGGGAGCACTTCGTATGATGGATGCCTCCCTTTCTCTTGACCATCCCGGAGTTGACGACCGCCGTGATACGAACCTCCTCCAACCTTCGAACAAGATGGCGAACACTGAGGGTCGTCTTCTCCATCCAGTCTTCGACACCCGAGCCGTACCATACCTTCTGTGCAGCTTGCGGTGCACAGATCCAAGCATAGCACAGTCGCAGATCTGCTTTCAATCGCTTCCGTCTGAAGTGCATCTAGATTTCTCTGGATCGCACATGGCATCAATGGCCAACTTGAACCTTTTCGCCACTTCCTGCAGCTAGGTGAAACGCCCCTTCTCGATCTGTTCTGGAGTTTCCACGAGGTGTGATTAGCAAAATGTCAGAGCGGCAAAATACGTTTCACTTACTCAAAGCGCCCACAACCCGAAGTTGTTCAAAATTGTAAAAGTTTCTTACAAAGCTCAGATCATGAAATAACTCCGCCGCGGCATAGTTCTTCCTCATGGTAGTAGCGAAAAGGGACCAGATGGTGTGCTTGTAACGATCCTGGTAACCAAGGGTATATGTCATCCACAACCGTTGCATTTGCCCGAAATCTGTAACGCGTATAGCTTGGAGGGTCACTTACTGTACAAGATGCACGGGATTTACTTGAGCAGAAGGCCGTTGGTGGAGAGGAGGTGGAAAAACGCAGCCAGATGGTAGTGGTCCGGGGGGGGGCTGGTACAAAGGTTCGGTGCTGTGGTGTGTGTGGCAAGCCTGGCTATAATGCAGTACTTGCCAAGAGGCAGTAGAATTACCTGATTCAGCTGTTTCTGATGTGATTATAGTTGGTTCCTAGTAGAGTTGTTTTGTGATTGATGAAAGTTGTCCTGGGGCAGCAGGAGGCGGGTCACTCGCTTATATGGGTCACTCGCCTATAAGATATGTTGCGGGCCACCGCCCGGCCATCTGCAGACCGCCCGCGTTTCTGCCACCCACCTCTGCAGCCCACAGCTGGGCTGCAGCCTCCCACCTTTTCTCAGACCACCAGTCAATACACACGTATTTCACCAGCTTTGCCGCCGTGCCTCCCAACAACTATGTCGTCCAACTCGCCCAGCCTCATATCCGCGAAGGACACGAGAACTGCGCGCCTTGGACAATTGTCGAGTCGCTCAAGGCGGAACCGATTACGATCTCAGTGTCACAAGGCCTGCTAGCGCATAGATAGGGGGGCGGAGTTGTTGGGGCTCCCTCGTTTGTATCAGCAGTTGGAAAAGAAGGGTAACGTATATTGTTGGGAGGCACGGCGGCAAAGCTGGTGAGAACGTGTGTATTGGTTTGGTGGTGAGAGAAAAGGTGGGAGGCTGCAGCCCAGCTGGCTAGGCAATGGGTGGCAAAAACGCGGGCCGCCTACAGATGGCCGGGCGATGGCTCGCAACAATAGTCGTGTAGTCGGGCGGACGACTCGCACAGGTGGCGGAAGCTCATGGTGAGCATGTTGCGGACGTCGGCAATATCGTCGGCCATCCACTCCTTGCGCCCGAGCATCTCGGCTGCCTTGTCAAGGAGATCGGCGGGGACGGCGTTGCAGGACGGGGAGCAGCCTTTCCACACCCGCAGCTGGTTCTGGGCCAGCATGGAGCGGCACCAGAGATCATCCAACACCCGCCTCCTCGCATGCCTGATCAGCCCTTCAAAGGGGTTAGCATAGACAAAAAATGGCCCAGGAAACAACATGCTAAGCATCTCAAAATACTTCTCAAGCTCATGACCATAAAGATCATACCCCTCGCAGTCCTGCAGCGCCGGCCGGCCGTCCGGCCGTAACACTGCGTGGTCCACCAGCGCTGCGAGCGCTTGCTTGAGCCCCTCCACGCGTCCAAGGCGGAGAAGGGTCAAAGTCTTGTCGAGGAGGGCAGCTGGCGATGGCTCCTCGCGATCGTTTCCCAGTCTCCTGGCCAACCCCGTGGCTGGAACGGCTGGAATCTCGTGGTCACGGCGGTGGCGTGCATACTGCGGCGAGTGGTTGCCCTGACTGGCGCCTCAGACCCATGGCCGGATGTGCGGGAATTTTCCTTCGTTTGAATGCCCATTGTTGAGGCTTTTTCAAGGCGAGGTAAGGTTTTGGTGATGGTGTTGAAAGTTCAACTGCAAATTAAGTTACGTGACAAAGTTGCAAAACAGGAAAGGAAGAGAAGTGAAAGGCAAACGATGGTTCGTTAGATTTTATACCTTTCGGTACGCTTGGTGTGTTCAGGCCTCCATGTTCGGACTGATGTGTTCCTACAACCCCAGACTTCATCACCTGTATCCATAACACTGGACGGCTGACTTCAGGCTATAAAGCCGTGGAGAATGGAAGTGTTTGTTTACTTCTCCCACGTGGCACCTTAATTGAGCTCGAGCCGCTTGGACTTTGAAAGAACCTGTCCTTCAAAACCAGATCCTTGGTTCATCATGGTTCTATCTGCAAGATGCAGGATAAAGCCCACAGAATGAGATAGTGGGGTTCAGACTATCTGAGAGAGAGTGAGAGAACGTAGGCTTATAAGCCCACAAGCTAACAAAGAGAGGGGGAGCTTGCGTGGCCAAGGTGGGGACCACCACATTCTGACACTTCAGCACCAAAAGACTCACCCCCTTTTCTCTGCAACAATTCCCGCAGCCTGAGCCTTTTGTTCATTGCTAGTAATGCCAATGTTGTTCATAACCAACGACGCTCTTGACAGTTGAGGTCATGTGATGTTCTGTGTCACAGTGTGGCTTGTTTGACAACGTGATTGAAAGGTTGGAATGGCACCTCTCAACTTCCATGACTCAGCAACTGATAGGCTCAAAGCAAAGTCAGCTGTGCAGCGCGCGGGCCTAGCCACCTGTACCCTGGTGTTACACGGCCACAAAGCGGCCCCATTGAGATGATCTCAGATGGCGGCACAGGCGGCATCCAGATTCGCCAGATGGTGTCGAGCACCACCCGATCCGAGATTTCCCGGCAGTGTGACACCCAGAGCCACTGGTAACCACTGAAGACCTTGTTGAAGCCGGGTGACAGCCAATATACGCGGGATACAGAACACCATCCAGATTCTTAGTCTGGAATTCGACAACCACAGTTGTGACGTGGGACATCGGAAAACTTGGCATTACCAAAGCGTCGGATGATGAGGTAACCGGAAGAATGCTTGTTTCACAAGGTGTGTTGAGAACCAATGGCATTTCGGGAGCGAACAGCTGGAGTTGGTTGGCAAAGTGGTTGCAGTTGCGAAGTCTTTGAACTGTCACAAAAGCCAGGATTCAGAGACACAAGATCCTTGACAACAGAGAGCTGAAATATCCATTTTTGAAATCCAATAAACCAAGGCATGCTTTTCCCACAAAAAGCAAAGATCGGCACTGTCAAGCGCATTGTTGCAGCTGGCACTGTGTCTTTGACGGCTCGGCCTCCGGGTCTCTTTTGGCTTGACTACAATTTCCGCTGTTTGATGCGATGAGTGACAACATGAATCCGTACGGGCAAGAAATGTGGAAGTTCCGGTCTCAGAAATACGGATGTCGTGCCGGGTAAGCGCAGCAAGCTCAGGACCCAAAAATACAAAAAACACAGACTCTTGTCCGACGTCTTCCCCGCAGTTTTATTCCAGCATCCCTCCCTTGTTTCTTGACTGCCGTTGCCAAGGTCGACCAACACCTTGGCAGCATCTTGGCGACTCATGGGGACAGTCCCGGCGTCTTGGTTCACCTTCAATTGGCTTCCTGGAACATCTCGGCGGAACATTGACGCGGGACGCTGGCAAAGCGGCGTCCAGACCACAGACCCCAGTGTGAGTTGTCCGCCTGCCGCCTGCTGCTGACTTTGCTTGGCTGACCAACACTCTTCCGCTCGCACCAGCTTTCCAAGGGACCAAGAACATCATTCCGATATCATCGTTGCCGCAACACACGCCGCGAGACCCACCACAACTGCACAAGATCCCGTTCCGCCTGGGCACTGCGCCTTCGAGTCCGATCTCACAGTTCGAGGCTGAAGACCGTGTGATGTTATAAGAAACGCGACTGACCACAGTTTGAAGAACCGTTACATTGGTTCCGGCACACCTCCAGACACCGCGCTGCTGACCCTCGATGCACCCGCAACCACAGCGCCCATTCCGCCATCGACAACACCCCTGACACGGCGAACCATACTGTCACTACCCCAAAACCCCAATATGTCTTCCCCAGCAAACGCAGCGGTGAGAGAGCGCCGCCGCAAGTCCTCGCCCCGCCAACTGGCCCGGATCAACGTCATCCAGGCCCTGACGGCCGCCGAGTACTCGCGCCGCCAATTCATCCTGAACTTTGCCGCCAGCAGGCACTTTGAGCTGCTTCTCCCCGGCAAAAAGGCCGACGCTGTCAAGGCCGCTGAGGAATGGGTCTCGGCCTCGTTCGCCAAGCAGGGCTACCACCATGTCGACGCTGAGTTCTACAAGTACACTGTTGACTCGCAGTTGTGGTCGACATACGGTGCGTCCCCCTCCTCAATCTTTCTTTGCGCATGCGGAAGCTAACATCTTCACAGTCGAAAACGAAGTAGACTTCCCCTTCTCCTTCATGCAAGAATGCGCCGATATCTCAGTCGACACCAAGCGCAAAAGCGAGGCCTTCAGCGCCACGGAAGAGATTGATATCCGAGACGGCGAGATCCTTGATCTGACAAAGTCAAGCACGTCATCCTCCCGCGGATCCCAAGCTCCCCCCTCTCCGACTCAACAAACCACACGGCAGCGATCGACCAGGAACCGGGAATCAATTATTCCCGAGTCGTTTCAGCGACGCAGTCAGACTTTCAACACCATCGAATATGGGGAGACCCCGAAGCCAAAGGGCTCGCTTTTGAAGCGTCTCAGTCGCACTTGGTCTCGCAGGAAGTCTGCTGAGACGTGATGGAGTTTTCTGGGCATGCAATTCCCTTAGTTTTACTCCTCTTTGCAGACGGACGGAGAACCTGTCCCAATACTCGACCCCACTCAAGAGCATCAAGACACACACTTCACGGATCACAACAGCCCCCCTGGCCTTAAAAGAGGCCGCCAACAACCACCCAAAACGCACTAATCACAACCGCCCCAAACTCACCAATCCCATCGCCCGTCACCGCCACTCCTCGCTGGATTTGATATGATAAGTCAAGTCGGGGGAAGAGATCAAACCATGCACAAGCGCGCGTCATCCCCGACCCCGACCGGCGCTGCGACGGCTTCCGACTCCAGACCAAGCCAAGAAACCACCGGGTCACACAGCGTCCCTGCACTGCCACGTCTGAACAGGAAAAGCCTCCCAGCCGTCGGCAGGCCACATGGAGAGCTGGCCAGAGGCGGTGATGATCGCTCGCTTGGCTGGACTTGGCTGCCCTTGACTAAGTCTTGGCTTCGTCCGGGGATTGGACCATGGGGGCTCTTGGCTTGCGTCGCGGAACACAGGCCCATGTGCCGGGCTGGGGTTGATGGTGCTTGTTTGTCTTGGCTGGCGGGGGTGTTGGGTTGGGGTTGGATGGGGGTTTGGGTGTTGTTTCTTTGGTGGCCCGGGAGTTGTTTGTGTTTCCTCCGGTTGAGGTATGTTACCTGGAAGTATGGATAACAATTAATTATGAGTTGAGTATGGAGTTTGCGCCCTCCATTTTGGCCATGATGTGACGTCTATGAGAACTGGGGAAAATGAACCACCGAGTCCTCCATTTTGTCAGCACGGCGGGCAGAGCTGAGAAACTGCCCCTGTCTCACTGCGTTATGTCAACCCGAATTTCCCCTTTTGGGCTCCCGCTGCGCATCAATGTTGCGGAATTGTTGCACAAATTTCCAAGATCTTGATCAGAGACAAGGTCGATCCGGGAACTTTTATTTTAAGCATGACTTTGTTCGCTAACAAGTCTCAGTTGTTCGAGCCCGTGCTAAGTCATCCAGCCACGAATGTGGACATTGTGGTTTAACTTGATTGACAATGGGCCAAAGGTTATGGGTCTTACCCGATATTTCAAAACCCTGTGTGGTTGAGACAAGCTTCGAACCTCGGCCAGAACCGGGAACTTGTCACTTCAATTCCAATTTCCAGGTTTTTCCTCCGCTCTTCCAAGCTTGCCTTTCCCGTGGCCCCGAACCGCCTCACACGCCGTTCATGGCAAGCCAACCGCCGGAAAGCCACCATCGGTGGGCTCTTCCGAAGCTTTCCCGAGAACCCGGAGGTCACTTCCGAGTGACAGTACCAAGCCGGCAAAACATCGCGAAATATGGCACCGCAAGGAGCCCCGGGCCGGTTGTCCGTCTGCCGTCTCCACTTTCAACGTCAGCTTTCTCCGTGTAAGTGGATGACAAATACAACACACCACTGATTGCAGCTGGTAGCGACACGATGCCAGGCGTAATAGAAGGCTGAAGAACACCAACGTTCGTTGCCAAGGCATGAGAACCGGGACGCGAACCTGGACATGCAGAGCAATGACTCCTCGCCGTCGAGCCGCGAGAGATGAACATGAGGCCATCGCTAAGTCCATGGCTTAACTCCCTCTTCACCGGTCAGACACGGGTCGACACGATACCGATGATGGATTGATGAAGATATATTATGGTGTTGCCCGCCGTCGACGACACCGAGAATCAACCAACAACCGAACAGACAATCAAGGGTCAAGTGTCAACTTCACAAAGCTTCCACCCCAACAACTTCCACTAACCCAACCACCATCATGACCGTCTACGTCGTCACCGGCACCCGCACCGGCATTGGCCTCGAATACGTCCGCCAAATCTCCGCCTCCCCGGCCAACACCGTTTTCGCGCTGGTCCGCTCCGTCACCGATGGCAGCGACATCTCCGCCCTGCAACACATCCAATCCACCGCCCCTGGAAAAGTCCACATCCTCCCATGCGACGTCTCCTCCCCGGATTCCATCTCCGCCCTCCCCTCCCTCCTCACCACCACCCACCCCAACCTCACCATCGACGTCCTCCTCAACAACGCCGCCATCCTGCACACCCGCACCGAAACCGCCCTCACCCTCACCCCCGCCACCCTCCTTTCCCACATCCAAACCAACGTCCTCGGCCCCGCCCTCCTCCTCCAATCCCTCCTTCCCCTCCTCTCCCCCACCGCCCGCGTAGTTAACATCACCTCGGGCATCGCCTCTCTGACCATGGTCCTCGACGGCCGCATCAACGCCGAGATCACCCCCTACAGCATCAGCAAAACGGCGCTGAACATGCTGACTGTGCACCAGGCGCGGCAGATTCGGGAGGGCGGGGTGGAGGGGAGGGAGGGGATGGTGGTGGTTTGTATGGATCCGGGGCATGTGAAGACCGTTATGGGTGGGGAGGGGGCGAGTGTGGAGGTGGGGGATAGTGCAAGGGGGGTTTTGAAGGTGGTGGAGGGGTTGAGGAGGGAGGATAATGGGAGGTTTTTGTTTTATAAGGGGGAGGGGTTGGAGTGGTGAGTGGAGAGGGATTGGGAGGGGGGGGTGTGGAGGAGGGGGGGGTTGGGCTGGACTGGCAGAGGGAGAGGGTTGCTGGACGGATTTAATGAGGGTGATGTTTGGGAGGGGAGGACTGGGGACACGGAGGCGTGCCGGAAAATGGGGTTGGATAGAGAGGTGGAAAGAAAGCTGCAAACATTAGCTTTAGATTCAGGATATAGCAGCCGTTGCCTACAATGAACCTTATCTAAAGAGAAACGGGGGCTTTTGATGTGGTGAACTGCGACACTTCGATCTCAGTGGCGCTGCCAGGACTGGTCGACCAGACCAGTTGAGCCACCCAACGAGACACGCTCCAACACGCAAATAAAGGTTGGACTGTATCCTTCCAGACCATACACCTGCCAGTCACTTGCGTCTACAACTTCAACTTCAAGGGCCTTGATGGTTGATTGAGAAGCCTTCTTGTCGACCAATTTCTCGTCTCCAAGGTATTTAACGTTTCGCAAGGTGGGGATAGGGCGCACTCCGGGCAGGTCGCCTAGGTTGTTGCCGAGAATAGCTTCACGCGTCACGAAAAGGTGTGAAATGTGGATCTTAGCGCTCATGCTAAAGCCAACCCTGTTGTGAACTAGGTGACTAATTAGTCTGGGCTCTCCCTGATATATCCCCAGTAGAGAGCTGGAGGGGAGCTGAGGGACGATCACAGGCCTACAAACATCGACAACCGAAGCACTATAGAAGCCGGAGAGTGGCGGAATCGAGCGATGCGCGACGCTACGCCAGGAGGCGCCGCGCGGCGTGGCGCGCCGCGAAGCCCTGGAACCGAAGCTGAAGACGCGATCATGGTCGTGCCAGGAGAAGAAAATGATACCGGCACGCAGAAACGCATCGTAGACGAAGCGCCTGCCCAACCACCCTCACCGAAACGTCCGAGCCGTGCCTCAAAACCGAGTATGAAGCTGCGCGAAGCCATGCAATCGACTGAGGGTGCGACCACCACATCGAAGCGAGTCACGAGCGAGGGCATGCGGGCCACTGCGACGAGAGGAATACGCATGACAGGGGGCGAGAGTGGGTTGTACGACCGGGCGGAGACTGGGAAGTCATCGCTACAGGTACTCCTGGAGGCAATCAGCGAACTACGCAACGTCGTCGACAGGCAGCAAAAGACAATCGAAGAATTGCGTCGCCAGTCCCAGGAACACCAACGCCAATCTCAAGAACGCTAGCACCAGATGGAAAGTACACTCCTGGACACCAAGGCCCAACTGTCAGAAGAACTGAGGAAAGCCCGAGAGCAAATCGATGCGTTGGTACGTAACCAAAGCGTCACGGCCGCGTCCCAACTAAGCCTAAGGGCATCCTACGCCGATGTCGCCCGTACACCGCCGACGAGCCAGCCAAGCGGGATACGCACCCTCTCCACCTCGAATACGACACTATCGACATATACGGACACTCTGTTCTGTACAGTTGATACATCCAGGGTAGAAGAAGGGGAAAAGGGCAAAGTTCAAGTGGCGGATATCAGGAAGGCAATCGAGAAGGAAGTCCGAACGTAAGAGGATAAGGGATACTAGCGCTGTATAGTAGTAGTGAAGGAAGCCCGCAACCCGGAACGGGCTAGAGTAGTCTGCAGGAACGAAAGTGAGGTCCAGCTCGTCAAGGAAGCGGCGCAAAAGATCACTATCCCAGGGGTACGGGTGCTGAGAGATCAGCTATACCTAGTTAGAGTGGATAACGCCAACCGGATAGCTGTTCTTGATGTGGATGGAAATGTCCTGTCAGAAGCAGCGGAAGTCCTTAGGACAGAGAATGAAGTCAATATCGCAAAGATTTCCTGGCTCAGTAGGAAGGACACGGGCAAAGCTTACGGCTCGATGGTCGTCTACGTGACCAAGGGCAGCGAGGCAAGACGACTCCTGGATGGCCACTACTTCCACTTGGCCGGGGAATCAGCCTATACGAGCGTGTTCGCGCCCTGGGAGGACCTAATCCAGTGCTATAACTGTCAAGAAATGGGCTACAAGGCCTACTTATACAAGAAACCGCAGGTCTGTGCAAAGTGTGCGGGACAAGGCCACTATTATAAGACATGTCAAGCCGTAGTACCAAAGTATGTACTATATAGCGGACTATACGAATCGTTCAACAGGAACTGCCGGGTACGCCGACTGTATAAGGATGTATAAGACGCTCCAGATCCTGTAACTTAATGTCTACAAACGAAGCGAGGTACAGCAGAGCCTGCTAAACGACGAGGGACTTAGAGACTACGCAGTGCTAGTGATCTCGGAGCTATACGCAAGAACGATAGACGACTCGGTAGTAACAGTTCCGTTAGGTCACTACAACTAGACGAAACTAATACCAACAACAAGGAGGGACACGGTCTGGCCGATCCGGAGCATGCTCTAGGTACGAAGCGACCTCGAGGTCGAGCAAATTCCTATATTATCAGCAGACCTCACTACAGCGAAGATCCGCCTCGAGGGTCGGATGCAGTTGGTTCGCACCCCCGTACAGGGGACGGGATCCTGGCGCCGAAAATGCATCTCCATCGCAAATGCGCGGGACGTGTTCTGGAGGACTCGATGGGTGTGAACGAAGTAGAATGGGCGACGCCTTCCGGCCTCCGTCGCCGGCGCCGTTTGTGGGGCAGGCGCAGCGGCTCTCTCGGCAGGTCGCTCTACATTGGGATGCCCCAAAACAGGACTTGGCCTTCTTTCGCGGAAGGGGCAAGTGGGCGTTGAGAGTACCCTAGCCGATCCCTCGCAATACACTCGCAACGTCATGAGACTCCTTTCAGGACAATCGACCAAGGTAACAGAGCTACAGAACAAAAAGATGTAAGCCTCTGCAATGCGCTCTGTCTCCGCTGGTTGCCCTCCACCTGTCCATCTCCACTGGGCGTCACACTTTCGCGAAATCCTACTCGGCCTCCCGGCGGTCTTCAGCCAGACGCCGTTCTAACTCAACAGTCACACGCCGCTCCAACTCAGCGTCCATACGCCGCTCCATGCCGAGGCGCTCCTCGTTGCGCGCTTCAGCCAGACGCCGCTCCAACTCAACAGCCATACGATGCTCGGTCTCAATGCGCTCTTCGGCCACACGTCGCTCGGCTTCAATGCGCTCCTCGTTGCGCGCTTCAGCTACACGTCGCTCAGCCTCGTTGCGCTCTTCAGCCACACGTCGCTCGGCTTCAATGCACCCCTCGTTGCGCGCTTCAGCCACACGTCGCTCCGCTTCCTCGTAGGGGTCTTCCGCCTCATCACCAACTTCTGTGGTAAACTTGGACGGGTTGTGTAGAGCGCGAGCCTTGCGGAAGATAGCTGTCAGAACCACCGGGTCTCCGGGCCGCAATCGCGGGTGGAAATTAGGCCCTATTGGGCACAGCCCCCAGTCCAAATCCCCTCTTCTGGGGACAGGACAGAAGATCATCAATCAATGGAGAGATCATCGGTTGAAGCCATCGCGAGAGCCATCTTTTGCAGTCTATTTTGCTCCATCTTCTGGTGACCCATCACTCCCGACCAGCCACCCTGCTGTTCCAACAGCTGGCACCTCAATTGAATCTCGGTGTGTGGGTTAGGCCATGGGTATGATTGCACCACTGCGCTGGACCTTGGATGACAACCTCTGCCGCCCCGGCGCGCCTGCACCAGGGACAAGCGAGAGTGTTCTTAAATGTACCGTCGACAAGATGGGTGTCTTGGAAGTGCCGTGTAAGGGCAGAGCGTGTTTTAAACCGTCTGAAGCAGGCGAAACAGCAGGAATTTCTTTGCAATTCAGAGGATGCCGCTGCCTCTGGAGCCCTCTGACGAGCTGTAGTTACGGTAGACGACAGGTATAGCAGTTGCGCATCGACATACTGCTCAGTAACGTGTCAAGGACGTGGACGCTGTAGGAGATCGCTGAGGGATTTGTAGCTGACATCCAAATCTAAGGCGTCCATCTGTATCGGCCGGGTGATCACCAGGCTTGCCGAATCGAGGAGGGGAAACGGCACGAGAGTGGTAGAGTGCGCGACGCTATTGACAGGCGGTAGAGCATACACCTAGTCAGACCTTGGCCTCCTATCTGCTAATGAATGCAGCTACTTACGATGTGTTCTTCCTGTATTTGACGGTCTTCTCGGCCTCCTTGATCTTGCTCCGATCAATTCTGTGTGTGACAACGGGCTTCACCCGGGTCGGATCATCGGGATCGCGCACGATGGATATGGTGAACTGCTTGGACAGCATATCTTCAAGGCACCCTGGACGGAAACCGCCGGTACCCAGTTGAAGGACCGCGTGGTGGACCGAGACCCTCGTAAGTGGCGTAGCGGGTATATCATCAGCACTCTGGTACAGCGCTGTAAGAACGACGACAATATCTGCTGCTGTTGCCTCGACCTTCTCGTACGACGAGCTGATCTCCAGCCCGAGTCTTGGGGTCAGTGTCTGGAGAATCCACTAGCCAGTCACTGGTCAGTAAAGTATACCAGTAGTAGAAACGTAGAATAGGAAGAGGGGAGGCGCAGAGGAAGTATCATCATGCCAGGTAATCCAAGTTCTGTACAAAGGGAGGGAACTGATGGAGTCGTTTCAGCCGCACATGCCCTGACAATTGAATAGGCGGGTCCCTCGCGTTTCTCGCCTTCTTGCTCCCACTTCAGCACAAGCCGGCTAGCCTTCTAGGCTTGGTCATTCCTTCGCAGTGCGGCCCGCTCAACATGGAGGACGTTGAAATCGGCCGCTGCGACGAGCCTCGGCCAAAACTCAATGACGCTATAAGTGGCGTTGACCGTGCGGATCATGGCGCGCTTCTCAGGCCCTAGCACGACACGTTCCTTGTAGGAGCTTTCCACATATTTGTGTAGAAAGGTCCGGACCGGTGCCAGAACGTTCGGGTTTGATGGATCCCGGGCGAAGTCCACCCAGAAGCGGCAGGAGTCGAAACCACCACAGCTTCACTTAGTCAGCATCAGTTTAGGACCCAGTACTAAATAGTGGGCGCCGGACCCGTGGCTCTAGTGGGCGCCCTAAATTTAGGACTCGATGGTGAGCTGCATACATCCGGAGAGCGCCATACCTGTCCATTTCACCTTCGTTCTTTCTAGTAAGTTCACAATAACTTCAAAAAATGACGGAAATTAGTAACACATCAGCACATTTGTTCCAGGCTTTATGTCAAGATTTGTTTGGGTTAATGAAGCCTGGGAAGGAGGGGAAGAAGACATACTCGGTCCAGGCTACCCATATTCTATCGCGCTCCACCTTGTGCCTGGAGCAACGAAGGGCGGCGGACTGGGCCCGAAGGATGTGTGCTCCACAGGTGGGCCGGGGACCGCCGTAGAGTAGGAAAGGCGACCGCTCGGCAACTGTCGTCGGCCTGTTTCTGGCGGGCCACCTGCCTGATCCTTCGCTTTTGAGAGGGAGAAGAGAAGCGTAGTGATTGTGGTAGTGGTGGTGAGGGCGAGGGCGAGGGTTATTCGCAACGGCAGGCTGGCAAGTTGGTATTTATGAATTCCAGGGCATGTATGCAGTGTTTGTTTCTCGAGGCTTTGATAACGGAAATAGGGACCATATAGTCAAAGATTCATGGCAATACCAGAAAGTGTAAGGGCTTAAGGCTCTGCGGCGAATGGTTCTTGTCAGGACGTTTAATTCCAGCTAAGCGCCTAGTGAAATAATCTCGTATCACTCGCTGGGTGGTAAAGAGTTGTAGTGCCAGAGAAGTCCCGCGTGCCGATTATGACTATCGAGAACTACGTCCATATATTGAAACGCCATTGGTGTGACGGCAGCCATGACTCCACATGAAGGTTACGGATTGCTTGACCTCGTCAGTACTTTCGTTTCCTACCACCATTCCTTTGTTCTCCTGGCCACATGGTGGTAAGTCTTGTAATCGAATACGCCCGCAGCCCCAAATCGTTGCCGTCATCGCCGTTGTAAAATCAAGGCCGAGGAGACAGCCGAGAAGGAAGAGGAGAAACCCGAGGATACGAGTTGGGGCACTCAACTGATTCCGATTCAGAGACAGGGTTGCTTAGCTTGCTCTTCTGCGGCGGTCGGAGCGGATAGCCGGACCAAGGAGTGGCTCCGGACGTCAGTCAGTCCAGCGGCCAGCAACAAGTGTCACGGCGGTCCACGCCGTGCCTGTCAGAACCCACAAGTGGAGCGTGCTGCACGGAACACTGTGGGTTGAAGATCTTGCACCTCGCTGTCGTCAGACCTGTATGTAGCTCTTCGAGCTATGTCTTGACTATCAAGCCTGCCCGTACCGACGGAATAGAGCCCGAGACTGTAGCTTAGCCTGAATACACTGTCATTGAACTACCTGCCTGTCCTGCCCGTGACAACAAGCTTGGTTCATGCGTCAGGGCGTTGACGGAGTAACTTACCCTCCTGCTTGAGGACGGACGGCTATCTTGTTCTCAGCATTGGCGGCAACGTCGAGGGCGGCGTACTTCTTGGCTAGCGATTTGAGCAGTTCTTCGCCAGTTTGCCACGGCCAATTGGCCGGGTTCGGATCCGAGTAGACCTTGTCGACGCCGAACATGATACCGTCCTGGGCCGCGCCCCGGATGAACTGCAGGGCGTACTCAATCTTCGAGGCTTCAGTCGGGAAGCGTGACGGGACGTTACGCCACGGTAGACCACCGCGGAACTCGGAGGTGCGCGCGGCCACGTCGGTCTTCTCGCCCGTAAAATAGGGCGGCTGGATGACCGCGCGCGAATTGAGGCCGCCGTCGTCAGTGGTGTTGTCGGTTGCGGCGCCGCCCGCGGTGGTGAGGTTGGACGTAGCGGTCTGAAGCGAGGCTATCGCGGTCTTCAAGTCGTTGATCTCAATGTTTTTATGGCTATCTGGAGCCTGATATGGAGGGGCAGCCCCGCCTTTGTAGCAAAAGGTTAAATTATACAGAGGGAGACACAGAGAAGAGCGGTGGGTTGAAGCATGCTACAAACAACTAAACCTGTTCCTCCAAATGTCCCTATTTCTCTATAGGCCGCCAAATCTCCGCGAGCGCTACTCGGCCTCCAACCGGCCCTCGGGCACGCGCCGCTCCGTCTCAATGCGCGCCTCAGCCACACGCCGCTCCATCTCGGCCACACGCCGCTCCATCTCGGCCACACGCCACTCCATCTCAGTGCGCTCTTTGTTCGCCGTAGCCAGGCGCCGCTCAATCTCGATCCGCTCTTCGGTTAAACGCCGCTCGATCTCGATCCGCTCTTCGGTTAAACGCCGCTCCATCTCAGTGCGCTCTTTGTTCGCCGTAGCCAGGCGCCACTCCATCTCCTCGTATGGGTTTTCCTCCTCGTCGCCAACCTCCGTTGTGAACTCTGTCGGGCTGTGCAGATGGCGAGCCCTACGGAAGATGGCCCTAAGTCGCTCATATGTGAGAGCGATCGTGGGGTTTCTATTGAAAGGTTAGGACTATTGCATTACCTGATACGGAGCAACAACAAACCTTGTGATCCCAGCAGCCACTTCAGCGGTCGAGGGGCGACAAAGCGCTGCCGGCATACCGAGCGCCAGACCGACAAAGTCGGAAAGATAGAGAGCGAGTTGGCCGGCGGGTTGTTGATCAAGATCATCGTCGTAGAAGAGATCGGAATGTTGGACCCAGGAGCTTGAGGAATCGTCTGCAGCCAAGAGGCTGACCCATGCCTTCCTCATGCCGGGGTATTGAAGATCGATGATGAGAGCGACTTGAATCTTGCCGTCCGACAAATTGATGTATTGGCGCGCCTTCCTCTCCACATGTTGACGTGTCTCGCTCTACGAGACCTCGCAAACCAGAGAAGGTAGAGTACCAGCCTGGCCAAATGAAACATCGGCTTGCTTAAGCAGTTTGTTCTCGTGGCAGACGGAAGCTGTGCCTTGTTCCTTGGCGGACCGTATCAAATCGCGGATCATAGCATCCTGGGTAGCGACAACCAACTTCCCAAGAGAAGCCTTGAGGTAGTCGCGGAGACCGGTTTGAACCTGATAATGAAACGGGGACTCGCCTATGATATCAAGATATACCGTCTCGGATTCGTAATCGTATTCGAATCGTCGGATTTTCGGTTGGTCGAGTTCGACCAGCCGGGCATCTAGCTGCTTGGAAAAATCGACCACTTGGCTCGCCTGCCAGTGGAAGCCGAGAACTGACTTGCCGGCGTAATCGCGATCGTGCGCGCTGAGGTCCTGACGAGTATTTACGATATAGTCAATGATCTCTTCAATCGTGGAGAAGTCTCGCACCACCTGCGAGTGCGACGCGTCAGCAGGCTGCCATCGGCGTAAGAGAGGGAGAGAGAGAGGTGAAGGAAGTACAGGCTCAACACGATGCTCGCTACCAGACGAAGCGGCCGGCACCAGGAACGCCGGCACCGGAAAGGCCGGCACAGCAGATAGGTTTTGCGACGCCATTGCTGGTGCAGGCAACATCGCAATTGTTGAGGAGAGGAGAAGAATGGTTAAAATGGATAGGCAGTGAAGAAAGAGCATGCTTGCCAGGTTCAAAGCACCTTGTTCACACGCGTTTCGTGCCCAAATACGTCATACATGGTCCGAGCGCGCCGTTGGTGCCACAAAAGCCACAAACCATCTTTTGGGCAACTACTGTCACAGCTAGGTGCCGCTCAGGAAACCTCAAAAGTCCTCTCCTTTTCAGTCATAGAAGAGCCCTCCTGCGGCAACGTCAGAAGCACGCATACACTGCAAGCCCTACTGCCTCAGGTGCACAGATCACCAACTCGTTCATACCTGCAGATGCGTCGTGTCAGCTCGTTGGCCACGATTCATTCGAGTTCCAGGTTGCCCTGCAGGTCTGACTCTGCGTGGAACGAGACCAAGCCCTATCGACAATATGTGCAGGAGCAGGTTCTTCTCATGCTGCATCCCCTTTTTGACATGTCAGATTTCACCAGTGCACATGGCTCTCCTGGAGGTGAGGACCCGGGCTCCAGCCGGTCCAAGGTCGGGGGCTAATTGATGCCTTCGCTACCAAGTTGCCGGGTCAACTGGTGAAGGCCGACCAATGCAAATTGAAGTACGGAGTAAGCACAAGGTCGAACTTCTCACCGGCACCTTCCGCACATTCAAGAACGCATTGCGGTGCTGCCGGCGGCTGGCACCTGACCACGCCATCCCCAATTGGGCTAGTGTGGCGCTGGATAGCATGGGTGCTGGGCCCATTTGTCAATCAAATGTATCAGCCTCGGCCCACTGCAGCAAAAAAAGATGCACTAAAGTTCAAACTCCAACCCCTCTCACGACTGACTGTATGAACCCAGGGCAGGCTTCTTCCCCGGTCTCCACCGACAGTCCAAACCAACATCACCCCCGCAAAATGGAGCCCGAAACGCTTGACATCGTCATCGTGGGCGCCGGCCTCAGCGGCATCAACACGGCCTACCGCGTGCAGACCGAGCTGCCACACCGCAGCTATGCCATCCTCGAGGGTCGCAGCGAGATGGGCGGCACGTGGGCCTTCTGGAAGTACCCGGGCATTCGTACCGATAGCTCCATGGGCCTGTTCGGCTTCCCCTGGCGGCCCTGGCCCCACGTCTCTAACATGGCCTCCGGGCCCGAGATCAAGGCCTATATGGAGGACTGCGCCGCCGCCGAGGGCATCGACAAGAAGATCCGCTACGGTCACCGGGTGGTTTCCTCGACCTGGAGCAGCGAGGAGCAGCGCTGGACGCTGCACGCCGAGGTGACGCGGGAGGATAGAACGGTCGAGAAGAAGGTGTTCAAGGCGTGGTGGATCATCAACGCCAGTGGGTACTACAGCTACGAGAAGCCGATGCCTGCGGTGATTCCGGGGATTGAGGGGTTCGGCGGGGAGGTCATCCACCCTCAGTTCTGGGACGATAGCGTAACCTGCGCCGGCAAGAACGTCGTCATCATCGGATCAGGCGCCACCGCGGTCACGCTGCTCCCCGCCATCGCAAAGACCGCCAAGAGCACCACCATGCTGCAGCGGACGCCGTCATACGTCTTCAACATGCCCAAGGACGACCGCCTTGCCATGTTCCTCATGAAGTTCCTCCCGTTTTCCTGGGCCCGGATGATCAATTGGTGGCAGCGGATGTTCATCGAGACAATCTTCGTCCACATCATGCTCGGATTCCCCAACTTCAGCAAGCGCTTCGTCATCGGCGAGATGCGGAAGGCCCTCCCCAAAGGCTTTGACGTTGACAAGCACTTCACCCCGTGGTACGGCCCTTTTGAGCAACGCCTCTGCTTCTGCCCGGAAAACGACTTCTTCCAGGCCCTGCACCGCCCCAACTGCCGCATCGTGACCGACCACATCGATACCGTCACCGAGACCGGCATCCGGCTCAAGTCGGGTGAGACCCTGGAAGCTGATATGATCATCACCGCCACCGGCCTGTACTTCAGCCTGCTCGAGGGCGTGTCCGTGACTGTGGACGGCAACTCCATCACTGATACCCTCGGCAAGCGCTACATATGGAACGGCTGCATGCTCGAGGGTCTGCCCAATTCGGGCCTCATCAGTGGATACACGGCGGCGACATGGACGCCGGGGGCTGATGTGCGCGTGCGCCAGGTGATCAAGGTGATTAAGGACATGGAGAAGAGTGGCGCGACGGCGGCGGTGCCGACTGTTGGTCCCAAGGAGAGGCCGGGGATGCCGGCGCTGCCGGGGATTGGGTTGAGCTCGACGTATGTGGTTACGGCGCATGAGCGCATTCCGAAGGTGTCGGGGACGGCGCCGTGGGTCAATGGGTCGAGCTGGGCGTCGGATGTGTGGCGGTTGCTGACGAGTAATGTGAGGACGGGGATGAAGTATACGTTTGCGGAGAAAAAGAAGAGTGTTTGAGGAAGATGCTGGCTGGTACCCAATGGATTGGTTGTGTGGTTGTGTATATTGCCCTGCAGGCATTTCTTTCGTAGGTTTCGTTCCC
The DNA here is from genome assembly GCA_004802645.1 of Amesomyces nigricolor. Taxonomy (NCBI): domain Eukaryota; kingdom Fungi; phylum Ascomycota; class Sordariomycetes; order Sordariales; family Chaetomiaceae; genus Amesomyces; species Amesomyces nigricolor. The sequence continues at coordinate 399,037 of SRKS01000008.1, read as the reverse complement.
GTCTTTCCTAGCAACCAAGCGAGCGGGCCTGTAATTAGATATCGAGTTTTGATGCGTATATTGATCACGGAATCGTAACGTCCTGGCAGCCAGTTCCACCACCCTTATGTCTTTTACCTTTATTCTCTGTGCTACTGGGAAGCAAGTAAAGCTTGAAGACGGCATCTGACACTCGCGGCAAAAAAAGGCAACAAGCTAGACTTAAGAGTTGTCGACTATTGTCATTTTTCACCACCCTCCTTTTGCCTTAAAACTGCAAGGAATTGGTCTAGGCAATTCCATTCCAATGTCCAATGAAGACAAAACCGTGATCACATGTCAAACACCCACCCCTGCTCATCATTCCTTTCAGCTGAGACATATTTCCTCATCAACACCTCCATCTTTTTTAGCCTCAACCACGCTTGATCCCTCTGACGAACATCCGACCCTTCACATTTTCTTTGCCTTCCATTATCGCGGATACAAACTCCGCACATATCATCAAAATGCAGGCGCCCATGTGCCGCGACTGCTTCACCGGCACCCTCCGGGGCGACGTAACCCCAACCGGCACCGAAGAAACCATCCATGGCATCCCGACTTACGTCGCGCAACCACCGCCCGGCGTCCAGCCCTCTGGAACCGTCGTTCTCATAACCGACGCCATCGGCTGGAAACTGCTCAACACCCGCGCCCTCGCTGACGCCTACGCCCAGCGCGTCCCCTGTACCGTCTACGTCCCCGACTTCATGAACGGTCCGCCTCCCCTCCCACCCCCCATCCCCCCCACTAACCAACTTCCCCAAATACAGGCCATGCAATCCCCGAACGCGTCCTCTTCCTCACCGAAGCCCATCCCGCCCCTATCACCTCCCTCTTCTCCCGCCTCCGCAGTATTTTTACCAAATTCCTAACCACCCTCTCCCTCCTCCCCCTTCTCCTCCCCTTCGCCTACCACACCCGCTTCTCCCTCACCCACCCACGCATCTTGTCCTTCCTCACCGCCCTCCGCACCACCACCTCCCCCAACCAAGCCACCGCCAAAATCGGCATCGCAGGCTTCTGCTGGGGCGGACTGCATGCCGTGCGTCTGACTCATGACGTGGCAACGAATAAGGTGCGGGTCGAAGGGGTGGAGGTTCCGTTGGTGGATTGTGCTTTTACCGCGCACCCGAGCTTGTTGTCGTTGCCGGGGGATATACTGAAGGTGGACAGGCCGTTGAGTGTGGCGAATGGGGATGATGATGAGTGGATGGGGCGGGAGAAGATGGGGGGGTTGGTGAGGGTTTTGGAGGGGAAGAATGGAGAGAGGGAGGGGGAGTGGTATGAGGCGGTGGTGTATCCGGGGGCGAAGCATGGGTTTGCAGTGAGGGGGGATCGGGCGGATCCGAGGCAGAGGGAGAGGGGGGAGGAGAGTGAGGAGCAGGCTGTGAGGTGGTTTCGGAGGTGGTTTGGGATGTAAGGGGGAAAGAAGGTGAAAGAGGGTAAAAGAGGGATTTTCCCGCTTGCGACAAGGCGGGTTTGGTGTTTCTTAATTGGCCATAAGTCTCTCAGCTTAGCGTATCCAAGAGAGAAAATCCATGTTGGATTAAGATCACAAAACTCGTTATTTGGGCACAGCATAGCATCGGCCTGTGACTCCCCAGCACCACCACCTTGAGATTGCACATACAGTACACAAACATTTACAACATGAGAGCCATCATGGCTCTGCGTCCCAAGCCAGACCACGCAGCCGATATCTCGCGCTGGCAGTTGTCTCCCTCCTGTTCTCACTCTTACTCGATACCTTTGCCTCCTCATCCGCACTCGCCGTATTTTCCGCCCCTGCCCCCGGACCCTCATCAACCACAGCCCGCAAACCACCACTGCCACCCGCCGAAAAAGCCGGCTTCTCCGGCAACAAATTCCCCTCCCTCGCCTCCATCTCCAGCAACCCCATTTTATAAAACCCCTCCAGACACGTATGCGGCCCCATCCCCACCGGCCACTCCCCCGCCGCATCCACCGCGCCCCCAGCCCCATCCGCCAAATTATACGGCACAAACACCGGTATATCATCCACGCACCTCTCATCCAACACGGGCTGCAGCCATCCCGCCCTACCCCCACCACCCTCTCCCTTACCCCCCTTCCCCTTTGCCCCCGACCCCGGTGCCTCATCCGTCAACGGCACCACTCCCCTCGCCACCCTCTCCGTTCGATTCAGCGGCCTTGCCCAGTCATCCTCGCCCGCCAGATCCCCGCGGATAAGCATCGGCCCGCCGCGGAAGAGCAAGCGTAGGCGAGCCAGGGTGCGCGCAACGACATGCCGGGGGAGGGAGAGCGTCGCGGTGGGGAGGATGCCTGTCGCGATGTGTAAGGGCTGGCTGGGGTCGATGAGGCAGGACAAGATTGAGGTGGTGGGGTCGTTGAAGTGGGCGAGGGTGTAGGCGGAGGGGGTGGAGTGGGCGCTGGGGGAGGGGTGGTGAGGGCGGAGGAAGAGGCGGTGGGAGGAGGGCGGGGAGAAGGTGTTGGGTTTCGGGGGGGAGGAGGGGTTAGTGTAGCCTGGGCCGAGGTCGTTGCGGGCGGGGTAGCCGAAGGGGGTGTAGAGGCAGCGGAGGGAGGGGCGGGCTGGGGATGAGGTGGTGGTGGTGGGTGGCGGGACGAAGTAGCCGACGAGGCCGTCATTGAGGTTGGTTTTGTCGCCAAGGAGGACTTCGAATTGGTAGTCTTCGAGGGCTATCTCGTCGCCGCCTGGTGCTGCGCGCTTGCGGAGGTCAGCGTAGCTTTGGGTTTGCATAGCCGGGGTGGCCAGCTCCAGGGACATGCCGATGTTGACGAGAGCCATAGGCCGGCCGACGAGGTTGAGCAGCCGGCCGTCGCCAAAGGTAGATCCCGCCGCAATGCCCCCGGCTGCCGGCCCAACCGCGGTACCGCCACCGCTTCCGCCGCCGGACCCCGCGGGGGCAGGCTGGATGTTTTGGCACGCATCCGCCAGGACACTCCACAGTCCAAAGAGATACTTTGGGTCGTCCATGAGACGCATCAGCTCCCGCAGCTGCGACCCATCGTCATAATCCTCGGCCGTGCCTAGGTCTCCCTCGGCATAGTATGCCTGCCAGACCACGGTGCCGCCCAGCGTACCCGGAAGCAGCGCCTCACCCATGCTCTCCCCCGCCGCGTTGTACACTTGGATGCCCCGGTCGCGGAAGTCGATGACCAGCCAGCCCCAGACGGGGTCCTCGTACTCGGTCGTCGGGCGCCACATGTGCTGCGGCGACAGCCTCGAGCCCATACCGCCTCCGTCGGCGGGAGGGTCGCCGCGATACCACTGTGTGCTAGGATGGTGCGAGCGCCAGTCGGCCGAGTTGACGGCAAAGTACGTGTTTAACCGTGCGTCCTGGTTGATTCGGTGCCCGAGTTGGAAGTATTGCGACTTGTCCTTGACGTCAAGCTCGATGCTGTTGGCGAACCCAGGCCCTTCGACCGCGTTGGGTTGGCACGCCAGGGACTGGCCGATGCATGGGTACAGCTTGGGGTCTTTGCCTGGGCCCAAACGACCGCTACTTCCACCCCCGCCGCCCTGCGGCTGGCCGGGAACTGGCGTGGGAGTAAGCAAGGGAGAGACGACTTGCCCGAACTTGTCGACAATGTTGAACTTGGTGAAGCGGGCTTGCCCGTGCGTGACGGGTTTGAAGTCGAGCGCGGCTCCAAACGCCGAGAAGCTAGATTCCCGGTAGGGGGTGACATCGAAGCCCTCTGGGGACTCGCTCAGTAGCCGAACCAGCTCAGCATCCGCCGGGTCCATCCCTTCGGTGGTTGTTCCCTCCGGAATGACGTGCGTCCCCCGGTTCAAGGTTAGGAGATTGTCGGTGAATCCCTCAAGGTTGCCAACGACTAGATCCTTCTTGCGCAGAGCCTCCTGCAGGCAAAGGAGGAGGTCGTTGGCGCCCGGCTTCAACGCCGGCAACTTTTCATTGTTCTCAACGGCATTCTTGTCCAGCTTGGCAAATAGCTGGGCGACCAGCGTGGTCAGCACCCATTCGGCGTTGGGCCGGAGCAGCGAACGACCGCTGACGGTGCGCCGCTGCCGGTCCATGCCGTCGTAGGCCGAGATGTTGACGCCAGGGGCAATCTTGTACTGCGCCGTGCCATCGGGCTCCTTCTCCAGCCGCCAAAAGCGCTTGGGCAGGTGGTAGTACTCGAGCTCCCACTCGACAAAGAGCGCCCGCCAGGGTTGCGTGTTGCGCCATCTCACCTCTTGATCCTGGCAGTAGGTGGGCGGTGGCGACAGGTTTTCGATGGGCTGCTTGTTCAGCAGATACACCCACTCTTGCATTAGCGCCTCGACAGCCTCTCGCACCCAACCTGGGGCCGTCCAGTTGAGTGCCTCCATGTTGTCCATTGAGGTGAAGAGCTCCCGCATGCGGGTAATGTCGGGGTTCGCGTTGTTCACTTCGTTCAACTTGGCCATCGACTCGGCGCTCTCGAAGAAGAGCTTCATGCCGTGTTGGGTGCAAAGGTCCGTCGCGTCCGTCACCACCACACTCTTCAACCACTGCTGGATCGCCTTTTTGCCAGCTTCCCCGCGGAACGGCAACTTATTGAGGTTACGGCCGACGTCCTGCTTGCTTTTCAGGAACTCGGACGGCCACGCATTGCCCAATCCGCCCAGGAGGATGGTGGGATCTTGGCGACTAAAGAAACTCGGCCTAGCCGTCGCTGTGAGATCCGCAAAGTGTGTCATCTTCTGCTTGTTGAAGTCTGTGTTGAGGCTCTTGATGCGTTTGAGCTTCTCGATGGCCTCTTGGATTCGGCGGCTCGATTCTTCGCGACAAGCCCTTGACTCCCACATGCCCCCTGGCGTCCGGCAACGCTTCTTCCACCACTCGCAGAACAAACTGTGCCGCAGGTATCTCTCTTCCCGGTCGAGTGCGTCGATGTACGCCTGGTACCGGTCCATAACAAACATGTTCTCCATCTCCTGTGCCGTCGGCTCGTGCGTCTCGTGCGAGGCCGCTCTAAACTGTTCCTGGTGTTGACTGTTGTAGCGCCAGCAATGGCCGCCATTGACAGGCTTGAAGCCCGACCGCAGGGTCTGCGACACGGCTTGGGCGTCCAACATGCCGCTCCCGCGGCCAGCCTGGCCAATAACAATCTTCATCTCCCGGATTAGGGTCGCCCAGTAAAACGACTTCGGCAGCGTTTCGAGGTATACCTCGAGGGCCTCGAGCGTGTCTTGCCCGACGGCTATCGGCTGTTGGTCCCATACCACGTCCGAGACGCCTTCGGCCTCGATCTTGTCCGGCTTGCCGTTGCGGTCCCACTCGACGTGGAACAACGAGCCGTGACACACCAGCTTCTTAGCTTCCTTGCTGTTGGAGAAGTACCCAAAAACGGCATACGAGACCGTCGCCGTTGCCGCGTGGAATGTTTCGGTTCCGTCAGCGTTCGTCCACGACAGGTCGTCGTGGATGGAGAAGACGTTGGGATTGTGATGTTGAAAGTCGGCGAAGAGCGGGTTGCCGGCATCCAGCAGCGTCAGCGGGGAATGGTACTGGCCCCTTGGAGCCGGATCTGCCCAGTTTTCGTCAAATTTGCGTTTTATTCCCAGGAAGACATCGGCTTGCTTTTCGACTGCCAGCTTGTGGTTGATGAACGGGGTAGCCTCAAGTTCGACATCGAGGAGCTCGTCCCCGCGCCCGAGGTGGCGGATGCGGTTGCTCTCCACGATGAAGGCGCTCACTGCCGGAGCGGGGGGGTCAGAAGCATTGACTGGCTTGGCCTTACCGACGAAGCGGATGATGATCCACCGGTCCGGAACCGCGGAGTGCTGGAAAAAGAGTAAGCATGATGATTTAACTTCATCTCAGAAGATGGGGCACAATCAATGGATAGCAGTAATGGTCTTCATACCTCGCTTTGTGGTTCGCCAGACTCTGCGCCAGGCGTTGCGAATCCTGTCTCCTCCAAGCCGCTATCATCCTCATCCTCTGACAGGCCTTCCTCACCACCATCACCGTCGTCCCCGGAGAGCGGGGGTGTCCCGGGGTCCGTGATCGGGGCTGCGCCCCGGAATCGTCGAGGGAGGCACCAATGGAGATAGACCCCTAGCCGGTCCTTTCGGAGCCGCTGATCCTCGGGGTCGGTGCCGGCCGAGGTCTTGGTGACATCCGCAATCCGTGAATTTTGATACCACGGATATGCCGAGTCGACGTCGATGGGAGGGACCACATCGGGCGCGCTGAAGGCGCCGGGGAGAAATGCCGAATGATCGGGGACGTTGAGCGGAGCTACAAAGTACTTGTCGGTGAAGATCTGCTTGGTAAGGACGAATGCGTCCAGTTTCATGGAGAGACACTCGACAGACGCTTTGCTGGGCTTGCTCTTGTTTTCAACGCTTGGAGGGATAGCCGAGTCGTTGCTGAAGGATGGCATGGGGTTTGCCGTGGAGCTTGCTGGCGGGATAAGGGTCTCCCCTGGTGGTGATGGTGTCGGTTGGGTGTCAGCGACCGGCTTGGAGTCCTCGGCTTGCTCGAGTGCTGGAGTATCTTGGACCACAGGCTGAGGCTCTGAAGCCGGCGTAGGCGTGCCGGACTCAGATGTTGATACCGCATCCGCCATGGTGGTTACGATTGGATCTCAAACGGCTTCCTACACACTCGCAGAATCAGCTCCTGGGCTTCAACAGAGGCGTACACGATGATGACCTGAACTGACCAAGACATTCGAACAGAGCAACAGCCGCTCGATGTGAATTCCAGACCATCTTCTGAGCTTGGCTCATGTCCCTTTGCGCACAGAGGAGTGCCAGGGTGGTGGCAAGGCGCTCGCGACGGGCCTTGAACCAAGGCGAACCACCTCCTGGTCGGCCAGAGCTGAATCGCCCCTTTTGGACATCCTGCTACTTTGGATGTGGAATCTGGTAGGGATTGCCGGGCCTAGGCAAGGGGTGCATCAATAGGCTGGCGGGCCCTGAGGGGTCTCGGCCCCAGCTGCAGCAATAGCGTCTTAGAACATGCCACTGGTATTTTCAGGGGGGTCATTGCCATCACTGGTCGTTTTCCCGTAGCCGTGGTGTTGCGGTTGTCGACTTCACAACACTGTGTCTCGCACGGTGACATATCTGCCTGTTATGGGACAAGAACTCAGGCTCGATCTTCCAGGGCAGAAAGGGTCAAACTCATGTCCACGAGCGCCGAAGGAGACTGTCAACACACCCGCGTTAGCTTCCATTGCTTCAAGTTCCGCCAAAATTGCCTCTGATTCTCGCCATCACTTATGTGAATCTAGGATGAGCAGCGACGAAAACAAAGATGTGCCACCCAGCCCAGCACCACCCGCTGGCTTGGCTCAAGGCAAGGGGAGGGTATATGCCTACGAAACACCAGCGTTGGCGCCGGGCGCGTACAACATCGATGTGACGCAAACCGTCTCCGCACCCGGCCAGCCGGACCAGCACCTCACCTCGTCACGGCCATTCCGCGTCAAGGCAACAGATCCGTACACGCTCCCGCCGGGCCTGATCCATTCCTTCTACCCGCCACGGATGCGCTCCGTCTCGGCAACCACCCTCCCGCACATCATGCTGAGGGGGGCGGTGCCGTGGGAGCGGCCGCTGGCCGATGTCCCAAGATCCGAGGGATCGGCGCCCTATCCGTGGCTCGCCCTGCTCGTTTTCCTGCCCGAGGAGCTTTCGGTGCCGTTGAGCATGACGGATAGCAAGACGAAACCGTCGGCAACCAAGGCCCTCTCAGCGACTCTGGATGCGGTCAACTCAAAGCAGAGCAGCCTCTGCTTGCGCGCTCCTTTCCCCAAGAACCAGGCGTCGACGGATAAGGCGGCCTTCATCTTCGTCAGGGGAAAGACCTTTCAGTCCTACTTTGAGCAGCAGTGTGAGGATAGGTCGGCGGAGCAGGAATCCGTCCTTAGCCGCTACAGATATCTGACTTACATCACGGACACGGGCGAGGTTTCTTCTGGCGACGGCACTAATACGAATCCCGCAGTGGCTGGCCAGCAGACAAACAAATGCAGCACCATCTTGGGCCATCGATCTCGGCCTTACTCGGCAAATTCGACGGTGCCCCAGACGGTGCATGCACATCTCGTCTCTCTTGAGGGCTTGGTCTCCCGGGTCAACTGGGAGGCCACGGAGAAACCGGGCGCCGTGGTCGCCATGGTGTCGCTGTTCTCTTGGACCTACACTTGGGACCCCAACGACGCGGACAAGTCGATGCAGCTGTTCGAGGGACTGATAAAGCATATCGGGCCGCTTGCCGTGGCGCTGCCTGAAAAAAGGGACGACGAGAAGCCCGGCGGGGCTCGGGACTGGATGCGCGGCCGGCTCGAGGAGGGCTACACCATCGTGCGGCACCGGGACCTGGCTGGAGAGACCAGCATGGCACTGTACCGCGGGCCGCTATGCCCGAAGCAGGCGCGCAAAATCCAGATCAAACCGAGCATGTACGGCACAGACCTGCAGATCATCGATATGTCGGCCAAAATTTTCGACGTCTCCTACAGCGTCGCCTGGGACCTCGGACGGTCACTGGCTGGCCGTGACGCCAAGTTCTCGGCCACGCTCGCCGCCCTGCGTCGCCAGTTGGTCCTCAAGGCCATGGTTGCCGCTCGTACCGGGAATCCAGGTCCCGCTGCCAGTGCCGGGGACTTCGTTGGCGATGCTCTGTACTCTCTCAACGATCTCTTCAGCGGCTCTCTTGATGACAAACTGAATGGTTGTCCCGAGGCTGGGAAGAGACGCTGGCAGCGGCCCGCGGGGTCCATCGCAGCTCCTGGTGTAATGACCCAGGCGAAACTGCGGCGAAATCTCATCAGCTGCGTGCGGCCCTGGGCGTTGAGTGCTGTGCATCAGCTGTGCAAAACGCCGGACAAGCCTAAAGGCCCCGAGCCCGAGGGGACTGGACAACCGCCAAAGGCAGGGCAGGTCGAGGTGGTGCCGTGCGATATTCCTATCCTGCCAGATGTGATACACTGGATTCTCGACAACTTGTTGAGCTTGAAGTTGGTGCCGGCATTGTACCTGTTCCCCGACCCAACGGTGCTGGGTGACGAGGTAATCCAGACGTTTCTCGTCGACGATACTTGGGTGGACGCTATGGTGGACGGGGCGCTCAGCGTGGGCAACGCCGTGGGGGGCATCGACGACCCGGTGCGGGACGTGATCCGGGGCGCGATCAACGAATACATGATCAAGCACCCGGGTGGGGTGGTGCGAATTCCATCGGCGGGCTTCGTCATGCGAAGCGCCCTGATCGAGTCTTTCCCTGACACTGAAATCACAGCGACGCAAGACAAGGATAGCAGCGGCGGTGGCGGCGAGGACATACCGATCGTGTACCGGAGGCGTCACGACGACACCCTCATCTGCATGTGCGCCCGGGGCCCGTTGCAGACGCTGAATGACTTCTCCGTGTCGATGAAGCTACCGGCGCACCAGCAGCGTTCCGTGCTGCAGTCCGTGACGAACGAGGATCTCACACTGACCATTCGGCTCGAGCCGCTTATCGACCCAACAGCCCAGCCGGCGCCGCAGCTCACGAGCGAGACCGAAGCGATCAAGTGGCGTAATAAAGGCGCCCCCATGGTGACTCCCACCGACATGGGGCTGCCCATGGCGGCGTGGAACTGGGAGACGGGCATAATGATCCCACAGGCGGTGGCATACGCGACCATCAAGATGGGCGAGACGAAGCTCGGAGCGGCCTTCAAGCAACTGGGGTCGGATTCGGGTTCCGTCTACCTGGCGACGCAGCTCACGGACCGGCAGCACAGCCTGGTGGTGCCGTTCAAGGTCAAGGGAACGACCAACTCGCGCGCACGGCAGCTGTTCCCGCTCCTCGAGGCGGTCACCGCAGCGACGGGCCCAACGCTGCCGGCACAGCTGTACGATCCGGCCGTGGCAGGGCGCGAGCCCGGGACTACCCGCTCATCTCTGCTGAGCAAAAAGGCCTTCTCGCTGCTCTTTCCGGATAGGAACATCCCAGTGCAGCCGTCACCAGCTCAGACCCTCGTGTTCGTGGTGCAGCCGGGGACGGAAATCCCGACGCCAGTGGCTGGAGTGACCATCAAACTGGCATCCATCGACATCACCATCCCCGTTGGGTACGGTGGGAACGACTTGTTGGATGAGGACGCGGCGGATCCGCGGGCGCGGGCCACGGACCGGCGGAAGCAGTGGATGGCGGCGGCGTACCGCAAGTCGGCGACCGAGCTGGGGGTGCAGCTGCGCCCACGAGTGCCCGGGAAGGCCTTGCCGTTGACCGGTCTGGATGCCAGCTTCGTGCTCACGGGAGCCACCGTCAACGGCGTGCTTGGGGACCGCGTCAGGATCCAGTTCGAGGAGACATATGTCGAAGAGCGCAAGGCGGCACAAAAAAGCCGCGAGAGGGTCGTTTCCAAGGAGTACACGGTGTCGGGCAGCTGGCTTGTGGCAAAAGAGTAGGGCGATCTTATCCCTTATTTTTTTTCTTTGTTTCCTTTTTTGTTGTGCGCGATTGGAAGAGACTTTGTGTCATCTGTTTAGGCTCTTGAGTTCGTTCATGATGGAACTTTCAACCAACCACTGGCTGCCTAACCCCACCTGCCCGAACTTACCTAGACAGTGAGGTGCTCATTGTGCACTGTTCTTTGCAATGTACACAGTATGAACACTTTAGGCGTACGAGTCCAAAATTCCTTGATTCCTTGCCCCCTTTTGTTCAGCTGAACCACGCCCAATAGCGCATCTGCTAGCGCCGAGCGCAGCATCCAAATCAGGCGGCCCGGAGGCAAAACACATTGCGGAAAGACATGGGCCACAGGGCACCAAATCGCCAATCGAGACCCTCCAGAGACGAAACAATGCCGTCCACCTCGATGGTCAGTTTGCCGGAGGGTGAGGGCTGGGGTTGAGAGCCGGGGCAGGGCAGGGGGCCGCGCTCTGGGGGAACGGGGTCGTCGACCTTGGATCTTGCTCGACATGGCAACTTCGACTTCACTGACACACGCCCAACACCATCTCACTCCACCGAGTGTTTACTCTCGCTCTCACGCTACGCTCCGCTCACCCCACGGCCACCACCGCCACTCATGCTCGATCCTCTCCCGTCCATGGAGAGATAGTAGCAGGGCCAGCGCCAGTGACCCGCCTCGTTTCACCATCCTCTCTTCGCCTGGCAACAGGTTAGAAACACCACATCCGGCACCCCTCTACGATGGAGCTGCTCAAAGATGCTAAGCTCGAGCGGTTTGACGGTTTCGAGGTCCATACCTTCCAGATCCACGTCCCTATCGGAGACTGCGCCATTCACCTGCTAGTCAAGGACGCTGCACGATACACCAAGCCCGACGGCTACGACAGCACCAAACCGTTGCCTGAGCAGGCCGCTGCCGGAGATGCCCATCTCTTCCAGCTGCTGCACCACCGGACAGTCTTCAGGGCCGGCAATTGCGGCACAGTCGTCCGCGCCATCCTCTTCGACGGCGGACATGACAACAATGGCGCCACCTACGACGGCACCGAGGCCGCCAAGGCCATTCAAAAGGTCATCGAGGAGCTCATCGAGCCGTTCTACACCATCGATAACGATGCTGATGAAGTGGCTGGGACCCCCGCCCGTCTGGCCGCTCCCAAGACCAACAGGAATCAGCTGGTTTTCGATTCGTGGGTTGTCACCCATTGGGACAGGGACCACTACTGCGGCTCGCTCACTATGATCCGTGACGATGTCTTCGAGCGCAACAAGGCCGGCAAGGGGTCCCGTTGTTCATACATGAAATACGACGGCAATGGAAAGTGCTTGAGCGTCATGTATTGCCCGGCATGGATTCGACCGCCCAAGAAACAGGTCGCCAAGCCAGATAATGTGAAGCCCAAGGGGGCACCGACCATCTTCGTCAAGGACCTCGATAACGACTCGTGCGCGACCATCTACCTCTCGGCCACGCCCCCCATGCCACTTCACTTCACATACTCGATAAAAGCCGCAAAGACTGCAGTGATTTCTGCCCCGCTCTTCAAGGTCGCTGTTGGTGAGCAAAATATCATGGGTGTCGATTTCTTCAGTCACGGCCAGTTCAAACCGGCGACCCTCCCGATGAACACGAACTGGTGGGAGGAGGCTGAGAGCAACCGCCTCTTCAAGGTTTTGGGCCAGCCCAGGAGCTATTCCGAGCTACCGGAACCAACTGGAGCCAAGTCATGGCCGTCCTTCATTTGCATTGCCGTCTGTGGATACGTCCATGGCTTCAAGGACAAGGTCCGCCAGCCGCCACCCACTCTCCGGCCTGTTCTCGAACGGCCCGACGCCGGGCGCCCCACCGTCGACAACTACGTGTCCATCGTAGCCGCGCTGGTGTGGAAGACGGGCCCGACGGACCAGGACGTTCGTGTGTCCCACTTCTGTGGCGGCGACGCCCACATGAACACCGAGATGGCCGTCCTCTCGTTTCTCAAGGATCCCAACGACCAGCCGCTCCCGATCGAGGTGCTGAAAGCCGGTCACCATGGATCCAGGTCGTCGACCCCGGTGGATCTGCTGCTGGATTGTAAGCCCAAGAAGTTTATCATCTCCGCTGGCGAAGCGCATGGTCATCCGAGTAGGTGTTCCTCTCCCTTGTTGAAAAAGACCTAACTAACGCAATGCGCAGGCTGGCAGACGGTTGCCATGCTGGTCACATACTTTCGGAGGTATTTAAATACTCACCCCCCATTTTCTATCTCCTTTCTCGATCCTTGGTCGTGCGTTGGTTTGCCAGCAGCCCATCACTAACGGAGGAAACCCCACCCCTTCTCACAGAATGCGACGCGAGAGGAACTTCCACCTGGGAGAATTTCCCTTGATCAGCATGCGTCGGCCATACTACATGCTCGATGCTTCGCAGGAAAACCAGATCAAAGACCTGCTGGGCCTCGGCGACATCAACCTGGAAAGTTATCGGGGCGACGGGCAGCGCAGCAAATGGCAGTCCATTTTTGACGCTGCCTTTCCAGCCGACAACGAGTACTCTCTTGACAAGCCAACGGTTCTCCCGGACCCCTACAACCCTGCCGCGGGAACGGCGCCAAAAACCCATTCCCTTCACTTCAAGAAACGCTTTATCGACAACCCAAATCCACCGCCCCCAGACGCAATGGCAGACTACCTGTACATGAACTGCTCCGTTCCTCGCGCTTTAGAGCAGCTATTTAACAAGTGGGAGAAGGACACGGCTTACACGGATCAGCGGACAGCCCTCCGCGAGTACCTTAAAAACGCGGCGGCGAAGAGAAAGAAGGCAGGTCGAGCCAAGTCAAAGAGGAAGCCCCAGCAACAGGTAGACTTGGAGGATGGGCTTGAGGTTCACTTGCTAAAACAGCGGTTCATCATGGCTTGTTTCTTGCGCCGCTGCTGGGCCGAGATGTCCCGCACGGCAAGCCTCTACACCGAGCCAGACAAGGTGGGCAAGAAGATGAGCTGCGTCGCCATCTACGCCTCGCCTGACGCCGACTACGACGGTCGTGCGTCTCGCCTTGGGACCGTTGGAAGCATGTTCGGCGGTGTGGCAAGCCTTGCCTATCTGTGGGCGCCATCGGACGCACAGCTGCCTGTCCAGCAGGGGCAGCCACTTGTGAACCTCGAAACCCGTGCGAAGCAGCGATGGGACGTGTACTGGCTGAAAAGGTTTGGGCGGCAACTGTTTCACACCATCGCCGTTCCGCCCCTTGACCCGCAGCCGGCCGATTCGCAGCGGGCGGGGGCGCAACCAGACGGTTCACAACCGGACTCCTCGAACGCCACTGACAAGAGGAAAAATCCGTACGATGATGAGTCTGATGATGAGTCTTATGATGACGATGACAGATCTGTCAGCTCAGAAGGGCCCCTGGAAGAAAAGGGCAAGAAGCTCCATGACGATGATGTGCTTGACAACTCGAGCGACCTCGACTATGAAAGCGACGATGCGAGGAATGATTTTAACATTCGTCCGGGAGATATGGCTCTCCATCAGGGGATTCTAGCCCGTGCGGATACCGAGCCTGATTATGACGATGACGAGAACGCCATCACTACGGAACTCGCGAAGGATGGCGAACAGGCGGCCCCTGCTGATTCTGCCATGTCCATTGTGAATTTCGCAGCTATGACCTCGAGTCGGAAGTCCGTCCCCGAAGGCGAGGAGATTCTCATCGTGGAGTCGGTCCCCGATTTTGTGCCAGAGTCGAAGGCTGAAGACAAGGCCGGTATCGTTGGCGAGCAGTCCGACGAGGCGAGCCGACAGGAGGAGGAGGAACCAGAAAATACTATGGACCCCGCCACCGCCGCAGTCTTGGGACGCAGGCTGGGTGCGAATTCCAGGGTAAGTCAACTCCCTCCCTCAAGGTTCCGGTCAGACCTGCGCCCAACTACATTCAAGAACGAAACCGATGTTGATTTATGGTTGCAGAAACGGCAGAGGGCCAAACCAACCCCTGCGCGGAACGCCCCGACCCCTCCGGTGCAGGATCAGAAATCCAATTGCCTCTACTATCTTGCTGCCGACGCCCGGCATCCAGACCTTCAAGACCTTTCTCCCACCGCGCTACCCGGCTCAGCAATCACCCCTGCGCCTGCTGTCAAAATCTCGCTCCTCGCTCCCAACGAACCCAGCCACAGCTTGTTGGCGTGTACCGGCCCACTCCTCTTCGATTCCCCTATCGGCGACGAGTCCAGCACAAAGAGCCAGCACGCACTCTCCCGCAACGACCTGACCAGACAGTACTTTGAACATGGCTGGCGGGCTCGGAAGGATTCACGGACCTTTGGCCGTCCGTTGGTCAGTAATATGTCGGTGGCGTTGTTGCGAGATACGATGAGCGATCCGAGCAACACGTTCTTCCGCTTAGACGACTTGAGATTGGCCCTCTCCATGGATGAAGCCAGTCCACCATTGTGGTTTTCTGCCAGAAGCGAGGTCGTCAACCGAGCCTTCCACGGCACCGGTGGTCAGCCGGGAACTCAGGGCTCGTCGCCTGGCAGGTTGGATTTAGACCCCGGGGTCTCAGAGGAGTGGATGAAGATGTCTGGCATCGGCCGATTCCCTGGCTGCGTGGTTTTAGGTCTCGAGGGCAACGCTTCTGCCGACGGCGGTATCAAAACTTTGGCCGACATGTTCAGCCTTGTCGGCTTGACGTCTTCCCCTTGGCTGTCGCTGCTTCTCTCCAGCACCAATATCACACTGACGAAGTCATGGGCCGGTGCCTCTCGTAACGCCATGTGGTTCCTGCCAGGAAGCCAGTTTACCAGCGGTCTCAGGCTCGAGGGATCGATCGACTTGCAGACAAGCTTCGGCGGGTTCCTTGAGAAGTATCTCTCCTCTTGGAAGGACATGATTCCGTTCATGCCGGTGGTGGCCAAGAAGACAACGGTGCCCGTCTTCAAGCCCCACGAGAAGTATTTCGAGAGTCTCGGAGAGCTCACCCTGGGCGTCGAGTTGGACATCGGGGCTCCCCGGGGCCTTGGAGTCTATGCTTCAATCTTGCAAGATCGCGTCACCTTCATGCTCGTCTGTTACTCGCCGGCGGTCGGCTGGGCCGCTCTCAAGGACTGGCTGGCACAGAATTGCGCCGATATCATGGGCTCGTTCACGAAGCTCGAGGGCGATCTTGCATCTCTCTCGGCAAGCCGCAAGCAAGCCACCCCGGCCACAGGAGACCCGGCGTCGCAGCAACAGCCATCCACTGACAGCAACCTGAACGGCATCTTTTGGCGCAAGCTTTCCGTGACCATCTCCGACCAGGGTATCCATGAGGCGTCCATCGACCTCGAGGCCAGTCTTCCATTCCTGGTTCCGCAGGGCAAGCACGCTGTCTTTGACTTGTCCTTCACTTGGCGGCCCGGCATGTGCCAGTTCCACGGCTCTTTTGCAGGCCGGCCTTCCGAACTCGACAGCGAAGGCGATGCCAAGGTCCCAATTCAGTACAATATTGACTACGAGCGGTGGTTGCACCTCACGCCCCTGGTTCGATCCGAAGAGGTCATGTCACTGGAGTATCTGTACCCCGGCGAGAAGCTGAACATACCGCACGGTGTGCCGTGCGAGATCGCCGCCCTCGATCTTACAATCTCCAACAAGGGCCTTCAGTTCCGCACCCAACTACAGTCGGCGAAGCCGCCAGCGGTTTTGCGAGACGCTGAACTGCCCGTTCTCCGGATCGACCGCGTGTTCCTCGGCCTCGACATCGATATCGACTATTCGGCGACACCAACCAAATTCTCGGTGGATCTAGACGGCTCCGTCAAGCTCAAGACTCGTTCCAAAGATGATCCGCCGTTCTACCTCATCGCTTCCATTCGGTACAGGTCAGGAGACAGCGGGAGTCCGTGGTCGTTCAAGGCCACGGCCGCCAACATCCCCATGGCCGCGCTCTACTCGCTCTTTGCGGGAGGTGCGGAGCAATCTGCCGTGGTCAACATGCTGAGGGCGATCAAGCTGAAGGAGCTCTCGCTCGGTTACGGGTTCCACGGCGGGAACGCGAGAGAAGTCCGCTTTGACGCCATGCTTAGCGTTGCCGGCCTGACAGCAGACGTCGTTTTCTGTCGTTCTAGCACGACGGACTGGACATTTTCCGCCAAGCTATCAAAGGAGCAGCCTCGGCAGCTCGACGAGGCGGGCGAGTCGCGCAAACTGACCCTGGGTGACGCGGTCAGCGATCTTCTGGGAGCTTGGGTGACCGACGTGCTGCCGGAAGTCATCCAGGGCACAGAGCTCACGTTCTCCGGCAGCGACAACGACAGGTTCAGCGTCATATGCACCCGGCACAACGACCCCCCGCGGCTGGTGTTTGGAGCCGAGCTGAGCTTCGGCGCCGTGCGCGTCCACTTTGTCCAGGTCGCCGACGTGACGCAGCGCAAGGCCACCACGAACGCGGAGGGGAAAACGGTGAAGCCTCCAGCCCCAACGGTTAAGAGGGTTATCCGGCTGGCCCTGGCGCTGCCCACGATTGGCCAGGAGTTCCCTCTGATTGGGAAGCTGTACCTCCCATGCGACGGGATCGAATTTCTGTGGGCTAACAAAGACATGACAGCCAACGACTTGGAGACGCTCAATACAAAGATCGACTTCCTATCACAACATCCCATCGCCCTCCGGGATGGCGACGACATGCTGGCCAAGGGGTTGCACTTCCGGCTGCTGGATCATGGCTTTGTGCTGATAGATCATGCCTTCTCCAAGACGGAAAAGGCTGCGGCCGAGACACCAGCCCCGTCCTCCAGCGGTGAATCTGGCACCCATGGAGGTGAGGTTGCCCCAGTGCAACCCGCTGGGGGTGGTCATAAGGAAACGGGAGGCAAGACACCGGCAGCCGCCAGCGAACCACCCACGACAGTCCCCCTCAAGAAACAAAAGGGAAGCCTGAAGATCTCGGGTATTGGCCTCTCCTTTGACTCTGGTGTGCTGGAGATTCACCTCGACGCCAGAGTGTCGATCGGGCCCATCGGGGCCGGAATCAAGGGACTTGCCGTCATGTTTAACCTCAGTAAAGCAAAGGGCTTGCATGATCTGCTCAAGTGCGACGTCGACGTGCGCATCGATGGGTTTGACATGGCCTTTGACAGGCCGCCCGTCATGCTCGCCGGCGCGCTATATCATACCAAGTCAAGCGAGGCCGAGTTGTATAACGGAGGCGTCGCGATTTCACTGAGCAAGTTCTCGATGGCAGCGCTGGGTCAATACGCTCAGGTGGCGGCCAAGCATCCGGACCCGGCGTACGATTCCTTCTTTGTCTACGCCAGGCTCGAAGGCACCCTATTCACAGTTGGCTGGGCCGAGATCACCGGCCTAATTGCCGCGTTTGGATACAATTCCAAGCTACGTATGCCAGAGATGGACCAGCTCTCGTCGTTCCCCTTTTTGTCTGGCTTCAGCTCCCCCGAAGGTTTCTCGTTGGAGGGTGCTCTGACATCTCTGACGGGCCCGGCCGGCTGGGTAACGCCCAGCATGGGGTCGCTTTGGTTCGGGGCCGGCTTGTTGTTGCGGGCCTGTCAGACGCTCGATATTCAGGCGGTGGCGATGTTGGCGCTTGGCCCGGACCAGGGCGAGGTCGGCATACTGGCGCGAGCGCAAGCATGCCTGCCGCGCGGGAGCAAGCCAGACAACGCCTTGATGTTGATCGACCTGTCCATCATTGGGAAGCTCGACTTCCTGCACGGCGAATTCTCCATCCAGGGCACCATCAACTCGACGTCCTTTATTCTTAACAAGAACTGCAAGCCGTCAGGCGAGTTCGCCATCAAGAGCTGGTTCGGCGAGAACAATCCGCACGCGGGTGATTGGGTGGTCAGCTTCGGTGGCTACCACCCGTCGTTCCGCCGGCCTGACCACTACCCCAACCCGGCGCGGCTCAGGATCTCGTGGGCCATCAGCTCCAATCTCAGTGTGACGGGCGAGGCATACGCGGCCGTGACACCCGGTGCCATCATGGCCGGCGCGCTCTTGCATGCGTGCTTCCAGCTCGGCGGACTTACGGCGTGGTTCGATGCGCACGCTGACTTCCTCGTCAACCTCAAGCCGTTGCACTACGAGGCCGACATTGCCATATCAGCGGGCATTTCGTACGAGATCCGTGTCTGGTTCATCCGCACCAAGATCAGCATCGAGCTGGGCGCCTCCCTGAGCCTCTCTGGCCCGCCGCTTGGCGGCACCGTGCACTTCGACGTATGCATCTTCAGCTTCGACGTCCACTTTGGCGACTCTGTCCGCGGTCCGCCGCCCGCGCTCAACCTGGTCGAGTTTCTCGATCTCGTGCTCACGGAAACCGCCCCGCAAGACAAGCAGGTTAACAGCAACAGCAACGCTGTCCAAGACATGTACAAGAAAGCCCACGTCCTGTCGCTCACCTCCGGCCGCGTCGTCGACCCTGGACCACAAAAGCCCTCCATCGAGTCCAACGCCGACGGCCCTTCAGCCAGCGACGATACTTGGATCGTCCGCAGCAACGACTTCCACTTCCAAGTCCGCAGCCCAGTCCCCATCAGCACAGCCAGCATCACTAACTCCACCCCTACCCCGGCAACCATCTCCGGCGCCGCCTCCATCGCCAGCCGGCCCATGCACAAGAGCGACTCCCTCACCTCCACCTTCTCCGTCGCGGTGAGCCCCGCCGAAGATGACACCAAAACCGCCCCCCTCGCCTTCCGCCTCGCAGCTCCCCTCTATGCCCCGCTCCCCAGCAACCACTGGGGCACCTACTCCCCCAATCCAGACAATTATCTCAACCCCTCCCTCTCCGCGCCAACCGTGTCCCACCTCGTCGGCCTGTCCGTCCTCCCCCCTCCTCCTATGGCTGCAGAAAACAGCCTGCCCACTTCTGCCACCGCCGTCGCGGGGGAGAAGCACTCGACTCCAGATGTCATCCCGCAACCAGCGCCGCAAGACACGGCGCGGTATCTCGGGGACGAGGAGAGGAAAGAGGTGCGGGAGAAGGTTCGCTGGGAGAGGGTTAGGGCGGCGATGAAGCCCAAAGGCGCGAGGATCAAGAGGGATGAGGTGTTGAAGGAGTTTTTGAGGTTTGTGGTGCCGGTGACGGAGCAGGAGAGGAGGGATGGGGTGAGGGAGATAGGGGATGATGAGGAGAGTGAGACGTGGAGGCCAATGGGGGAGAAGGAGAGGGTGAGGAGCGCGTATAGGAGGATTGGGGCGAAGCCACCAAGGGTGGTGTTGGAGGAGCCGAGGAGATTTTACAGATGTCCGCCGATGGCGTTTTGTGAGTGATTTTGAGGGAGCCTGTTTCAAGGAAAGGAACATGCTGCAGCTAATTCTCCAGGTGCTTGGGGAAGCGTATTATGGAGAATTTTGGCGAACTAACATTGTGGGAATGGGGGACCGAAGCAAGACTGGTTCTACGGTCAACACATCTAAGAGGGCATCACATTGGATATCGGGATGCTCCAATTTTGTACAACATTATCAAACTTTGTCATCAATAACTAACGTTATTTATTATTATTATTGTTCCTACACCGCTTTGCCCTAGGGCATGCCGGTCCTTCTACTGCCAACTTAGTTATAGAGGAAACCGTACGTACATTATCAGTGAGTCATGCATATCAGGGGGGTCACGCACTCCCTAGCGCGACGCGTCCTCTTTGCACTTTACATCAAATTTCTCTACAACGGAATATGCCTCCTACTCTGAAGGAAGCGAGGGTGATCTTGGCCCTTACAGCTCACGAAAAAAACGAAAAAAAATAAGCCTTCGAGCCGCAGCTAAGCTGTATAATGTACCAGCATCAACCCTCCGCGACCGACGCGCTGATCGACCTGCACGACGCGATATTACACCTTATATAAAGAATCTTATGCAATCAGAAGAGGAGGCTATCGTTCGATACATCATTGAGCTATGTGCGTGAGCTTTTCTACCTAGGTCGTGTGGTATGGAAGATATGGCCAACCAACTACTAATACGCGAACGCGACACGCCTCCTGTCGGCAAACTCTGGGCACATCAGTTTGTCAAACGCCAGTCAAAGCTCCGTACGCGTTTTACACGTATATACGACTACCACAGGGCCAAGTGCGAGGAACCACAGGTCATTGGCGAATGGTTTGCCCTTGTACAGAACGTTAAGGCCAAGTACGGTATTGTAGATGACGATACCTATAACTTCATTGAGAATGGGTTTATAATGAGCATTATCTTTGCGGGAATGGTAATTACGACCTCGGATGGCCGTCGCAGGGCAAAGCTGGCCTAGCCTGGCAACCGCGAATGGGCAATAGTGATCTAGGGAGTGAATGCCCTCGGCTAGGCTATCCCTCCCTTTATCATCCTGGCGGGGCAATACTACCTTGCTAACTAGTATGCCTAGTGCAATCTCAACTGACTGGCGCATTGGAACGACCGAGAACGGCTGGACCACCAATGCTGTAACGAGAAGCAGGCAAGACAGGGGACAATGCTCCAAATTGCTACTATATATCGAAAAACTAAAGCTGAAGAAGAGAGGAAAAAGGAAGCAATTCGGCTGTGTAGTCATGACAGCTTTTCGAGAGGAAGGGTGGGTCCAGGCAGGTGGATCAGCCAAGCAGTCAAAGGTCGGCCAGCCGTGACAAATGCGGTTGGCCTAGATTGGATCAAGCACTTCGACTTCCATAAAGCACCTCGGACAAAGGGTAAATACCGGCTACTAATCCTCGACGGCCACGCCTATCCTGGGACGGCCGTGGCCGTAGTCTGCGAGGGTGCCGTTGATGCCGGTGACGGCCCAGGAAAGGTACTACTCGACCGAATTCGAACTCTATTACCGGCAGAACAATACTATCACGCTCTATATACCTCCGCATTCCTCCTACCTCCTCCAATCACTCGATTTCGGCTGCTTTGGGCCGCTGGATCAGGCGTACGATCGCTAGATCGAGGACTTGATGCGCATGCACATCAACTATGTGAGCAAGCTCGAGTTCCTCTGTGCCTTCCGCGAGGCCTTCTTCGCGACCATGACGGAGGAAAATATACGTAGGTGTCGGCGGTCCACGCCGTGCATGTCAGAACCCACAAGTGGAGCGTGCCGCACGGACCACTGTGGGTTGAAGATCTTGCACCTCGCCGTCGTCAGACCTGTATGTAGCTCTTTGAGCTACGTCTTGACTATCAAGCCTGCCCGTACCGACGGAATAGAGCCCGAGACTGTAGCTTGGCCTGAATACACTGTCATTGAACCACCTGCCTGTCCCGCCCGTGACAGTAGGGGCTTTGCAGGAGCTGGCCTTTTGCTATACGATCCAGAAAGAGTACTTTCCAACTTGGATATAAAGTAGCTGTCCTTCGGTCAGAAGTCTCTTCGGTCCGTAAGGCCAACGAGGCGCCAGGCAAGTGCCGTAGAGCCAAAAGAACACGTATACAGCTTGGAGAATCACTCACTGTGCAGGATGCGCAAAATTTACTAGACCAGAAGGCCGTTGGGGAGGAGGGAGTGGGAGAAACGCAGCCAGATAGTAGTGGTTTGGGGGGGGTTCGTACAAAGGTTCGGTACTGTGGTGTGTGTGGCAAGCCTAGCCAAAATGCGCGAACTTGCCAGGAGGCTACAGAAGCATCTAATGCAGCTGTTTCTAATATGATTGTAGTCAGTTCCTAGACTTAATGTAACACCATTGAAGATAATATTTGTAGGGTGGTGGAGAGTGCGCGGCCCCCCTGATATTCATGACTCGCTGATAATGTACGTTAACAGTTACCTATAGTCAAAGGCCGGATAAAAACCCCCGCCACAGGTTAAGCCCAGTGTCAGATCCCCCATGCTACAAAAGAAAAGAGGCTATAGGCTAACCTCCTGGGCCCTCGGCCTCCTCTGTTTCTAGTTCCAGCCTTCGTGTGAGGGACAAGCAATGCGATGCCAGGCTCAAAGGCAATGCAAATACTACTCAATTCTGCTATCGAAAGCTGAAGAAAAGAGGGAAAAGAAGAAGAGATACAGGCACATGCATTGCGTGGTGAGCACATTGGCTTCGTCCAGAGGCTAGTCCCAACCCTGGATGCACTTTCCGTCACACTTCGGGTCAAACTATACTCCAAAATCCGGCCAGAGTCCATTAGCCAGCTTAAAACCTCCCTTACCAAGTAAGCGTTCCGGGGCCATATCCCCCGTAACACGGAGTATAGGTCCCGCTGTGACCGAATTTCAGAATGCCTTCCAGGTGCGTTTCAGTGTTAAATTGGGGCACCACACCACCAAGTGCTCTACCGTCTCCCTGTGATACCGGAACGGCATCACTGGGCTGTTCTGGCTGCCCACATCTAGATTAGATAAGGTCCTGGCAGTAAGTTTACCTCACTGCCAGCCATCGACCTTCCATGAAGAACAACCATCTTCCATCCTCACATTCAATTCAGTCATTACGACCAAATACTCCCTTTGAGTGCCTTCTGCATCACCCTGCCTCTCCTCCCTTCTTCGCACCCACAGTAGGGCGTCTTAACCCCTGGGACTTGCATCCTAAAAAAGAAGTCCCGGAGCCCAATAGCCCCAGTACGAACCTGTACCAACAGTGAGCTCCGGGCCTTCGTCAGGCCCTCGTGCCTCCGTAGGGCCTTGTCGGTAAAAAAAAAAGTCCGGGGGTTCTAGGTCGGCCACCCTCTCCTTTGGCTTCCCGGCCTCCCAGACCCCCTCCCGAGGCTTCTGCCACGCGTACTACACCACGGCGTCTGAGCTCGCTGTCTGAGCCTTGTCATCAGTATTTGGAACCTGCTTTGAGGGCTGCATGAAGTTATCAAGACTCAAGTCATGGGACTTGGCAGTTGCCTTGGTCCGATCCGCAACCACGCCCGCTTGATTGGAAATCGAGGCCTTTGAGGGTCTGTTGGTTGCCAGGAACTTCCCAGCATAAAAGCAGTCCTCCATCCCGATTTCAGTTCTGTTATTCTTGCTGTTCCCATCTTGTCACACTCGTGGTCTTTGTGAACTCGGACGGCTGACAGCACATTATCGCTATGAGGTCACAATGTTCTTCCTTGCTTTTTGATAGCTAACTAATGGTTGAAGAAACTCCATTAGATCCGTCACCAAAGGAGCTTTCGAAACTTCGGTTGGTGGCCGGCAGTTGTGGGTTGATCGACGCTGATCCGGCACTGCTGGCAGAGGAACCGTGTAGATCACTGGAGACCCAACGTCATCTCCAGTTCTTACTCCTTGGTTGGGTTGTTTCAAAGGAGGATTACGTCCGGAAACGCGCAAAAAGCATACAGCAAGTCCAGAAGCATCAAATTGTATTCCTTTCAGCTATTAGATCGGAATGGGCCCGCAAACCCACCAGCTAATCTTCTACTCCTTTCGGAAAAACAATGAGGCTCCAGATGGGTCTGCCAAGAGATCTCAGATCTTTGAAGTGATGATCGATGAGTTCATGGAGTAGTAAAAGCAAGGTGGGGAGCAGTTAACTTAAACGAAGTTGGGTGATTAGAAGAGACCTATTTCGTGTTGCTATTTCAACGAGTTTTGAGTCCTCAACATTTCCCCTTTTCTTCTCTCTTATGCAGTATTGAACCTGAGAGTGAAAAGAAAAGACAAACAAAGCAGACGAACGCTTGTCTCTTTATCCACCCTTCTCTTCCCCCAACCTACCCCCACGATGCACCTCCCCGCTCTCCTCAACCTCACCGCCCTCACTTCAGGCCACCCCCCCTCCCTCCCCATAGTCCGCTCCTCCCTCGGCAACACCAACTTCCCCGACCCCTCCCTCACCTACGACCCCCAAACCTCCGCCTGGTACGCCTTCGCCTCCCAAGGCAACTCCCACCACATCCAAGCCGCCACCTCCCCCTCCTCCCCCTACGGCCCCTGGACCCTGCTCAACAGCACCGACCTCCTCCCCAACCCAGGCCCCTGGACCAACACCTCCGCGCCCGCCACCTGGGCCCCTGACGTGCAATACATCTCCGCTACAGACTCCTTCGTCCTCTACTACGCCGCCGCGCTCCCCAAACACCACGGCGGCGGCAAAGACGGAAGCAAAAACTACAAATGCATCGGCGCGGCGACATCCCCCAACATCACCGGCCCGTACACGCCCCTGCCCAAACCCATCATCTGCCCTGCCGACGACGGAGGAGCGATCGATGCTTCGGGGGTTTGGGACGAGGCGGATGGGTCGAGGTGGATCATGTACAAAGTTGATGGCAGCGCGCAGGGGCCGGGCGGGAAATGCGGGAATGGGAAGCCGCCCGGGAAGCCGACGCCGTTGATGCTGCAAAGGGTGGATGAGAAGGATGGAGTGACGATGCTGGGGAAGGCGATTAAGGTTGTGGATAGGGATCCAGAGGTGGATGGGCCGCTTGTGGAGGCGCCGAGTTTGGTGGGGTTGAAGGAGGTGCCGAGGGAAGTGAAGTGGCGGTATGTGTTGTTCTTTTCGTCGCATTGTTATAATGAGGAGGAGTATGATGTGCAGTATGCGGTGGCTGAGGGGGTGGAGGGGCCGTGGAGGAGGATGGGGCAGTTATTGGGGAAGGGGAAGGGGAGTTTTGGGGGGGTGAAGACGCCGGGAGGGGCGACGGGTGTGCCTGGGGGTGGGGGACTGGTGTTTCATGGGGATTGTGAGGCCGGGAGGTGTATGTTTGATGCGAGGTTTGTGGTGAAAGAGGGGAGGATCAAGATCGCGGCGTGAGGGAGGTATTTAGGTTTCAGTGGACGATCATGGTCAAGCGCAAGCATGGAGTTTGGCGTGTATATGTTACCTATCTACGTAAGCAGTCGTCAAAAGTCATCTTCACAAAGGGGTGGGTGTGAATCTGGAGATGTTCCTCAAGACACAACAGGCAAAAATGGGGGTCTTAAAAAAATTGACAAAAGGAGAAAAAGATTGAGACTCGGATACCGGGAGTCGAACCCGGGGCTGTTGAGAAAGCAGTCACTCCTGAGAAGTGAGAGTCAACGATGTTACCGCTACACCATACCCGATTGAGATCGAATGTGGTCCCGACTGGTTGTTGCGAGTTGGGGGCGTGATTGTGGTTTCTCAAGTCTGGTGTTGTGGAGGTTGTGAAAATTGAGTTTGTGGAGGAGAGGGCTGGAAGCTTGGCCAACCAGGTTTGGTCTAGTGCGGAGGGTGTGTGGAGACATTAATTGTTGCCCGGCTTTGTGGGTCTGCTCGTTTCTTTCCTCTTTCGTCACCGGAACCAGAGGCTCAGCGCTGAGAACGCGTTGGCCGTCATCAGAGTCGTCTCTTCGGCGGGGCAACCACAGGAAACCTTCCAGAAGGATGACCCCCCGGATCCTCCGCCAGATCCTCCGACAGAGCAAAGTAGCCTGCGTTAGCGAACGATCCTGCCCGTGAAAGTGCCCTGGATGCTTCCACTGACACTCCCCGAATGGACCAGGGGGTTCCCTTAACCGAGATGTGACGCCGGACGGCTCTCTTGCTTGCAGGAACTTGTTCACGAATGCGGCTCAGGCTGGAGAGAGAGACAGCTGATGCGGCCCGGCTTCCGTAGAGCCTCCCGGAATTAACTGTCGGGCACGGAGCAACAGTTCATGATGGGTACTGCGGTGTGATGGAGAAGCAGGATGATGCATGGGAAAGGGATATAAAGGGGATGGTTCCTTTGGAAGTGTTGCCCTGTTCCCTTAATATCGCCCTTCACCATTGCTACTATTCGCTATTTACTACACTGACGCGTTTCCATGGGCCTTCTCCGCCAGCTCGTCCTTCTCGGGACCCTTACTGGTCTCGGTTTTGCCCAGGACTGTCCAATCCTCGGCCCGGCATACCCTGAGATTACAAACCCCGGCGCGTCTGGGCCATTCAAGGCTGCCAAAGCCCCCTTCGATGACGAGTTGACGAAGGCGCTGGCCGAGGGGGTGCTGGACAGCAACACCACCTTTGCCATCCAAGTCTACTCCCGCCACTCAGACAAGCTTCTGTATGAGTACTACCACGGGCCCGGTGTTGGCCCTGACACACTCTATCGGGCTGCCAGCGTCTCCAAGCTCATCAGCATTTACACGACACTGGCAGCTGTTGGCGACAGACACTGGGATGATCCGGTCACTTGGCACATCCCTGAGCTTGCACGGCTCAAGGTTCAAAACCCGGTCTACGATGTCGACTGGGACGAGGTCACGTTGGGTGGCCTGACCAGCCACATGAGTGGCATTGCGCGAGACTGTAAGTCGCCTTCGACTGCAGTAATGACTCTTGACTGACTTTCCTAGTTGCTCTCGGAGACCTCGCGCCCTACCTGCCGCCCGGGACTCCCGGTGTGCCTACACTGAACGAGTCTGAGCAGATCCAATGCGGTCTCGGCGATCTCAACCAGAAGCCATGCACAAGAAAGGGTAGGCCGTTACCCCCTCCCCCTGATAGCCACTTACTCACAACGAACCCACAGAGGCCCTCTCCAAAATCGCCAAGATGCACCCCATCTCACCCAGCTATCACACCCCCTCCTACTCCAACGTAGCCTTCCAACTCCTCGGCTACGCCGTTGAGAAGCTCGCGCACATGCCCTTCCCAACGCTCGTCCAAAAGAAACTCCTCAAGCCCCTGAAAATGACCCGCACCTTCCTCAAGCCCGTCAACGACA
Source organism: Amesomyces nigricolor (assembly GCA_004802645.1). Lineage (NCBI taxonomy): Eukaryota > Fungi > Ascomycota > Sordariomycetes > Sordariales > Chaetomiaceae > Amesomyces > Amesomyces nigricolor. The sequence continues at coordinate 372,033 of SRKS01000008.1, read as the reverse complement.
CCAACGCCGTCGTCCTCCCCGGCTTCGAAGTCGACATGGGCGACGCCGCGCCGTACGTCCCCCTCCCCCCACCCTCTTAAATCCACCCCTCACTAACACATCTCGGCTTCAGCGGCGGCAACTACTACTCCACCCCCACTGACCTCACCCTCCTCGGCCGCTCCATCCTCTCCTCCACCCTCCTCCCGCCCCTCGTCACCCGCCGCTGGCTCAAGCCCCTCACCCACACCGACCACGCCACCCAGTCCATCGGCCGCCCCTGGGAGATCAACCGCCTCCGCCTCCCCGTCTCTACCTCGCCGGCAACTAACGTGACCCGTATGTTGGACGTGTACACCAAAACGGGAGCGACGGGACAGTACCGCTCGCTGGTGGCGCTGTCGCCGGATCATGGGGTCGGGGTGACGTTGTTGGTGGGCGGGCCGAAGGTTGATGAGGTGTATGCGGTGTTAGATAAGAGGGTGGGGGAGGTTTGGTATGGCGCGGCGGAGCAGGCTGGAAGGGAGGTGGTTGCTGTGAATTATGCGGGGAATTATACGCTGCCGGATGGGTCGGTGGTGGAGTGCAAGGTGAGGGAGGGGGAGGCGGGGTTGGCGGTGACGAGGTTGGTGAATAATGGGACGGATGTGATGGCGTTGTTGGGGGGGCTGTATGGGGTGCCGGCTGGGATGTTGGGGGTGTGGTTGTACCCGATGGGGTTGGAGGGGAAGGGGAAGGTGGCGTTTAGGGCGTCGTTTGGGTTGTTGGGGGTGCCGGCTGGGGAGGCGTGTAATGCGTGGGGTTCGCTTGATTTGGTGAGGTATGGGGGGGTTTCGGTGGATTTGTTTGTTTTTGAGTTGGGAAAAGATGGGAAGGCTGTGGCGGTGGAGGTACCGGTGTTGAAGAAGACGTTCAAGAGGGAGTGAGCAGTAGCGTTCGGGGATGTGGAGATAGGTCTTTGCTTTCAGTTGACCGACTCCCTTCTCGAGCTTTTGTCAAACCGCTGTGTTGAGAGAAGGTCCCTAAACTTAAGTAATAAAGTTAACTACCAGTACTTTAACTCCTTGTCACACCTTTCTATACTTAATGATCCTTACCTTCCTTCCATCACCCTTCTCCCCGTCCCCGTTAAGCACCATCCAACTCCCATCACTGCGACATCCCCCTCAACGCATTCGTCCCGCAATGCTCTTCCACTCCTCTCACATGATGACTCATAAAATCATCTACCCACCGCACCTCCACCCCCGCCCTTCCATAAACCTCCTCCACCGCCTCCTGAAAAATACCCCCCCCGTCCACTACAAGCCCCCACTGCCTGGGCGCCACAATTACCGCCCCCTTCCCCTCTACTTTTCCCAGAACCAACGAATTAAAAGCCTCCGGCAACAAACTCACCACCTTCCTGTCCCCTTCATACACAGGACTCAACCTCGGCAGGTGCCTATCAGGAACACTAGGCCAGGGATAGTAGTCTGTAAAATCCTCAAACAAAGCCGGAACTCTCAACACATCCTCTCTGATCGGTATCTCCCACAGCAAGAGTTCTAGGGCACGGTCGATGTGATGTTGTGCATAATCCTGCGTTTCGAAAAAGGAAAGCGAGGAGAGGAGGGTGGAAATCGTTGTGGTGTTGGAGAGGAGGGAGGAGTCGAGGTATGGTGTTAATGAGTCTGGGACGGTGAGGCGGGATGGGTAGGAACAAAAGGGGGTGGTGCCGTGGCCCGAGGTGTTGAAGGTATGCAGGAGGGCGAGGGCGGAGGTGGTGGAGGGGAGAAGTTGGACTAGTTCGTCAACGTGGCTTATTGCTAGGAAACCTGTTTTAAGGAAGAGGAGGGAGGATTGGGCGTGTTGGGATTCGAGGAAGGTTGTTAGGGTGGAGGCGGGGGGGTGCCGAAGTGGGTGCCTGTGATGATGCGGCCATGGGGCCAGTGCTTTCCGACGCGGGAGGTGTAAGGTGGGATGGTTTCGATGTTGCCGCCGGAGTTGAACTCTTCCCAGCCGAAGCCAGATTGGGAGCTGGGGGGTTGGAAGCCGCCGATGCTGGGGGACCGGAGCTGGGTGAAGACTTGTCGGCCCGCGGGGCGGGTGGATTGCGCGGAGCGGAGGAGGATACGGGTGGAGATGGGATCGGAGGGGCCAGGCATGCTGGCGTAGCCTGGTTCGAGAAAATCTTGTGCCCAGATGTCGGTGCTTTGGTTGAAGCGGAGGAGAGGCACGTCGCCGGCGATGGCCTTCTCAAGTTCACGGAGGAAGTGCTCCTGGCAAGCTGACCCTACGGTCTGGTTGTCTCCAGCAGCGCTGTTAAGGATGAGATATTCGACCTTCTGGAGATGGTGGTGTAACAGGACGGGGGCTTGCTTGAGCGCCACAAAGTCTCGTTCGGTTTGGTTACCGTTCGTGACCTCAAACACAACTTTGACTGAGCCATCCCAGACCGCATCATCAATCACGAGCTCCCACCCGTCAATGGCGAAAGATATGCCCTTCCGCAGACTTGTGGCATTAAACGTCACTTGGTGGTTGACCACTGACCAAACACTCTCGTACCCAGTGCTCCGGTCAGTCTCGTTCCAAAAGAGACGGACCCAGTTCCCGATGTTAGCCGGCTCGATGTAAATGTATCCGACTGAGTCATACTTTCCGGGGTTGTCGAGGTCGCTGACGATGCCATCACGGTTGGTGTCCGCCAGAATGCGTGGGTTTAGCCTGGTCGGGGTGGAGGGCGGGAGGCACGCTAGGAGGAGAAAGGGGAGCAAACTTCGGGGTGGAGGAGCCATGGTGTCAAAGGGTAATGGGTGATGATGTTGGTTCAATGGTTACGACTTGTTGGTGTCATCCTGTGTCATTGAGTCCTTGAGAAGGTTCCTGGCCCCTTTATCAGCAGCAACATTGAAGTCCATGACGCGGCTTTGAGATTTAGCCTTGGGGCAGTGCCATGGGACAAGAACTCCAATTCCTTGAGTCTGTCTCTTGCTCGGAGTGTCAGTCAGGGATGGGCGATGCAATGTTGCGATTTGGGGAAAGTGGTTGGCGGAGCAAAAGGGGTATGTTTGGATCTTGCCTGTTTGGGAAACAAAGAGGGCAAGACATAGACCCACTCGCGGCAGTGCCGGGTGAGGTCATCTCTGCCCACTTCGTGTTTCGTTTCCGGGACGGCGGGAAGCATTGGCACGTGGTTCAGGCCGGCAGCAAACGCAGAGATGCCGATATGCAGGTGCCGTCCAAGAGCCAACTGATGATGACCAGATCGGGTAAGAACCGGGGGCCGGACACACTCAGGGGCCGGACTCTTCAGCTCGGCCACGGCACTCGGACATGCCATACATCCTGTCTTGCATTATCACCGCTCCCTCCTTGCCCATTACAGAACGAAGACATAAGGCTGATCGAACAGGTCATCCCAGCTCGCCTTCCCCAATCCCCAGACACGCTTCTCCAGCAAGTCCTTCACGACCAGGGGGGCAGCAGTCCCGAGTGCATTGCTGATCCACCGCAGTTCGTCCACCACGAAGAGTTTCGACGCATCGTCCTCGGCCACAATTCCCGCGATGGCCAAGGGCCAGATAACGAGCTTACGCAGCTGGGTGTTCTTGCTGACTTCTCGAAGTCGGCTGTGGAGCACCGTGGCGCATTGTGTTCTTACCCCGGTCAGCAATTCGGCCTGGTTGTGGTTCGGAGATAATGAGGATGTTGCGGTAGCGTCCTGAAAGAGAGAGGAGATACAGTAGATTCCGATGGCAGATTGGTAGATGATGCCAATATCCTGCCACCTGGCCAACCCTACTTGTGACGTGGCGTTGTCGTGGCTACTGAGATTGACGGCGATCTCGGCGGCCCATTTGTCGGCGGAGAACTCTCTGATGCGGCGGAAAATATGAAGCGCTGCTGTGTGTTTGCCCTCTTGCACCAGACCGGGATCCGTGTTTAGCGGATTGGAAAGCTGTCGGAAGACTGCGCGGAGGTGGTTGATGCGGATGATCTCGGCGAGTAGGCCGGATGGACATGGAAAGCAGGTCTCAAGTCCGTACCCAAAAAGGACTGGAAGCAGGCTGACGAGCTCGAGACGTCTGCAAGCTGAGATGATGTTGACTTGGGGGGACGTCGTGGTTCCTATCACGTCAATGCTGAGCGCTATTAGTCAACGCATATTTGACACCCGACCGGGAATACACACAGGGTGTAGTATCGAAACAGGTGGCGGAGATGCGGTCGAGAAAAGATGAGGTTGCCCAAGCCGCCCTTGGCCTCCATCATGGCAGCTGCTCCATCGCAATGGTGTCGCCAGTTCGGTGGGTCGAAGGATTGTTGTATCTATGGCTCCAAGTTAGGGCCCAAGCTAAGAAGGTTGTCAACTAGGAAACATACCTCAACGAGGAGGAGAAGAAGGACAGACGCCAATGTCAGGTCAGCGGTCTGACTTTCTGGCTTGGCAATGTCCCCTGCCAGCGCCCGCAGTGCACCTCCTCGATGTTGTTGGAGTCGTCGAGCTAAGACAAGCTGGTCAGATGGAGGGGCATCCTTGGACTGGAGAATCCGATGGCACAGCGAGGTGCAAACAATGGTCTCGTTGAAGGCCTGAGGGAGCACTGCTGCGGTGGAGTGGGGCATGAAGTAGGGGCTCTGGGGTCCTATGGTGCCTGTTGCAACCAGATCAGGGGCGATATGTACGTTATCTTGGCCACAGAAGATAGTGTTAGCCACAGATCCGGATGGAGTGAGTCGGTGGCACTTACAGTATTCGATGGCTTCGAGTATGGCAATCATCTCCCGTCCACTTCCAGGCTTGAGCGGCCGAGACATGGCCATGGCCATCTTCACCGGGCCCTTTGAGTTCACCTGTTGCGGCTGGAGCCACTTGAGCGGCTTCTTGCCCTCGTAGCCGGGGCAGGCCACACCCCTGACTTGACACTTTCGACATCGGGGCCGGGCGTAGTCACAGACCAGCCGTCGCCGACGGCACTCCCAGCATTGCTTTGGTTTCGCTGTGTCCATGTTGCTCGTTGATCCTCTGCTAAAGGAACGAAGCCAGAGCGGCGATACGGCCTTCAAGAGCGTCGATGACGACGGTCAGTCATGGCGGAGCCGGGAGATGGCCACGATGCACAGCCGTCCCGAAGTGGGACATTGGTCAAAATTCCAAGGACACAGCCCTACCCACGTTAAATCGTTTGGCGACGACTGGCGTGCTTCTAGCGCATTTCTGGAACCAACCTCGATCTGGCTGTCAGCGGTCTTCCGCGCGGGCATAGGGCTGACTCTGAATTTCCATAGAGATCGATCATTGGCCCAGTTCCGAGAGTCTTCGTCATTCTTCGTGTGTTCATGTTGGACAGCAGCGTGAGCCACACTGCCACAGTCGCGTTGTCCTGGAATTTGGGTTGGAGAAAATGGAAGCCCCCACAGCAGCTGAACCCATAAAACAGTGGGGTAGTCGCCAAGACCATCTCACAGTGTACACAGTGTCCCATCACACGGACCCGCTAGCTTCCTCTTCACACTTTCTTTCTCGGGAGTCTGATGGAAGGGAAATTCCAGGGATAGGTTGCAGCTTATGAAGGATTTAGCAATATTTGCCACAGTCAACGATCGAACCGTACGGTATTGAACACGACCCCAGCTCCAAGACCTGTCTGGCACATGTTGTCGTTGGAGTTTGTCCGCACTCCGAAGAACTGTAAACGACCTCACCAGGACCACGAACCTTCTCGACATCGGCAATGGCGACAGCGATGGCATCGAGAACATTTATAATGGACAAGTGTTTGGCTGATGGCAGCAAGAACCATCATGGGATATTTGGGGGAACACCGTTCCGGATCTTGCAGGATCAATCATCAAACCTCGGCACCTGAGTCCCGGACTGGCGGTAGGTTGACACCAGAGCAGCCACAAGGCGGGGACGAAGTTATGGATCCAACCTGTGACGTCTTCTCATCATGCTCAAAAGCAGACGGTTGATGATTGTCCATGGATGGAGTCGGATCCAAGGGTCCGAACTCCAACACCTGGCGATTCTCGGGTGTCGCGGATGTCTTAGGTAAAATCCTCCCGCCCTTGGCTTGGAGTTTGACAACAACTCCGATTTGCATCTCCGGGCCCGGCTTTTTAAACCGGCACCTGCACCTCTCTCGGACTCAAAACACTCCAGACGACATCCGGATGCAACACAGCTCCATCTGGTTACAAATCTCGTCATGACTGGCTCGGAAGAACAACCCAGCTGCCCGTGGGTGGCAACAAGGGACGGCACAAGGTGAGAAACTCCGAGCTCTCCCGCAGATACCATCTGACAAGAAACAGGATTCCGAACTGTGTCAGGTAAATCACCGACCATACTGCCCCGTTGGAATGCCTTGACACCCAGAGGAGCGCAGGATGATGCCCGAATGGCGATCCGGATGGGGGAGCCATCGCCATCAGGTTGATGGTGGCCATGAGAAACTCCGCAGGCTCAGGATGCCAGGAATGATGGGCCACCCATATATGGATAGTTTCATCCGCCTGCTATCGCCTGCTCCGACGACAACCATTGATTCCATTACACCCAGCCATCGCCATGGAGCACACACGGACAATTCAGGAGAAGGAGGTGTTGGAGACCACCCGCAAACACACCAGGACAGAATCATCAGCTTCAGATGCATCGTCCGTAGATGAGAAAACAGAGTACTGTCCTCCATCACCATCCTCAGATACAGACGAATCACGGGGCACCTCTGCCTCATCAACCTCCTCCATTACCAAGGCAAAGGGGCACAAACACTCCCACTCCGTGTCCACCATCACATCCGACCTCGAAGCGCAGTACAGCGAGGCCGACGACTTCTCCCAAAAACGCTTTGGCTTCCTCCGCTTCACCGCCCTCAACGTCTACCGCCGCCTCTTCAGCCTCGCCTTCATCGGCAACGCCATCGCCTTCATCATCCTCATGATCAAAGGCACCAAACCCATCGACCTCGTCAACGCTTCCGCTGTCAACCTCGCCGTCTGCGGTCTCTGCCGCCACCCGTTCGTCGTCAACGCCCTCTTCCTCACCTTCGGGTCCGTCCCACGCTCGGCACCCATGCGCCTGCGCCGCCTCGCCTGCAAAATCTTCCACCTCGGCGGCGTGCACAGCGGCGCCGGCGTCGCCTCCTGCGTCTGGTACATCGGCTTCGCCGGCCTCTACACCTACCACTTCCGCCCCACCGCCATCTCCATCGCTGTGCTCACCCTCATCTACTCTGTCCTCGCCCTCCTCCTCGCCATCATAATCGTCGCCCACCCCACCATCCGCTCCAAAAACCACAACCTCTTCGAACTCACCCACCGCTTCTCCAACTGGCTCATCCTCGCCCTCTTCTGGGCTTTAATCTTCCTCCTCGGCTCCCAAGAACCCTCCCTCTCTTACTTCCTTATCCACCTCCCCGCCTTCTGGCTTCTCATCATTCTCACGGTCGCCACAATCCACCCCTGGCTACTCCTCCGGCGGGTACCCGTCATCGCCGAACCTCTCTCCCCACACGCCGTCCGCCTGCACTTCTCCCACGCGCGCACCCGCTTTGGACAGGGCATCAGCGTCGCGCGGCATCCACTAAAAGACTGGCACAGCTTCGCGAGCTTCACAGACCAGTTCGACCACCCCGACACCAAGTTCTCGTGTCTAGTGAGCAAGGCGGGGGACTGGACGCGTCAGACGATCGCTGATCCGCCAAAGTACCTCTGGAAGCGCGGGGTGCCGACGTACGGGTTTGGGTATGTGCTGCGGATGTTTGAGCGGATTATCGTGGTGACGACGGGGTCCGGGATCGGGCCGTGTTTGTCATTTCTGGAGGATGAGAGGCGGCCGATGATCAGGGTGGTTTGGCAGACGAAGAGTCCAATGAAGACGTATGGGAAGAGGACGTTGGAGTTGGTGAGGAGGATGGATGAGGAACCTGTGGTGATGGATACGAGTGTGATGGGGAGGGTGGATATGTTGCCGGTGGTGTTGGGGCTGTATAAGGAGTTTGGGGCGGAGGCGGTTTGCGTGATCAGCAATCCGGCGATGACCAAGAGTTTGGTGTATGGACTGGAGACGAGGGGGATTGCGGCTTATGGGCCGATTTTTGACAGTTAAGTTGATATGGTTGTGATGAGTTGATGGAAGGATGAAGATGGGGTTACTGGGATCTAGTTTGAGGTGTTTTGCTCTTTTTGGGTGCTTTGGAGTCATGGGGGCAAATGGTTACGTGGTTCTCATTTAATGACGGATATGTATGGGATGCGGTGTTTTGGTATTAGAATGAGTTTATGTTTTCATTTTGAGTCTTTAAGTTTTAGATCATCGCCAAGAGTTATCATACTCAAAATGGGTTACAGATGACACAAGTAAAGTGTCATTAACTGAAAGAAAAAGTTCGTCTACTCACTTTCCCTTTGAGACCACTGAAGATGCTCCGTGATGCCCTCCCGGCATGATGGTTATCCCGGATGATGCAAAATTTTGAAGAAGGAAATAAGCACCCAAAAGCCCCTGATTCTTGGCTGCAATTAACTAAAACGATCCAAGATGTTGCCTGACAAACCAAATTCAAGCCCTGCACCACAACACATCCATACACCACACCCACTCCCACAATGTCCACAACCGGCACCTTCCACTACCTCGACCCCACCTCCATTGCCCCCAACACCAAACCCTGGTGCAAAATCGACACAGCCTCCACCTCCTTCCGCCTCACCTCCTCCCGCCACCCCGTCACCAACCTCCGCCCTCTCCTCCCCCCACCATGCCCCCCCTCCCGCCCCCAACCACACACCTTCGGCACCGACATCGACATCACCGGCTTCGCAGTCTACCACGCCCCCCTCTCCCTTACCCCCACACCCCCACAAATTTTATTCCGTTTCCCCCACCTCATCCTCCAAACCTACTACCCCCAAATCACCACCCTCCTCCACTCCAAACTCTCCCACTCCAACAATCGCATTTCCCGCATCATCCCCTTCAGCCACACCATCCGCAAACACCATCCCCACCACCGCCACAACCACCACCACCACCACCACATAACCTCCCCAACCCCTAAGCAACAACCCGTCCTACACGTCGACCAAACCCCCACAGCAGCCGAAGCCTGCGCGCGCAAGCACCTGGATTTGCCCAAGGAGGAGGTTGAAAATCTGTTGAAGAAGAGATGGCAGCTGCTAAATGTGTGGCGGCCGATTGGGCATGCGGCAAGTGATTTCCCGTTGGCGGTGGTGGATTGGCGGACGGTACAGGAGGGGGAGTTGGTGGGCGTGAGGTTGTTGTTTCCTGTTGAGGTGACTGAGGCGGGGGAGGGGGGTGGTGGTGGTGGGGGGGACAAAGGGGCTGGTGGGAAAGATGGGGGTGGTGGTGGGGGGGATGATGGCGGGGAGGGGGTGGTGCTGGGTGGGGGTGAGGGGGAAAGTATGGAGGGGTATGAGGTTGGGGGGGAGACGTATGGGGTGTTGCCAGGGAAGGGAAGGCATAGGTTTTATTATGTGAAGGATATGACGCCGGAGGAGGTCATGTTTATCAAGTGTTTTGATAGTTGGGGGGAAGGGAGGGAGGGCGGGAGGGAGGGGGTGGCGGCGCTGACGCCGCATACGGCGTTTGTGGATCCGGAGACGCCGGAGGGGACAAATGGGAGGGAGAGCATTGAGGTGAGGTGTTTGGTGTTTTATGAGGAGTAAGGAGGGTTAGGGGGTTTGGCCTTTGGAGGTTAGCGAGGTGTCTTCAGACTTGGATAAAGCATAAAAGAGTCATTGGAAGTGGCGTTAAACAGCTGACTTGGGTATGGTAACGTTAACTGCTTTCCAGCTCTAATTATTCCCTGCCCATATGACGCTGTCCGATCCAGCTGACTATAACTAACGTTATATAGTTACGAATATTATCGTGTCTTAGTCCACCCCTTTACCACAAGAGTCGAAGAGAACATGACCCACTATGGTGAACTCTTTGGTTTGAAGACATGATGATGAATTGTTCCGTACAAAAAAAGGCAAGTTACTATGCCTCCGGGCGTTCTGTACTTGATGAGGAACTTGGACCGCAAGAATTGAAATCTTTTCTTAAAAAAGAGTCTATAAAGGCAAAAAGAAAAAAAGATACGAGCCTGTAATTAAATCTATTTTTTTGGACTGCCGTCTCGACATGTTGCGTTCGGCTGGGGTCGTGATCTGTCAGAACCCAGGCACCTGCCTGGGCCCAACCGCAGTAGCTGGCCTGAACAACAGGCCCAGGAGGGCATCGCCAACCTCTCAACTGCAGGCAACCCGCAGGCAAACACCAACTCCATGACCTCCCATTGGCCCAGCTGCAAGCCACAGTGATAATGGCTTCAGCTGAAGGCCATCCCAGGAAAGCGGGGGAGCCAGGCAGTCAAAAGGCCCAGGGCACGCCCATGGAGGAGGACAGGAGAACACAACAGACACAATTGAAGCAATTCCCAACTCTTGACACACATCGTTTTGCACCCGTTGTTATAGTGCCTTTCAGTGCCTCCATACCAACCCACTGCAGTGGCTCGAATCAGCTGTTCCAACATGATCCTTTTGTTCGCGACTGGTGCCCGTAGGGCGACCTCGGAGACAGGAACGGCGTAGACATCAGCGGATCCATTCCCGCCAGGGACCTCGGACATGGACGGGATGTACCAGCGCGCTAGCGGTTTCAGGCAAGGCGCACAGGCACAGACAATGGCGACGTTGTTCTCGACTACACTATAAGGAGTCAGTGTCTGGATGAAGCTTGGAAGTTTAGGCAGGGTCGCCGGACCTCCCATGTAGTTCTTCGCGTACTTCCACGTCACGTCAGGATTGCCCTAGCCCTGGGCAACGATGACGACGCGGAGGATGCTCACGGCAACGATGCTGACTTGTGTTAATGTAGTTCCAATGAAGGAGCGAATGTAACGTACAAACCCCCGGTCCCAAGGATGGTGGCTGTTGGAACAGCTGATTGGAACCACTGCAGTGGGTTGGTATGGAGGCACTGAAAGGCACTATAATAACGGGTGCAAAACGATGTATGTCAAGAGTTGTGAATTGCTTCAGTTGTGTCTGTTCTGTCCTCCTGTGCCTCCTCCATGGGCGTGCCCTGGGCCTTTTGACTGCCTGGCTCCCCCGCTTTCCTGGGATGGGCTTCAGCTGAAGCCATTACCACTGTGGCTTGCAGCTGGGCCAATGGGAGGTTATGGAGTTGATGTTTGCCTGCGGGTTGCCTGCAGTTGAGAGGTTGGCGATGCCCTCCTGGGCCTGTTGTTCAGGCCAGCTACTGCGGTTGGGCCCAGGCGGATGCCTGGGTTCTGACACACCCCCTCAGGGGGGACCTGTTCTCTGACAGGTGCCCCCTGAACCCCTTATTAGAGGCCTGTTTCAGGGTGCCAGAGGCTCGCCTTCCACTGTGGAATGGTTGAGAGCCGCCCTTTCTTCGATGAGGCTCTGGATAGGCACCAGGTTAAGCATCGTGATGAAGTTTTGGTGGTTGTCGTAACCGAGAGCTTTGGTGAGTCCATCTGCCACCATGGCCTTAGTTGGCTGGTGGACCACTGTGATCCTACCTGCGCGGTGTTCTTGGCGAAGCCAGTGGTTGTGAATATCCACGTGCCGTAACTTGGTGTTGAGAGTGGCGATTTCCTTCGTGACGAGGGCAATGGTGTTGAGGTTGTCGCACTCAATTGTAAGGGTGTGAGAGTCCAGGCGTACCGACAGCTCAGTCAGCATCCGTTGCATGAAGCGACCCTCCTTGACGCCCTGTGCGAGGGAAAGCAACTCGGCCTCCGTGGTGGAAGTAGTGACGGTGTTCTGCTTGCTGGCGCGCCACGCGATGAGCCCTCCAAACAGGGAAATAGTGAAGCCTTGGGAGCTCTTGCGGTCCATAGTGTTGTCAGCGAACGAAGCATCGCAGGCCACACGAAGGTCATCTCCACCCCCCAGCTGGAGGGCTAGGAAGCGTGTGCCGTAGAGGTATCGCAACACGCGGTCTGCCGCGGCGTGGTGTTCTGGGCCAGGGTTCTGGTTGTGTCGTGCGAGGCGTGAGGTGGCAAAGGCAATATCTGGGCGCGTGACGACTGCTGCGTAGAGGAGGGAGCCGACCTTGCGTTGGTACAGCTGTGCTGAGGCACGTGTGGCAATACCTGCGTATGGGAGAAGCTCCTCCATGGCCATGGGCGTGCGGTAGTTGCGGTCAGAGACGGCGAGTTTGGCGATCTTTTCGATGTAAGCCGTCTGAGCCAGCCAGACCAAGCCACGGGCGCGGTCACGGTGGACCTCAATGCCCAGGAACCACCGCAGGTCGTTGCCACCAGTGAGGTCGTATTTGGCCCGCAAGCCGTTGATGGTTGCCGTAGCGAGGTGCTGTTGCGCCTTGGGATACGCGATGACGATGTCATCCACGTAAAAGAAAACTAGGCAGCCGTTGCGTATCATGATGCAGGGTTCGTGAGGCACAGGATGGAAGCCCAGGTTGGCGAGTGTTCCCGTGAGCTCCCTTTGCCACAGAAGAGGGGATTTCCGCAAGCCGTAGAGCGCCTTGTTGAGTTTCAACGCCCTGCCTCTCTTGCGATACCCAACTGGTAGCTCCATGAACACGTCGTCGTCGATCTTGGCGTTGACGAAGGCGTTGACTGCGTCGAATTGCTTCATCTCCAGGTCAAATCGTGCCGCAATGGAGAGGACCGCGCGCAAGGAGCGGGTGGCGAGAGTGGCAGCGTAATTCTCCTCCGTGTGGTTGACTCTCTGTTGGTCCCCGCGGACTACTAGCCTCGCCTTACACTTGACGAGGAAGCCCTTAGTGTTGAACTTGTAGGTGTAAACCCACATGCAGTCAAGAACCTGCCTGCCGCCCTCTTTGGCCGCATCACGTGAAATCTCAATCCAGGACTCCTTCTCATCATGACTTGCCAGGTGATCTTTTTCAGCTTGTTCGAACAGGTGGCGGAGAGGGTGTTTCTGGAGATTGTGATGCCGCTCAGGTGGTGGTGGAAGGGCCGACTGGTGGAGGGAATTGATGCCTTCTGGCGACTGGGCGGCTGCCGTGATGGTGTTGATGTCAATAGAGGCGGTGCCGCTGGTTGGATGGTAGTACTGGGAGCCGCTGCTGGGTTGATGGCGGCGCTGGGCGCGGTCTGAGGCGCTCCGTGTGGTGGCGGCATGGAAGGCGGCCTGCCACGGCTGAATTCGTCGTCGTCGTTGTAGAACAGGCGTAGGCCACGGCCGTTGGCGGGGTGTCAAGACTGGCGCAGTCTGCGGTTGGGCTTGATGTGAGTCAATTCGTAGGCCGGCGAAGGCCGTCGCCAGGATGTCGTTAGGTGGTGTGTCTGGTGGGGTTGGGTAGGCATCCTCCATGGTGTTGTCCTTGCCATTGTATTCGCCTCCTCCAACCACAATTGTATCCAGTATTTCCTCCTCTTCATCATCAACCTCCTCCACCCCCTCATCTTCAGCGCCATCGGTGCCTGTCCTTGTGACATGATCTTCGCCCTCTGGTTCGCGGTAGTCTTCTTCTTCCTCGGGGGGAAGGGAATCATCATGAGGATCGAGTCTTTCGTTGAACCAGTCCTTTAATTGTTCTGTGTCCATTTCCGCGATATCATTAGCCAAGAGATCACGTTTGTGGGGGAGGAATTGATGTTCGTTGAAGATGACGTCGCGTGTTGCGACCACCTGGTTGATGATGGGGTTCCAGATGCGGAAGATGTTGGAGGAGTTGTAGCCGACGAGGTAGCCAACCCATGCCCTGGGCGCGAGCCGTCGGGTCTTCTCTTCACCTCTCTGGGCGGTACGCGTCATCGCGAAAGCCTTGCAACCGTATGCTTTGAGGTGTGCGTTGTTGGGCTTCTTGGCGGGGGAGGCTGGGTTGCTGGCTCTAGCGATCGCTGTGTGAAAGCGTTCGTATGGCGATTGCCAGCCGTTGCCAGCCCTGGGTGTCCTGTTGTACAGGTAGACCGCCGCCATGGTGATCTCCTTCCACAGGTCTTCTGGCAGGTTGGCGCCAATTCGCATTGCTCTCGCCTTTGCCTTAATAATGGCGCCAGCCTGCTCTGCGCCCCCATTCTGGGCTGGTGTTTCCGCTGCTGAGGGTTCCATCTTCGTGCCCTTGGTGTTGCAGAAGCTAATGAGAATCTTTGCCCGTGAGAACTCGTTGTCGCTTTCTACGACCTTGGGGATGATGCCGTATTGCGTATTGAGCAGCTGGAAAAGGTGCTTGAGCGCAGCCAGGATGTAAGGCGCTTCGCGCTTTGGGAGGTAGTAGTCCCATGAGAACCCTGAGAAACGGTCTGTGATCAGCAGAAGATATCGCTTTTGTTGCTTATTGGTAGGGAACTCATGGAGATCGAGGGCAAGACGCTCTCCTGGCTGTAACGGCTTAGCCCTAGCCCTGCGGCTTATTTGCCTTTTCATCTTGGCGAGGGCGCAGGCGTCGCATTCGACCGTGGTGATGCCCTTGATCCTCGTTCCTTCTGTGTGGTTGACCAGGTGTTCCAGTGTTCTGGGGCCTGGGTGACCAAGGCGATGATGCCAAAGGGTGGCGTCAGCTACACTGTCTGCACGAGCAGTCCAGGTGCTGAGCCTCTTGCGGCGGGCTTGGAAGACCGCGCCAGAGAGGGAGGGTGGTATGCTTTCCACCACAAATTGTCCCTCTTGTACGCTCAGATGGCCTAGTGTTGAACCATCGTTGCGAACCAGGCGATTAAGGCGGTTGTCCCACCAAATCTTGCGCCTGTTGAGCTCCCTTACGGAGATGATATTGCACGCAAAGGTTGGGCAGAAAGCCACCCCCGTGAGTGTCAACACCATGGCCTTCTTTGGCCCTCGGACCATCACATCGACGCTGCCGTAGCCCTCAATTTTGACGGGATGTTCCCCGGCCAGGACGCAGTCATTGGCGTTGGCGGACGTAAGGCGTTTGAAGCGATGGATGTTGTTAAAGATGTGTAGGGTTGCCCCCGAGTCCAGGATCGCACTATTGGCGAGAGGGTAACTTTGACCCGCCTGGAAGCTGACTTGGATGATGGAAAACACCGCTGAACATCGCCCAATTTGGCGATGGTGGTAGTGATCCTTCTGGCCGTAAGTACGGCCGGCCAGTCAATTTCTGGCATCGCGGAGAGAGGGGTCTTCTTGGAGGGCCTTTTCCACGCGTTCTCTGACGTGGTCCCTTATCTTGAAGCCTTCAGGCGCGAGATGTGGGTGGATGTAGAAGCATTTGCTGGTCGGGTGCTTGTTGTAGCACGCACGGCAGCGCTCCTCATCCTTGGCGGCGTCGGCCTTGGAAGGGGTATTGGTGCGATGCTTCTTTGCCTCGCGACCCTCCTTGGCGGCGTCGGCCTTAGAAGGGGTATTGGTACGATGCTTCTTTGCCTCGCGACCCTCCTTGGTTTTGCCGTCGTCGATGTCATCGCTGCGGCGTTTCTTGCGGTCCTGTGGTTCTGTGGTACCAAAGGCGGGAAAAGCCCCCTTGCCAATGTGGTCAGCTTGTTTGCCAGGTTGTAGGGTATTAAGGGACTCTTCTCTGGCTATGATAGAGGCTTCCTTATAGGTGAGAGATCCCTTCTTGGCCTCCTTCCTGATGTCTGACGTGGCAATAGGAACGAGAGGTTGCAACACGTCAATGAGGTCCTCCACCCAGGGGCCCTTGTTGCCGTATTCTGGAAGGTGGTAGGTGACAGCTTCGCCCATGAGGTTCTCCCACGCAGTTAGCCAAGTTGTCAACTGCTCTCGCGATGTGTTCTTCTGCTGGCGGTTGCGTAGGCTCTTGAGGTGGATCTTGAGACGAAGGCGAATGTTGCTCTCTACCTCGGTGGTAGATTTGGCGATAGTCTGGAGGCTAGCGTAAAATTTGCGGACGTCGAAGTCGAGAGGTCGATGGGCGCTTTGGAGTTCTGGGGTGACGTTGTTGGAGAGGAGCTCTGCGATCCTTTGCAGGCCCTTGGATTGAGTAGTCCATAGCTCCTTGCCCCCCTTCTGCATGGTGGTGACGAGGGCGGCAAAGCGGTCCTCGCGTGTGTGGAAGTAGGCGTTAACCTCCTCCCTAAGGGCATCGACCCTCTGTTCTTTGGCCGCCGCGAGGCGGGCCTGAGCCGCTGCTTCTGGTGTATCTGCGCGAGTAGCTCTTGCGGGCGTCTTCCCTTTGCGAAGGTTGCTTGCGGTGGTACTGCTGGAAGCTGTAGAGGTGCTGGGAGTCTCCTCTATGGCTTCGATGTTAATCTCGAGAGGGGTATCGTCGGCTGGAATACGCGGGAGCGTTGCCACGATATCGAGGTGGTCGCGAAAGTCGTGATGAGTTGGCGGAGTGAATGGAATCAGCCGCGAGGCCTTTTCCAGGTAGTGTTGTTTGACGTGGTCGACGACCTCGTAGGAATCAACTTCCTGTGGTTTTTGGAGGCGAGGCGTAACGCCGTCAAGGTAGTCGAGGACCTCGTAGGCCTGCGCGAGGTTACGGAACTGGCCGTTCCAGGTGATCCAATTCTCTGGACCCGTCAGGAGGATGAGGGATTTGTTGTTGACCGTAGTGAGGTTGTTGGAAGACATGGCGATGGCTTCGAAGTCGTGGTTGTTGATGGAAAGGTTGATTTCGCTGCAGTGGCAGTGCTGCTCCGTGTGCGGGATCAATGATGTATATCCGACTGGCTTGGTAGGCTGGTCGCAAGTCTGACTGTTAATTGTTGGAACAGCTGATTGGAACCACTGCAGTGGGTTGGTATGGAGGCACTGAAAGGCACTATAATAACGGGTGCAAAACGATGTATGTCAAGAGTTGTGAATTGCTTCAGTTGTGTCTGTTCTGTCCTCCTGTGCCTCCTCCATGGGCGTGCCCTGGGCCTTTTGACTGCCTGGCTCCCCCGCTTTCCTGGGATGGGCTTCAGCTGAAGCCATTACCACTGTGGCTTGCAGCTGGGCCAATGGGAGGTTATGGAGTTGATGTTTGCCTGCGGGTTGCCTGCAGTTGAGAGGTTGGCGATGCCCTCCTGGGCCTGTTGTTCAGGCCAGCTACTGCGGTTGGGCCCAGGCGGATGCCTGGGTTCTGACAGTGGCCAAAGCAGCCTTCTGTGGAAGCCCGATGCGCAGAGGCAAGATGATCCAGGCGGGCAAGACAGCAGGATACCATCTGTGACACAATTGAAGATAACGATGAATGCGTACGCAGGGTCCATTTCAACGCAAGTTCCTGACCCCGGCGGCATATTCTCCGAGTCCCATGTGTAGTGGATCGCTCAGCACGACCAAAGACCACCGAGGGCGGCAGCGAGGTTTGCTGCGACGACAAGGGCCAGGACAACGTAGATAACAATGTTGAGGCAGCGGCGAGTTGAGAAACGCAGGTAGAATACGAAAATGGACGACTTGGTGAACAGAGTTGCCAGGTTGCCTGTCATTACAGCGGGGAATGAGTTGATCTGGCAGGTGGATGTCAGCCAAAAGCGAGGTGGTGGCGAGCGCACCAGGCCCTGACCCACCAGCATCAACATTTGAAGCCTCTGTCCTTTCTTAAGAAGATAGTCTTGATGGTGACCAAAGCCATATTTTGTTACTGCGACAAGCGGTCAGTTTCGGGCCGGTGGGTAATGAATCGCTCGGAACGCACGGAGAGCGATGGTGATTGAGCAGCCGATGGAGAGGATCTGTCATGGCAATTGGCAAGTTGAGCGCTCGGCGCTGTGGCTTAAGAGACTGAGACATGGTGGAGTTTACCACTGGAGTGAGGATCAACACTGGATGGTGTCAGTGTCTGAAACACCGCGGGCACCTGGGGCAGTGGACTTGCAGTCGTCGAGGTTCGTCTTCCGGAGAATCTTTCGGCCAGTGTAGAATCGGAGAGCCACAAAGGCCATGGCGAACGGCGGCGCCAAGGCACAGGCAAGGACGAGGCTGGTGGCCAGCGACTCCGGATTGTCCGCATTGTTGCTCATGGTGGTGGCTGCAGTGGCGCCCAGCTCCCTGGGACTGGGACTGGGTCCTGTCTAACGCACCTGGTGTGGGCTGGCGAGTTGTTAAGTGACGAAAAATGGCCGGGGTTGTCAGTCTTGAGTGGACAAATCTCAGCCAGACTTAAAGTCAGGATATTTCGCATTCCAACCATCCTGGCTGACCTGGCATCCTTCTAGTTCTGAGGCACCAAATTTGGACATTGTGTTGAGCCAGGCTGTATTTGTTGTGATTGGTCTCGACTCGGGCGTGATGTCGCCGAAAAAGCAACGAAGATGGGCGGAACAGCCACTCCAGGTCCATGGAAGTTGCTGCCTGTTGAAGATCGCAGCTTGCTCGCGAAATTGAACTCGTCGGTGTTTGGAGATGGTGTGACGCTCCAAGTTTTTGGCCCGGAGTTGCCACGGAGAGGTGTGTCTTGGTTCCCACAGTGCTGCTGCCTTGCATTCTTTTTCTCGTCTCATTGAGCTCCTTCTTGCTCTCCTCGAGGTGTGTCCTGTGATGGTAGCGCTTGCCACCAACTACACATCTTCTTTGACAATGGCAGAGCGCCCAGTCGGAGCTTTTGCAAGCCACACCACTCCCTGCTTTTTTTCCACATGCATGCTTCACTGTTTGCTCATGCTGCCGCTGGCTTTCAGCCGCTCCCAAAACCTCCAAGATTCACAGGCACCGAATTGCCACCAACAGGGTGTCAAGCTCAGCCAAGCCGCAGTCCTCCTGTTGTGACTGTTCTTGCTCACCACCTCCATCTGGTTGGGGACCTGCTTGTACAGTACATGGTACCTGGTCTTCAGGATGCTTGGGCAGAAATGGCCATGGAATGGGGATTAATAGTAAATCAGACGGTTTTCTTTCAACGCCTCCTCACGCGTCAGAAACTTTGTCGTACACCAATGACTTCAAAGTCTTTCATCCGTTCAATGGCTTCTGCAGTCCGCACTGACTTTATTTGAACAATAACAATCATTGGCAAAGACACACCGTGTTCCTAATGGGCCGGCTGCCAGTGAAAGGGAAAGTTTCAGCGAAGTACGCCCTCTTTGGGCAGGTCTTCTGACAAACCAGCCAACATTGAAAGGAGGCGACGGGGGTGCTTTGGGCCATATCACGCTGATGCATGGCAGCTGTGCCAACCAAGACGCAACAAAGCGAGGCAGGGCCAAGACAACTGCCGTGACGAATAAAGAATAAAGACTTGAAGGGATAAAGGCATGCCTGTCATGCCCTCCCCAAATACACTAGCAGAAAAAACAACAAATCACCCCCATCAGACCCCTTGTCCATGGCTCAAGGGCAACCCCCAACTCCCAAACTCCCAAATCCCAGGCCTCATCCCAAACCTTCCTCCCAAATCCTCCTCCCAAACTCCCTCTCAAAAATATCCTCCTTCACCCGAGTCCTCCCAACGTAAACTCCCCAGCCCCCCAGCACCGCAACCAGCACCAGAGGAACGGACTTCAGCAACCCTTACAGGGTGCTGATGTCAAAGTCCGTCCTCCAGTGCCAGTCATCGTCGCCGGGGTACTTCGCCACGAACGGCAGCGCCGCCGCCTGTGGCCAATCCGACCTGGCCAGCCGGATGTTGACCGCATCCTCCAGATAGAGGAGCGTCTCTGAGTTGGGCAGCCAGCTAATGAAATGGTCAGCAGACGCGTCAACATTAACTCGCCGAAGCACAACTCAATAAAGGGGAAACTTACGCCTGACTGGCCACCTGCAACTGCGTGCGCTTGTCAATCGTAGCCTGAGCCACCGCGCGACCGGGAGCGCCCATGTCCAGCGACTGGGCCACGTCCTTGACGAGCATGCGCAGGGCGCGCACGCGGGTCTCATAGTTGAGGCGGGCCGGTGCCGACCCGGCCGCGCCGCCGCGCTTCCAGTGGATGGACGTGTCGGCCCGGTTGTAGACCCGGTGCCAATCTGTGTGAGGGGGAGAGGTGTTAGTGGGAGGTTTAGGGAGTAGAGGGCAGAGGTTGGACGATGCAGTGTCGAAGATGGTGTGGGCGGGGGCGAAGAAGATGAATCTGCAATGTTTGCGGCTTGCTGGGGGAGAAAGCGCGAAGGGGAGCCGCCGCAGGGTCTGGGACACTCGTCCCGGCAGCGCGGGTAGCCTTTGCCTTGCTCGCCTGGCAGAACCGAAACCTAGGCACGAACAATCCTCCTGGCGCAGGAGTGAAAGTAGATTGCCACGGGGACGGGCAGGGCCAGGAGAAGCAACCGAAGGCCAGAGCAAGGAGGCTTAACGGCCGCGGAGTCGGACCACAAAGCCTCTCCTTCCTCGCGGCGCCCATTGGCGCCTTCGACATGATCCCTTCCGTCCCTTTTATGCACTTACTGGGATCTTGCGAAGAACCGCCCCCGCGAAAATCCCCCGTCCATCCCTCGTTCGTGCTTCGAAATTCCCTGCTGCCTTCTCGACAAACGCATTCACACCAAACCCAACCGCAAAAACAAAGGGAAAAAAAAAAAAACTTACACTCCGGGTCCACACCAACCGGCACGGGCAACTCCCCAGCAATCTTCCTCACCGCCGGAGCCCCCGTATCATTGGGGCTGTCGGTGAGCAGCACACCCTATGTTTTGTATCGTCAAGTCACCAAGCTGCCAAAACCCAGAACAGCGCAGTTGATTGGCGAGGCACCACGAGTGACAGCTGGGTTGCCTCGTGCTCCAACAGCAGGACGATGTGCCTGGACCAGGGGATTGTGTTTGGGGAGCACTTACCGAGAGGACTCCGCGGCGCGGGGGGTCGTACTTGTTGGCACCGGTACTGGTGCCGGTGCCGGCTGCAGGAGGGATGACCGTCTCGCGCGTGGGGTGCGCGCTGTGCCAGCTGAAAAGCTGTAAAGAAGGGAGGGGGGTCAGTGTCTGGGTTCTGGAGAAGGGATGGGGGTCGGGGGTTCGGACTTACGGCTGGGGCAACAGTGGCACCACCAGGACCAACAACGGGAGCAGCACCAGAAGCAGGAGCTGCAGAGGCTGACGCAGCACCAAGAGCGGGAGCAGCGGGGGCGGGGGCACCGGCGACGGCACCACCCACTGAACCAACGGCTACAGGGCCGGCGAGAGGAGCGGCAAGAGCTGCGCTGGGAGGAACGGCAGCCAGACCAGCGAGGGCGCCAGCGGCATGGACGGTGGCAGCGGCAGCGGCAGCAGGACGGGCGCGACCGCGGCGAGAAGACGGGAGGGGCGTCCGGGCGGGACGCGAGGCAGGCATCAAGTTCGTGCCGGTAGTCTTTGGGTGACAGAAGAGTTAGATACCAGGATGTACGCTGAGGTTTGGCGGATGATGCTTACAGAAGAAAAATCGACGCCGTCGCCGACGTGGTTGTTGTTGTTGTTCTAAGGCGACTGTCAGCATTGGGTTTTCAATTGTATTGAGATGCTGTTACTCACGGTGTGGTGGTCAGAGGACACACCGCCCATCTCGACGTAGTTGTCGTCGGTGTTCTGCCATCGTAAGTTAGCAAAATGTCGGTCGGGTTCGAGGATGCGGGTGCTGGTGTTCTAGCGAGAGGACTCTGCCCGCCTCCGTTTCACTTTTGGGGTAGATGAACAGGTACTTACAAGAGGAGCCATCTCGGCGTGGTTATAGATATTGTTCTGCTCCAAGGTCAGCGACTGTCACGAGTGTGAACATTGCGAATTTTGTGGTTGCGTACCGCGTCCTCGTCAGCGAAGGAGATTGGGGCAGAGGGGGCGGCTGCCTGCGAGGGTGTGAAGTCGTAGGAGTTGTGCTGCAAATTCCTTGGTCAGAAAACACGTCCTGCAAATCAAATCAATGGTCAACTCACAAGGAAGAAGGGAACCGACGGAGTCGAAGCAAAAGGATTGCGGTTGTGCTGTGGTGTTTTGTGAGCAAGAAGTCGGTTGCGGTCAGGAAAAACGGTTCGCGTACCAAAAAAGAAGAAGAGGGAGTGGGAGGCGCGGGGTACTGCGACTTTTTGACTTGTGAGCAAAACAAAAAGTTCCATCTGAAGAGAGCTGAGAGGCCGCGTCATACCGAGAAGGCGGGAGGGAAGGAGGGCGGCGCGTCGGTCAAGGAAGAAAACTAAGATAAGATAAGATGTGGTCAGCGCGACCTGCTGGAACAAAATATGAAGTCGGGCACCGGGTGTGGTTGTGTATATACCTGCGACGGGGGCTGGTGAGTGCCCGGGAGAAGACCGCCCGGAGGGAACTGGCCTTGCTGCTGCTGGTAGTTCCAATGGTTTGTGTATGTCTGGTCGATGAGGAATCAGCAAGCTTGTCCCAGCCTGAAAGGTTAATGATTGAGAGACGGAAGCATACCGGGGTGGGGTTGTTGAAGTGGCCGCCCTGGGGCTGGTGCTGAGCTTGGGCCTGGGCCTGGCCATAGAACTCCTTGTGTTTTGGTCAGCAGGTCTTGCTCATGTCGAGGGCTTGATGGGCGGCGTACTTGGTTGTCCTGATAAAAAGCCGGCTGAGTCGCACCGTAACCCCAGTCTCCGGTAGTGCCAGCCGCAGCGAAGTTTTGGTTGTACTTCACATTGTCAGTATTTTGGTTGAATGTTTAAACGGAAACCTGCGAACGTACCTGGAAGCCAGGGTTGACGGCCTGGTTTTCGACATGCTGACACAAGACAATTATTAGCGGACAGTCCTTGATGCACACACGGTCCCTGCAGGTGATGAGATGAGGACCCCGGTCAGGCCAAGTTGCGAGAACAACACGGTTTTGAGTGTGCCGCTCGAGCAAGATAACAACATGAAGCCATCATGATCAGCATAGTTGACATTGTGTTTGCTTACCTCAGCACCGTAGAAATGTCCAGAGCCCGGGGCAGGGGCACCGACCGAAGGAGCAGGCAGGGCGGCCGAAACGGAACCCGAGGCAAAACCGACGGGCGAAGGAGCGAGAAAACCGACAACAGGAGCCGAAGACGAGGCCGCAAAGCTCGAGTCGCCGAAGGAAGCCTCGGACGCCAGGGCAGAACCACCAACCGACGCGGTGAGCAGGGCGGACGGAGCGGGAGGTCTGATAGCAGGAGCGAAAGGCGAGGCGGCAGAGGTCGAGTCGCCCTATCATCCAGCCGTTAGCCCTAAACAACAAAACGGACGTGATAGAGAAGACTTACGAGAAGCTGGGGATCCAGCAGGTGCTGGTCCAGAGTGGTAGGCACTAGAGAGGCAATCGTTAGCACTACTTGAGATTACTCAGTCGATCATGTTACTTACGAGACAGAGGCATGTCGGTAACCGGGGCGGGAGGGGCGGACGAGGCGACTGTGACAATCAGTTGTTAGCATGCTGCCGACGATGGGCAATCAAGTCGAATATGCTTACCAGTGGTGCCGGAAAAGGCGGGAGCGGCAGAGGTGGCTGCGATATCATCAAGTCAGCACTTATCGCGAGCGGAAGTCAGTCAGCCTGTGGTTCTCACCATTGTCGGCGGGCGCGGGAACCGGAGCAGCGCCAGTCGAGTCCGACTGGGACGACGAGGCCGGGACAAAAGACTCCATGGCGACAAAGGCGAGGGCGGCGGCGATGTCTCTTGTTTTTTTTTGAAGGTGAAAAAAAAAAAGACTAGTCGGCGGGCTGCTGGGCTTCTTTTTTGTCTGGTGGGAAGAAGCAACACCCTGAAGCTGGGACGGTTTTTCAAGGAGAGAAAGAGCACGACAGAGCGAAATTTTTCTTTTATGGTCACCAGGCAGTGTGACCCGCGCCTTTGCGTGGTTGGCCGCCATGAGACGCTGTTAAGCGGGTAATTTGAAGCCGACGATGTCATGCTCGTGGTGTTGAAGCCGCACTTGAAGCCGCAGTGTTGATGCACTCAGGGGTTGAGCCGGATGCGGCTGGTGCCAAGCCGCGTTTGTTTACGGGGCTCAGGGGTAACAACTCTGCCAGGTTCTCGTCTGAACGAAAATTTGTAATGATACGCAAAGCGTCTAAAATAGGTATTAAGGGCAAACTCGAGAAGATATTCACTTTTGCAGGCTTGCTCTAAGAGGCATTACACCTCTGTCCGCTTACGGTTCTCACCAGGAGCCGGTTCTTGGCGGTATCTGGGCAACGAGAACACTGCATTCGTTCATAAAATCCAGAGCTGGGCATAGCCACTGTTGACAAAGTACAAGCTTGTTTGTGTTTGCAGCAGGGTTGGTTTTGTGCAGCTGCAACTGTAACAGTAAAGACAAAACAGTGGGGTGTTGGCCTCTCTCAACTTGGTCTTGTTTTCTGGTGATATCCGCTTCCATTCGTTTGAAGCACGCAGTTGTCCAGATTGTGTTGTTAGGTTCCAATGAATCAGGAGACAGCGATGGATCGAAAATGTTGTCATGGTTGTTATTAAACAACGTGACGAACACAAAAATTGTGCAGATTGGAGCATAATTCAGAAGGATGAACAAAGGTAGCCTGAGTAAGTAAAAAGACGATGGCAGGCCGCACAAAGAGCCCAGAAAGAGGCTAAAACAGTCGGAAAAGAGCCCTGTGTTGGTTTTTGGTCAGGCATCCTTCCGATTATCTGGAACCCTTGCATAATACTGAAATAGGGAGCCTCGGCAAGGGGTTGTTATGTCTTATGGCCATTGTTCGTGATGAAGGGCGGAAAGAAATGGATCCAGGGCCGCGGAAGACAGTGCGCCAAAACGAGGAAAGGGAATCGTGATAATAAGTTGGGTCACAGTTAGTTGTAGTAGACGAGAAGGATATCATGTCAAACAAGACATGCGATGATGAGACAAAGTGATGACCAACTCTGGCAAGGTTGCGATGACTGGCTCAAACTTGGTCCAAGTTTTTGGGTCACAAACTTCACCACTCTTTTGCAAAATCAGGCAAGAAGACCTTGAAACAGGTCCAAAATTATGAGCTACTACCCCAAGAGCTACTCCCTTTCTTCCCTCGAGAATTCCCCCCATCCATCTCCTCCATCCAACCATCATCGCCCCCCCTTCCCCCCCTTTCACTCCCCATCAACCCGCCTGATAAACCGCCAATGCTGCCACATGCGGATTGATCATACTCACATTATACGGCGTGACAAACAAATCCACATCCGTCAACGCCATAAACATCGTCCCATTAATCGCCGGATCCCCAATCCACGTCGACACATTCGGCTGGATCGTGTACGCCGTCCGCTCTAGCATATTTACCTCATGCAACGCGCTGTATGTGACATTCAACTGGCTCACCCACGCCGCCCACTTGGGCTCCGCCACATTCGTCGTCGTGACATAGCTGTTGTTTGGCCCGACCAGCTGGCCCGGCTCGTCCCACTTGAGAAACACCTGCCGACCGGGATAGGAGAGCGGCATGCTCTTGTTGTTGGCGATGGCGGCGGGGCAATCAAGTGTTTTGTCCGAGGCGTTGACACACAGCTGGTCATCCGGGATGCCCTCGGTGGAAAGGGTATTGGCCCACCCCCCCGTCGTCTCGTTCCACACGTCCGCGCCGTTGATGCGCGCCGCGTTGGGTTGGTTGAGGATGTGCAGCGCGGGGAAGTTCTGCCAGACCATGCGAGTTTGGTCGTGCGGGCAAGAGGAGATGTAGGGCGCGATGAGGGTCCACGCCCAGGACTGCGGGATGCCGGGGGTGTGCCACTCTGGCATGGGGAATTGCCCGCCGAATTGCCGGAAGGTCATCTGCTGTCGCGCTTCAACGGTGATGGATTGCAGGAGCATAGCGGCGGCAGGGCCGGAGTTGAGGTGGGGGAGGAAGCCGTACACGCCGGCTTCGGCCCAGCGCGTGAGTTTTTGGTTGAAGTCGATGTACTCGCGCACGTTAGAGACGGGGTAGTTGTACTCGCATTGCTTGGGGGCTTGCGGGCCGAGCATGTTGGCTATGACGGAGGCGTGGCCGATTTCTTGGTCGGCCATGTGCTGGAGGAGGAAGCGATCCTCGGCGTTGATGCCGTAGGCGTCGAATTCCCCGTCAGAGAAGGTGGCGAGGCCCCAGTGGAAGAGGTCTAGCTCGATCCACTCGTGGTACAGGGCGAGAGCGAGGGATTGATAGTCAAAGTCGCTTGCGACCTTGTAGATGGGCGTCGAGCCGTTGGTGCCAATGCCTCCGCTAGGGGTGTAAGGCAGGGGCTGGTCTCCGTGGAGCTTGCCATCCGCCGGGTACGCCACGATCTGGGGCGGAGGCGGTGCCGGGGGGATGGCCGTTCCGATGATATTTGTCGAAAAGGCACCGGTGGTGGTGGCCGGCGGTCCGGTGTATGGGCCATGGTAGGTTACATTGGTGTGTGAGATTGCGTAGGGCGGAGGGTAGTTTGTGGGCGCGGAGGAGAAGGTGGTGGTGGGCTCGGAAACGACGGGCACGGCGCGGACGTTGCTCGCTAGCGCCAGCAGGCCGGCGACACGGAGAGCCGCGTTGGGTGCCATTTGTGGAAGTTGGAGTACATGAAGGATGCGAGTAGGACCCTGCGGATAGAAGCTGCAATCTCCTGTGGAAGTTATGCGGCCACCCTTCTTTAACCTGCCCTCAGGTTACCATCCTTCATCCTTCTTCGGTCTTGTGGTCTCGTCGACATGATGTCAAGACATTGAGTGAATCCATCATGAGTCAACCCAACAAAATTCCTCTGGAAGCTTGGTAAGCTTTGCTCAAGCTCATCCCTCGAGTGTAAGGATCAAGGGGCGAGAGGGAGTTGGACGCTGAACCCCGAGGAGAGAGCTCTCCAGCATCTGCCATTCCCACGTTGTCCGGCCCAAAATCTCCGACTCGATAGCCGAGGGGCAACCATAACTTCACCCATCGCCGTTTGTTCCTTGGCCGGGCCTGGATCCGAACCCACGATATCCCGGCTTCTGGGAGCGGCATCCGGACATCCCCCCGGAGTGGACCCCAGGTCCTTCGTGTAAGTCGGATGAGGGTGATGATATAACCATGAACATCATGTCTTAGCTCCATGTCCAGGAGGCTTGTTTTAACAGCTCCAAGATGAGGCAGATCACATGCGAGGAGAAAGAAAATCAAAGTCTTGAAATCACACCCATCTTAATCGCTGACCCACGCTACCACGTAGCCATCACACCCGTTCATCCCCTCGTGCCCTGATTTCCATCCTCAAACCCAGGCTCTCCACCTCAACCTCACCCCACCCACACGCCCCCTTCAGCTTCATCGCAAACACAGAAATTAACCAGCCCTCAATCCTCCCCCGATACGGGCGATGAACCGTAAACGACCTCTTGGCGTGCATATTCTCAGGCGGGAGGAAGGTGTACACGCACCCAAACTTGGGCATGACCGAGAACCCGAGCTCGGCCATGGCGCTCTGGAAGGCCTTCCAGCTGACCGAGCGTGATGGCGACAGGCTGAAGATCACTGAAAAGACGGCGGCTGTTGAGGAGCTGACGTTGAAGGCTTTGGTTGGTTTGTGGAAGGCCGGGATTGGTTTGTTGAGGGTCTTGGTTGGTTTGTTCAGCTTGTTGGCGAATTTGGTAGGGGATGGCGGTGTGACATTGATAGTGGGTATTGAAGTCCGCGTGATCTCGTAGGCGGAGGAAAGCGTCGGACGGGTTTTGTCTTTCTGCTTCCGCTGTTGGATAATCTTCTCGCGTGGCGGGGACGCGGGAATTGAGGTGGGTGTCTAGTCCATCGCATCGCCCTTTGTCTTGGCCTTCGCCTGCTGCAGCTGCTCGTCTAGGTCGGCCAAGCAATCCTCGACCAAGTCCTGGTACAGGAAGCCCAGTTTGGTGCCGGTCTTGTCAATGATGAACCGATCAAGCTTATTGAGAGCACCCTCGGCCATGGCCGGTTTCAGGAGCTTGTCGATGGGCACCGAAAACTCACGCAGGTCAAGCTGCGCCTTCAGCTGGCTCAGCTCCGCCTCCAACTCCTCCGACGTTGCAACAAACATGGTTCCTTTCTTCCGGGACAGTGGGGGCAGAGGGCCTGTTCGAGCGATGTCCTGAATGAAGCTAACCACCACAGCAAGGTTGCTCAGCGCCTCTGCCTCTCTCCCCTCCAGCTTCTCCCGCTCCTGAGGGCGTGTCTCGTGAAGCTCGGCCAAAGAGTTCAGCCAATACGCAGACTGGGAAATGTCAGCCACCGGTTGGCAGAGGCGGACCAGATGGTTTAGCTGCGGGTCTGCTCTGGTGAGCGCCGCCGCATTTTCCTTCATGCTCACGCTGGGATTGCCAGCTTTGGCGAAGGCGCCGGATTGTCGCTTGAAAAGCTTTGAACCGGCACCGGTCCAGACATGGCGCTTCAGCAGGGTGTGCGCCCGGTTGAACTCGAAGTGGCAGGCGTTGGAGATCTCCTGGAGAATGATGGACCGGAGGGTCTTGTCGGTGTTGTGCTGCTTGAGCAGTTCCACGAGACGGGCGATGTAGCTCCAGGTTGCAGCGGCTTTGACCGCGCCATGGACAGCGTCCAGAGCAGCACCGCTGTTGTATATGTTGGTGTGTGCTGCCACAAGGAGCTCTGGTCGGCTGGTGAACCACGCTTTGACCGCGTGGGTGAGCACGACGGGCTCTGTGGAGAGTAATTTGAGGAATTCGTGGTTCGATGCTTTCTGTTCCTTGGCATTGTTGATGATGTCGGAAAGGGATGGCTTTGCTGGGCGAGGGACGATGGTGAGCTGCGCCGTGCGTCCAAGTTGCTCGAGGCGCTCCTTCTGTGCCCTTATTGCTCCGCCTGCCTCCAGGATATTCTCGATCATGATGTCGAGAGACTCCAGCATAGAGCTTTGCCTCTCCAGGATCAGCTCCCCAATGTCCTGGGGGATGCAGAGGTTTGCTTCAACCACGGTTGCCAGAAGGCCTAGCACCTCGTCCTTATCCTTTGCAGCAATACGAAAGGCCTGGCCGTACCTCTGGTAACTCATGAACCGCATGTAGCAGCCGTCAAACGATGCGCCATGGCGGAGACCCCGTGTCTTGACCATGTCAGTGACGAGCGCGAAGTCTCCTGGACGGTCACCGGCACCCCCCAGGTATTGATGCAAAAGTGATTTTGTCGCGCGGTATCTGAGAATCTCGAGGAACGGATCGGGCCCCGACTCTGCAATGTCCTGTAGGTTCTAGTCGGGAGACAACTTGCCGAGGACGCCCAACGAGTCGTCTAGCGGGTGTTTCAGTACGATACCGATTCGGGCACCAGCTTTCATGCACCTTGCTCGCTGACTAGAGTCAAGCTCACGCCAAGTAAAGTCGACTTCGTAGCCGTGTCGCACGTATTTTCCGGCCACGGATCGATGGAGCTTCTTGAGACACGCGGGCGTGTCCATGTTGCCGCTGGACCTTGTGATGGTCTAAGAATGATCTCGCTGATGGGCGCTGAATAGCTGCAGTGGTATTAGTCAGGAGAAGTGTATGTCACCTCGAATCCAGGCGGCAGAATCCACCGGAACATTGGACTTACCTTTCAACAAAAGATGATGATGAAAATACTTCCTGGTTGCCTTGAGGTTGCTCCGTAAAATCGCTGCGGGGTGAAAAGCGAAGGGATAAATTGTTCAAGAAGGCGCAGCCGCGCAAATAAGATGTAACGGAAACCACACATCCATTCCTTCTGTGCTTGCCTCCTTCCATGAAACAAAGAAATAGAGCCCGAAAGAGGCGCAACGAACTCACCCAACTCCACCAAGGAACAAGATGGAAATGTCGCACCACTGCGTGGGGAATGGATAACTAATTTAGCACCAAATATCACCACCAGGATGGAACTCAGAGGGTTGTTCAGATGTTGCTGATGTTGTTCATTGATTTAGGAAAACTCCCCTCGGCTGGGCTGGGCCATGCAGATGGAAGTGAGGGGTAGATATGCGCCAACTCAGCGGTGGCTTGATGCACCCTGCGGTTCGACATGAGTAAGCATAACTATATGACCGACTCGCTTATAATGTACGTTATCTGCAGTAATCAACGGCCAGCCCAGACATCCTCCTTCAACTCGAAACGGCCCACCTACACGGCAGCACCAAGACCTCACGCCGCAGGGGCATCGAAGGGCTTCTGCGCATAGATGAGGCGTAATTTGGCAACAGGGTGCACGCGCATGTCCTTCAGCTGGTTGCGCAGGTGAGCTAGATAGACCTGTATCTCGATTGGGTTCCAGCCCAGGACCGTGCTGAACATGTACAGGCACATGCCTAGACACGGTGGCATTTGTTGTCAGCCGTTGATAAAATCATCGAGAGGCGAATATTCAAGCGGGACGATTACTTACCTTCCACGTCCTTTTCCAAGGCCGCATGGCTGTAGCGGCCCATCTCTCTCAGTCTCTTGTCCCTGGGCCACCGGGTCATGGGGCACTGCGATGAAAGTGAGCGTTGACGGGCAAATACAGAAGGTGACGAAGATATCCTACCTTGGTATCCCACTGAACCAGATTGGTAAAGCCCGCGGCCTCGAGGCCCTTGCGCTGCACATCGTCGTTGATGACCAAGAAAGACCTCCCGGTTTTCGTGCCTGCTTCTCTAAACATCTTACCCCACATGTCCAACGGCGAGCCCTCGGGAATTGAGTCATCATCTGAGAAGACGAGAGCATCCGACTCGAACGTCTCGACCCATCCGCCGGGCTTGCATACGCGGTATGCCTCCCTGAACAGTTGGTTCCAGTCGGCAACGGCGCCGAATAAGTACCGCATATGGACAAAATCGATCGAGTTTTCCTCGAATGACCACTGTTCTGTCATGTCCTCGTGTTCAAAGAACAGATTAGGAGGGACCCAGCCCGGCTGGATAGGTGAGATATCGGTCCCGATGAAGGTGACATCGGGATACTGGTCGGCCATGTCCCTGTTGTTTAAGAGTAATTGATTAGACTCGACACCACGGCACTCGGAAGATTTAACTGGCTTACATAGCCCAAATACCTAAGCAGCGGCAATGTCAGTCGGCATGAACGGGATTTGAACAATCCCCCGTTCAGAGAAAACGACGCACCTGTTCCAGTACCGACATCCAGAACTTTCCGAACCTTGTCCATATCCACCGGGGCCCTAAAATAATCACCATCCAGGGCGAGGGTCAAACCATGGTGGCTGGCACGGTTAGCAACGGTTCGATAAGCAAGCGGCGGGGACTTTAGTAGCTCACATGAGATCCATGCACTCGATCTGCTTCTCATCATTTGGGCCCCTGAGCCCACGTCAGCAACACTTCGGATCAAAAGGATGTCATGATCGTAACCAACGCACCAGTATTCGGTCGAGGCCGCCCTGTCGCTGTGGTAGGTGCGGCCCTGGAGGGTGCGGTACTCCCGGATGCTTGACGCCAGAGAGGCGGTGGAGAGCTCCCCGTCCTCCTCGTAGCTCGAGTCGTAGTCATAGTGGCCGTCAGTTGGCTGATAGACAATTTTTCACGCCAGGTCAGTGGTCTACATAGCACCAAGGCGGACTGAACTCAGGTTGATATCTACTTACTTGGTGCGCCGGTGGACTCGCGGCGTTACTGGGGCTCGAGACTTCCACCGCCGCCGCTGGCGTTTGGGGTGGAGGGCTCGGCGATGTCTTGGGTTTCTCGACTTCGGTAGTACCGCCTTTGGGTACTTGCACCGTCACCGCCGGTGACTTCGGCGACTTCGCCGGCGAGTTCGGAGACGAGGGTCCTGGTGAAGACATTGAAACAGCAATTGGGGTAACGAGGATCGATCAACAGAATTCTGTGGGCGGGGTGGGGGCCGGCGCCATAAAAGGGACGGATGCTTGCCCCTCACGAAGAAGCACCCACAGAGGTGGACAGGAAAGGTCTAGTCGACAGCCCAGGATTTCTGCGACCATGCAACGCTGCCGCAGGAGACGAGTTTTCTACTGGCCCGTTTGGTGTTGTTGGCGCGGGGGTTCTCGCTTGGTTTCCGCTTCTGTCGACACCTCCACCAAAACCCCTGGTCAAGAGCCAGACTCCCCTGTCACTGCGCCTTCGAGTGTTCGGCGCTCATCAAGTGGAGAACAAGGACAACCACCTCAGTGGCTCTTTTCCCTCCCCTCTGCCTCTGGGATGGCGTCCAGCCAACCCCGAAACCTCTGAGCCAGTCTCTCTCCGGTGACGCTAAATGCGCCCGGGAACCACGCCTTCAGTTCTTCGTCATCTCTGCCCTCCACATCTCGACAAAGGCACTCGCACACATCCTGCCCCTGGAAGCTGCAGCTGGCCCACATCCCGTCTTCCCCGGGCACACCTCCAACAAACGGAAGCCCATCCGGGCTGAATCCCATGATGCCGGTCCACTCGTGCCTCACCCGTCCCTCAGGGTGATCTTCGCCCCAGTCGGGCCAAAAGTACCGGGGCGTCGTCTCCCTCAAATATTTACTGATCCCCTCATTCAATCTCGTGTCATCCGTCGTCCCAAACTCCAACAACCCATCGTCCGGCGCCCTCACCAAATCGCCCGCCATCACAATATCGCCCGCAAACCGAGACCCCTCCGGCCTCGAAACCATGCACTCATACCCCTTCTCGTAGATAAAACTATACGTCCTTGGCAGATACCCTCCGCTCGGCAGCCCCGTCCCAGGTCTCTGCGAGGTAACCTGCCCTCTCATCGGCACCACTACACCTTAAAATTGGGGAAGGGCTGCGTTTGGGAAATATTTTGGTTGGAAAAGAAAGAAAAGGGTTTCGGAAGTTTAAGTCTCTATGGTAGAACGGGAGCCAACAGTTGCGGCAAGTTTCCTGACCTGGAAAGTTAGTATCGGGGCGGGAGAATGCTCAACGCATGGATGAAAGCAAAGACTTTGTGTATTTCCATGATACGCAATATCCGGGCGGTCTGGGACTGTTGTCTGTGACTGGAACTAATAGCCGAACCTGAGCAGAAACCGAAATCTGAAGACGCTTTCCTCGTCATCGAGCTCTCCAGGCCACCTGCTGGCAAAGGAGACCTTTAGTTGAGAACCTTGAACGACTCGGAGAACATGACGCCTTGGACCATGTTATCTACCGTACCAACCTGTGGTGAGATCGAGGAATCTAGCTTCACTGATAGATCACTGCGTGAGCTCTCCACCAAAAGAAACATCACGAGGTGCTTATGAAATAATTTGAAACACTCTTTGTCTGGATGGGTCCCAAGGATTCCGAGGGTCCCAAATCAGCAGAACCGGCCAGAGCTTACCATTCGAGTATATCAAGGGCTTCTTTTCCCCAGTAACGTTACTCGGGAGTTAGGAGCATAGAAAATGTTGAATGCTGGCCCTACCTCGATTGCAACATGCAGTTGGAACCGTTATATTTTACCAGAACAATCTCTCAATCAATTCTCTGAATGCTCTCAAAAGCTGCCAGGTGTCTCTCTCTCTCTCTCTCTCTCTGCAAAGGTCTCATTACTCAGAGGTCACCATCTTTTCCACAACTTTCTGACGTGTAACACGAACAGCATAACATGAAGACAAATCTCAAATTCTAAAACCATCACGCTACCTCCAGCCGCTTATTACCCCAACCCCCGTTTTTCAAAGCCACGCTTATCCCCCCCAAAAACACTCTCCCACATCAAATGATCAAATCCACCCCTCCCTCCCCTCCATGCCCCTCCCAACGTCATCCCCCCTCCTCACCCCCTCCACCCCCTCCCCAAACGGATTCACACCCTCCACCCACCCCTCCTCAAACGGCACACCACACGCCATACATCCCCGAGCCACCTCCCACTCCCCCCTCAAAAACCCCCCATCCAACCTCTCCACCCCCCACTTCCCCACCGCCTGCCCCCTCAACTTCCCCACCATCCCCCTCCCCTTCCTCTCCTCCGCCCCTTTGACCCCGGGATGATCGACCCCAAAGTTTCTCCAGGTATTCCCGCAGAGGGAACAGCGCTTCCACCATGTCTCCAATCTCCCTGCTAGCAAATTCCTCCCTGCAAGGGTTTTGATAGGTTTTCCGCGGGCGTTGTGCAGTTCGGCGGTAGGGGTGATGAGGGCGCCGCAGCCGAGGGAGCAGGGCGTGTTGAGGAGGGGGTGGGTGGTTGTTGATGAGAAGGGGGGCAGGGGTTGGTGGTGGGTTCGGTGGGGGAGGGAGGAGAGGGGGCAGGTGTGGAACTAGCTGGTAGGGATTACTTCGAGGGTGGGGGGGGAGGGGGCGGATTCGAGGGGGGTGGGGTTGTTGGGGGTGGATGAGGCGGGGGTTGTGGTGGGGGATGACGAGGAAGATGGGAGGGAGGGGGTGGTTGGGAGGTGGTGGCTATGGTGGAAGGGGGTTTGCTTTTTGGTGGTGTGGCGGGTGAGGTAGTGGGTGAGGGGTTTCATGGTGGGTAGGTTGCGAGGATTGTAGGTGGAAAGAGGTGTTGAAAGGTCGTTGGTGAACCCTGAGTCGTTGTTGGATAGGTCTAAGGCTTAGCTGAACAGTTGTTGGGAGTCGCTGTTAAATACGTTATGTTGAAGGGTTATTGGAGGTCGCTGGTAGATAGGTTGTAACGGAATGGATGCTTCCAGGTTAAGGGTGGTCCGAGGTGAGGTGGTGTCGTTGACTGAGGGTTTGGCCCATGTCCTATTCCTGGAGAGGCAAGAGCAGTGGTTCTCAAATGCGGAGTGACAGCGGCCCAGTTGTCCTTCCCTTGAAACTGGTCACTGGTCACCGCCTCCCTCTGTGTCAAGGTTGGGTTTTCTTTCACTACGTCTTTTGATCGATCGACATCCCGGCGAAGGAGTGATGTCTACCAGACAGTTATCGACTTGTTTGCTTGTGCCTGTTCGGAGGTGTTGGACGGAATGGGAGTAATATTTAAATGAACACTGGCTCACGCAGGGTACGGAAAGTCGATTGGGCGCAAATTGGTGAGATTCTCTGTCCTCATCGCTCATGTGGACTTGCTTAACATTTTCGAACGAGTCTGCCGACTCACCGCCTGTCATCCCGCCAGGTCCTTGTTGCACATGGTGAAGTTCTCACAGAGCACAACACTAAAACAACTCAACATCCCGTCTCCATCAATTGGAATCCACCACTGCAATCTTATTGGCTTCCGTATCAAGTCGTGGGGCACCAGTCGGCAGTTCGGCACTAACCCCGCAACCGCGCCGCCCTCTGTTCTTCCTCCTTCCCCAATCTCCTGGTGCTGATGCAACTGCTGAGTCCCTTCATTTCAAATTCAAAACCACATGACCATGTCTTCCCACGTCCCCGAGGTGTTGATGAAAAAGGTTGACGAATATGTCGATTCCCTCGGGCCTCAGATCCAACCTCGCATCACCGAAGAACTCGCCATCTTCCAGCAGAAAACCATCGACAGCCTGGAGGAGCAGATCGTCGATGCCTTTCGCTCGCTCTTCAACAAGGACAAGGAGAGTGGCACTGGGCCCCAGGATGCCTCGCGGGGGCTGAACGATCAGGTCCCGGATGCATACGGCGCAGGCGCACAGTCGTTGCCCTTTGCCGACGAGATCGCCAAGCTCGGCCGCAGTTTCGCCACCATCACCGGCGAAGCAGGCGACGACTTGCGCGACATTTTCGATTTGACCGAAACCCAGGGCGGTCCCGAGTCTGACGAGCCTCGTTCCCGGGGAGGAGGAGAAGCTCGCACCGACAGTGTTAGGGGTTTCCTTTCGGCCGCGGTCAACCTCGCTCAGGACCATTTCGATAAAGGGTCAGGAGGCGGCCAACGCATCCAGCTCGACGGGCTGCTTGGTGTCATTAGCAATACCGTCAAGGACGCTGCGCGCAACCCGGAGGAAACCGCCCGCCTGATCACCCCCGAGATCAAAGAGAGGGTCGGCGAGAACCTTCGCTCGCAGCATGCCTCGATTGCTGAGCAGTTTACCCGCATCGCGCTCGACCACATCAAGCGCTGGCTGCGTGGGAACACTAGCTCGCGCGATATTGGCGACGGCGTCAAGGGGGAGTTTGAAGACCAGGTCAAGGGTCTGGTTAAGGGGCTAGGTGGGCTATTCGGACACAAGAAGCAGCTTAGCGAGGGGCCCTCCAGGGGCATCGATGATCAGGATCGCGATGGAGACGAGAAGGAAAGCGGTACAGGGTTCTCCAAGGTTATCAGCGAGAAGCTCAGCACCGGCATTGCCAGCGTGCACAGGGCAGTGCGTCTCGAGTTCCGCCAGATCTTGGGCGGGATCGAGAAGCAGCTTTTTGAGCTGCTGCCAGATCAGTTCCAGCGACCGCTCGAAAAGATTCTTGGCGGTAACCCTTTTGACTCGCAACTCGACCGCGATGCAGGGCCGCAGGCCGACCGCGGCTTCGGAGACGACATCAAAGCCAAGCTTGTGGACAAGATCCGCGGTCTCGTGCGAAAGGTGCAGGAGAGACTGCGCGGGGGCATTCTCGCCGTCGTAAATGGCGGACACCGCAAATTCGAGCAGCAAAGCTGGGTCTTTGTGCAGAACATGGTGGAGCAGAAGGTTCAGAGATACCTACCCAAGGTTAAGATATCTGTGCCGGACGATATTGGCAACGAGGGGGTCAGCGTGGGAGCGCCGACCAACAACGTCCACCCCGGCGGTGGAAACCAGTGGGTGCCTTCGACTCAAGAAAACAACCCTCCTCAGCAAAGCTACCCTCCTCCTCCGCAGCAAAGCTACCCTCCCCCCCCTTCTCCTTACCAGCAAGGGCACGATTCTGCTCTGCATCACCACCAGCAACAGGAATACCAGCCCCAGCAATATCAGCCACAGCAGTACAATCCCCAGCAATATCAAACAGACCGACCGGGTAGCCATCAGGAAACTCAGTTCTATCAGTACGGGCAGGACCAACAGTACGGGCAGAACCCGCAGTACTAAACCATGAGGTGGAGTGGCTGAGGCCTTGCTTTGCAGTTTCTACAGCACAATGAGACATGGCAGGGCGTCCCTTTGTCTGTTTGGGTCACTCCATTTTCGTTATCCTTGGTTTCATCTTTGTTGAAAGCCAGCCTTCTACTTGAACTAGCTAGCATGACAGTTCAGTCCCGACTGCTTCTGCAGCTCCTGTTTCCTCAGCAGCTTCTCAACTTGGGATGGGGTAAGGGAGGGATGGGTCCGACGCCCAAGAGAGTGTTCTTCGAGAACCACTATGTTTCTACGAACTGTTTTCTTCAAATCCCAAAGCTTTAATTCTGCGTTTATGTGCAAGTGCAAACGATTTTGTACTAGAGGTGTATCAAGCAATGCCGTCAGGTCTGACACAGAAAGTTCCTTACGTCAGTGGTGGTTGCCTTGTCTTCGTCTTTCACGCAAAGGAGGCAACGAAACTTCAGCAGCCATTTCCCGTTCTTAATCCTCGTCATCAAAGTCCTTGACCGCCGCCCTTTTGTTGACAGACAACCCGGGTATGTCCCTGAGCCCATCACCGGCCCGACTCACTCCCCAGCTGAACACAAACCCCCGTTGCGCAAACCCCTTGACCCAAAGATCCCGGGTCTCCTTGTCGACGGTGTGTCTCTGACCGGTGCGTTCGGAGAGACCGAGACTAATCTTGATGTATTTGAGGTTCGGCAGCTTGCGCGGCGCCTCCTCTGCCAGAATGGCCAAGTCCTTGAGAAGTAATTGGAAGCACTGCGCGCCAACATGGGTGATGTGGAAACTGACGATCGATGGTGGCAGGAACGGGACCAGCCGTCCCCGCTGGGGGTCGCCGATCTGAATCGTGGCGTAGATGGCCAGCTGGCAGATCTCGAGCTCTTTCAGTTGCGAGAAATCGCTGAGGGTATGGAGAAGCGGTTTGAACTCCAACAGTGCGTTCTCTGCGAGCTCGGAGGTACACGTGATGGCAAGCGTGAGGCGCTGCAGGGTGGTCCGGAGGGGCGTCAACGACGGGGCCCCCAGCAATGAGGCGGTGCGATCGTAGTCGGAAAAATGTGTGTAGTGCAGGTCTTGGAGCGCGGGAAACACAAGAGGGATGAGCGAAGCCTCGTCCAGGCTGAGGCCGGGGGCAACCAGCTTGCGGACGTTGGGGAATGGGCCGCCCCAGGCTGGCGCAGGTGTGTCTCCAGTTCCCCTAATCCCTCCGCTGCCCACTTGAAGAATGTAAACGGACTCCGCGTTCGGTGTGAAGGGAAGGATGTGGCCAGCCCCGAACCAGTGACTGGGTGATCCCCAGGGTAAGACGACAATATTCTTGAGTGCTGGCGGGGTTTTTCGCGGGTCTAGCCGTGCGGTGTCGTGGTCGGAGGTGCCAGCAAAGTTTTCACGGGTGGCGAGTGTCTTGAGGTTCGGACAGGACGAAAAGACGAGCTGACGGAGGCAGTGGTAAAAGATGCGGGGAAACCAAGGCTCGCCGGGAGTCAACATGGTGGACTGCAGGCCAGCTCGGGCGCACGCGTCTTGGAGCAGCGAAACGAGCTCCCTGTCAGGTTCGCAGGTTTCGGCAAAAAACTCGTCATGATGAGGTGATTCCATCAACTGCAGAGCCTGCACTGCCATGGCCAAGTCGGGGCGGAGAATAAGTGCGCGGGCGAAGAGCGGAAGCCGGTCGTTTTCATGTTTCGAGGGCGTGTGTGAGTAATGGTACTCTTCGTGCAGTCCGTGCTCTGCAACGATATCGGGAGCGTTTCCTGACGCGTAGTAGTGGAAGACGAAGGGCTGTGCAATTAAACAGATGGACTTGGAGGTCCGGGAGAGGCGTGCCAGCCCTGTTTTGGCGAGGCGCGATGTCGTGCAGTCGCCATCCGGGAAGAACTCGACGCCCTGGGGCTGGCAGTGGGGGCAGAGATACCAGCAGATGCGCCTTACCAGTTCCACGGGGAGAATTTCCATAGTGTTCCGAGGTCCGCCGAGCTGGGGACAGAAGACGGCGAAGTCTAGGTTGAAGTTTGCCCGCAGATCAGAAGATGGAGGGTTGAAGGATCGTTCGTGGTCTTTCGAGTTGGGCAGCTGTCGGGCAGCAGCTCACCAGCTGCCAGCACCTGTGGCACTGTGTGATCACTGTAAAAATGTTTTTGACACTTGACAGCAGCTCATCTTGCAGACTGCCCAATTCCTACCAGTAATTAGGTACTGTAGTTCGTGAAGGAAAATTCCAACCCGTCATTATTGATCAAACTCCCCAGCGTAGAGTATGCTGCCCGGCTCTTCGTTGACCATATTCCAGAGGGACCGGGCAACGGTCTCCAGGTCCCTCTTGGACACATCTGTCCCGTCCAGCTCTCGCTCTCCATCTTCCCGCGCAATTTTCACTGTTAACAATGTTAGTTCGACCATTCCGAAGTTGACACAGGCCAAACAAAACCACAACCCCACATGGAATAACAGTGACGCGAAAAGGGCCAACCAACCATGCAAGTACACCGCCGTCCGCTTCCCGCTAAATAGCGCATGCGGCACATTCGTCACATTATCCGCATTCGCATCCCCGATGGCATACACCCCCGGAATATTCGTCACCAGCCCAGCATTCGGATCCGCCGCCAACCGTCCCCCATCCAGCCGCACCCCCATCTCCTCTCCCACCTTGGACGTCTGCTCCGACGGAAACGCCGCCAAAAACGCGGCCCTCTCTACCGGCAGACCTTCTGTAAACTCAACCTTGAACAAATCATGCTCCGCCACCGTTGGTAGACTCGGGTCTTCATCCCCGTCTGTGCCGCTTCGCAGGCGCGTGATGGCTGAGATCGTCCGGTTGTCTACCTTGACTTTGTGGATCTCGAGGTACCTCTGCCACTCCGCCATTTTCTTGTCTGTCGTAGCCCGGAACTCGACCGTGTCCGTCCCGTTGACAAGCGCGACAATGTCTTTGTTGAGCGTGGACATCTCCCGCACCGCGCTGGGGACATTGTCGAGAGACCCAAGCAGTCCGAGGGGTTGGTCTGCGTGCTCGTGGCCGTCACACCACGGGCACCAGAAGATGCCTTTGCCCCAGTTCTCGCGGACGCCGGGGGTTAGGGGGAGGATGTCGCGCAGGCCGGTAGCCAGGACGACTTTGCGGGTGGTGCGGTTGCTGGTTGTGTCGCCGGCGGGGTTGACCATAGAGACGGTGAAGTAGCTGTTTTGGGCGTCACCGGGGGTGATCTTTGTGACGGTGCCGTTGATCATGGTGATGGTGGTGTAGTGGGAGAGGAGTTGGCGGGCGGTATGGCGGAAGTAGGCTGGTGTGACTCCTGGGGGGTGTTAGAGGTGGTTTAGGGTTTGTGGGGGGAAAATCTTTACCGTCAAAACCGATGACATCGTGCATGTGCCTTGTCGGGTCGTTGCGGTACTCGCCCGAGTCGATCAGTAGAACCTTACGGCGTACCCTTGCGAGACCGCTCAGGGCACTGAGACCGGCAGGGCCGCCGCCCACGATGATGGCGTCGAAGTCAGTAGTCAGAGCTGCAGTCTCACGAACGGCGGCGGCTGCACGAGCCTTCCGGGGCACCCTTGCGAGAGCGCTGAGGGCGCTGAGGCCTGCAGGACCGCCGGGCACAATG
This sequence comes from Amesomyces nigricolor, assembly GCA_004802645.1. Taxonomy (NCBI): domain Eukaryota; kingdom Fungi; phylum Ascomycota; class Sordariomycetes; order Sordariales; family Chaetomiaceae; genus Amesomyces; species Amesomyces nigricolor. The sequence continues at coordinate 331,885 of SRKS01000008.1, read as the reverse complement.
ATGGTATCGCGCAAGGCCTCTACGTCTTCAATCTGTCGAACGACTGCGGCTGCATTGGCGGCTACGGCAAGTGCCGCAATAACCAGGGGAGCAAAACGACGCATCAAAACGGAGGCGAGATGCCAGTGATGTCTTTAGGGGCACAGTAGTGGAAAGGGAGGAGGCCGGGAGAGGTCCAGCATTGCATTCCATTCCTGCCCTCGACCACTGCTGGCTTCAGAACTTATACTCGGGCATGTCTCCTCCAGAGCGATCACTTCCCTGTTATCAATTCGGACATCATGCCCGAGACTGCAGGGAATGTTCAGCTTGGTAAGGGGTGATCGTTGCTCAACCGATACATCGGAGCCGATGATCGAGACATGTCCAGCTTGACCTGTCCAGTATCGATGAGGAAAATTCATGAGCCGTGTGGTAGATCTTATCCCCATAATACTTGATCCATCACTTACTTCCCAGATATGCGTCGTACAGGGCAAACATCGGGATGGTTACACCACAGCGCTCATGCAGACTGAGACAATTATGTCATTTGACTTCGGAGTTTCGTAAAGAGTTTCAGCCTCTGACTTCATCACATAGAATGTTTTGCTAGAAATCTTGGAACTGGTTACCGCTTTGTGCGGGGGACTGTGTAAAGAGATATGTTACTTGTGCCAGAGGCAATGAGTACGGCATCGGGAACTGTCCTGACATCCGTTTTTTTCCTGCACTTTCCGTCTCACCCCCCTTGGCCTTATGCAGGTGCCGTCATCGCAGGCTCACTATGCAAAGTCTCCGTCTCAGGTTGAGCCCACCTCATCTGTCCTTGAGCCACAGCCTCTAATTCACTTCTCTGACCGGCCGCCCAAACACAATGTTTGGCCACATTACACATTCAATGGACTAGGTAGTTACATACCTTCTTTGATGGTGAGATCCCAATCGTACTTGGCGTGTAAAAATATTCCATTTGCGTCTGGTATGTTGGATAAGGTTGGAACAAGCCAGGATTCCAAAAGGGCATGGAAACTACGTCGTATCTTTTCTCCGTCCGAGTATGCGCTCCTAGTTCATGCATAATCTTTCCGTCATCGACCGATCTTGGCCACGTTGTGTCCCATATATCTTCACAAAAGTACACCTCAGCTCAAACCAAAACCCATTACCTCGATTACACTGCCTTACTGTTGGAATATCTACGCCAGAGTCCAGTCCGGGCAGGACGACGTTTATTCCCGGGGAAGTAGTCACGTGGCCTATGGCCTCGGGGACGGCTGCTTCAGCTGCAACGTCCGCACCCCCTCATTCTTCCCCTCTTGAAGAAGATGAATATGATCCACCTGAACCACCAATTTTGCACGTCCCTCTAAGAGAAGAGGGTATTTGCTCTGTGTTTCCAATGTATCGCGATACCTGGTATTTCCTACACTTACAATATTGCAAAACTGGTCCCGACTATAGCCTCGAGGTTTGATTGGGAGGAGAGAAAGCTGCTGGAACATCATAATAGACACATGGCAACGCACTCCGTTTTTATTCACAAGCACTTTCATTGAAAATGTCACATACAGAACCCCCAATTACTGTGGCCGTGACCCCTTCTCCACCGAAGATGGCATCTAGGTACAGTTTTGCAAGTCTCTTGCCCATGTCGTCGGTGCTGTAGTAGACAGCACCTATCGAACTACACCACTTCTTCTTGCATATCAGGTATTTGCTCGTCCTGGGATCAGATCACTAGGGGTTTTGGAGTCCTGACATTGTTCTCCATGCCGTTTACAGCAGAGCCCACGCTAGTCATTGTGAAAAGGGGATGATGCAGCACAATGAACCTAATGTTTGCCAGGCTATTGCACTTTATGCTCTTGTTATTTTCCATACTGCTTTATCCAAGAGAAGACATCCTTTCTGCTTGTTGATCTGTGATCTCAGGAGAACGAACAAAAGTGAGTACTGTGAAGAACCCGTCGCTTAAGCCACATCACCGCGGTGCATACCTCTGCTGCCATGAAGTAGCCCTCGTTGTCATGAAGTAAGCCCCCGTCGCCATAAACTACCTTCGTCCTGGTGTAGCTTCGTCGTCATGAAGTAATAACCTGACCACCACTCGCAGCCCCCATCGCCATGAACCAGCCCCGTCGTCGTGAGACATACCTGGCTATCGTCCCCGCGTTGAGCACTGACCGACCGACGACCACCGCTTCTGCCCTCGCCCTAATCACACAATGAAAAAACTCACGCCTCCTTCCTCTTCTCTCGCTTTTCTTTTTGCTTCAGTTTGCCACGCTTCAAACCAAACCTCCTCGCCTTGCCATCCCGAGCTAAACAAGCAGACAAGATGGCGTTCCAACTTCCCCAGACAGACCGTCTGCTCGCCAACTATGCGGCGGTGGTTGCCATTGCCAGGGAGTTGCTCGAAGACCCCGAGCGACACGCCGACTTCCAGACCGACCACCGCCTCCGGGCGCTTGCCAACGGGCCGCAAGACCTTCTCGAGACTTGCTTGGCCACCGTTGTGGCGGAGAGATCGGACGCCAAGGAGCACCTTGCGGCTCAGGCCAGGGAGCTCGACGAGCGCATGCAGGCTTTCGAGAAAAGAGTGAAGGCCGACGGTGAGACTGGGATTGAAGATGCGATTGCTGAGCTCACCAAAAAGATCGATGACATGGCTGCTTCTCAAGGCCAGGCGGCCTCAAAGCCCAGCGACACCGCCAAGCAGGCAATGGAGGAGGAGAGGGAGGAAACCGAAATCGTCCTCGTCGCCCAGCTTGACAAAATTCGCGACACGGTGGGGAAGGCGCTTGCGGAGATGGGCTCGGCCGTCATCGATAAACTGGCCGAGACCATCGACGAGGTCTGCGACGCCGCCAAAGCCGCGTGTGAGCGCCGTCGGGTGTTCCCTGTTCTCGGTAGCACTCCGCCCCCCGCCCCAAGGGTCAACATGGCCCAAACCTATCCCCAGCACTGCCAGCACCACCACCCCAACTACGGCAGAGTCCCGCCCGGCACGGCACCTCCTTACATCTCCGAAAACCCCGGGATGAGACCCACCCCTCTGCACCCCAACACCCCCCGTGCCCACGGCCTTCCCGGCTTCCTCCCTCCCCACGGCCTCCACCAGGACAACCGCTTCATCTCCCACAAAAACACCTTCATCAACCTCCTCAACCGCCTCGACATCCGGCTCAGCACCGCCCAGCCCTACCACATCCTCGAGTTCTTCCTCAACACCAGCCACTCCCCCGTCCAATGGCAGCTCTTCCTGAACTTCAACCACATGGGCGTGCCGGGCATGCAGTACTGCGCTATGGGGCTTATGACGCTTGGTCTGCGGGACCAGGGCGTGGCGGCGGGTGGGTGCTTTTGTGAAAGGTTTTATAACCCTGATACGCACCAGACGTTTTGTTTGAGGGTGGAGAAATTGGAGGCGAGGGCTTGGGGGGCGATGAGGTTTGTGGTTATGGAGAAGGAGGTGAAGGGGCCTGGGGTTGGGGGGGTTTGTGGTGGTGTGGGGGTCCAGCAGAGGGAGGAGGGGGCTAGGAGGGAGGAGGCTGCTAGGATGCTGATGGGGGTTAGAAGGGAGAGGCAGCATGGGTTTCCGCCTGTGGGCACGTTTTATGCCCCTGGCACGGCGAATAAGCGAAGGTTTGATGAGACGGACATGTGAGGACTGGGTCTCATCGTTTCATGTGGAGGAGCAGAGCAGTCGAGCAGACTATTGAGGGCCATGGAGACAGTCGACGGGATATCGGACCCCGAGGCGAAGGGAACATGGATGAAGCGAGGAGGCCTGGATGCCGGACTGTTTTTGTCCCATCGTATGGTTGGATTTGAAAGTAGGAACACGTTCTGCTCATCCTGCTATCCGCCTGCTCAATTCAACACGATGTTGATCCCGATGTGCCCAAGAACTTCAACCACATCAACTCCCCAACACCGCACATTCCACTTCGAGTTCCTTCTGACCCCCTCCATCCCTCACCCTCTCCTCCTCCTCCCCGCCCCGCCCGCCATCCCCCTCACCGCCCCAACTCCCACATTCCTCAACTCATCCAGCACCAACACAAACAAATACATCTTCACATGCTCCCACGCCCACCTCTTCAACGCCACCGGCGTCGCCGCCCACCCCACCAACCACACCGCCCCCACAACCCCAACCACAATCAATCTCCTCATCGTCTCACTCCCCGCCCACTCCGCGACCCCCAACAACGCCGCCTCCACCACCGCCCAAACCCAATACTCCTCCGTCCGCCACACCCACAACTCAACGCTCCCGCCCCGGTTCTGTTCAACCCGTCCATTGCGGATGGTAGTCGTCGTACCTCCCGTCGGGATGGAGATAATGACGGCGGAGCGGAGCGAGGCGATGGCCCATTGGAAGTAGAAGGCGCAGAAGAGGATGAGGCCGGCGAGCAGGCGGTCGAGGAGGTAGGTGCCGGAGAGGGTGAGGGGGCCGGTGAGCCAGGAGATGGGGGAGAAGGGGGTCGCGGCGGTGTAGAGGAGGATGGTGAGAGCGAGGGAGGAGAGTTGGCGGGGGAGGATGGAGTGGGAAGTGAGGGCGCTTGTGGCCGGGGGTTTGGGGGTTGTTGTCATTTTGGGTGTTGGGTATGCTGGGTGGATAAAAGAAGGGTTGTTGCTTTCTGTACAGAGCAGAAATGTTGTGTGGTTTGACTCGTGAGGGACTCAAACGGAGTCACGACCAGAGAAAGCTAGATGAATGCTGGAAACAAAAATCACAAGACAAGGAAGGCACCCTTGGATTTTATCTTTTCAAAAGCCTCTCAGATTTGGATCGCAATTTCGGAAAAAAGCGAGCCCATTGGGTTCGTTTCTGCAAAGAACTTTTGCACACACGGGGCAGCAAGATGAAGTCTTGGTTTTAGCTTGAAACCCCCTGTTAGCGAGGCGGTTGCCTGAAGTGACTTTGTGCACAGCCAGGGATAGCCAGGCACGCGCCAGTCGCGATGCCAGCAACGTCGTGCTGTGGAAGTCCAAGCGAAGGGCTGCGCGACCGACGAACCAAGCGACGTCTGCAAATCAGGAAGAGATGAGAGAACACTGTGCTCTTGATGAGGGCAACAAGAGAAACGGAAGCTATGGAGATGCGGGCTCGAAGATGTGTTTGTAGGACTCGTTGATGGTTCTTGAACAGATACCACCACCAACAATGATCTCGATAGCGTTGATAATCGTGAGGAAAGCATGTTGGGCGAGAGGGAGGAATAGAAGTAACGGCTGTTTGCGAGTCAGGGAACGAGATGATTGGGGGCGGGAGGCAGGCGAGGGTATTGGGCAGGAGAGTTGACTCTATGCAGTGGAGTGTCGTGCTCCTTACATGCTTGGAAGGGCAACTCCCAAGCATGTTGTTTTTCACGAGACCTCAGGCAACACCGCGACCAGGTCCATCACCATCACCTGCGCTTTTTCTCTCTCATGGGAATCCGGATACATCCCTGCTCCACTACATGCAGTGAGCTGAATTTCCCTCACTCGAGATCATTTGTTTCAACTGAAGCTGCGTCAACGCGAACCGCCGTGGTCATCACGCCCCACGAGTTGCAGAGCCGCAGCTACATTTAGAACAGGCCAGGATGTGGAGGAGATGCGGTATTAAAATGTACACAGTACAGAGTACAGATTGCAGGATAGGGAATGCCCGCACACTGTTGTTGATTGACCAACTTACCGGTAATGCCGATCTATTCCCGTTGTTTCTATACCTGGGGCTAGCAATTGGACAAGAAGAGTGATGAAGCAGGATTCATGGGTCGCAGAACGAAGATGTTATGTCGGACCCGGGCCACCGCCCGGGCTCACATCTTCCAGACCGCCCGGCGTTCTGCCACTTCGCGCCCATCAATTGCCCCGCGCCCAGGGCACTCTTCCTCCCTAGACAACCACCAAACAATTCATCACCGTTCTTCCTGCCTGTTGGTTCCATTCGTCCCACATGTTACTTAACTGACCATCACAGTGTAAGGACGGTGTCACGGGCGGAACAGGCAGGTAGTTCAATGACAATATATTTGGGCTAAGCTACAGTCTCGGGCTCTATTCCGTCGGTACGGGCAGACTTGATAGTCGAGACGTAGCTCGAGGAGCTACATACAGGTCTGGCAACAGCGAGGTGCAAGATCTTCAACCCACGGTGGCCCATGCTTCCACATGTCAGCACACCCCACTTGTGGGTTCTGGCAGGTGTGAACCGCCGTGACATGCCCCCCTTACAGAACCCCGCTACAATACTCAAGGAAATAAGTAACGTTAACGTATCTTATCAGCGAGTGCACCATATCACCGAGTGCACCACTTTTTACTACCCCACAACAACTATCTTCAATTGCAACGCATCAACGCTAGGAATTAAATATAATTACATCAGAAGCAGCTGAATCAGATGCTTCTACAGCCTCCTGGTAAGTACGGGCATTATGGCCAGGCTTGCCGCACATACCACAGCACCGAACCTTCGTACGAACCCCCCCTGCACCACTACCACTCGGCTGTGTTTCTCGCACTCCCTCCCCACCAACAGCCCCCTGGCCTAGTGCCTCCTGGGCATCTTGTACAGTAAGTGATCCTCCAAGCTGCAAACGTGTTCGTTTGGCTCTCCGGCGCTTGCTAAGTGCTTCGTTGGCCTTACGGAGCGAAGAGACCTCTGATCGAAGAAGAGCCACCTCGTGCATCACAGCCATTGTACCTTTGGTAAGGTGATCCACAGCGGTCAACATTGAGGTTGGAGAGCTATTTTGATGGTTCGCAATGCGAGTCTTGATGAGCGTTGACTGCGAGTTGGCTTCTCGGGGGTTGACTGCGAGTTGGCTTCTCGGGGGTTGACTGCGAGTTGGCTTCTCGGGGGTTGTGGGGTGTCTGGAAGACCCAAGAGTGTGCAGTGCCGCGCCGTGAATTCGGGGGTGTTGGCGTACGAAGCTTGACATCCAACTTAGAAAGCACCCTCTCTGGATCGTACGGCATAAGGCCAGCACCTACAAAGCCGCCCTAGATACTCCTCTCCCTCATGGAGTTAAAGAAGGCCTCGCGAAACCCGCAGAGGAACTCGAGCTTGCTGACGTGGTTGATATGCATGCGCATCAAGTCCTCGACCTGGCGACCATACGCCTGCTTCAGCGGCTCAAAGCAGCCGACATCGAGTGGCTGGAGAGATGGGAGGAATGCGGAGGCATACAGAGCGTAATGATATTGTTCTGCTGGCAGTATCGCTCGAATTCAGTCGAGTGGTGGCTCTCGTGGGCGTCGAGGATCAACAACCGGTATTTGCCCTTTGTCCGGGATGCTGTATGGAGGTCGAAGTGCTTGATCCATTCTAGGCCTACCGCATTGGTGGTCCAGCCGTTCTCGGTAGTTGCGATACGCCAGTCGGCCGGGAGGTTGCACTCGGTATACAAGTTGGCGAGATGGTACTGCGCGGCCAAGATGATAAAGAAAGGGATAGCCTAGCCAATGGCATTGACTCCTTGAATCACCTTTGCCCATTCACGGTTACCCGGCTGGGTCAGTTTTGCCTTGCCACGGCCATCTAAGGTCGTGACCACTATACCCGCGAAGATAATGCCCATCATAAACCCAGTCTCGTCGAAGTTGTAGATATCGTCATCTACAATACTATCCTTGGCCTTGACATTTTGTACAAGCATAAACCACGCGCCAATGACCTTTGGATCTTTGCACTTAGCCCTCTGGTAGTCGTATTTACGCGTATAACGCGTACGGAGCTCTAGCTGGCGTCTTTGGTCTTGTTGTGTTGGTGAGATCTCTGGGAAATGTAATCAGCGGAATGCTAATAGTCGTGGTTGAGCTAAGTTGTCCCTCCTGATTTGCTACTACTGCGCTGCGCGTTGCCAGCACCCCCTCTATGAACAGTGCCCGGAAAAGTGCGGCCATTGGCTCTTGATTGAGAAAAGTGTCCTTGGTCGGTTTAAAAAATCACTCTCTGCGTCAGAAAAGGCAAATCTGAGAAAGATTGGTTGCTAGTTGTGTCTGGACACCAATTAGGAGGAATCGAAACCAAGAGATCAAGGATCGTTCTTCTATTTGATCAGACATTATGGAACTGATGTCGTGATGTTTGATGCTTCTAGCAATAGTTAATCTGTATAAATCTCAGTTTTTATTGTTGGGAGAAACTGTGCTGAAAAGACGGAGATGCTGAGTTGCTCATGACGGTTGAGCCGGCTTTTTGACTTCTTTTCATCCCAGGGTTGCCCTGAGGGTGGCACGTGACGACCCACATGGAGATTTTTACGGTTTTACCACCAGCCCAGCTCTCCAATCCCGGTTTATTATCAACAGACAAAAGACCAAAACACCAAAGTCCATTACGGACTACTCTCTCAACATTCATCAAAAATAAACATGTTTCTTAACCCCTTCCGAGCGCCATCCAGGTCAGGAAACGAGTGGTTCTCCACCGGCCTCACATCATCATTCCCCGATGCCGCGGATGATGAAAATGAACCTCGACTCTGTGGCAACCAAACAAAACCAGGATGCAAAGTCTTCTATGTCCCAAAGACAGACAGTTCCCAAAGAGAGGAGGTTGAAATTCCATCAGAAGCCGCACAACAGGACATGACAGACCAAGTTCTCGTCTTTCAATACCACGGCAAATTCCATGCCATCGATCATGTAAGTGAGCTCTGCCAGCCCAAAATGAGCCATGTCTGACCTCGAATCTCAGCAATGTCCCCATTCCTCATACCCCCTCTCACAAGGCATCCCATTCGATATCGAAGACTTTGGCATTGTTCTCAGCGCCGGAGTGACATGTCCGAAGCACAACTGGTCTTTTGATCTATTTTCAGGGAGGTCGGATAGGGGGAACTACAAACTCAAGATCTGGGAGGTTCAGTTGAGGGATGTTAAGGGGGCAAAAGGGGACGAGAGAGAGGTGTGGGTGAGGAGAAAGCCGAAGATGGGATGAGAGTGAACCCATACTCAGTTCCGGGTAACCCTCATTCTTCCCCTCTTGAAGAAGAGATGAATATGATCCACCTGAACCACCAATTTTGTACGTCCCTCTAAGAGAAGAGGGTATTTGCTCTGTGTTTCCAATGTATCGCGATACCGGTATTTCCTACATGTTCTTCATCATCAACGTAAACCCATGTCTGTCAAATTACGATTACAGAAGGACATAGTAGACCCAAACACCTCGCTAGACAAAAATTCCCAGGCCCCGTAGAATCCCACCCGCTAGCAACAGCACTGGTCCCCCGTGCCCGCTCAAACCTGCAGAGTAACTGTAACATCATCCACCCATGTATACCTGACGAGACCGTTGGCGGGGCATGTCTGGCTGATAACCAGCGCGGCGGTCTCCTTCGCAGCGGTGTACGGAGCGTTCAACTGAACCCAGTCGGTGCCTATGCTCATGGACCGCAACAGAACCACGCCATCAATCTCGAGTCTGACAATACATCCTGGGTTTCCGACGCCGACAGGAGGAACCCGAAACCAGGCGGCGGCGGTGTACGTGGCGCCCACGCGGAGCCCCGTCAGCGTCTGGGAGACGGCCACAAAAGGCTGGACGCTGCCTCTGCCGGTGTAAACCAGGCGACTGTGGTTTGGGGCATGGTTAGCTGGCTATACTTTGTATGTATGATGGATGAGACGGAGGGGAGAAAAGAGAGGAGAAACAAAAGGCCCGACGTACCATATTCCCTCGCCAGAATGTGCCCCGCCTCCCGGCGACGTACCAAACGAATCGGTGGCGCTCGACGTCCAGCCCTGGCCCAGTTGCTCAAACCCCGGGTTTTGGACCCTCTGCAGCACGACAGTTGGGGATGGGATCGCGGTGGAGGTGACGGTGGTGGTGGTCTCGAAGAGGGTCGTGAGAGTCGAGGTGATGATGGAGGTAGCCGACTCAACGACGGTGCTGGGCACGACGACGGTGACGACGGAGGTGGAGGTGACCGGGACGGTGCTGGTCTCGGTGACGGTCACGGTCGAGGTGGAGGTGGAAGCCGGCTCGGTTACGGTGGCGGTGCTGCTGACCGCGTAGATGCAAGAGCAGGCGGAGGAGTATTCTGCCACGTTGGAGCAGCCCGAAGCAACGGGGGTCGGGCCTGATGGGGTATCCGAGGAAGTCGCCGAGACGGACGAGGTTGTTGAGGATGTCTTTGGCCCGCCGCACTTGCCCCGTCTCCTAACAGCCCGCTTCGTCGGCTGTGTCGGAGGGGGCACCACAGTCGTCACCGTCGCAATCCTAGTCGATGAGTACTCGGTGACGACCTCCAACACCTCGGTGTAGGAGGTGGAAGTCACAGTCTCGGTGGAAAAGGCGGTACTGACAGGGACGATGATGTCCGTGAAGGGAACGGCGAGGGTGGTTGTGGAGAAGACAATGTCTCCTGGGGAGGTTCTACACACGTATTAGTCAGCCACGGCCCTCTAACAAGATACATGCTGCGGCGTACACAGTCGATGTGGTGGGCGTTCCAAACATGGAGACACAGGCCTCAAACTGGGCAACTGGCCTGTTGTCGACATGGCCGATGACCTGCTCCAAGCACGGGCTGGCAGCACACAGCGGGTTAAAGGGGTTAAACGCGGCAATTGAACTAGGCGCCATGTTGACGAGAGCTCCAGGCTAATTTGGACGCAATTGGGAAACGAATGACGGGAGCAACTCGCAGTTGAGGCTCAGGAAACAAAAAACGAGTGACTGAAGCAGAAGTTCAAGGCCCCGGGCGGGTGTGTCTTCGCCCTTCCCATCGTCTTTATTCTCGACATGGACCAGGGCTTGTTGATACAGCGCATCCAGAATTCGAAGAAGCCGGATGATGGTTGTTTGTAAATTGGCAGCTTTTTCGATAGTTTTCCAGATAGCCCCATCAGCTGCCTCCCATCTAGGCTTAGCGCCTCAACTGAGCTCGTCTGAGTGCACGAACCAGCCTGGATCTGGAACCCCTGGATGGTTCGAGCTCAGCTGGGGAGAAAGAGGGTTAGGGTTGGCTCGTCCTTAGATTGGCAGAAGAGCGAAAGCGAAGACATTTGAGGAAACTCGGGTTGTGGGGCGGCCTCAGGCAGCCTACCGAGCTTTTACAGATTTTGAGCCGCCAATCGACAGCCTGCGGTCTGCAGCCTTATCTGTCTGCAAGCAATCATCCGAACTCACGATGAAACATGCAGGTTGTGACAGTTCAATCCCGCACCTTCATTCTTTTTTTAGATCCCCGGCTGCGCGCAACAGAAAACGATAACTCCCGCTCAATCCTCTCTCTTGGCTGACGCAACAGACTCGGCGACTCTTAGCACCCCTTATCGTCGGTACCGGATCGCCGCGGGCAACAGAATTGTGTGAAGGATGTGCGTGTGTGGACGAAGACAACTGGTGGATTGAGGCAATGGATTCTTGCTGCGCCACATGATCTGGCACATGTTGTCTCTGACAGAGAAAGTACAGAACGTGTGCTGTGGCAACCGAAATTGGCAGCCCTCCAATCAACCAAAGCGGCTGGAGTTTAAGTTGGATCAGGGTGGGATTGACTGAGCGCTTGTGGTTTGGCGGCATGGATCGCCCGCTTTTTCGGCACACCACTCTATTGGTCCTCAGTGTCCTCGCCGTCTTGGCACGATCCTTCGCCGGGAACAAGGCACGCCTCAGCCCCTGATGCATGGAGCTCATTTAAGCCTCAGCTGATGTATTTAAAGTGTTGACCCGCGGTCGGTATGGTGACCGTTAGGATGTGACGCTTCATCCATTCACAGGCTCACTGCTTCACATCATCACCCTCTAAATTCCAGAACTTTAGAATCCAAATCATCGCCATGGCCCTCCACTTCGCCGGCGCCGTCGGTGCCAACACCGATTTCTTCAATGTCGTTCAGCCCATCGCTGCCCGTGGCCAGATCTCAAGGATCGTCCGCGCCAGGAATGACTCCAGCACGCCCACGGTCAACATGTTCATCGACGGCGACGAGGATGCGGAATACGTTGCCTCCATCGTCGACGCATGCGGCGGCCAAACAACCTACGCCCTCCGCTGCACCGCTGGCGGGCTGGGATGCGGCCTTGGCGGCCCTGTAAGTACCCCAACAATCACGATCCCTTTCGATTCCACCCCCCATTCCCCAATTAACACCAGGATGGAAGATTGAAAACTCACATTCTGCGTCCAGGAAGTGACCGTCACAGCAAACCCCTCTACATACATCATCTCCACAGCCACCGACTCAAGCGCGGGCGGTCAGACCGTCTCGGCTACGGTGCAGGAGGCGTGCGACCTAAAGGGCACCACGGCAGCTGTCTGCAGCGCGACGGTCGGAGGGACGGCTAATGGGCAGTCGACATCCATGTCGGCCACGACGACGCTCTCCGACTCGGACTACCACCGCTACGATGTGGCCATTACCGCCGGCGCCGAAAAGACCATGAACCCGACGGCCGAGTGCAAGGCTGCTGCTGGTGGTGATGATGGTAAGGATAAGCCCTCGGGGGCGAGCACCAAGGCAGTGGCGATGTGGGGGCTAGTTGGTGTTGCTGGTTTTGTTGGAACGCTCATTGGGTTCTGATGAGGGCCCAGCTTTGGCATGAAGCTTTGTCATTATCACGGGAGATGGAACGGTCCACCTTATTGTGGCTATATAATGTTTTAGTTCTATACCATGTCACGAATTCACGTGTTTTGTGTCGAATCGCAGGGGGCAACAAGCCACCGCTGAGTTGGCGCATATCTACCCCTCTTCTATCTGCGTGGCCCAGCCCAGCCAGGGATTTTTCCTGAATCAACCAACAACATCAGAAACAGCTGAACAACCCTTTTGAGTTCCATACTGATGGCGATATTTGGTGTTGAATCAATTGCTTCATTCCCCGCGCAGTGGTGCGACATTTTGCCTTTCCCGCGCCACTGTTGAACCAGGTCATCTACTCCCGATCGGGTGCCGAGGTAATTACTCTTTTTTATTTGCTTCAACTTGGACAACCAACTCCTGTCTTCTTGGGTGGTAACGTCAGGTATATCATTGACGATAACCCATTGGTTGCGGATGAGTCAATTAGCGAAGCGAAGCTTCGATGATGAAACGTCTGGAATGTACTGTGTACACCATGGAAGAAGTGAGGCAGGAGCCTTCGCTTCATTTACTAGTACAAAACCCCAGACTTATCTGAGTAGCCATTGGATGCCACACTTTGCCACACCATCTGTTGCGGGGAACGCAAGGCAGTCAGGGCGAAATTGGTGATGTAATTATTGCTTGTTGGTGTTGTGTTGAAGTGGAAGTGTGGTAACGTGCATGATAAGCGAGTGAGCATGATAAGCGAGTGAGCAATTTTCCACGCGACGCGCCACCTCTCCACTCAACATCAGTTTTCTTCACCATCCAACATGCCCGCTACTTTAGATGAAAGTAGGGTAATTTTGGCTCTTCAAGCTCTTCAAAACGACAAAAACCTAAGCGTTTCAGCCGCAGCCAAGATTTTACAATGTTGACCGGATGACCTTAACCCGACGACGCGCGGGCCGGCCTGCATGACGCGATATTATCCCCAATTCGAGAAAGCTCACGCAATCAGAAGAGGAGGCTATTGTTCAATATGCGATTGAGCTAATTACGCGAGGTTCTCTACCTAGGTTGTGTGGTGTAGAAGATTTGGCCAACCAACTGCTTTCCGAACGCGACGCGTCCCCTGTCGGCAAACGCTGGGCTCACAACTTCGTCAAACGCTAACAAGAACTTGGTACGCGTTATTCGCGTAGATACAACTATTAGAGGGCCAAGTGCGAGGATCTAAAGGTCATTAGCGAGTGGTTTGCCCTTGTACGGAACGTTAAGGCCAACGCGTTGCGGAGGCCTTCCTCTGACCAGAGGGAGACACTAAGTGTAAAAGGGGTAAGTAAGTCAACCACCCCATGACTGGCCAGCCCCATGACTGGCCACTTCTGTAAGTTTACCGCTTTTTGCGCCACCCAACCACCCTACTTTTTCAATCCTCAACAACTTCATCAAATACGGTCAGTTTTCCCTCGGAACAGGTTTATTTGCATTGCCAGACTTCCCTCTTCTTATCATGACTTATACTGAGCAAGATGCGCAGGATGCAATTGAACTGTTGCGGCGCGAACCTCGTCGCGTCGCAGAGGTCGCCCGGGCCTTCGGTATCCCACGATCAACACTTCGCAACCGGATCAAGGGCTTGCAACCAAAGATCTTCGCCCACGAACACCGTCAAATTCTCTGCCCATCACAGGAGGAACGGCTGGCCAAATGGATCCTCACGCAGGTCGCCCTCGCCTTGCCCCCGACGCACGCGCAAATCAAGGTCTTCGCCACCCGCATCCTCGAGGCCCAGGGAGCACCCAGATCTGTGGGAAAGGGCTGGGTTAAGCGCTTCATGAGGCGGTATCCCATTCTCCAGACCCAGCGGGGCAAGCGGATCGATTCGGTGCGCATCAATGGCGCAACTGAGGATGTTATTCGTGGCTGGTTCCCCATCTTCAACATCCCCGAGATCAGGGACATCCCACCACGGTACCGCTTCAACTTCGACGAATTTGGCCTCATGGAAGGCCAGGGTAGCAATGGCTTAGTCATTGGTATCCGTCAGAGGCGCGCGTTGCTCAGAAAACAGGCCGGAACACGATACTGGACGTCCTTCCTTGAGTGCATCTCAGCAACTGGGGTAGCACTCCCACCAGGCGTGATTTTCAAGGGCAAGAATCTTCAACAACAATGGTTTCCAGAAGAATTGAAGCGTTTCAAGGACTGGCTTTTTACCTCGACCGACAAAGGCTGGATCAACAATAGTGTTGCCCTCGAATGGCTGCAGAAGGTGTTCATCCCCCATACCCGGCTAGACAACCCCTCCCAGAGGCGCCTGCTCATCCTCGACGGCCACGATTCCCATACTAGCGACGACTTCATGTGGGAATGCTTCCAAAGCAACATCCAGTTGGTTTTTTTGCCTCCCCATACCTCTCACGTCCTTCAACCACTCGATCTGACGGTCTTCTCCCCTCTGAAACGGTCGTACCGCAAGCGGCTTACCGAACGGGCTAACTGGACACACTCAACAGTCGTTGGAAAGAGGAATCTATTGAACTGCGTCAAGGAGGCAAGGGAGGAGGCAATGACGGCTCAAAATATCAAGTCTGGGTGGAAAACAGCTGGGTTATGGCCGGTCAATATGGACAAACCGCTGATGAGCCCTCTTTTGCTAAGCAACAACAACAGGCCCGACGATACCAACCTCGAACTGCCTCCCCCACAGACCCCTCGAACCGGGCAACCAGCCGAGGCAACAAGCGTGGCCAACCAAGTCGTCATCACTACACCACGGCAGCCAGAGGAGGTCCACAAATCCATGACCCTGTACCACACGCACTTCCACGATGGTCCCACCCGACGGCTGTTGTTCCGGAAGATGGCCAAGGCTGTGGGGGATAGAAAGTTCGAATTGGCTCGGTTACAACAGAAGGTTGAAGCTCTGGAGGCCCAGTTGGAAGCCATGAAGCCCATGAAGAGAAGGAAGGTGGTGGTGGATCCAAACACCAAGTTCGCGAACATCGAACAGATCCGCAGGGCTCAGATTGAGGCCGGGCGGGTTGAAAGCACCACGGTTGAAGAGAGCGAGGCTGAAAGTGCCGGGGAAAGTGAAAAATCAGAGGCTTCCTGTATTGTTGTTGCATCACGTCGAGGAAATTGAAAATTGGTGGTGTTGTTGGCCAAGACTTACAAAAGTGGCCAGTCATGGGGCTGGCCAGTCATGGGGTGGTTGACTTATGATGCAGTCGTTGATGGAGTCGTTGGCCGGGAGATGTTCAGGGGTTGGCCGAGAGTCACCGAGGCCTCTCTGGGGCTCAGCCCGTTACACGCAGTGCCGGGACTGGTTGAACTAGGCGATCTTCCTGTCAATTGACATGGTCGATCTCAAAGCGCGCTCCACTAGAGCGGAAGAATTGGGGTAACGAAGAGAACGGAGTATCAGGGAAACGAGAGAGGGCTTATAACCTGTCGGAGGACAGGCACGGCAGCAACGTGGTGATATGTTGAATGGTGTTGTATTGGTTGGTTGTATGAGGCTGCAGCTCTCCGAGCTGCAGCAGATCTGGGTTGTAGGTGGCAGAAAGGCGGGCGGTCTGCAGATGGTCCAGGCGGTGGTGGTGACCATCGCCCGACAAGAACTCAACCCATGACATCACGCCAGTGGCAAATTCAGCAATCGTGAGACCTGGAAGGAGCATAGAGGAACCAAGACTTCCTTGGTGCTGGCAAAGCGCAGCGTGGCAGCAGCAAATTAAGAGTTTGAGGGCCAAGCTCGCCCCAGACTAGCAAGCCACTGTTTACATTTCCCAGATCTCACCAACACAACAAGACCGAAGACGTCACTACCTTATTTGCCCCGAATCTTCTGCCCGATTCTCACAACAGTCCGGTTCGTTTTGCCATAGGAACGCAGCCAATAGAGTCTGAGCGCAGTAGTAACAACCGCAAGAGTCCAGCGGTCACCCATGTCTCCCGAACGGGCAACCTCTTTCAGCTCCAATGAAAACAAATGATCCACAGCCAGTACATTCCGAAATAGAAGCTCAGCAAGTATCTCGCTTTCCTCTTGTGACGAAGGATACGGCGATTCTATAGCGGACCGAGCCAGCAGGCGGGTGAGGACGAACCGGCTATGCTGGGTATCGGCGTTGCCCTCCCGAATCTTCCTCCACTCGAATCCCTCCCGACGTTTCATCTCGGGGCCGACCTCGACAGAGAAGCGAAACGAAACTGAACCGTCGCGAGTGGTGATCGCACGCATGATCTCGGTGATCAAGTTGCGGGGGTCGAGCTCGATGTCCAGCGGCGGGAGCATGATAAAACTCTTGACGCTGAAAATTGACATCAGCAGGGGTTCGCATGCTTCGTCGCCGGCGGCTGCCAGGATAGGGGCTTTGGTGGTCGTCCCGTTCCGGAGGTACAAGCCGCGCTTAAAGTGAAGCGGTCCTCTCGCGGAAAAGCCTTGGTGGATGTCGACAACGTATAAGAGATCGCTCTTGTCGGCACCGCATAACTTGTAAGTAGTAAAGAGCTCGATGACACCAGAGGGATTGCCGTAAAGGTTCATAATGGGAGGGAAAGGGCGATGTCCTGAAAACGCCGCAGGCATCCCGCCTGATGTTCGACCGACGTCGTCAGCCAGCGATGCTTTGCACTCTTTGCCCATGCTGAGCGCACTCAAAGACGCGCTTGGCCCAGCAGAGGGTTTTGAGGCAGGGTTGGGAAAGCCAGCCAAAATTTGCGGCGCAGAGGTGCTGTGGAGGTGCTGCGGCGTTCCCGCGGTGGTGTTGGCGCCGAAGCCAGTCAAACGGGCAGCAACTTGGAAAGAAGCTGAAAGTGAAGGAGAAAAAACACTCAGGAGAGCACACAGACCTTTCAGAAGAGCTGCGGGGAGGAACTTGTTGGGCGCGGGGGTTTGTTCGATTATTCGATCCTGTGCAGGCTCACGCAACTGAGGTACGCACCTGATTGGCAACAATACGGCATAAATTGACCGACGCTGGACCGATCGATGCCTCTTCGTCCACGGCTTAATTGCAAGGGTCCAGGAATACACAAGGCGGGGACTCGGGAGACGGCGGGCACCAACAAATGCCTCGAAGAAGCACGGTGTGTCATTTTGTGGGTGGGGAGACCACGGGACGGGGAACACTTTCCGTGCCGCCGCCCGCTGCCGAAGTCAATGCATCCTTTCCCCTTTTAGCCAAGCGCCGGGAACAAAAGCTTATCCGTAATGTGATGTGTTGGTTGAAGATGCAGGAATGACCACCAACAAAGAGGAAAGAAGGGCGAGGAGATGGAGAGCAGAGGCCTCCTCGCAGCACTATGCAGGGTACAACGCGATTCTTACAATCCTCCCGCCCCTCCACAAACGGGTGGGAGGGGCCGCACATTTCTGACTTCCTAACGAGGGAGCTCAGCGCCGAACTCGGTCTCATAGGTCTGCCTCTCGGCGGAATACGAGCGGAAGTAGCTATTCACATGTCTCAGGTTTTACTTCCCGGGTTCATCCCCAATACGGAGTAGAAATTTTGTGAGCCCACAGGGCCGTTCAACTGATGCTGGTGTCTGGTGGTCTGAGACTCGGCGAGATAACTAAGGTACACGCTGCGATACCCCGATATGCAACACATTGACCGCCAGTCCGCACCCGACAGAAGTCCCACCACCATCCCCATGTTGCCTGTATCTACCAAAGGAAGAGCCCAGGGTACCTTCAAAAGCTACAGGAACCTCCACTCCAGAGCAGCGTAAACAGGGGGGAACTGCCATGCCGGGGTAAGGCAAACAAACACGCTCGCCACCCAGACGTAACCAACGACCCGCGCTGCAGCACGCCTCCCAGGATGCTGCAATGCAAGAGTTGCACCTGCCATTTCCAGCAAGCTTTCTAGGGTGGTTTCTGCCAAGCACACAACGTAATTAGAAAGAAAAAAGCGAAACTCCGGCAGCATGTTGCCATTCCGCGTCAAGACCCAGTTTGAGACCCCGTGGAGGATGGCGGACATGGTAAACATCCAAAGCGCACGAAGTGCTCGGAAAATTATGCCCCGCCTCGAAAACCGCCGTTGCAGTTGTTGTTGTTGCGGCGTTGGGTGCAATGAGGTATTATTGTTATGCGGTGCCTAAGATGATATTAGCGTGGAGTCCGAAACCTGCACGACGCACGTTGGTTGATGGTTGGGGCGGGCGAAGGGGCGCGGCGGATTCGCCAGGTGTGGTGGTTCTTACCTTAACAGGAAGGAGAATGGCCAGGTAAGTGTCAAACAGCGTGACATGGAGCCGATGCCAAAACAACCCCCAGAAGCGCCGAAGGGAGTACGCTTCAATGATGTTGCCGAAGAGCGAGGGCCACTCCTCTGCCCGGTCCCATTGCAGAACCGACACAAACACGACCGCTAGAAACTTGTGCGCCCCACAGAGCACGAAATATGTGTCCCATATCCACTGAGAAGACATCAAGGCTCTCAGGAACAGATCTCGCTGCGTTAGATGAGGCAAAAGGCCCTGCTTGTCTGGGCCGAAATCGCGGCTGCTCAAGTGGAGTCCATGCAGTGCGTTGGTTGTGAAAGTGGTCATGAGATGACGGAGGGCCAACATGGCGATGACATGTCCACACCGAAGAAGGGCGAACCTAACCCGCATTGCGCTGCCAGGGTCCGGGCCGTCAATCTCGGAGATACGCAGCCCGCGTGGGTTGGCCCAGATGCGGAAGACTGCGCGCAGTCGTTTGGTGAAGGGGGCGGGGCCTGAAAACGTTACGGTTTTTCTTTCCAAGAAGAGGATTGATGTTGTGTGAAGCGTGATGATCAGCGCTGATGGGGCCAGAACATGGTTGTAAGGAACGAGGGGAACACTGCCCAGTCCAAGGGCAATGGTGACGCCGACGAGGTGTAAAATTGACAAGATGAGCCGATTGACACCGAACTGCCGCTGAACAGCTAGATAGAAGAAGATGCTAGCAAAGAAGAACATAAAGAGTGGGCAGGAAACATATGCTCCCATAACCAACCAGAATGGCGGACGGAGGGCAGTGATGGCGGGCATCTTGATTTGATGTTTTGTCACAAACGAGGGCTTGACACTGGAGCGCTAGTTCTCTTGAATTCGACCTCACCCACAACGATCCCTTTCTCTTTAAGCACGTTCTTATACGGAGTCTCCCGCGGCACAAAAGCTCTCCACTCATGCCACGGCCGGCCCCGTGCCTCAAGCGGGGAGATTCCCACGCTAAGCTCACCAACGTAAGCTGTTTCTCTTTCAAAATGAGCGTGGGTTACCGTCCATCCAGACCAGATCTCCTGCAGCGGCAACGGATCCATCCCCCGAAAACCCAGCCATTGACTTCGCCTGCACCTCATCCCTTGTTGTTCGTAAGAGCGCGCGGAATTTCAAACAGGGGTCCTGGCCATAAAAGCGAGAGAACGGCACAAGCATGCAACTCAACGGCCAAAACAGCTCTTTCAGGATAGACCAAAGAAATCTTGTAATGAATCAGGAAAGTGCTGTTAATGAATTCCACTTGGCCTGCCATGATTTCCGTGCTGCCGCCGAGTCTGCGTTTCTTGAGACCGGACAGGCAAAATTGCGCAGTACATCGATGGTCACTGTCAGTTACATCATCCTACCACTCCTTCATTACTGGAGCATTTCCTAAACAAGGTAATCCATTTTATTGACCGTAAACTCTGTGACAATCTCTGACTTTGATGGTGGATTTCCAAACTTCTCGGCCCGACAGTTGGTGCCCGGTGGTTCCAGGAGGCGTAGGCCAACCCCATGCCCCTGGTTCTGTTGGTACGGGAACCGCGAGGAACCTTTCAGCTCGGACCTGCTCGGGATGTGACCGTGCAGTCATGGTCACGGTTGGCCGTAGAAATCGGGAAGATCGGTTTGTTTGTCCGGCTAATACGGCAGCAAGGGGCACGAACCTAATAGCCTGACTCCTGACTCCTTGACTGGGGGCACGCAATGCAGGCAGCGACTCCGAGTTTCCTTCCCCCAGTCCGCCTTCCCAACCATCGTGATTTGTTGTCACATATGGCACGCCTCAAATCCTTGGGCAAAAGAGCAAAAAGGAGGAACTGCGGTACCTAGTTTCTTGAGTAGTCCTTACACTGCGATGATCAGTTGAATCACTCTTCGTCCAGCGACCCTATCGTAATTAAACCACTCTCTCGTCTAATGTCAACCCCGGGTAGAGTAGAAAAGGGGCCAGAGCGGCATGAGTGATAAGTTGGTCGACCAACAACAGTATGAGGGCCTTCACTAGCCTGCAATCAGCCCATTTTGATATTGCATGACATCCACATTGGCACATCCTTGATCTGTTCTTAATGTTGCTGCGACACTGCAACCCACGGTGTGTGATGACCAGGGCGGCCCGTGTTGATGCAGCTTCAGTCCAAGCAGATAATTTCGGGTGAAGGGAATTCAGCACGCTGCATGCGCAGGAGCGGGGTGGTAATCGGCCTCCCATGACGAAAAAAAAGCACCGGTGATGGTGATTGACCTGTTCGCGGTGTTGCCCGAGGTCTCGTGGAGACAGGAATGCTTAGGGGCCGGTCTTCCAAGCATAAAAGGGGCACGAAATCCGCTCATGAAGTCAACTGACACAGTGCCATCGCAACACCTCTCCTGCCCACTACCCTCGCCTTCCTCCCGTCTCCAAACTTCGCTGAATCACCAACAGCCGTTGCGTTTACTCCTCCCTCTCGCCCAACATGCCTTTCCTCATTATTGTCCACATCATCGAGATCATTTCTATTGGTGGCATCTTTGCAGGCACCATCGCCGATTACTGCAAACACAACCCGGGTGTCGGCTGTGTCAACAAGCGCGAGCTCATCAGCGAGCTCGCAACTGCGCCTCGCATGAACGTCCGGAGCGACGTGGGCCCTTGCAATGTGCCCAAGTACAATTTCGACATCTGCAACAACCAGCTCCACGAGCAGGCCAACCGGGGGATTAAGGTTTGGACCTCGATTCCCTCCCCGGGCGGTAAGGCTACCCATTAGGCGACTTCCTCACCTCTTTCAAATGATTGCTAACAGAGTAGCAGTGGGCAAATTCGAGAACGTGCCGCCGGCCTGCATGAACCTTGCTGTGGTCATGACGGGCGCCTGCGGCGGCGATGGTCCTCGCCCGACCCCTTGCGGCTCAGCCTGTATGCAGTATACAGGGCTCTCTGACGAACAAATGCGTCAGCTCTCCAGCTACCTCAGCTAAGGTATCTGTCTGGTCAGAAGACCCATTCTGTGAGTAGGCAGACGCGAGTTCCTGTTCCCAAGACTATCACTTTGCTAACCATCAAAACTTGATTTGTTAGGAGGGGTATCTGGTGACCGTAAGACTCGGACCTTGGAGCTGGAACAGGATTGTCATTGTGGATTTGTGCCTTTGCTAGTTTAGGTCCGGCCTGGTCCCTTTTCTTTGGGCCTCGATCGGGCGGACCTCTTCGCCGCTCCTCTTGTAAAACTATTCGGGGGCGGTGAAAGTTCTCTTCTATTTTCAAAACCTTTGCGGGTCCAAACTCATGCCCACAAGTTCTGCCTACACTCATGTGTCAAAATGATTTGCCTTTAGCACTAACGTGGATGATAAGCGAGTGAGCATGATAAGCGAGTGAGCAACTCTCTACCAGACTACAACAACTATCTACAATTGCAATATAACAACACTAGGAACCAACTATAATTACATCAGAAACGGCTGAACCAGACGATTCTATAGCCCCCTAGCAAGTGCGTGCGTTATAGCCGGGCTTGCCACATACACCACAGCACCGAACCTTCGTCCGAGCCCCCCCTGCACCACCACTGTCCGGCTACGTTTCTTGCACTCCCTCCCCACCAACGGCCGTCTGGTCAAGTTGATCCCGTGCATCTTGTACAGTAAGTGACCCTCCAAGCTGTACGCGTGTTCTTTTGGCTCTCCGGCGCTTGCTTAGTGCCTCGTTGGCCTTGCGGAGTGCAGCGTTCTCTGATCGAAGGAGGGCCACCTGGTGCATCACAGCCGTTATACTCTTAGCAAGCTGGTCCACAGCAGCCAACATCGGAGTTGGGGAGCTATTTTGATGGTTGGCAATGCAAGTCTTGATGAGCGTTGACTACGAGTCGGCTTCTCGGGGGTTGTGAGGTGTCTGGAAGACCCAAGGTTGGGGGGTGCTGGCCCGTGAGGTCGGGGGTGTTGGGGTACGAAGCTTGATATCTAGCTTGGAAAGTACCCTCTCTGGATCGAATGGAACAAGGCCAGCCCCTGCAAATCTACCCTTGATATTTTTCTCGCTGATGGAGGCAAAGAAGGCCTCGCGAAAGGCGTAGAGGAACTCGAGCTTGCTTGTCACGGGCGGGACAGGCAGGTAGTTCAATGACAGTGTATTCAGGCTAAGCTACAGTCTCGGGCTCTATTCCGTCGGTACGGGCAGGCTTGATAGTCAAGACGTAGCTCGAAGAGCTATATACAGGATGGATGGATGGATGGATTTTATTTCGCCCGGAGGCACTAAGCCTAAAGAGCCCTGGCACGCTAAGTACATCCGATTCCTCCGCTTTGCTTTGACCTCGTCCAAGCCCTTACAGTTATTTGCCTTATACGAAATATAATACTACCTTATGCCTCTTTTCTCAGTTGCGAGCAGATCGACTTGGAGGCTGCGTTCTCCAAGTGTTCAGCGTCCTATCTTCAGCAGCTAAAGCGGGACCTGCTAGATGAGGCTGTATAGTGTGGTGTGTATTGTAGTGTGGTGTAGTGTAGTGTTAGTTAAGTTTCAGTTTGTTCCATCAGCCTCGACTAGGGTTACTACGGCTGGCTCGGTCCTTGATCGTCGTCTGGTTCTAGTCTTCCCGTTGCCAACGCGTATTTGATCGCCGCGCGGACTGCTCTCATGTCTGGTGACTAGTACTTTGAATCTGATGGTGCTTTCCCTCCTAAGTAGAACGAGAGGCTCCCTCGTCTTGTCGTTGTATATTGTAGTATGTCTTCCCTTAGCGCTATCCACTTTACGTATCGTAGGAGAAAGTGCTCTACTGTTTCCCTCGCATGCCTATAGGCATATTGGTCGGATTTAGCAGCGCCTATCCTGCTTAGGAAGCCGCTTAGCCTCGTCATTCCCGTTCGAAGTTATACTAATATACTAGCCTCTCTTCGCTTCAACTTGTTATAGAGCTCGCGGGTATGTTTGCTAGGGAGCGCTATGTCTATAGCTTTAGGGAATTTGCCTACGTCCTCGGGGAGCCTTCTCCCTTATTGTTGTTTAGCTATCGCGAGCCTGATCGTTGTCGATTTTGCCTAGTCTGGTTGGAAGTCCGGTAGTTGCCTCCGCTTTGCTGCGCTCTGTACTGCCGTTTTTGCCTTAGATCCTAACGAAAAGTCAATTTCTACTAGGATCTATATAAAGTTAATAGAGTTTCCCCTTTGCTTCAACAGCTCTGCTGACTCGTAGATCTGTCGTATAATGCTTTGGCTAGACTGTTACCGCAGTTGTCGGATAGCTGCGAGTGCTAACATGCTCCTAGTAATGATAGTGATATGCCTCTAGAGGGTACCGAGTGGTACGTTTTTTAGCGCTATTGCTATAGCTGCTAGCTCTACTATATACGGGTTCTGTTCCTCCCTCGTCCCGAGAGTCACCGTATAACGTGTCCCTGCTTCGCCTGTCCTGTCGAAGAGGGTATCTCGTCTGCTGCTGCCTATACCAACAATACCCTTCTTCACGGATGAGCTAGTCGCAATGACGATGCCTATAGCTCTATTGACCATCTCGGCTGCCCTCTTTCGGTCAGGTTCAAGCGTCACCTATAGGCGGGGTTCCCAGGGCGAGATGGCATGCTCCTGGATAGTTTCTATCCGACCGACTTATACTTCGTCCAATGTGTAGGCGATCTTCTGAAGCGGGGAGACGAACCGTATTATCTTCCGAATCTTCACCGAGCTTAAGGGGTATGTTCTGGGCAGGGTATGCAGATTGATCCACAGTTTTGCGGCCCCTTGCGCGTGACGTTGTCGGATTGAGGGGATACTTGCTTCGGCTTCTGCCACTACTATCGCTACGGTCCTGAAGGCTCCTATTATCGCTAGGGCGCCTGTCTTCTGAGCCCTGTTCAGCTAGCTTAGTGTAACGGTCTTAGGAGTGTATTGCAACTATCTAATGACGACTCTACGAGTACAACTAAGCTTGAAGAAAGAAAGGGAAAACAGAGAAACAGGCCAACGCGTTGCGGAGGCCTTCTTCTGAGCAGA
Source organism: Amesomyces nigricolor (assembly GCA_004802645.1). NCBI lineage: Eukaryota > Fungi > Ascomycota > Sordariomycetes > Sordariales > Chaetomiaceae > Amesomyces > Amesomyces nigricolor. The sequence continues at coordinate 307,147 of SRKS01000008.1, read as the reverse complement.
GAGAGACACTAAGTGAAAAAGGGGTAAGTGTGATGGGGTCGTTGATGGAGTCGTTGGCCGGGACATGTTCAGGGGTTGGCCGAGGGTCACCGAGGTCTCTCCGGGGCTCAGCCCGTTACACTTCCAGTTCCATCCCTCTGGCTGCACCCTCTGCGGTGGCGATCCACCAAGCTGAACTTCCAGGGCCTGTGGGTAGTGATCCGACTGTCCCCTGCTCTCTATCCCTCTATAAGTCGTATTAAGTCCTACTGTAGCCCAGAGCAGGTCTATAGTTTACGGCCGTCCCCTCTGGGTACCCTGTGGTGCCCGCGTGACAGCACCCTTTGGGGTGCAAAGACCTAAATCCCAGAGGTCTGCTAGTGCCGTCAAGTCTTCCGCTCTCCTCTCATGCCTGTTGAATCTATCCCACAGAGGGTGGTGAAGGTTGAAGTCCCCTGCAACCACTGTAGGATATAGGGGGCGTGGCCTGTCGAGGAGACTGGCTGGCACTATCTTATTGTCTGGGGGGTTGTAGATCGACCATAGCTCGAATCCCCTGTCTCCTAGGCTTGGGAACCACACTCTGCACCATTCCCTTGTAGCTTCGTACTCCCAGAGGCTGGTTTCGAATCTCCGTGTGACAAATATAGCTGCCCGGCCACCTAGAGCGTATACTAGGTGGTATTTCGATGACCGGGGGCAGTATGTTGACTTCGTCTGTTTGTTGATCCAGGGCTCTTGGATAGCTAGAAAGTCGAATTCGGCTTCCTCTAGCAGTACCTCCAGCGCCTGTTTGGCCACCTGTGTATTCCATAGAAGGACCTTAATTTTCATCAGGGTCTTCCATCTGGGAATCCACTAGTTCAGGCTCTCCTTGGGCCGACTGGGGGGGTTCGGGGGAGGGGACCGGGTGTAGGGTAGCTCCGTCGGGTTGGGACTGCTGAGTAGCTGGGGTGTTCTGGGATAGCTGTGGTGAAAACGAGGGTAGTCCTGTAAAGGAGAAGGCTGACGATGCCGGGGCTAGGTTAATTCGGGCTTGGGACGGGTCCCTCCCGGCCCGGGAGATATCGGTAGGTCGGCCACGGGGCATTGGGGCCAGTTGGCTGCGGGGGGTTAAGGAGGGCCGGGGCCGCTTCCTAGTTCCAACGACCTGAAATCCATCCTCCTCCGGCTGTTGTTGAGCCTGAGGAAGCCCATAGCTAAGGCCTAGCTTCGGTAGTTTTGCTGCGGCTTCGAAGGTTCTAGGCCGGTGTTGATAGGCGTCTCGGGCCTGGTTCCGGGCCTCCTGTTTCTTCGGGCACTCCTTGGCCCAGGCCGAGTGTGGGCCACCGCAAGCCGGGCAGCGGCAGGGGATTTGGCCTGTAGTAGTAGGGCAGAGAGCCTCACCGGCTCTCCCTCCCTCGCCGTGGGCCTTCGAGCCGCACTTTCCATAGAGGGCCGCCTTCTGGCAGTACCGCTGGATATGGCCAAACTTCCAGCACTTAAAGCACTGTCGGGGCTCTAAAATATCCCAGTACGGCTCGCAGTCTAGGGCACGCGCCTCCCAGACTATACCGTAGTCACAAGCCTTCTTTGCTTCCTCTTGGCTCCGAAGGGTGACCAAAACAGTAGCCCAAGAGAGGGCTGGGTTGTTGGGGGTCCTGAATTTGACGTGGTCGACTGTCTGGAGGCCGAGACTAGTACCGAAGTCGTCCTCTGTGGTGCCCTGTAAATCTTCCCTCCGCAAGCCCTTTACAAGCACTGCAAAGGTTCTACAGGCTTCTTTAGCCTGTTCCCCAAAAGCCTGCTGAATCCATAGGGTGTTGCTAGAGTGCCAGTCTTTGGTAGCCGAGTCTTGGAAGGTAACGACAGTATCTCCACTAGGGAGTTTCCGGGCTGCGATAGCGCCTTTGCGAGCCGAAGTATTGTTGACTGCCTGTACAATCTCTACTGGAGACCGTGCTGCAAGGCTAGCAGGGAGGGTGTTCCCCCGGACTAGTACTTCCTTGTCGATTCTCTGGGGGATGATTTTGACTGCCGGGGGACCTGTGGTCCCTATAGGAGTACTGGAAGCTACTGTAGCCCAGGAACGGCCTGTGGCGGTCGGCTTCGCCTCGGCGAGGGCTGCTCTAACCTCCTCTGCAACGACCTTGCGGAGGGTGTTGACAGAGAGGTCGTCGCCGTCGGGGGAAGTCTTGGTTTTCACAGCATTGTCGAACAGGCTTAAAACCTTCGTCGCTAGGGCACGTGCAGCGCCCTTCCTTTCAGTGACCACAAGGGCGAGGATACTGTCGAGCAAGGCCCGGGCCTCTATGCGTACATTGTTGGTTGTAGTGCTGCAGGTGGGGGGTAGGTTGCTCGGGGGACGTGGCACCCGGTGTTGGGAGCTGCGTAGCCCCTGAGTGTTTGTTGACATCAGGGGTAAAAGTGGGGCGGATTCTTGCAGGGTGTAGAGGGGCCCGTGCACGCTGAGAAATCTGCTGCGGGTGCAGTGTCGCAGCTGGACGCCCTGTATTCGCACTCCTTCCACCCGGCCGCAACGCACCGCGCGGGCGTGCAGCTAGTATGGTTAGATAGAGAATTTTGAGGGCAATTCAACGGTGGTAGTTTTGACGATTTTGGAGCTATATCCCGCATTCATTCAAAATTAGGTGAAGTCTGATATTCAATATATAGAAAACGGCAATCATACACTTCACTCGCAAAGCCTATAAAACCGACTCATAACCGTCTACAATTAAGGGGCAGACTATTGAACTATAGGACCATGTCAAGATCCTTGGCGTAGTGATAGATACAAAACTCAAGTACAAACAATACATTTGGAGGGCCGTATCTAGGGGCTTAGAAGCAGCAATGCAATTCCGACGTCTCCGAGGTCTGTCAACATCAACAGCACGGCGATTGTTTATATCTACAGTCGTCCCAGTAGTGGACTATACCTCCAATATATGGATATACGTATACAAGGACAAACTCGTCGGCCCTATCAACAGGGTACAGAGGATAGCAGTACAAGCGATCGTAGGAACCTTCCTTACAGTAGCAACGAGCGTAGCAGAAGCGGAAGCTCACATTCCCACCGTGCAAGACCGGTTCTGGAAACGGGCTATCAAGCTCTGGACAAACATTCACATACTGCCTGATACCAATCCATTATACAGAAACACGTCTCGAATATGAAAATTCAGGATATATCAGTCGCCGCTCTACCAGGTAGCAGAGGCACTCAAAGGTATACCAGTGGACGAGTTGGAAACTATCAACCCGTTCACTTTATCCCCATGGGAGAACCGAATACGGACCATCACAAACGACGTTACGACGACACAGCAGAATGCCGACTACGATATACGCATTGCTATAAGCAGCTCGGCACGGAACGGTCTAGTGGGATTTGGTGCGGCTACAGTGCTACCGGCGACGATACATGGAAGCCCGAATCTAAGAACCCTCTCCTCAACTCTTGGCCCAATATCGGAACAGAATCCATACTCTAGGGAGCTTGAAGCGATAGAACGAGCGTTAGTCACGCTAGTATCGCTTACATCCAACCGTATCGAGCTCTCAACACGCAATAAAGCGGCCGTTCTCACGCTCAGACAGCCTCGGCAGCAGTCTAGGCAACACCATATCCGCCATATTTACGAGTCGATCAGGGCACTACAGAAGAACGGGAATATAGTCACAGTCCGATAGCTCCCTACGGACGAGCAAAGCAACCTCTAGGAAATCGCCAAGGATAACGCCAAACATGCCACTCGAGACGGTGCCGACCAGGAGGTACATACGCCCAAGATGAGGTCGACAATCCTCAACCTGGCACAGGCTAACAGCAACAGAGGCACCAGAAATCGTCTGCCGGACAAAGTTGGAGCCCATTCCAAGAGAGTCGATGCAGCACTACCAGGCAAACATACCCAACTACTTTACAAGCACCTATCACGACAGGAGACGGGCATACTTGCTCAGCTGAGAACAGGCATAGCAAGACTCAACGGCTACCTCCATCGCATTGGAGCATCATCGTCAGATCAGTGCGACTACGGACAAGCAAAAGAAACAGTGGACCACTTCCTTTTCCGATGCAAAAAATGGACGGCATACCGAACAGAGATACTCGAATGCACAGATACCCACAGGAGCAATATCTCCTTCTACCTGGGAGGGAAGTCGACATCGGACAATAAACACTGGACTCCCAACATGGTGGCCGTTCGGGCAACCATACGGTTTGCGATGGCCACAGGTCGGCTTGACACCCATCGACTATAGGCCGACGAAGACACCTAACCACCACACCCGACCGAACTCATAACCCTCACCTCGTGCCACGGACAGCAGGCACCGCTTCAGCCGCCGAAGATAGGACGTTGAACACTTGGAGAATCGCCTTCAAGCCAGCCTACCAACAATTCCACTAACCCACGAGAATCCGAAGAGAAATGGAACAAGGGACTGCATGTACTAGAATGGACTTTGTATAGGCTTGGACGAAATCATGTCATATCTTGGGAAATGTATAACTAGTCAGATTGTAATAGTTGCCCTTTCGGCTTAGCCGCCGGGCGTTAATAAATTGTATTGTATTGTATTGTCTTTAGCGTTCTCTCCTTTCTTCTTCATTCGAAGCAATCAAGTCATTCCTTCCACGCCTTGTGCATCTGTTCCAAGCCAACGCGTGGCCCGTTACAGCGTCGTGCAGGCCGGCCCGCGCGTCGTCGGGTTAAGGTCATCCGGTCAATATTGTAGATCTTGGCCGCGGCTGAAACGCTTAGGTTTTTGTCGTTTTGAAGAGCTTGAAGAGCCAAATTACCCTACTTTCATCTAAAGTAGCGGGCATGTTGGATGGTGAAGAAAACTGGTGTTGAGTGGAGAGGTGGCGCGTCGCGTGGAAAATTGCTCACTCGCTTATCATGCTCACTGGCTTATCATGCACGTTAGACCGTTTGTCCCCAAGTCACATCTGTCGAACCGCAGGGGCTGAGTTGGCGCATGTTGGAACAGCAGGGTGGCTGCTCGGGAGTGATTGGGTCACCAGAAGATGGAGCAAAATAGACAGCAAAGAGGGCTCTTGCGATAGGTTCAACTGATCATCTCTTGATTCATTGATTTTGTTCTGTTCAGTCTTTTAGAAGAGGGGTTTTAGCCTGGGGGCTGAGCCCAACAGGGCCCAAAACCCAACCGCAATTTCGGCCCGGGGACCCGGTGGTTCTGACAGCGCATATCTACCCCTCTTCTATCTGTGTGGCCCAGCCCAGCCAGGGATTTTTCCTGAATAAACCAACAACATCAGAAACAGCTGAGCAACCCTTTGAGTTTCATCCTGATGGTGATATTTAGTGCTGAATCAATTGCTTCATTCCCCGCGCAGTGGTGCGACAACATCACCATGATGCTTTATGAAAAAATCACCACCACTGACATTGAGCAGGGCCAATCTTTAATGCATACGATGTCCGGTTGTTGCTTATCCCGGGATGTATTGGGATGGTGTCCTCTGTCATATGTTTCAGCTTTTCGACAGGTACCTTCCTTATTCCCCCGAAAACCAACCCCCCCCCCCCCCCATCTTAGAATTTTACCAATTCCTCCTCTCCTTCGGCGTTCTCGGCGGCATATCCGCTTCCCTCCTCTTCTATCCCAGCGTGTCCGCCATCAGCCACTGGTTCTCCCTCCGCTGCTCCCTCGTCACAGGCATCTGGTGCGGCTGCGGGGCTGACCGCCCACGCAGCCATCTGCCGACCAGACCGTGCCACGTTGCCCACACCTTTTGGCTCTGCAAGCGGCTTAATTCCTCGCTTGCCTGCATCCAACAAAACAACAAGATCACCATTTTCTCTCTGTTCTCCTGCCTGTTCCTTGCGCGCGCAACAGCATCTCATTCACTGCCGGCGGCCTCGGCGGCGTCGCCTACCCTTACTTCGCCCCTAAGATTGGCTTCCCCTGCTCCATCCGCATCATCGCCCTCATCTCGGCCGTAATTTGCGCCCTAGCATGTGTCCTCCTGAGAAAACGACTCCCGCCGAACAAAACCAAGGGCGGCGCGATCGACCTCAGAGCTCTCGGCGACCCTAAGTACGCTATCGTTACGCTAGCAGTTTTACTGGCTGGATTTGCGGTATTGATCCCGTACACATACATCTCCTCCTACGCTATTGCCAGCGGGATGGGTTCCAGGCAGCATACCGTCTCAACGCGCTCCTCAACGCGGGTGCGATCCCCGGCTGGGTTCTGCCAGGGTACTTCGCAGACCGGTTCGGTGTCTTCAACGTCATGCTCATCACGGCATTTGCCTGCACGGCGTTCATCTTTGCGCTTTGGCTCCCTATAGACAGCAACGAGGCTGGCATCACCGGGTTTACAGTACTTTATGGGTTCTGGTCTAGCTCGGCGATCGCGCTGACGCCGGTGTGTATTGGAAAAGTGTGCCGGACGGAGGACTATGGGAAGAGGACAGGGACGACGTTTTTTATTGCTAGTTTTGGTGTACTGACGGGGGTTCCTACTGCGGGAGCGGTGTTGCAGAGCGGAGGGTATCGGGGTTTGATCATTTTGGCTGGGGCGACGTATGCCGCTGCTGTTATGGCGTTTGCGTGGGCTGGGAGGTTAATAAAACTGGACCAAGATGGTCGTTGGGTTCCCTGGGTTGGGCGGTAGAGGTTTGACGGATGCTTGGAAGCTGGATCGGGCTTGGGAGGCACTTGGGAGTGTTTGGCTGGTGGCTGATATACCCGTCCATGATTTTGATAGAATCTTCAGACTTTGGACACAGAGGAGAGCAGATAACGTTAGAATAGACATAAAGAGATAGAATTCCACGTTAATACCTCATGTTCCGTAATGCCCCAGCTAACTAGTAGAATTGATATTTAGTGCTCCCTAATATGTAACATGAAGATAGGCCATCCAAAAAAGTTCATTCCCTTTCCAGTGACATGAATGCCCCTGACGTTCGCCTTTCAAGCGGAGGAAAGTCACCTCAAAGCCTGACAGGACACAACCTCACCACACATCCGAACAAACCTGTCCTAACACCAGTTTACAGGCACTGCGAGTACCACTCATTCTGGAACTTGCAAGTGTACGGGGGCCTGCATACAGTCGGCCCAGTCCACTGCTTGCCAGCGCACTGGCTCCACTGCTCGGCATAGGTGACAGGGGAGGCAGTGGCAGTAGCGCTGGTGGTAGTGGTAGTGGCAATTGTGGTGCTGCTCTTAATGGTAGTGGTGCTGGTGCTCTTCACGGAAGTGGTGGAGGTCGCTGTAGGCGTGGCGGTGGTGGAGGTCGAGCTGGGAAGAGGAGCTCCTTGCCAGCCCTGGATCTCGTCCAGCGTGAGGACATAGTCGCTGCCGTAGATCTACGAGGTGTCAGTTTTGCTTCGAAATCAGGGGTAGAGACGAAAGGCTTACCTTCTTGAGGTTGTCAAGAGAGTTCCACTCAGCGTTGTTGATGAAGGAGTCGCCCCAAACGGCGAACCAGAGCCAATGGGCCTCGTAAGCCTGCAGGAGATCCGGGAGAGGGGCGGCGCCGACCTCAGACGCGGCAATCATCTTCTTATCCTTTCCAAGCTCGATGAGCTGGTTGTACTGCGTGGACATGGGCTAAAAACACTGTCAGTTTCTTTCACATCAACTCGCGGGGACGGTGTACTCACTCCATTGCCCTTGGCATAGACATCAGCGCTGAGGATATCAACGGTAGCGTCACCTGGGTACCAGTCCGCCATAATCGAGTTCCAGACCCAGATAAGGTTGTTGATCTTGTGGTGAACAGTGAGGCGCTCATACAAAATTCCCCAGAGCTTCTTGGCCGGCTCGGGACCCTTTGCACCCCACCAAAACCAGGCGCCCTCGGCCTCATGCAGGGGGCGGAACAAGACGGGCACACCAGCGGTTTGCAGCCTCTTGAGCTGGACGGCAATGGCGTCGATATCCCGGATCAGAAGCGTGTAGTTGGCGTTAGTGGTCGAGCTGAGCGCAGTGGCAACATCAAAGTCAGTCGCGGCCGTGTAGAAGCCGCTCCACCACCGCTGCTCAGCAGTGTCGTAGAGGCCGGTGGGAGCATTCCAGTGCCACAAGACAGAGACAATGCCGCCGCGGTTGTGGTGCTGGATGGCCTCCTCGACGGCGGTGCCAACAGTGCCCCTCTCGACGCGCGAGGGGGAGTAGTCCATGAGGTCAACGGAGACAAGAGCGGGCGTCTTGCCCGTCTGCTGCCCAATGTAGTTGGCCCACGACAGCTCTTGCTGACCGGAAAGGATCTTCTTGCCATAGATGGAGCGGAGGTACTTGTATAGGGCCTTTGCGCCGCTGTCTGCGGCGGCGTTGACGGGCGATTCATTGATCTGGTGAGCCGGGCGGGGGGACGAGGGTGTGAGAGTGATGGAGTCGATGAGGTACCTGTATGAGGTTGTTAGCTATGTCTGTAGGCCAGGGTAATGTCATGACTGACCATCCCCAGTTGTTGACAATCTCGATCGTGTTGGAACCCTGGTTGAGAAGGAGCTGACCAGCGGCAATATCGGCCCATGTATCAGCAGCAGGGAAGTACACCTCGCTGCTGGCCCCTCCATTGAGAATCACCGAGGTGCGCTTGTCGCCGTAGATGGCGGCAACCCGGATGGTGAAATCATACAGCTGCGTGCTGGTGCTGTCAACAGTGAAGGTGACCTTGTCGGTTGCGTCCGAGAAGCCGGTCACGTAGCCGGTGCCTGTCCGAGTCCACGGTTAGTCAAATGGGACGGACTTCTGAGTAGAGGACACCGGGGCTGCTCACCGGTAAAACCAGTCAGCTCCGTGTCGATGGTCGTCCCGGAGAGAGTCGCATCCTCGGCCTCGAAGGTCCGAGCAGCGGCGGTGGCGGCGCGCGGTTGATACGACGGCGCGGCAGCTGTAGCCCCAGCCAGGGCCAGCATGCCGCAGACAAAGAATCTGAGGACTTTGCCCATTGTGAATGCCGAGTAATTAATCCGGTAGTTGATGTCGATCTGAGTAGAACCAGTCCGCAATGAACCATGGATTGTCTGCCATTTAAATACCCGAAGGAATTTGGCATCACCTACTCCACACTCCCCATGGGGTTTCGGAGACTCTGGACCCTCGGAGCCTCCAAAGATGTTCGAGATGGGCTTGGTGCGTGGGGTTCCTGGCCTGAGGACGGAGCTTCAAGCTCCGTGTAGGAGGGTCGGGCCTACACGCCGCATAAGCCTCATACCTCATACCACGATGTCACATTCGTGGAGAAGCCACCGTAGTCCCACTTGGCAGGAACGGGACGTAGTACAGATTAGGAAACGTGTTCCTCGTTCTTTGTCCGCCTTGGCAACTGGATATCCTGAGACTCTTGCGACCAATTTGCCGTGGCTCGGAGCCACAACGGCCGCGGAACGATTATGAATGGGAAAGGAGGGGCCGAACTACTTGGCAATAGGCAACTGTGTTTCAGTCTATTTGGAGGTCAGTCAGTGACAAAGAAAAAGAGAGAAGGGGTGGGTGGGAACTGTTTAGATGCTGAACAGAAGTGTCTGAACAGGAAGGGGCCGGAATGTCCCTTCGTTTTCCAAACAGGAACCAGGGTCTTCGCAATTGTCACTTGGAAATGAAGGCAGTTATTGAAGGTACCTTACCCAGCCTGGTCAACACTATTAGCAATGACGATTACGACGAGACTAGGTAATCTAGCAAGCCGTATGGTGGACAGGAAGGGAGCGAAAACCAAGTCCTAAAAGTAAAGAGATTCTTGCACTAACGTGCATGAAAAGCAAGTGGATCGGACAAGCGAGCGGATCGATTTTTCACGCGACGCAGCTCTCTACCTACAACATCAATTTCCTCCACAACACCAAGATGTCTTCAATTTCTGTTGCGGCAAAAGTTGTTCTTGCACTCTAAACTCTCGGAAAAGACTCTAAACTAAGCCTCAAGGCTTCAGCAAAGATCTATTCTGTACCTTACACTACCCTCCATCGCCGACGCGCTGGCCGACCTGCACGACGCGATATTCCAGCCAACTCACGTGGTCTGACGGATCTAGAAGAGCAGACGATAGTTCAGTATGTTATTGAGCTATATAGACGTGTATTTCCTCCTAGGTTGTCTGGAATGGAAGATATGGCCAACCAACTACGGCACCAACGCGAAGCGCCCCCTGTCGGCAAACGCTGGGCTCACAACTTCGTCAAACGCCAACTAGGACTCCGAACGCATTATACGCGTAAATACGACTACCAGAGGGCCAAGTGCGAGGATAAAAAGGTCATTGGCGAGTGGTTTACACTTATGCGGGATACTATAGCCAAGTACGGTATTATGGACGACGATATCTACAACTTCGACGAGACTGGTTTCATGATGGGCATTATCTTCGCGGGCATGGTGGTCACGACCTCGGATGGCCGTGGCAAGGCAAAGCTGGCCCAGCCTGGCAACCGCGAATGGTCAACGGTGATCCAGGCGGTCAATGCCCTCGGCTGGGCCATCCCCCAATTCATCATCTTGGCCGCGCAGTACCACCTTGCCAACTGGTATACCGAGTGCGACCTCCCAGCCGACTGGCGCATCGCAACCACCGACAATGGCTGGACGACCAATGCAGTAGGCCTGGATTGGATCAAGCACTTCGACTTCCATACAGCACCTCGTACGAAAGGCAAATACCGGTTGTTGATCCTCGACGGCCACGAAAGCCACCACTCGACCGAATTCGAGCGCTACTGCCAGCAGAACAATATCATCACGCTCTGTATGCCTCCGCATTCTTCGCACCTTCTCCAGCCACTCGATGTTGGCTGCTTTGGGCCGCTAAAGCGGGCGTACGGTCGCCAAATTGAGGACTTGATGCGCATGCATATCAACCACGTCAGCAAGCTCGAGTTCCTCTGTGGGTTTCGCGAGGCCTTCTTTGCCTCCATAACGGAGAGGAATATCCAGGGCGGCTTTGCAGGAGCTGGCCTTGTGCCGTATGATCCAGAGAGAGTGATTTCCAAGCTGGATGTCAAGCTTCGAACGCCAACTCCCCCGAACTCGCGGGCTGCCACCCCCCAACCCTGGGTCTTCCAGACACCGCACAACCCCCGAGAAGCCAACTCGCAGTCAACGCTCATCAAGGCTCGCATTACCAACCATCAAAACAGCTCCCCAACCTCGATGTTGGCTGCCGTGGACCAGCTTACCAAGGGTACGATAGCTGTGATGCACCAGGTGGCCCTCCTTCGATTAGAGAACACTTCGCTCCGTAAGGCCAACGAGGCATTAAGCAAGCGCCGGAGAGCGAAAAGAAAACGCGTACAGCTTGGAGAGTCACTTACTGTACAAGATGCACGGGATCAACTTGATCAGACGGCTATAGGTGGGGAGGGAGTGCAAGAAACGCAGCTGGATGGTGTTGGTGCAGGGGGGGTCGTACGAAGGTTCGGTGCTGTGGTGTATGCGGCAAGCCTGGCCATAATGCCCGCACTTGCCAGGAGGTTCCAGAAGCATCTGATCCAGCTGTTTCTGATGTAATTATAGTCGGTTCATAGTGTTGTTGTGTTGCAATTGAGGATGGTTGTCGTAGAGTCGGGCGAAGTGTCCACGCGCTGATATGTTCCACTCGCTGATAAGATACGTTAGTGGATTATAGGGGACTAAAAAAACTAACGTATCTTATCAGCGAGTCGCGCATATCAGCGAGCCGCGCACTCTCTACTACCCTCTTACAACTACCCTCAATTGCCACACAACAACACTAGGAATTTACTACAATTACATCAGAAGCAGCTAAATCAGATGCTTCTGCAGCCTCCTGACAAGTGCGGGCATTATAGCCAGGCTTGCCGCATATACCACAGCGCCGAACCCTCGTACGACCCCCCCCTGCACTACCACTACCCGGCTGCGTTTCTTGCACTCCCTCCCCACCTACAGCCCCATGACCCAATACATCCTGTACATCCTGTACAGCAAGTGACCCTCGAAGCTGCACACGTGTTCTTTTGGCTCTCCGGCGCTTGCTTAGCGCCTCGTTGGCCTTGCGGAGCGAAGTGTTCTCAGCCCGAAGGAGGGCCACCTGGTGCATCACAGCTGTTGTGCTCTTGGCAAGCTGATCTACAGCAGCCAACATCGAAATCGGGGAGCTGTTTTGATGGTTGGCAATGCGAGTCTTGATGAGTGTTGACTGCGAGTCGGCTTCTCGGGGGTTGTGAGGTGTCTGGAAGACCCAAGGTTGTGAAGTGCTGGTCTGGGAGGACGGGGGTGTTGGGGTACGAAGCCTGATATCCAGCTTGGAAAGCACCCTCTCTGGATCGAATGGAACAAGACCAGCCCCTCCGAAGCCGCCTTGGATATTCTTCTCGGTGTTGGAAGCAAAGAAGGCCTCGCGAAAGCTACAGAGGAACTCGAGCTTACTGACGTGGTTGATATGCATGCGTATCAAGTCCTCAACCAGGCGACCGTATGCCTTCTTCAGCGGCCCGAAGCACCCAACATCGAGTGGCTGGAGGAGGTGGGAGGAATGCGGAGGCATGCAGAGTGTGATGATGTTGTTCTGCTGGCAATGGAGCTCGAATTCGGTCGAGTGGTGGCCCTCATGGCCGTCGAGGATCAACAACCGATATTTGCCTTTCGTACGACATGCTGTATGGAAGTCGAAGTGCTTGATCCAATCTAGGCCCATAGCATTGGTAGTCCAGCCATTGTTGGTAGTTGCGATACGCCAGTCGGCTGGGAGGTCGCACTCGGTATACCAGTTGACGAGGTGGGGTTCATGATGGGCATCATCTTCGCAGGCATGGTGGTCACAACCTCGGATGGCCGTGGCAAGGCAAAGCTGGCCCAGCCTGGCAACCGCGAGTGGGCAACGGTGATCCAGGGAGTCAATGCCCTCGGCTGGGCCATCCCTCCATTTATCATCTTGGCCGCGCAGTACCACCTCGTCGAAGTTGTAGGTATCATCGTCCACGATACCGTACTTGGCCTTGACGTTCCGTACAAGGGCAAACCACTCGCCAATGACCTTTGGATTCTCGCACTTGGCCCTCTGGTAGTCGTATTTACGCGTCCAACGCGTTCGGAGCTCTGGCTGGCGTTTGACGAAGTTGTGTGCCCAGCGTTTGCCGACAGGGGGCGCGTCGCGTTCGCGGAGCAGCTGGTTGGCCATATCTTCCACACCACCTAATCTAGGAGAAAATGCGCGAGAACATAGCTCAACCACATACTGAACTATCGTCTGCTCCTCTAGATTCGTCAGGTTGCGTGAGTTGGCTGGAATGTCGCGTCGTGCAGGCTTGCCAGCGCGTCGGCGCGCTAAGGTTCTACGGTCGACCCCGTAGATCTTAGCTGCGGCTCGTTCGCTTAGATTCTCGTCGTTTTGAAGAGCTTGGAGGGCCAAGATTATCTGGCATTCTTTCAAAGTAGAGGGCATCTTGGATAGTTGGAAAAAATTGTTGTTGAGTGTAAGGGTGTCGCGTCGGGGAGAAAGTGGGTCACTCGCTTGTCTGGGTCACTCGCTTATCATGTACGTTATACTACTTCTTTCCCTAACCTACTCATAAATGTAACAAAAATCTCCATCAATAGTCGAAACAAGCTCTCTCACCGGCTTTGGAGGAGCGACATGCCCAAAGGGCACCATCGTGTCGAGAGTAACATTATCACTCGGAGGAACTAAACACCAGTCAGCATCACATCCACCACCACTCCCCCCTTCCAACAAGTTTCCGACTCACCATTCCCCGTAGTCTGCGTTCCCCAAACCTGCTCCCTCCTCCCCTCCGGATCCCCCGTACTCTGCCAAATCGTCCACAACCGATCCACCTGCGCATGATGCAGCCAAAACACCGGATCCGACGGACTCGCGAACACATCCAGCGCAATCCCGCCCATCTGAAAGTGCCCAAAGAAATGCACACCACCATGCGCAGCATCCATTTGCGTGTTCAGACACCCCAGATCTTGACACCCGTCCAGCAGCGCAGTGACATTTGACGGCCTCGTGCTTGCGGCTGCTTCCAGGCTCAGATCGCGGACTAGGCAGCGCGGGTTATACCCCTGTCCGCCGTCTGGTCCCTGCGGGTTGAGGGAGACAGGGCCGAGATGGATCTGAAATTTGTCGGGTGTGAACGGGCCAGAGTGGACACACCCTCCGCCGGTACCGGGTTGGACGGTTACCACAGCTCCTGGGGCCTGCACAATCGTTGGCTCACGCCCGGGAACATACAACCCGTTACTTCCCATCGACCACGGAGAGCCATCAAACACGGCCGACTGCCGCGGGTCACGGTACGAGAGGGTCCAGTCCCAGTAGGGCTGGGCGCCGGTGTAGCCGCACTCTTCGCGGAGAGCCTTTTCGTAGAGGTGCACGTAGAAGCGGTGGAAGGGGAGGAAGAGGCCGTCGGCGTGGACGAAAGGGGTCAGTTGGAGGTGGCCGCCGACGAAGTCGTTGTAGCGGTTGCGGACGCCGGGGATTTCGGAGGGTGGGGTGATGAAGGAGTTGTTGTTATAGAGGCAGTAAACGGCGTCGATGTAGCTGAGGCGGTCGTTTTTGGAGAGGGAACTCCTGAATGAAGGGTTAGTGGTGGGTTTGGAGGTTTGAAAATAGGGGGACAGACCATTCCTTGCGCCGGAGTAGGTTCTTGTGGGTACATCCCCTCTTGCGAGTCTTGAGGGTGTCTCGGATGTACTTTTGGTACTCCTTTTGCAGGTAGTTGATCCGCTTGGACGCGGCCATCTCGGGGTCATGACCACCACCGCTGCCACCGGGGGCGGCGTTGGAAAGAACAGCCAGGGAGAGAAGCCCTGTCAAGAGGGAAAGGGGCTTCATGTTGACACAGGCTCTAGTTCTCCCAGAAACAAGGAGAGCACTCAAGGAGTACGGAACAAATTGACTCGGGGGCCGGAGAGCTGACGAATCTTTATGCCCATCTTGTCCTTTCCCCTGACCCCCATCAACCAACCTCTACCCGCCTTTCACAGCCTTCGCGCAGCTCGGGGATCCCGCTCCCTGCATGATTGCATCTCGCATGTCAGCAGAGCATCCCTGAGCTGCAGTCGCGGAATGTAGATTCTGCGGGCCTAGGAGAAGGTCACGGAAATCAGCGAACGAGAAGGCTTCCCGCTGCGGAAGAGGTGGGATGCAACCACACTATTCCTGTGAAATGTGACCCTGAGGTCTGTGTCGGAAGCGTCACCTGCAGGGGGTTTGCAGCCGGGAAGACCCCCAGACCGAGAACACCGTAGTGTGTTTGGCCCGATTGGCGCCATCCGGTTGGGTGATTTCTGCGGAACGGCTCGCGTGGCACTGCGTCCGGACCGTCGCGGGGAAGGGGAGTCGGATGCGTGGCTGCCATGGTTTTGCCTCGTGGCTGCGCTGATCGACTCTGGCAAAGCTCTGGAAATGATCTGAGGCTTGAGCTTGTGATACATCGCGGAGTCCTGAGGTTAACTTGCAATGGCGGTAAGGTTCAGGTGTTTACGCCGTTGCGCTACAGAAGATGCATTGCTCAGGAATGAGTAAATCATGCATAGATGTAGACAGCTTTTGTTGTTGAAAACCTGGAATGTTTGCCTTGTGGCCGCAACTAGGTATTGGTTTCGGAAAGGTGCCAACAGCGGAGGAAGATGGATGATCGAGGATGATGGGTAGAATCCGCATATTGCGAGGAGATGGTGATACTGGGCCACCGGATGAGGGGAAGGAGGAAGAGTCTCAGAGAACGCATCACGCAACCGGGGACGCAACCAGGAAAGCTCAGTCTTTCTGAAAGCAGGATTGCGAGTAGGGACCATTAGTCCGCAGATCCTTTCTTCCCTGTTCAACTGTTGACCATGTTATGTAAACCTTCTCAAACCCTTGATGGCCCAGGCGAAATCATTGGGGCCATTTTCCCATTTTTGTTTTTGTGCAAGACTAAGGGCTACCTCATAGCCAGTGGTTGCCAGGTGTTTTGCTCAGCAAATGATCCCAACTCATAATCAATATATTTTGAGCTCTCAACGCGATGTTTCCACCCAGACTACGTGGTGTAGAAGATATGGCCAACCAACTGCTCTGCGAACGCGACGCGCCTCCTGTCGGCAAGCTCTGGGCACACAACTTCGTTAAACGCCAGCCACAGCTCTGTACACGTTTCACGCATAGATACGACTACCAGAGGGCCAAGTGCGAGAATCCAAAGGTCATTGGCGAGTGGTTTACAATTGTACGGAATAGAATGGCCAAATATGGCATCACCAAGGACGACGTTTGAGGCTCATGAGGAAAACTGGTGATGTTGTTACTATAGAGGAGAGAGGAGCTGGTGGCCGCAGGCGGGGAAGATGGCTGTCTGGAAGTGGGGCAGACCACCAAGCGGGGCAGCCCGCACAACACGACGTCTAAAACTTCGACGAGTTAGGTTTATGATGGGGATTATCTTCGCGGGCATGGTGGTCACGACCTCAGATGGCCGTAGTAAGGCAAAGCTGGCCCAGCCTGGCAACCGCGAATGGGCAACGGTAATCCAGGGAGTCAATGCCCTCGGCTGGGCCATCCCTCGGTTCATCATCTTACCCACAAAGCACCACCTCGCCAACTTGTATACCGAGTGCAACCTCCCCGCCGACTGGCGTATCGTAACCACCGACAATGGCTGAACCACCAATGCGGTAGGTCTAGATTGGATCAAGCACTTCGACTTCCATACAGCGCCTCGTACGAAAGGCAAATACCGGTTATTGATCCTCGACGGCCACGAGAGCCACCACTCGACCGAATTCGAGCTCTATTGCCAGCAGAACAATATTATCACTCTCTGCATGCCTCCGCATTTTTTGCACCTCCTCCAGCCACTCGATGTTGGCTGCTTTGGGCCGCTGAAACAGGCGTACGGTCGCCAAATTGAGGACTTGATGCGTATGCATATCAACCACGTCAGCAAGCTCGAGTTCCTCTGCGGGTTTCGCGAGGCCTTCTTTAACTCCATGAGGGAGAGGATTATCCAGGGCGGCTTTGCAGGAGCTGGCCTTATGCCGTACGATCCAGAGAGGGTGCTTTCCAAGCTGGATGTCAAGCTCCGAACGCCAACTCCCCCGAACTCACGGGCTGCCACCCCCCAACCCTGGGTCTTCCAGACACCACAAAACCCTCGAGAAGCGAGCTCACAGTCAACACTCATCAAGACTCGCATTTTCAACCATCAAAATAGCCCACCAACTTTGATGTTAGCTGCTGTCGACCAGCTTACAAAGAGTACGACGGCGATAATGCACCAGGCAGCCCTCCTCCAGGCAGAGGTGTCTTCGCTTCGCAAGGCCAACGAGGTACTAAGCAAGCGCCGGAGAGCCAAAAAACACGCGTACGACTTGGAGGTTCGCTTACTATACAAGATGCACAGAATTTGCTTGGGCAGAAAGTGGTAAATAGTGAAGGAGGACAAGAAATACAGGAGGATAATAGTAGTGCGGGGGGGGGGGGCTCGTACGAAGGTTCGGTGCTGTGGTATATGCGGTAAGCCTGACCATAATGCGCGAACTTTCCAGGAGGATATAGAGCCATCTGATGCAGTTGTTTCTGATGTAATTATAGTTAGTTCATAGTGTTGTGCATTCTCTTCGCTTCGGTTTTATTTGTTTACTTCCGGGGCACTCAGATATTGCAGGTTTCAGGGTCTCGGGATTCACACCAAGTAGCCTGCAGGAATCAGCAAGTGAGAATGTATTGTGAAGCTCTTCAGATTCCGAAAGCCCAAGGGTTTGGAGTCCGACCGAAGGAGTCCGAGACATGATGAGATATACCACCTGTGTTGCGTGGAGTGCAAGGCAGGCAGGGTAAAATGGGTGATGTATTACTTGTTGGTGTTGTTGCTCTGGAAGTGAAAGTGTGATGGGCATCGCAGGCAACAAAAGGCAGGTGGGGAGGTCGGTAAGTGTGGAGGTCAAGGACCTCTTGCAACAACCTTTATAAGCGTATGAACTCACCGAATAAGACGTGCAGGTCTTTGGTCCGATGACATCGGGTGTTCAGGGTACAGATGTCTAGGAGAAGTCCTATAGATTAGATTCTAGGCTATAAAGTAGGAGCCTCTCTCCCCTCTTGAAGTCTCGTGCTTTGGACTATCAACCTAGCGCCAATATCTCCCAACTCAAAACTCGGCCTAAGTCAACACCAAAAATAATGAAGCTGATCATTACCTCCACCCTCTTTCTTTTAAACTCAAGTGTTCCCTGAGCTCAATTGTGCCATGACAACATTCTTTTGACTGACTCACTCCATTCCTCCCCTCTTCGCCGTCCTACCTGCCGTCCATCGTCCAATGCTGGGTGATGTACAAATCCTCCTATCAACCAAACTCGGATGCTGTGACACACACCCAATCTCCTTAAAGCCAGTACTCAGGCTTCTGTCCATTTACTGCATAGCTACGGTAGAGAGAACTACTGTCAGTTAACAGCTCCTACTTGTAACAGGCTAGGCCCTGTGGTCCCAGTGACTATCGGCCAACCCTAACCCCTGATGGGAAGCTCTGGCCATCCCCTGGCCAACGACTTCGTTACATTTACCCCTTTTTCATTCTTAGTATCTCTTGCATCTTCCATCTTCACAAACTCTCAACCACGTTGTCTTCCCTAAGTCTTTCTTCCCTTCATCTCAGTCAAGCACAACGGCAACAATATATTTCCATTCCCGCAAATAACAAACCACCCGACACCCTCAGCGACCCTCCAATCCTGAGCCTCATGTCCGCCCCGCCCCCACCACCACCACCCCCTCCCCCGACCTCGTCAGCTCGACCACCCCCACCATCAACATCCACACCCACCCCCATCAACAACCCCCTCTCAACCCCAAACAATCCACCCTCATCCCCCCTTCCAACCTACTACTTCTTCTACGGCACCCTCACCTCCCCCCCAAGCCTCGCCAGCGTCCTAAACCTCCCCACCGCACCTCCCCTCCGTCGAGCCAAGATCCACAACTATGAGCTCGCCAGCTGGGGCGGGTACAAAGCACTTATTGCCAGCGACAACCCCGCGGCGGAAGTGTGTGGTTGGGCGGGGTTGGTGAAGACCGTCGAGGAGGAGAAGAGGCTGGGGCATTATGAGACGGATGCGTATGTTGCTGTGGGGTGCGAGATTTTGTTTGTTGATACTAGGGAAAATGGGGAGGGAGGAGAGGTGGTAAAGGGGAAGACGTTTGTGTATGCGGGGGATGGGAAGGTGCTGAAGGAGGGGCGGTTTGATAGGGTGTTATGGGAGAGGAGGATGGGGAAGAAATTGGAGGGAAGGTGGGAAGGAGGAGTAGGGGAAGGGGTGGAGAGGTAATCAAGAGGAAAACTTGAAGAATATGTTCTGATGTTTTGAAGTCTTGAGTTATCTTGCGCATGGGAGATCTATTGAACAGTCTTTCTTCTGAGATCAATGCAAATCCTGGAACCCCCGTTTTCCAGTCCCAATAATTTATCAAATCCTAACAGCCAAATAAAAATATAAGTTCTGTGTCACCCTTGGACTCTGCTCCCTTAAATCCAAGCATTCTTCTCAGCTTCAATCCCATCTTCACCTCCGGCCATCCTCCTACTACAGTCTCTTGACACAAGGTGACGCCCACGTTCTCCGCCCCGGACAACCGCTCCATCCCCGTTCCACAACGGGCGATGATGATACATTGGCTACCCTCGGACGAAATGGCGACATCTACATCGAAAGCTTCACCATTTCCAAGACTCAGTCTTCCTTCGAGATTAATCGCCGGACTACCACCGTCCTGTTCTACGATAGGTCCACCAGCCAAACCAGTCAGATCTACGGCGAAAATGCTGTCCAATTTGAACATGGTCGTCTTCGAAAGGTCGTGGTCCACCAAAACCTCAACAACGTCATTGGGATGGGCGGTGTCAAACGTGACCTTGTGAAGTTCGAACTCGCATGGCAATGCAAAACTCGGAACATTACGGACGCGGTGGAGACGCGCGCCTGCGCCCGACTCCAAGACAATCCGCGTTTTGCGAGGACGTTGGACGTGGCAGACAGAGTTGCTCCATCCAACAAGGAGACGAGGATTTCACGGCAGTACAAGATCAAGTGGGAGCAGCTGGGCGATGCCCTTGGTGCTGGGCAGTTTGGCACAATCTACAAAGTTCGAGATGTCTACTCGGGCAAACACATGGCCATGAAACTTATGGTCCAATCACGGGGCCCCTTTGGGACAAAGTTGTGGTACGCGTTGACCCCAGGCCCCCAAGCTGTGTTACGTGACCAGCCAACCGCGAGTGTAGTCCTGCATGTCCCCCCCGCTTCTTCTTGTATTTGACAGGATGAGCCAACCTCCTTCCTTAGCGGGCGCCTCAGAAAGCTTGGTATTAGAGTTGAGTGCTCTGGGCCACTGCGGCCGACTGTTCATTTGAAGTGGTCCCCGAACCTTTGGAGAATTGCTCTCCTTCTGTTGAAAATTGAACGGCAGATTTCAGACTGGTGGAAAAGGCAAACTGACTGGTTGTGCTGCTTTGGGTTGTTGTCTCACTTAAACCTTTGGAATCTTGGATGGGATGGCTGTGGATATGTTCGGGAGAGTCCCTCCAATGTTGATGCACAGTCAAACAACTTCCAAAAGACCGGTTGCAGACATGACAAAAGGGTTGATCTTTTGCCTGTGAGTGAGAAGCGCGACCCTTCTTACCCAAGTCTCACATCACATCTCGTGGCGCATGAGACACAGCTAAACGACCTCGTGAGAGCTTGTGTTGGGTGCTTTGTAAAAGCAACTTTGATCTAAGACAAAGTCAACTATGAACTATCTAACTAGCTAGGGAAATAAAAATACCAATTTTCGAGGCGGGAAATGCCCATTTGTGTGCGCCTTTTTCTGTTTGCCTTTCAAGATGAGGGCAAAAACACCGCAGTTTCCCTTCCTTCTCAACCTCTTTTAGTGATGGAGAGTCGGACTGCTTGACACCAAGACAAGGAGAGAGACAGCAACAGGCATCAGAACGAAGTGACCTAGCAACTTTCATGTGTTTATACCACGAAAGACCTCGACTAACAAAAGGCTGCGACGACAGAGCTCTCTTTTCTTCAAGCCGAAAGCACATGCAGGACGTTGCATTCAGACTTCAGACCTTAAGTGACGCAATTTGGTAATTGGCCACCGATCTCAACCTGGCTGGTCAGTTGCGAGAGACAGGAATTTTAGTTGAGATTAATGCTCTGTAACCCCTTATTGCCCATGGCCATCAATTAGGTGACAGCACCATGTGAGGGATTACCAAGCCCAAAAAATCCATTTGCTTAGTCCCTGTCAATGGAGAAATCGCCATCCTATCTTTGATGCAGAGGCCAAGACGACTTGCTGGTAGAATTCGAGTTCGGGCGCGGCCCGTATTCGTATTCGCAGCTGACTTAGACGCCAAATGCCCCCAATGTCCAGCCCACGCTGAGTATTTGATCACGGTTTGCCCTTCAATAAATTCCTCTCAATTTCAATATCTGAATGTATCAAGGCTGCCTGAACCCAATTCCTGTCACCAAGATGACAATGATACACCCAACCCCCGCTCCTTTCCCAGTCACCGTCCACCCCTTCCCCTCGCCAACCTCTGACTCCTGCGCGTACGAGCGAGGTTCACCCTCCGCGCGCAATGCTCTTGTCTTTATTGGCGGTATGACCGCCGGCCCCCAGACAACAGACCTCACCTACCTCGCCAAAATGCTGGAATCGTCCGGTACGCTGAACTTCTCCCTCTGGGAGTTCCGAATGCGCAGCTCGTATTCCGGCTTCGGATACTCGAGTCTCGCCAACGATGTCGAGGATATGGCTGCCTTGGTGAAGTATCTCCGGAGCATTGGCAAAGAGAAGATTGTGCTGATGGGGTCTTCGACTGGTCTGTCCTCTCATTTCCTTCCTCCCATCTTCCCAAGTCCCTTGCATCACGGCCGTGTTAACACGTAATATGACAGGTTGCCAGGGATGCCTCGAGTACACCAACCGCAAATACCAGACTCCTCCCGTAGACGGATACATTTTGTCGAGCCCTGTCTCAGATCGGGAGGGAGCCTTTTACCTGGGCATGACCCCAGCGGACGTGGAGATAAGCGTCCAGGCGGCCAAGGAGATGATTGAGAAGGGCCAGAAGGGCGATTTCATGCCCAAGGCCTTCCTACCGTCCGTCTTTACAACTCCCATCACCGCGTACAGATGGCACTCCCCCGCAGCCAAGGGGTAAATGATTCCCTTGTTTAACACCAAGCCCTTATTGCCCCAGTCCTGACTAACTGACCTCTCAACACAGCGGAGATGACGACTTCTTCTCCTCCGATCTCCCCGACTTAATTCTCGAGGTCATTTTTGGCCGCGTGGACAAACCACTGTTGATTTTGCCCGCTGGAGCTGACGAGTTTGTGCCGGCCACTCTGGACAGAAAGGCGTTGCTGCGACGATGGATTTCGGCTTGCAAGGACGATGTTGCAAGCGCCTTATCTGATTACATCGAAGGTGCGCATCATGTTATCTCGGGGACCCATGCAGAGAAGTGGCATGCCAGGAGGCTGGAGGGGTTTTTAGAGAGCGTTTGAGCAGCGTGGTGGAAGGCGGAAACTGGCGATGATGCCGGGGGTCTTGAATACCATGCGGGGAGGAGAAAGCGAGAAATAACGTTAGCACAAAATGCTTCATTAAACCACGCTCCGGTCCTACCGATGCACCTCAAACAACCTCGCAATCTCCCACATACTCCCCGGCCACCACTCCCCCCCCTTCCTCCCCCAAACTCCCCTTTGCCACCGCCCATCCTTCCTCACAGCATCCACAACCCTCCCCAACTCCCATACTCCAATGCCCCCGATCCACCATACATCATCCAACAGCATGACCAACACAAGCCAGTGGGCGAATATTTCCAGTGCTAGTTGGTGCACAACACTAAGCTCCTGCCTACTACCGCTTGATGGCTCCCCTGGCTGTTCTTCAACTAGTCTCATGACTTCCTCAATCAGCGCCAAACATTTGCTCGGCACCTTGTGCACAAATGACATGACTGTCCTGCGCGGGAGCGGGGAGGGTGTCACGGAGGAGATGCTGGCTGTGTAGCGGCGCATCCAAAGGGAAATGCCGGGGAGGCTGACTACTGGCGTCGGAGGTTCGATGTTGATGTGGCGGGGTATGCTTGAGATTGAGAAATGGCGAGGTGTAATGTTGACGGAGGGAAAGGTTGTGCCGACGATGTTGTGGAAGATTGAGAGCGCGGCAAGGCAGGCTTGAAGATCTTCTAGGTTGATGGTCTTGTAGCTTTCAACAATGCTGGCTTTTTCGTTGAGTTTGGACAGCGCAGATCCCACTGTGGCGGCCATTATAGGGGCAAGTGGGTGGTGCGGGAGTGCTCCTGGCTGAGATGACTGGTTGGCTTCAAACTGCGTGCGGTTTGAACAGGTCTCGGCACTGGGTCTCAATTGTGCTGTGTCATCCACCTGCGGTTGGTCGTTCAGAAGCCCAGCATAAGCGAGGCGGACAGCCCGGAAGAGACTTATCCATTGAGGCTTATCAGGCATGAGATGACACGGTACTTGATCGGCGGGCGTTGCCGTCTTTGCCAGCCAGATACGGGCGCAGTGGCTGCCCGACCCGTACATCCCCATCATGGCCGCGTTTGCGAGGATGTGGTCATAATTTTTGGCCTCGTGGAGAGTAACCTGGATCTCCCTCATAGACTCCAGGTGATATTGGTGTGCGAGGGACAACAGCGCCACAACCTGGCCCCGCTCATCGCCTGATGTTGGCTTGTTGATGATATCGCAGCACTTGCACACTGCCGCTAGAGCCAGTACTGACCGCATGAGTGGCTTGCTCTGGCAAGCTAAATGCGGGATGCCAATCTGCAGGGTGTACTGGTCCTCACTGTCGACGGATGGATCCATGCTGGTGTGTTCAAGGTAGTGTTCAAGTAGATTAAACTCGACGGGGGCGAGACTCTGTGCGGCTGGTGACTCCAAGGGCGAGCCCAGCCCGCTGCCAGATGAAACAGGAGATGCCGCTGGAACCAGGGAATAATCAACATTTTCAGTGCTGCTTGTGCTCATGCCGTCTGCCCTTGAATACGATCGGGAGATTTCGACCTCGATCCAGTCTCTGTTCTTGGGGTAGTGGCAGGTCAAATTCATCCTCTCGCATCTTGAGCATCGTGGAGCGAGCTCGTCGCACTAGAACACAGTTAGCCAAATCCTGTGAGTTGGCAATTCAAGCTTTAGTACCTTGATTCTGCGCCCTTTGCACTTTGTACAGCCGTATCTCGACTTCCTGTGCGACCTGCGTGTCTTGTGCTCGGGTTTGCTCATCCTGGTGCCGGCCTTCAAAGTTTTCCGCGTTCTCGCTCGAGACAGTCAACAAAGACCAACTAGCCAAGGAAACAAAGGGAAAATGACGTCCATCGTGAGGGCTTAGACCCTTGGAGTCCCTCACTCAGAAAGCCTTAGAACCCCGATCTTCGTCAGCTGGGCGTTGCAGCGTTTGAGGGGTTTGGCAGCACAGCCTCCATGTATTTGAAATCGAGGTGGAAACCGCCAACCATCTGTGTCTCGCCGTCTCACGCGCTGCGTCATGGGCGCTGCTGCGCCTGATGCTTGGCAAGCATTTGCAGCTTCACGCCTTCAACCAGGCGAAGAGACCTTTTTCATCCCCGAAGCCAAATGGGTGTCAGAAAATACCCAAAATTGACTGACATGTCGAGTCCCTGGCCGACCATGGCATAATCTTCGAGGCAGAGAACCTAACTATGAGTAATCGCCGAAGTTAATTGCAAAGTTCAAAAGTTGTTTGGACAATGCCAAGAAGAGGCGTCCAGAAATTGCTTGGCTCAGCTTGGCAAGAAATGTGGATCCGGTGCGCTGCCTTGGGTGAGGCCCCACTTTGTTACCTCCGTATGCAAGTGCGTATTCCGCGTTTGCGTCAATACGCTCGCTCCTTCGACCTTGCATCATCTCACAACACTCCCACAAATCCGAAAAGCGCCATGGCGATCTCGGAATTTAGGGCCATTTTGTTTGCATCCTAATCACAGGTTTTCTTGTCCCGGCCACGATAAATCCCACGATGAAAGTTGAAGGGGCTGAGCAGGGGGGGTTGACGGGATGATGTGGTGCTTAACTTGTGACCATCGGCATTGACATTCAAATGGTCAGGGGCAAGATACACCGCAGGATGAGCATCCGTCCTCCATCTACGCTGTTAAATACGCGCAGCAGCAGGGTCTGGCAACATGAATACGCTCTGCGGCTGAATACGCTCTTCTCCCAGTCAGGCACCTTAGGCCGGGCTGATCTCGTCACGATACTCAGAACGTGACGGCTTAAAAGCCTCACACAAGCTTGACATGTTGGGTTCCAAACTTTAGGGTCAGACTTCCACTGCTTTTCGTCCCATCGGCCAGACTTACCAGAAAATTATCAACTTCCTCAGCCATGAAGCTCAATCTGCTCGTCAAATCCCTCCTCTTCGCTGTTGTCGCCGCTTCTCGAGGCAAGAATCCGGAGCCAAAGGGTCATGAGTACCAATACATGCCAGGAGCTAGTGAGTCCTTGAAACTACATTTTTTGTCTTTCTGTGTTGATATTGACGGAATTTTCAGGCCGCTCTCCCTGCCCAGGACTCAATGCCATGGCAAACCACGGTTTCCTTCCTCGCTCCGGGCTAAACATTGATCTCGCCACGCTCCGCTCTGCCGTTGCCGGCGCCTACAACTACGAACCCACCGCGTTCGACGGACCGTTTCAGGAAGTCCTCAACTTCAACCTCACCGCCCCAAACAACAGCTCAACCTTCCATCTAGCCGATCTTGCCAAGCACGACGCGATCGAGTTTGACGGGTCACTGTCGCGGAACGATTTTGCACTCGGCGACAACCTCAACTTTGACCATGCCATCTGGGCGACTGTAGCCAAAAGGTTAGCACAGCAAATGAATTTCACTCACTGGCCGAGTGGCGTAATGGCAGCGCGTTGCTTTCCGGTATTTCTCTGCTGGCAAAGGTTCTGGGTTCGAATCCCAGCTTGGTCGATTACTTTCTCTATACTTTTTTTCTTCCTCTCCACTACTGGAGTCTACATCTTGCGCTTCCTTTTACCCCTTTTGTCCTCTTGGCTACCACGAGCTCATTGACTAACTGACAACGAGCAGGCTCCGTCTCTACACGACTGGTCCGTCCAAAATGGACAAATACATCACTATTGAGATGGCGGCGAAAGCTCGTGCTGCACGCGTCCGGGATGCCATGGCTGCCAACAAGAACTTCAATGCTTCCAAGACCCAGGTTGACGGTAGCCCGGGGACGACGGCACTGTATCTGACGACCTTGTTGGACTTTGAAGCGGATGCTACGCCGAAGTCTTGGATTAAGGCGTTCTTTGGTGAGTACTAGCCGTCAGGTTTCCCCTATTTTGGTTACCAGGTGCTGACTCAGTTACCCTTTGCAGAAGAGGAGCGTATCCCGTACCGTGAGGGATACAGCCCGCAAACGGAGAGACAAAGGACCGGCGCAGATATCGGTACCATGTTTGGGAAGATTCAGGCTGTCAAGGTCGACGACCCTGGGTGCCCGTTTCACAAGTGAAGAGACACTAGTATGCCTCCCTAGATTCTAAAGACCTGTAGGTTGGTCCCTAAGAACAGACTTAAAGAGTGCCCAGCAAGAACAGATGTTGATTAGTGGATGATGATATCGCACACACCCCTCTCCCCACGCTCCACTAGCCCACTCGCCTCGCCATTCATCATGCCTACAACGAAAGCTGACGACACAAGCTCGTATCCGTCTCCTCCAGATCGTGGCCGGAGCACAAGCGGGATGCTGCAGTCATGGACCACGCAGACCACATCCCCAGACTGGACGCCGTTGCTCGCGTGTCCGATATAGCCGTCCCCTGTTCGGAATCTTGTCGCTGCCTGAAACGGGATGATCTGGCGAAGCAGGAAGTCAATGACGGCGCTGTCTTCATTGGTCGGCAGCACCCGGAGCACATCCTCCCATGTATATTCCTTTTCGTCTGAAGCGGCAAGGAACGTGTCGTCCGTCCAACCTCCGAGTGGTCGTTCCATGGCCATGATCTTGTGCATATCCCGTGGCCGCAGCCCAACGAACATCAGAAACTGCTTGGCCAACCTCACCACGTCCCCAGGAGCCAGATCATGAGCTTTGGGACACCCGAAACCCTGGCGAGTCAAATTTCGGTCGTGGACCCAATACCGCAGAAGTGCCAGGAACCGGGTTCCTCCGCCATCATACGGCTTGGAAGACGGCACCAGCTCGGAGAGAAACGCGCCGGGTGGGCAATCGAAGAAGAACTCGGCAAGATCATCCAGAACAGGCTGTGCGATGTCTAGGGTAGGCCGCGCCGCCTCGTCGAGAATATATCCCGTGGGTATTTCATCCCAGCCCGGCTGCACGCGGGTGATCGTGTCGATCACGATCCCTCGAAAGTTCAGCGTGCGGCTATCAACGACAGAAAACCGCTGCTCCGGACAGCCGGCGTCAGCATACCCAAGATTGCGAGCCCCGCCCAAGTCTAACAAGCTGTCGAGCAGAGGGGTATCCCAGTGTGGCACCTACGAAGGCAAGATATGGGCGCCTTTCGGTGTGGTGATTCCCGCATAGGCCAGGGCAAAGCTTGCCGAGGCCCTGCCACCTCGCACCAGGGCAGCGGTTACCTCGATAAAGACGTCCTCCTCCGGAGCCGTGTTGTTGACAGTGATAGCCGGCTTGCAGACGCCCATGAGGCTGTAGAACCGGTCCCTCGGGTTAGTCGCCTGCCGCCCGAGCGTGATCAAGAGCAGCGTCGCAAACAGATCCTCCGAGTCCCGCTGATATGCCTCAACCGCCTCGCTGCTCTCGCCCGCCAGTGTCTCCTTGATTTGCATCGACGAGAAAAGCGGGAATCCATCGAGTATATCCGCCACATTCCGCAGAAATGTCCACGCCTGATCACACACGCCCTCAGGCCTCGCATTCCCAACAATCGCCGTCCTCGCCTGCTGAAACCACTTGAACACACCCACGCATCCCTAATCGACACCGTCTGAAATCCGCACAACAACGCCCCATACTCGGCCAAGTACATCTCCTGAAACGTCCAGCACCTCTTCCAGTACACATTCCAAAAGAAAACCTCCAACATCGCCTCCTGGATATCCCCCTCTAACACCCCCTGCCTCACCATCTCCTCCACCGCGGCACTAAACACAGCCGCCACAACCAACGGATCCTCCATCTGAGCCGCCGCAAGCACCTCATTCTCCCCACTCCCGAAAGCCCTCCCTGTAGCTCTGACCCCCTCCGCCAAGGCCTTCACCAACCCAAACACAATCCTCGCCTTCCTCCCCAACCCCTCTTCATCCCCCAACCAAGCAACAACCCTCTCCGCCTCCCTATAAATCCTCCCCATCAACCCCACCTGCCTCGCCCTTTCCTCATTATCATCCTGGTTAATACATATCGCATCCACCCACAGGGGCGTGTCTTTTGTTGGAACAGCTGATTCGAACCACTGCAGTGGGTTGGTATGGAGGCACTGAAAGGCACTATAATAACGGGTGCAAAACGATGTATGTCAAGAGTTGTGAATTGCTTCAGTTGTGTCTGTTCTCTCTTCCTGTGCCTCTTCCATGGGCGTGCCCTGGGCCTTTTGACTGCCTGGCTCCCCCGCTTTCCTGGGATGGCCTTCAGCTGAAGCCATTACCACTGTGGCTTGCAGCTGGGCCAATGGGAGGTCATGGAGTTGGTGTTTGCCTGCGGGTTGCCTGCAGTTGAGAGGTTGGCGATGCCCTCCTGGGCCTGTTGTTCAGGCCAGCTACTGCGGTTGGGCCCAGGCAGGTGCCTGGGTTCTGACATCTTTCAACCTCGAGCGCTGCAACACACGCAGAGCAGGGGCCAGGTTGGGTGTTGCGGGAAGGGGTGGTGGCCGTTGACTGTTATTGTGGTGGGGGTGGAAGAGGGGAGGGAGGGGGGATGCCAGACGTAGGAGAGGGCGTGGTATTTTGGAGGGGGGAGAGTTAGAAGGCCCGGGGCGGGTTTGGAGAGGGAGAGGGTAGCGTGGTGGAGGATGAGGGAGATGGGGGAGGAGGGGGAGGAGGGAGTGGTTGCGGGGGGGCACGGTGGTGAAGGTGAGGAGGCGGAGTTCGGGGGTGGTGAGGGAGAGGGAGCGGTAGATCGGGGGCATTTTGAGAGGGTTCTGTGGTGGATGAGGGTGATAACTACCTAGGGTGGGGTTTGGACACGATGAGAAGTGAGAAGGTCGCTACAGGTGGTGTGCCGATTTATGCCGAATTTCTCCAGGAAAAAATCGTGGCCTTTGCTGAGTCCGGGACGCCCGGTCAAGAAGCTTGGAGTGGATGATGAGTGGTGAAGTGCGGCTGAATTTTGGAGACTTCTTCTCCTGATTGGGGATCACGGGTATGTCGGATTGAAATGCGCCTTGACAAGGCACTCTGTAAGGTACCACGCACCACTCAGAGAAACGGAATTATATGAAGGGCCGTCACTTCAAATCACTAGATGTTAAAATGACAGACGAAGCAAACAAGATAAAATGACGGTCAAAAAATTGAGTCACTCTTGTTTTCCAGACTTTGTATGAGAATTTTAAGGGAGCCGAGGTTGTTCATT
Organism: Amesomyces nigricolor; assembly: GCA_004802645.1. Taxonomy (NCBI): domain Eukaryota; kingdom Fungi; phylum Ascomycota; class Sordariomycetes; order Sordariales; family Chaetomiaceae; genus Amesomyces; species Amesomyces nigricolor. The sequence continues at coordinate 277,593 of SRKS01000008.1, read as the reverse complement.
TCGAACAGCTACCATTTCCTGAAAACACAAGAACAAAAGCAACATGACTAGATCCAAACCAATTTTTTTCTTACAAAACATTCTGTCTTCTTTCTCTATTCGTTTTCCAAATTTAGTTCTGGGGTAGGAAATGTGCAGTGTATTAGGTGTGTTTTGGTGTAGTTTCGGCGAAGAGGCCCAACCTTTGACAAGCTGAAGACTCTTGAGCGCTCAAAGATGTTTTATTTGTTCTAGCAACGCTCTTCTCTTTCCTCCAGGTCACCATTGGACTCATATCAATGTCTTACGAAGACGAGACTGGAAACCTACTGTAACAGAACAAGGTTAGACTTAGTTATGTAGGCTTCTGGGGAAGACGGTTCATTTCAGAATCAGGAGAGGTACGGGTATCTTCACCCCTGTGGTAGAGGAGGCCCCTATATCTATAATCTATAGTCATCCTAAACCTCCTGCTTGTCCTGAATACGAATGGATGAAGTTATCTCAATATGATGCCCACCTTCCCAGATTTTAGACCTGAGCACGCTGAGAGGACAAATGACAGTGGCGTTGACGAGCACTTCATCAAACTGAGACAGAGATGCACAAGCACCTGTCACATACATCCAGTTTAAACTCCTTTCATTTGAAAAGAACACCATCCACTAATTATCTTGGACTATACTAAACTTTTAGATAGACATCTATTCACAGCTAATGATGAGAACAGCTTTCATGGCGCCCTCTAGACAATCCCATGGTGTAAGGCCACAGTGAGAACTCACACTCATGCTCACTGTGTTTGTCCCGCTTTGTGGATCACTCAATGCCGGGGTCTGGTGCCGACAGCCTGGAAGGTCCGCTGATAGGGTCATTTTTGCGGGGAAGCCGCAGGGATGGACCGGGGATGACGGCGCCGCAAACGGCTCGGCTTCGGCGTTTGCGGAATTTCCAGAACCTCATAAACAGACAACGTCCCTTCTAATATTGATAATAGGATTCTGTAATTCTCACCCAAATCATCAGACTCAAACGTACCGTAATTCTTGAACCCAAACGACAGCTCTGACCATGGCACGCATCAAGATCGCGGTCCTGGACGACTACCAGGGCATCTCCGAGCCCAAGTTCAACGCCCTGGACCCCGAGAAATACGAAGTCTCTTACTTTAGGAACACTCTCCTTCCCTACAACCACCCCGACACACCTCAACATGTCAAAGACCAGCTCGCCGCCCGCCTCGAGCCCTTTGACATCATCTGTACCTCCCTCTTACCCCCCCCCCCCCCCCACCCCTCTCCACCTTACTAACTTTCCCCAGCCACAATGCGCGAACGCACCCCCTTCCCCGCCGCCCTCATCTCCCGCCTCCCCAACCTCAAACTCCTCCTCACCACCAGCCTGCGCAACCTCTCCCTGGACCTCCCCACCCTCAAGGAACGCTCCATCCCAGCCACCGGCGCCCTCGACCGCGCCCACCCCGGTGCCAACAACTCTGTCAGCACGACCGAGCACTGCGTCGCGCTGATTCTCGCCGCGGCACGCAATATTGCAAAGGATGATGCCAGTGTTAAGGCGGGGGGGTGGCAGTCCAGGAGTGCGGCGATGGGGTTGCAGGGGAAGGTTTTGGGAGTTGTGGGGTTGGGGAGGCTGGGGACGGCGGTGGCGAGGGTGATGAGTTTGGGGTTTGGGATGAGGGTGGTGGCGTGGAGTGAGAGTTTGACGCAGGAGAGGGCGGATGAGAGGGCGAGGGAGGCGGGGTTGGGGGTGGGGGTGTTTAAGGTAGTGGGGAAGGAGGAGTTGTTTCGGATGGCGGATGTGCTGAGTGTGCATTTGGTTTTGTCGGAGAGGTCGAGGGGGGTGGTTGGGAAGAGGGAGTTGGGGGTGATGAAGGAGACGGCGATTTTGGTGAATACGTCGAGGGGGCCGCTGGTGGTGGAGAGGGATCTGTTGGAGGTGCTGGAGGCGGGGAAGATAAGGGCGGCAGCGCTGGATGTGTTTGAGCTGGAGCCGCTGCCTCAAAATAGCCCGTGGAGGACGACGAAATGGGGACAGGATGGGAGGAGTCAGGTGCTGCTGACGCCGCATATGGGGTATGTTGAGGAGGAGACGCTGAATACATGGTACGATCAGCAGGTTGAGAACGTCCTGCGTTGGGAGAAGGGGGAGGAACTGGCTCAGAGGCTTTGGTAGCCCGACCAGAGACCAGATATATTGTTTTATTTGGCGCGCGGGTTGATGGGTTGTTGGTTCGGAACACTTTTGTGGTTGACGTTTGCTGCCAGCGCGAAAGGAAAGAGCTTTCAGGAGCGCCCTTTCATGAACAAGAACGCGTCGTTCAAAGGCCCGTTGCATGGGAAAGCACACCAGCTTTGACACGTGCCTTCCCGGAGGCTGTTCCCAGACCGACCGGCCTCACAACGCGCGAGATCCAAAACCAATAAACCTCCGGCACATGCCCAAATATATATCCACCGACTTCCCTTCTTCCAACATTCCAATCTTCCGGACCTTTCACTACAAAACTTCTGGAATTATCACAGCACAGGTCTGGACCAGTCCACCCCAACATCACAATCGCTCGTCATCAAACCATCGCAGGTATGTCGTCCTCCTATTTAGAATTGTGATCACATCCCCTCTCGTTCTTAGTAACCGATGTTGCAAAATATTTGACCGATATTATTTATCTAGTAGTGTTGTCGCCCTTTCACCCAAGAGACAAGAGTTGAAAATAGTACTTACAGCTCTGCCTCTTTCCTCTTCCCTCTCTCTCCCCCTCGCGCGCGCAAACAAGCAACCATGGACTATCCCCGCATCAAGCAGGAGCCCGACGGCCCGCCCCCGTTAGCCAATGCCCCCCCGCTCATGGCCAGCGCTCCGGCATCGACGAGCAGCTCTCCCACAGTGAAGCAGGAACCTGGTCGTAAGTTGCTCCGCATCCAGCGACTGCGACTGCGCTCGACTAACCAAACAAACACAGAGTCGCCTGCTCACCACTTCAATCTGCCGCTCCGCCCACTGAGCACCTCGGCCCGAAATCGCACCAGTAAGCACCATCTCATATCCTTGTTGCGCGACTTGTCTAACATTCTGCAGGAGAACCACGCGAAACCTCTCCCTCGCCTCCCTTCCCGCGCGCCCTCTACGAGGCCGCCCAACCCAGCGACACCAGCTGGCAGTCGCCCTACCCTGCCCAGCGCAGAAGCGAGCGTGTGCGCCCAGGCCCTACCCCGGACGTCGGTTCCCCCCAGGACCGTCTCCGGCAACTGATGGAGGGCCGTGGCCACCAGGGAAGTTCCCGTGAGCTGCTCCGCCGCCGGGGCAACAGCAGCGCCGGGGGTCTGCCTCCCGTCCCGCCCGTTCCCGCCGACCCCCACGCCGCCTGGCCTCGCGCGCCGGCCACCCCTCCCGCCCCGTCCGCTAGGGGGCCTGCTCGCCCTTTGGGCCCCGAGCGCGGCGGCCCCGCCCCTGGCCGCACAGCGCCCCGCGTCGCTCCCGTTTCTGCCGGTCACCCTCGGCAGTCGCGCCCCCACGTCTTTCGTCCGACCGTAAGCGGGGACTTAAGCAGCGAGTGTCAGGCGCGGGGCTTCAACCCAGTCTTTGAGTACAAGGATTGGGCCGAAGGCGGGGTGTCTTGCTCCGTGACCCTCGCGCATCATGTAATCACCGATGACAACCCCCAACGCAGCCTTGCGGCCGCGAAGAACGCCATCTCGGAGAAGGCCCTCCAGATCATCCGCCGCTGGCCCAGGGTTAACATGTCCCACCTGGCCACGCAATGGGAGCGGCGGCGCCAAGCTCCCCCTCCCCCTCCTCCCACCCCCCAACCCCAGACCATCCAGCAGGAGGAAGGCGTCCCCATGACGGACGTGCACCCCGCCCCCAACAACCCCGCGCAAGCCGACCTCGTCTACCTCGTCTGCAACATCGCAGGCATCGAGCTGCCCGAGGCGGCCACCAACAACCCCGAGATGGCCCGCGCTTTTCTCGAGGGCCTAGCCGCGGGCGCGCGTATGACGGGGTCTGCGCGGGGCCGCTCGCGCTCCCCCCGTTCCGATCTTCGCGCTGCTGCCGAGTTCCGAAACAACAACAATCCGCGCCGCGAGCGCTCGCCCGTCCGCCGCCTTCTGTCGCCCGACATTTACCGCCCCGCTGACCACGACAATCGCAGAGGGAAGGAGGGGGTGTCTGGTTCTCGTTCGGGCCGTGAGAACCGCTCGCCGCATGAGGCGCGGCCGATTCCGTTCGCGCACCATAGCACGGATCGGTGGTTGCCTCCTTCTCGTGAGCAGGATCAGCATTTGAGGCGTCGTGGTGAGGGTGGTAGTGGTCAGGGGGGTGGTAGTGAGGGTCGTGGTGATCAAAACCGTGGCTCTTACGCCAGCACATGGGTGCAGGACATGCGCCCGACATAAAGCTGTTGGGTTAAGGGAGCTGATGAGAGTTGATGCAGGATGAAGGCTGGGACACCTGACTTTTTTGGTTGCGTTATGGACGCCAGGCGCCTAGCGGTGGTTCCCCCATTCTGTTGGGAATTTGTTCGGTTTACATACTCGTTGGGTTTTGCCATCTGCGTCGGAAGCATGGTGATGAGAGATTGGGTCTGGATCTTGGAAGTTATCGGTATGGAAGGCATTTGGGAGGAGTTGTCGGGGATACCCTATGGAGTAAATGTCTGTTTCTGTATAACCACCGCCATAATGGCACGTCTGATGTTATTATTACCACAATAAAACACATAAAACCCACCCCTACCAGCTCAAAAACCTCCAAGTTCAGTAATTACAACTTACTCGGCATCCTCATCGCACCATCCAACCTCACCACCACCCCATTCAACATAACATTCTCAATCGCCTGCCTCACCAGACTCGCAAACTCCTCCGGCCTCCCGGGCCTCGGCGGGAATTCCATCGCCTTCTTTAACCCGTCCCTCACCTTATCCGACATGTGCGCCGTCATGTTCGAGTCAAACATGCTCGGCGCAATCGTCACCACCCGGATCCCGAACCGCGACAGGTCCCGCGCCATGGGCAGCGTCATGGCCGCTACCGCGCCCTTGCTGGCGGCATAAGCAACTTGTCCCATCTGTCCGTCGAAGGCGGCGGAGCTGGCGACCATGATTACGATGCCGCGTTCGTTGTCGGGTCCTTCGGGAGCTACCGAGGCGAGGTGGGGGAGCAATTGCCGGACGAGGTCGAGTGTGCCGCGCAGGTTGATAGACAACACGAAGTCAATCGACTCCAGCGACACCGGGTTAAGGCCCTTGTCGAGGATCAGTCCCGGGTGGCCGACGCCTGCGGCGGGGATGATGCCACCGAGGGGCTTGCCGGTGGATTGGATCCAGGAGAGGGAGGCGGCCACGGCAGATTCGATGGAGGCTGTGTCAGAGACGTCGCAGGGGAGGTAGTGGGTGTTTGAGGGGCCGAGCTCCGAGACGAGGGCGGCGCCGAGGTCTTCGTTCATGTCCAGGATCACGGCGTTGCCGCCGAGGGAGACGATGTCGCGGACGCAGGCGCGGCCGAGGCCGGAGGCGCTGGAGAAAAGTCAGTGAGTGGGATCAATGTTTGACGGGTTGAGGTTTAAGGGGCAGGAAAGGGGTGAAGGGGAGAAAGTGACATGTGATAGATGGCAGAGAGAGAGATGCTGGAAGACTTACCCGCCAGAGACGACAAAGGTGCGTCCTGAGATCTTCATGGTGGTCGAGTGTATGAGATGTGATGAATCAAAGGATTATTTGCAAAAGAGGTCAGTTCCCTCAAGTGATGTGGTCGTCGAAAGACATGGCGACGGGACGAGCCGAGTGAGTCCGGATCCGATGCCGTGGAACTCCACAGCCGAAGCTGGGGAAGTGCAAGGGAGCCTCGGCTGCAGTTGGACCCTGGTTGCATACGGCAGGGGTCTGTACATTACGTTACAACCATACAGTATATAGACGTAACATACGTGGTACTGAGACGGGGGTTGCCGTTGGCTGTGGCTGTGACGTCCCCCCACATGTCACCAAGACCTGCATCCCTTGTCGCAAAGGCAGATCCCAGGAGCATCCACTCAGATAGGGCGAGCAGCATCGCGACCAGCAACCACCAAGCGGTGTCGTTACACATAAATCACGAGAGCATCCGAGACGCGTCTTTCATTCTGCGCCAGTTCCTAGCATTATTCAAGAACCGAGCGACCAACCTACAAATCCGCGCCATCCGAGCACCCAGCCCCTCCTCCCATCCAGCCATCTCCCCACAACAAAGACATTGCCGCCAACACATGAGCAGCTTCGAGTTGCCCGGCATGGGCCGCCCGCGGCGGTCCTCGGGCGCGAGCGAGGACAGCACCGGCACAGTGCGCGAGCAGGAACTCGGCAGCATGTACGACTACCTGGCAAAGGTCATATTGCTGGGGCCCAGCGGGACGGGCAAGTGAGTCGCGTGCCCAGCACAATTGCAGGTTGACAGCGCGGGGAACTGAGTCAACTGACAGCAGCCCCCCAGATCATGTCTCCTCCACCGCTTCGTCAAGAATGAATGGCGCGTCCTCTCCTCGCAAACAATCGGCGTTGAGTTCGCAAGCAAGATCATCAAAGTTGGCACAGGCGCACGCAGGAAGAGGATAAAGCTCCAAGTACGCCCCCCCTACCCCTTCCCCCCTCCTCCCACAACCACCACTAAACCCTTTCCACCCCGTCCAGCTCTGGGACACAGCCGGCACCGAACGTTTCCGCTCCGTCTCCCGCTCCTACTACCGCGGCGCCGCGGGCGCCATCCTCATCTACGACGTAACCTCCCGCAACACCTTCAACTCCCTGCAACCCTTCCTCAACGACGCGCGCGCCCTTGCCTCGCCCAACCTCTCCCTTGTCCTGGTCGGCAACAAACTCGACCTCGCCAACGACGACTCGCTCATCGACACCGGCTTGCCCCCGCCGACGCCGAGTTCGAGTAGTGTGCATAGCACCGCGAGCTCGTTGTGGGGTGCTGCTGGGGGTGGTGGGGGGATGCCGGGAAGTAGTTACAGTTCCGTGTCGACGATTCACCCGGGGCTGGGGTCGCAGCTGAAGGCGACGGTGGCGCCTGATGGGCGGGAGGTTACGGCCGTGGAGGCGGGGAGGTGGGCAAGTACGGTGCAGATCCCCGTGACGATGGAGGTGAGCGCGTTTAGTGGGGAGGGGGTGGATGAGGTTTTTGGGAGGTTGGCGAGGATGATTTTGACGAAGATTGAGTTGGGGGAGATTGACCCCGATGATCCGATGAGTGGGATACAGTATGGGGATGCAGGCGGGGTGTGGAATGCGGGAGCGAGTGATGGGGGGAGTATCAAGAGTACGGTTACGGCGGATGAGGTGGGGGTTGGGGGGCGGAGGAGGAGGGGGAGGGGCGCGAGGAGGGGGATGCAGGGGTTGAGGGAGTGGGAGGAGGTGTTTACGTTGTCGGGGAGGAGGAGGAATAAGGGGTGTTGTTGAGGTCTTGGGGAGGATGTGCTCATGGTGTGGTATTTCTGCTAAGGCGTGGTTGCTGAGCGAGCGTAATGGGGAGGCGGAGGCTCAGGCATCGCTGGTTGATACGTCCTGTATCTGGGTTTGGTTGGCACCTTGATATTCTGCACTAGCTATGGCGTGGAGTTTTGGCGTTGAGCGGAGACGGGCAGTTCATAGACAGCGCAGTCCCATAATGAGCCATTTCTTTGCTTGATCATCAACACGGCAGAGTGTCGACCCCGAGACTCAGCTGATATCAGTGTCGTGATCGGCGTTTTGGTGGAGTGGCTGCTCTCTAGGTCCCTTATCATTCATTATCAATCATCGCGGGCCGTGTTTCCGTTCCCCGTCTTAGCGTTGGAATCCCAGGTCGTAAGCAGAACCCCCATCTACCCCATTTGCTGCCCCACGAGATCTGGTGCGACACCTGACGGAAAGGATCCTTGCGCGTCTAGCCGCGGGCCGCGCTTGGGGGCTTGGCGGGTCTCGCGGGTCCAAGCCCAATGCGTCACGGAGACCCCTCTTCCGCACTCAAGACCTCTCCTAGCGCGCCAGGTTAAATCGGCGTGTTGGTGAGCCTGGTGATCGAATCGGACCGCGTCCCCTGCCTGTCAAAGGCTGATCTTCGGATGACGCCGGCAAGGACGGCCGCGGGAAGACTTGTGAGAATTGCTTGCGAATGGAGGTGACACGCCCAGAGCGGTGCAATGGATGGTCCAATCCGACACCGATGACACGCAAGCAACAGCAAGACTACACAGTAGGTAACATGGGGCGCGGCAATTACCCGCACCATGCCACTCGCAGAACTCAATGACACTTCGGACGCACTCAACCCTGACCCAGGAATCCCCGTCTGGGACCGCGACTGTGGGGTGGCCAGGGGTTCCTGCATTGGGGACGGCGGGGGATCCGGCGCCGAACAGTCGTGAGGGTACACGCCCGGGAGACGTCGTGGTCAGCAATGGATCGTTTGCATGAGGACGACAGCTTTATAAGGCGGGCGTGTTCTCTCTGGTGGCTGTCTGTTGTCTCCTTCCTCTCCCATCTCCGAGGCTCTTCCCTTCTTTCCACCCTCCTCCTCAGAAGACTCTCACATCAAACACCCCGCCATTGCCCCTCGTTTGTCCATCCGCTTCCCTCCTCCATCCTCTTCATTCCCTCACCATGGCGCCCCGCGTGGTGATTCCCGTCGACAAGAACTGGGAGTTCAAGCAGGCCGACAAGGAGGACGCCCAGTTCCTCCCCGTCAGCCAGTTCCCGACCAACGTGCACCTCGACCTGCAGCACCACGGCCTGATCCCAGATGCCTTCATCGGCAAGAACGAGCTCGCCGTGCAGTGGGTGGGCGAGGCCGTATGGACCTACAAGACCACATTCGACGCCCCGGCCGTGCCCGAGGATGCCGCTGCCGTCCTGGCCTTTGACGGCCTCGACACCTTTGCCACGGTCGTGCTCAACGGCACCACCATCCTCGAGACCGACAACATGTTCACCCCTGAGCGGGTGACGGTTACCAATGTGCTGAAAGAGCAGAACGAGCTGGTGATTACCTTTGACAGCGCCTTCATCCGCGGCTGCAAGCTGGTTGAGCAGTATCCGGACCACAAGTGGGGGTGCTGGAACGGTGATACCTCGCGTCTGGCTGTCCGGAAGGCCCAGTACCACTGGGTGAGTTTTCTTTTTTTAACCAATTTTGAAAATACAGCAGTGCTAACGAAATCAGGGCTGGGACTGGGGCCCGATGCTCATGACCTGCGGCCCGTGGCGGCCGATCAATCTCGAGATCTTCGAGACTCGCCTGACCGATCTCAACGCCGACAGCGTCGTCGACAAGTCGCTGGCCCGCGCCAACGTCAAACTGACGGCCGCCATTGAGGGCAAGGCTGACAAGGTCAAGTTTGAGATCTCGCTCGACGGCGCCCAGGTCGCCTCCGAGACTGCCGACGTCGCCGACGGCGACGCCACGTCCGTCTCTTTCCTGGTCGACAACCCCGCTCTGTGGTACCCCATCCGTTACGGCAAGCAGCCGCTGTACGACATCAAGGCGACCCTGATCTGTGGCGACGAGGAGGTCGACGTCGTGTCCAAGCGCATCGGCCTGCGCCGCGCCGAGCTGGTCCAGCGCCCGCTCAAGGACCAGCCCGGCACCAGCTTCTTCTTCGAGGTCAACAACATTCCCGTGTACTGCGGCGGCAGCGACTGGATTCCCGCCGACAACTTCATCCCGCGCATCTCCCCCGAGAAGTACTACGACTGGGTCAAGCTGGTGGCCGAGGGCAACCAGTTCATGATCCGCGTCTGGGGCGGCGGCATCTACGAGGAGCAGTGCTTCTACGACGCCTGCGACGAGCTGGGCATCCTCGTCTGGCAGGACTTCATGTTCGGCTGCGGCAACTACCCGACCTGGCCTGCGCTGCTCGAGTCCATCGACCGCGAGGCGCGCGAGAACATCAAGCTCCTCCGCCACCACCCCTCCATCGTCATCTGGGCCGGCAACAACGAGGACTACCAATACCAAGAGCAAAACGGCCTCACCTACGACTACGAAAACAAAGACGCCGAGTCCTGGCTCAAAACCGACTTCCCCGCCCGCTACATCTACGAAAAGACCCTCCTCGACGCCTGCGCCGACCTGATCCCCAACACCTACTACCACCCGGGCTCCCCCTGGGGCCAGGGCCGCGACACCACCGACGCCACCGTCGGCGACATCCACCAATGGAACGTCTGGCACGGCAGCCAAGAAAAGTACCAAAACTTCGACAAGCTCGTGGGCCGCTTCGTGTCGGAATTCGGCATGGAGGCCTTCCCCTCCGTCAAAACCATCGATGCCTTCTTGCCCCTCGGCAAGGACGACCCGGACCGCTACCCGCAGTCCTCCACCGTCGACTTCCACAACAAGGCCGACGGCCACGAGCGCCGCATCGCCCTGTACCTCGTCGAGAACATGCGCTACGCGCCCGACCCGCTCGAGCAGTTCGTCTACTGCACCCAGCTGATGCAGGCCGAGTGTCTCGCGTCGGCGTACAGGCTGTGGAAGCGCGAGTGGCGCGGGCCGGGCAGGGAGTACTGTGGTGGCGCGCTGGTGTGGCAGACGAATGACTGCTGGCCGGTGACGAGCTGGAGTATTGCGGATTATTACCTCAGGCCGAAGATGGCGTACTTTACGGTCAAGAGGGAGATGGCGCCGTTGAGTATTGGGATTACGAGGAAGGTGCATAGGCATCCGAGGGATAAGTATACGAGGGTGAATGTCGATGTCAAGACGCAGATCGAGGTCTGGGGGAGCAACCTGACGCTGGAGGACCTGACGCTGGATCTGGTGCTGAAGGCGTGGGATGCCGAGACGGGCGAGGAGACGTTCAGCAAGACGGTCGCGGCCGATGTGCTGCTGCCTGAGAACAGGTCGACCGAGATCGTGGCGATGGACGTGCCCGTGCGCGAGCAGGGTGTTGATGAGGAGAACAGGATCGTGGTCGCGGCGTACCTGGTGGATAAGGAGGGGAGGCAGCTGGCGCGCTATGTCAACTGGCCCGAGCCGTTGAAGTATGTGCATCTGCAGAAGCCGAAGGAGTTGAAGGCGGTGTTGGCGAAGGACAACACTGTGGTGGAGATTAGCGCCGAGGTGCCGGTTAAGGGCGTCGCGCTGGAGTGTGAGGATGATGCGGTCAAGTTTGAGGATAACTTGGTGGATATTGTGCCTGGGGAGGTGGTCACCATTGCGGTGACGGGGGCGAGTGCCGAGTCGAAGATTGAGACGAGGTATCTTGGGATGATCTAAGATGGTGGAAGATAGAGGTGTGGATTTGGAGATTAATATTTCAGTTCCAGTTCAAGACAAGAGGATTGTAAAGTTCAAGACGATGGGAAATTAAGGTTAAGACGAAATAACTAACTCTTTTCTTTTAAATATCATTTCATTAGATTCCCTCACATCAGACGCCAATAGAGTCAATCACTCATGACAAACATTCATGATCCCAAACCCAACAATGCCCCGTACGCCGTGCCCATTATGCATCATCCATCTCCCTCCCTTCTCTTTTCTCCCTCTAGCAGCACCCCGTGCTGCCCGCCTTCTGCGCCTCCTTCATCTTCGCGGGATCAACCTTCGTATCCATCCCGCCCTCAACCTTCTCATTCGGCCCGGCAATCAAAATCTTGATAACCTGCCCCTCCTTAACCTTCTTAAACGCCTCCTCCGCATCCCGGAAAGCCACCACGCCATTCACAAGCTTCTTCACATCCACCTTGCCCGCCGCGACCAGCTCAATGGCCAACTTATAATCACCACTGCCGTACCGGAACGAACCCCGCGCCGTCACCTCCTTCAGGCAAAGCGCCATAATCGGGAAGGTAATATCCGCCTTGCCCATGCCGCCCTGCACGTACGTCCCACCCATGCGCACGGCGTGCAGGGACGTCTGGATGGACGGCTCCGCGCCGGAGGCATCGATGACCACGTCCGCGCCGGCGCCGAGGTCGGCCGCGGCGAGGAGCCGCTTGGCGTTCTCCTCGGCGGGCACGCGCGCGGAGAGGTAAGTGTGGGTGGCAGCGAACGACTTGGCGAAGTCGAGCTTGGGCTGGACAATGTCGACGGAGACGACCTTGGTGGCGCCGAAGGAGCGGGCGACGGCCGCGCAGAGGAGGCCGACGGGGCCGGCGCCCATGATGACGACGGACTGGCCGGGCTGCACGCGGGCCTGCTTGACGATGTGCACGGCCACGGCGAGGGGCTCGATCAGGGCGCCTTCTTGGAGGGAGACGTTGTCGGGAAGCTTGTAGCAGAAGTCGAAGGGGGCGCGCCAGAAGCCGGTGAGGGTTCCGTCGTAGGGGGGCGTGGCGGCGAAGACCATCTCGTGGCAGAGGTTGTAGCGGCCCGAGAGGCAGTCGGAGCAGCGGCGGCAGGGGTAGCCGGGCTCGAGGGCAATGCGGTCGCCCTTCTTGAGGGTCTTTACTTGGGAGCCGACCTCGACGACGGTGCCGGCAGATTCGTGGCCCAGCACCATGGGGTCCTTGACCACGAAGTGGCCGATAGCGCCGTGCTGCCAGTAGTGCACGTCGGAGCCGCAGATGCCCGTGTAGTTGATGGCGACGAGGACATCGTGCGGGTGCTCGAGCTTGGGGATGGGGCGCTCTTCGAATGTGACGTCGTTGGGCTTGTTGAGGACGAAGGAGAGGTTCTGGGGGGCATTGGTCAGGGGGGAGTGAGAAAGTTGTAAGGGGGAAAGGGGTCTTACGGAAGACATTTTGGCGGTTGTGAAGGGGGTTTGTGGTGAACGAGGGGTAGTGACTTCACAAGGAGGACTGGAGGGGAACAGGAGCAGCGTTTGGAGAGAGAGAAACTCGTTGAGGAGAGACAGAACTCAGAGGGGAACCCGCGAGGAGGAGCAGGTTAAATAAGACGAGGGGAGGGGTATGGAGGCTATCCGACTCAGCACCGCTTCTCGGAGATATCAAGGCAGGGGAAGCTCCCGCACAGAGCTCACCCGGCGCGACAGGATGCCCCTCCTTGTCCAACCACATCTCGTCCGCAGATGGGATGGTGGACAGGATGCGGGGAGTTGGAGGCCAGAGCATGAGAGCCCCCCACCACTCCTCTCCACCGCGGCGCACCCAACCGGGCCAGCCAGCTGCTGGATGTGGTTGATTACGCCATTGTTTGTGGTGTTTGGGAGTGGTTACGGCCAGGGCCCGAGATGGCCGTTGCTAGAACAATGGTCCCTGGCCCCTCCTTGAGCCCCTCCACAGATCAACCCCACGAAGGTCTCGCGGCCCTTTTAGCCAGACACTTTACCCGCGCCAATAAACTCTCGAGCGCATGCCCGTTGGTATCCGCCCGGGGGAGCGCCGCGGGGAGAAGAGGCAGGCCAGGCCCGTCAGGTGAGGGACAGAGCTTTTTTTTATCCCACAGGCTAGAAAGGGAGAAATGCCGGCGAGCAAGGGGCATGGAGCTGGATCTCGATGCAATTTGCCGCGAGATACGCGGCGCGCCCGAGGCAGCGGTCGGCCGGGGTCTGGCGAAGCATCATGAGGGCATGGTGGGCTGATGCTGCAGAGAAGAGGTGAAGGAACTGCTCAACACGGCAGAGCGCGCATGAACCGGGCGGGACTTCTGCACACTGCATCTGGAAGCGGGTTTTTCAATGCCTGGCGCGTGATCCAACAGCAGATCGTGGGAGCGTCGTATTGCAGATTGGCATGGGCAGCAAGACCCGCGCCAGTCACGGCAGTTGGTCAGGTTCGCTTTGTTCCCTGATGTTTGATGTTCTTGGTGTTGAGCAGCAAGATGTTCGAGGTCAACAATGAAAAAATGTTGCGATGCCCCTCACTCATCATTGCCCCTGAGCTGCCCCGCATTGGTCTCCCAACCAGCACCAAAAAAACATCTCGAATCAAACCAACCAGAAAAAGTATGACAAGGGCGAGATTCGAACTCGCGCCCCATTTCTGAGACCAGGAATACTCAAATGAGCCAATTCAGGTGGGCCTGAACCTGGCGCCTTAGACCGCTCGGCCACCTTGCCGTAGATGGGAATACTATGCAGAAATAGAGTTTTTGAGCGAATGCGGGGAGGTGGGCTTCGGGAGACAGAATCGACGGAAACGCACAGACCTTTTCGAGGCGGGGCAGTGACGGTGACGTCGGTTGAGAACAGGGGATCACCGGTGTCGGCCATAGCTTCACCGACGCAACCCGGAGCATTCCGCCGTCACACCGCGGTCTGAGAAGACGCATATCTGCATATCTCTAATCACAATAAATAAAAGCCTAAGAAACAGTCCGATCTGAGGAGATGAGGATTCGCTAAGACGCGAGATTCCCAATGCGTCATGCGCGGTGGCCTGCCATCGTCCCGAAACCATTGAGAGCATTGAGAGCTTCCGCATTCAGAGCCAGACCTGTGACACTCCCATATTTCAGTCTGAGACTATTCTCATCCACCATCACTATGGCGACTCCATCCCGGTCATACAATGTATCTCATCACCTGCTCTAGATATAGCAAAAAAAATACTAACCCCCCCAGGACGCCATCGACGCCCTTAACTCCCTCCAAACGCCCTACGCCATCATCGAAGCCCGCCGTAAAGCCGGCATCAAACCCGATGCCGCCTCCCTGCGCGAGATGCGCGCCTACCTCGCCCGCATCGGCTACTCACCTCCCGACCTCGACCGCCTCAACATAATCCACGTCGCCGGCACCAAGGGCAAGGGCAGCACCTGCGCGTTCGTTGATTCCATCCTCTCCCGCTACCAGCAGCACCCCCAGAAACCCCCGCACAAAGTCGGCCTCTTCACCTCCCCCCACCTCATCGCCGTCCGCGAGCGCATCCGCATCGGCTCTGCCCCCATCTCGGAAGACCTCTTCGCAAAGTACTTCTTCCAAGTCTGGGACCGACTCGAGCAGAACGCGCACGTGGCCGCTGACGCTGCCGCCCCCGGTAGCAAGCCTATCTACGCGCGCTATCTTACCCTCATGAGCTACCACGTGTTCTTGTCCGAGGGCGTGGACGCGGCCGTGTACGAGACGGGCATAGGCGGGGAGTTCGACGCGACGAATGTTGTTGAGCACCCCGTGGCGACGGGGATTTCGACGCTGGGGATCGATCATGTTTTTGTGTTGGGGGATACGGTCGAGAAGATTGCGTGGCATAAGGCGGGGATTATGAAGAGAGGGTGTAAGGCGTTTACGGTGGAGCAGGTGCCTTCGGCGGAGGAGGTGTTGAAGCGGAGGGCGGGGGAGAAGGGGGTGGATTTGAAGGTGTTGGGGATTGATCCGAGGTTGGAGGGGGTCAAGATTCGGCCGGACGCGGCGTTTCAGAAGAGGAATGCGACGCTGGCTGTGGCGCTGGCGGAGGCGGCGTTGGAGAAGATTGATCCGAGCTTTGAGCGGGATCCGGAGAAGCTGCCGCGGGAGTTTGTTGACGGGCTGGAGCAGGTGGTGTGGCGCGGGCGGTGCGAGGTGAAGGATGAGGATAGTGTCATCTGGCACGTGGACGGTGCGCATACAGTCGACAGCTTGAAGATGGCTGCAAGGTGGTTTGTGGGCGAGTGTGCGAAGAGGAGTGACGGCGGTTCCAGGGTGCTCATCTTCAACCAGCAGGGTCGGACCGAGGCGGTTGACTTTCTTGAGGGGCTGTGCAATACCGGCAAGACCGGAGATCCGACGGGCAAGGGGTTTGAGCATGTCATTTTCTGCACCAACGTCACGTATGCTGCGACGGGTTACAAGAGAGGTATGTGTTTCTGCCTTGTACTGCGGCAACTGCTAACAGTGTCAGATTTTGTAAACCGTCAGATCAACCCCGAAGAGATCGAGAAGATGACACAGCAGCATGCCTTTGCCGAAAGGTGGAGGACCCTAGACCCGTTTGCCAACATCATGCTTATCCCCAGCATTGAAGAGGCCATTAATACTGCCCGTGGTCTGGCAAAGGAAGACGGGCCAAAGGTGCAGGCCCTCATCACTGGCAGTTTGCATTTGGTCGGCGGTGCCTTGGGCATTCTCGAGGGTGCGGATGCCCTCTAAGTTAAATGTTAACATCGGGTCTCGTCTTCATCGACGAATCCGTTATACACCTTGTAATCAACTCTACAGGTTGGCTTCACAGCATGGAAAGGCATTGGGCACGGGTATAGATTGGTAGGCTAGGACTCAAAAGGGGCAATGGTCTTGAGAAGCGCCCCCACCAAGTGGAAGCTGCCCGTGACCAGGACCTGGCATGGCTTACCGTCCTTTTTGGCCTGAGCAGCGATGTCCCTGACATGTGAAACTGTCTTCTGGACAGAATCACAGACTGTTGTCGCAGTCGCCGGCTCAACTTCCCACATCGTCTCTTGAGCCTTGATCTGGATAGACAGATCGCGGCTCTCACACCCCACTTGCTCCTCTTCATTCCTCGTAAAAACAGCATGGGTAAACACCCCCTCACCATCCTCTCCCTTCGCCCCAGCAAGCAACGCCCTCAACAACCCCTCTGGATCCCTCTCCTGCTGATTAAACACCAAAATCCTCACACTCCCCTCCACCACCCTTCCCCTAAACCACCTCCCCACCCCCTCCAAACTATCATCCGTATGCGCCCCATCCACATTCCATTCCACCCCCTCCTCATCCACCACAACCTCACACCGTCCCCTCAACCTCGCCTTCCTCAACCCCCTGACAAACTCCTCCGGTACATCCCCCAACCCCCACTCCTCCCCCCCAAACGCCCCCCCAAACTCCACACCCATCCTAACCAAATGCTCCCTCGCCGCGTACACCGCAAGCGCCATATTCCCCTTCTGCCACGGCCCCTGCAACCTCCCCCCTCCACCCCCTCCCACGCCTCAACCTCCTTATCCCCCACCTCCACCAACTCCGCCCCCTTCTCCTGCGCCCTCTTCCTCAAAACACGCATCACCGCCTCCCCCTTTTCCCCGGTCAACCTTCTAGTAAAAGCCTTCACCCCTCTTCTAAAAACACCCGCTTTATGCCACGCGATCTTTTCAACCGTATCCCCTAGCATGCTGACATGGTCGATGCCGAGTTGGGTGACCACCGAGGCTGTCACCACTCCCTGATCAGGGCCATCGGTGCCGGAGGGGAGGTGGAAGAGGGCGGTGGTCGCGTCGTATTCGCCGCCGATGCCACACTCGATGACTGCGGAGCGGACGTTTTCGGTGAGGAAGGTGTGGAGGGCGAGGATGGTGAGGAAGCGGAAGTAGAAGGGGTGTGTTGTTGGCAGTGCCACGTCTTCTTTCAGATTGTTGGGGTGTTGTGCTGCGGCGGTGAAGCGGTCCCAGAGGGTGTTGAAGTGCTGCGTGAACTTCTCGCGGGAGATGGGGGTGTTGTTCAGCGCGATGCGCTCCCGGACTGAGAGGACGTGGGGCGAGGTGTATAGGCCGACGGGTCTGCTGTCGTCGTGGGAGTATTGGGACAAAATGGAGGCGATCATGGCGCTGACGCTACCCTTGCCCTTGGTGCCGGCGACGTGGACGCATTTGAGGCCCGAGGCGGCGATGGACTGGGGGGTGTAGCCTGCTCGGGATAGCCAGGTGAGCATTTCCGGGATGGCGAGGGAGTTCATGTCGAAGGCGGGTTTGGAGTCTTCGGTTTCGGAGGCGGGAGGCGGGGAGGTAAAGAGGGAGGTGATGGCGCGGTTGGGTTGGAGTTGGGAGAGGAGGGCGAGTGCGGCATTGTAGGCCTCTTGCTCTTGCCAGCTGGCGACGAGGGAAGCCATTTTGAGACGATTATGAGAAAGTTGAGTAGTGGCTAATGAGCGGGTAAAAGCTTGCGTAATTCGTAGTCTTGAAAGGTGGCCGCTTTTGATGAGAGTGGTTGTGCAACGGCGCAGTGCCAGCATCTCAAGGGGTGAGCTGGTGAGGTTGGTGTTGTGAGGTCCGAGTCATTTGTCTCGGCTCGGGTTGTGGGCTTTGGATATCGCAGCGCGATCAGACAGTCTGGTAAGGGATTGGAATATTGATCCCAAAACCAATTGAGAAATGCCAATTGATGGCCAGTTTCTCAATTCACTGGCTTGGGATTAAAGTTCGTGGTTGATGATGGTTGATGCAGAGGTTGACTGCCGAGCTAGAAATGAAATGTGGAACATCTCCGACTTCGCTCATGACAACACAATATCCGAAATCCTCTGACCAACAACACAATTCTCCATGAGTATCGCATTTAAACATGATGAAAAAAATACTTTGTTCAGTCAGATTTAGATTCAGACTGACCATATTGGCATTGCTCGTTGCGTAGATCAACATAAACCAGAGACCAAAACACCGTCGGTCATAGACTCAACATCTTGCCGAACCAGTCTATTGCCTGCCTACTCAATACACACCACCGGCAGCCCAAGACCACTTCACCCTCTGCCATCCCTATTCTCTACCAAGGCACGGTCTAAGGCAATGTTACATACAAGTCCAAAACAAAAGAAACCGACAAGTCCAGTCCAACCCCGCTTATCCACCCCCTCATACTCTCTCCTACTCCATCCTCAAGCTCTGCAGCCTCGCCTCGGCCTGGATGACCTGCAGCACATCAGTTAGCATCAACCCCAATTACTCTTTTCATAGCGTAATTCAAAACATACCTCCAGCGCCTGCCTAACCTCCAAAACCTTCCTCACCTCCCCCAACCAATCCCTACTCAACGTCTTGCTCCACCCCGTCAACCCATTCATCTCCCTCGCCGCCTCATCCAGATTCCCCTCCTCGAGGAACGTCTGCGTCCGCGTCAGAATACTCTCCACATCATCCCCCGCCGCCAACCCCTGCTTCTTGAACAGCACCTTGCTCAAGACATAGCTCGACGCATGGCTCGCGACGCCCGCATCATCCGGCAGCAGCGAGGCCTTGCGAACCTCGGCCGCGACACGCCTGAAGCGGTCGACGAGCTCCGCGGGCGTGGCGATGCCGCGCTGGTAAGCCGAGGGGTGGATGGAAGCGATAGCCGCGTCGACGACGCCGTCGTCGGCAGCAATCTCCTTGAGCGCGACGAGCTCCTTGATGAAGGGGCGCGGATGCTGGGTATCCTCGAGGGAGGCGCGGACGGCGTCCACGGCGACGTGGAGTTGCTGCGTGCGCAGGTTGGCGTCGACGACCTCGTTCCAACCGGCAGAGAGGCGCTCGAGGTTGGCGACGGCGTCGGAGAGTTGCTGCAACTTGCCGAGGCGGCCGGCGCGCTCATCCTCGACGTGGGCCTTGATGTCGCGCGCGAACTGCCGCTGGAGTTGCACGGCCTGCTCGAGGAGCTGGTTGTTGAGCTTCTCGGCGGCGAGCTGGCGCTCGCGCTCTTGGATGAGCTGGACTTTGTTGTCGTAGGCGTGCTTAAGGCGTTCCATTTCCGCGGCGTACTCGTCGCGGAACTGCTGCTCCTGCGCGGCCATGGCGGATTCGAGGCGGGTCACGAGCTCGTTGGCTGCCTTGTCGAAGTCTGACACGCGAGCCTTGACCTGCTTCGCCGCGTCCTCCTCGACTGTGGCCTTGATGTCGCGGACCTTCTTGCCGACCTTGTTGACGGCGTCCTTGGCCTTGCCGATGGTGGCGGCGTACTTCTCGTTGGCGCCGTCGTGGTTGATAACGGTGATGATGTCGTTCAACATGCGGACAAGGTCCTGGACGAGGGGCTCGGCGGCATCGGGGACAGCCAGGGGATCGATGGGGGAGGCCGGGGGCCAGCGGGACGGCTCGTCGACCTCGGGGGCCTTGAACGGCTTCTTCGCGGGCGTCTGGGCAGGGGCGACAACCTCGGGCTCGGGCTTCTCGGTGACAGGGGCGGGAGCGGGAATTGGCGTCACGGGCTCGGGGAGCTTGGTCTCAGCCAGGGGCAGAGTAGCGGTCTCCTTCTTGGCCTCGGTCACGACCACGGGCTCGGCCTTGGGCTTCGCATCCACCTTGGCAGCAGCAGCCTCCTGAACGGCGCTGGACTGGCGGCCCTCGGCGCCATCAGCAACGCGCCACGAAGCACCGCTCTGGGCGGGCACCTTGACGTGCTCGCCGTCAACCCGCCTGCCAACCACGCGGCCAGCAACATTGGGGAAGCGTTTCTTGAAGTCAAGCTCTTCGAGGTAGAGCACAGCCTGCTCGCCGTAGGGAACGTACTCGGTAAAGAAATCGTGGAAGTTATCGTTGATCCGCGAGTACCAGACGCCACCACCAAAGGCCAGGGCGCTCAGCAGGGTGAGCGTCAGGATGTAATTGCGCAGTCTCCGGAAGAAGCCCTTCTTCTTGCGCGGCAGCGAGGTGGGAGGCGGCGGCGGGATGGTCGTCGCGGGGGCGGGTGGGGTGAGAGGGACGTTCTCGGGAGGGATGGTGTTCGCAGCGATGTTCTCGACGGCAGGAGGAGGGGGAGCGGGGGTCGCGGGGGAGGTCAGGGTCTCGCCGGCGGGAAGCTTCTTGTCGTCGAGCTTCTTGTCGTCGGCATAGAATCTCTAGTTCCAAAGTTAGCCCGTAACCAGGGTGTCCGGCTAACATGACCTCATCCAAATCCATACCTGCTGCCCCGACACGACTGCTCGGCGAGCTGCTGACACCTGCCATTGACGGCCAGCGGCAGCAGCCGCGGGCCTGGCGCCCAGCGCCCTCACAGATCGCAGCGATGTCCGCAACATGAGGGGATGGGGTGGGCGGCAGGGCGCAATTGGGAGGGTGGGTGGTAGGTGGTGGTTTGGGGGGGAGGATGCGGAAGCAAAAAAGAGCTCGGCAAAGTTCCGGAGAGCTGCGGGCACTGGGCACGAGAACCTGGCAGTGGGTCTTGGCGCCAGGGGGTGAGCTTGGACCGAGACAGGGACTTAACTCGACGACCTCACTGAAACATATGACAGGGAGGAACGAAGATGAAAGGATACTGGAAGAAATAAAACCATTAAATACATAGCCAAGGTTGCGTTTCTCAAAGTGACTCCCGTCCCGCGAATTCCGCCTCATTGATGGCGATTAATTCCCAATTGAGGTGTTACTCTATCTGCGTACTATACACCATCGAACGCACCCGCGAGCCTCTCCCTCCGTTCCCACGATACCTGGCATGCGACTGCGTTGCCCCCTTGTGTGCCAAAAACAAACATAGACCCATGAAAATAAGGTATTAAACGGCATCCGAATCCTCACCCAGCAGACTCCGCCCCAGATGTGTGATGCCAACATTCCCTGCCGTCCAAAACCAAGAACGCGCTGTGACCCTCTACCCGCTGCCTGCTCAACCCGACCGACCGGCCCGGATAGTATATCCAGCCGCAGCCGTGACCCGCCACGCAATGCTCCAAAACCCGCTTCTTCTTCAAAACCCACTCAGCAAGCACAAGCCCCTCCGGCCTGCGTGTTTGCCCCTTCCGGCGCTAGGCTGACGCCGGGCCGCTGGCCTGGCCTGGCGTGCCTTGGCCCGACCTGCTCGAGCGGCAGCTTCCTGGCGATGGCAGTGAACAGCTCCTGCACATTCTCGGCTGTCTTTGCCGATGTCTCGAAAAAGAGGAGGCCGGCCTCTTTGGCGTAAGCCTCGGCGTCGGCCGTCTCAATCGCCCGCTTCTCAGGGAGCTCCGTCACCAAGTCCAGCTTGTTCCCGGCGAGGGCGATGATGATGTTCTCGTTGGCCTGTCGCTGCAGCTCCTTCACCCACGACTTGGCCTTGTCGAGCGACGTCTGTTTCTGTTAGCGGAAGGCGAAACCAGAAGAGAGGGGCAACAAAACATACAGCCTGGGTGATGTCGTAGACGACCACCGCGCAGTTGGCATTCCTGTAGTACATGGGCGCAAGCGACTTGTACCGCTCCTGCCCGGCCGTATCCCAGATCTCAAACTTGACTGTCGTGTTCTCGTCCAGGGAGATGGTCTGTGTGAGGAAGGCGGCGCCGATGGTGGATTCTCTGTACGAGTCGAATTGGTCCTGGCTGCTGTCAGCGCTGCCACCGTGTGATGCCGATGCAGAGTTGGTGGCTCACCTTGACAAACCGCAAAACGATCGAGCTCTTTCCTACCGCGGACTCGCCTGCGCTGCGTCAGCCTGTGTTCCCGGCGCATGGTACGACGTCATCTTACCAAGCAGCACCAGCTTGAACTGCGCAAAGCGGTTGTTCATGCCGCGAGCGCCGGGGGGTCCTCGAGTCGCCATGGCGAGGTTGTGATGTGTGGATTTGCGGTGGAGTGTGGTGAGGAGGCTGACGAGGCAGCGCTGTTGAGTGTTGAGCTGCCTTGAAAGAAGGTGTTGCGGTGGGAACAAAGATGGCTGGATTCGGGAGATCTGTCGCGTTGTACTCGAGGGTTGGATGCCCAGTCAAAAAGAGTCGTCGTCGAAATGTGAGCAGTTAGGGCTTCGCGGCAACTCGGGGAGAAGATGGGAATTATCGAGGCGGACTGGTTGGTGAGGATAGATGGTTGAGAGAGCGCAGCCTGGGTCTGGGCGCTGTGAATGGTCAGCGGAGCGGGTGCACACGTCAGGCCTGGGCCGATAACGTTCGCAGGCGAAGGCAGCCAAGTGGCCTGTGCACCTGCACGTGATGGCGGCGGCAATCTGGGACTGGGTGGACCCCGAGGCTGGCTCCACTGTTTCTGCCATCCGCCACCAGTGGCACCGGCAAAGGATGCGCCACGCCAAGCCTCCAGATGACGCCAGCAGGGATGTGGCCAGAAGCTCCATCTGGCAAACTACTCCCGTCCGTCAGCCAACGCCCCTTGTTAGCGAGAAGTCAACTTCAGACGGCGCATGGATCAGACAAAACTGCCGGTTTGACCAGCGGAACACAGATCTTGCGAGATAGACGGGAAACCCCACGATTCATTCCTTTCGAACTCAGAAACGCGCACCCCATGGGCTGCAATTCCACTCGCTAGACACCACCATCTGACCTGCTCCCTCTGCTCGACCTCCTTGCGCCCACCATGACGCTCCCTTTCCGCGACATCAACGTCCAAACCGCCTCCGACTCGTACATCTTCTCCTCGCCCTCGAGCCCCAATGCGCCCGCCCTCTGCGTCGACCGCCCCACGGGCGACATCCGTCTCAGTGATGCCTCCCTGCTGTCCGGCAAGCGCGTGTCCCGCGTCATGAGCATCGCCGGCATCCTGGGCATGATCAGGCTGCGCCTGGGTAGGTTCAGCCTCGGAAGCGCACACCAAGAAACTCTGACTGCTAACAGCCCCAGACAAGTACATCGTCGTCATCACCAAGGTCCAGCCCGTCGGCAGGTTACGTGGCCACATGGTGTACCGCGTCCTCGCGACCGAGCTGCTCCCCCTGCGCGAGCGCCAGGTTCACGACGCCGATGAGGACCGCTTCCTCGCCCTCCTGCACAACTTCATCAAGTCCGGGCCCATGTACTTCTCGTACTCGATCGACCTTACAAACAGTTTCCAGCGCCAGGCCCAGCAGGACGCCGACAGCCCGCTCTGGAAGCGCGCCGACGACCGCTTCTTCTGGAACCGCTTCCTCCAATCCGACCTGATCGACTTCCACTCCCACGGCACCCGCGGCCAGCCTGCCCCACAGCGTGGCATCGATCCCTACATCCTGCCGGTCATCTTCGGCATGCTCGAGATCCACACAACGACCTTCAAAGGGACGCCCCTGACAATAGCTCTGATCACACGCCGCTCGAGACACCGCGCAGGCACCCGCTACTTCACGCGCGGCCTCGACGACCAAGGCCATGCCGCCAACTACAACGAGACGGAGCAGGTAGTGATCCTCAACGACAGCTCCGCAGGACTGGGCGGGTTCTCAGGCAGCTCCATTCAGGGCTTCCACCGCCGCCCCGCAGGCGAAGACAAAGACATGCAAATCATGTCCTACGTCCAAACCCGCGGCAGCGTGCCCGGCTACTGGGCTGAGATCAACACCCTCAAATACACCCCCAAGCTCCAAATCCGCTCCATCGAGTCCGCCCTCCCCGCCGCACGCGCCCACTTTGACGAACAAATCCGCATCTACGGCGACAACTACCTCGTCAACCTCGTCAACCAAAAAGGCCGCGAGAAGCCCATCAAACAAGCCTACGAGCAAGTCGTCGAGTCCCTCGTCTCCTCCCCGCAGGAACGCATCCAAGCCGACGCCCGCACCGACGAGAAATTCCACACCATCGAAACCACCGGCACCCCTGCCCGTTCCCCCTTCGACCGCCTGCACTACGTCTACTTCGACTTCCACGCCGAGACCAAGGGTCTCCAGATGCACCGCGCCCAACTGCTCATCGACCGCATGCGCGACGCGCTGGTCGCGCAGCAGTACTTCCGCGCTGCGGACACGCTGGGTGCTAGTCGTCGGATTGATGGCGGGCTGGAGGTGCGCAGCCTGCAAACCAGCGTTGTGCGGACAAACTGCATGGACTGTCTCGACCGCACCAACGTCGTGCAGAGCATGCTGGCGCGCTGGACGCTGGATCGCATCTTGATTGACCTCGGGCTGCTAGCCCGCGGCGCGCGGTTTGCGGACGAGGACCCCGCGTTTGAGTTCCTCTTCAGGAACATGTGGGCGGACAATGCCGATGTCGTGTCCAAGGCTTACTCCGGCACGGGCGCGATGAAGACGGACCTCACCCGTCTGGGGAAACGTACCAAGGGCGGTGCGCTGCAGGATTTGAACGTGGCCATCACGCGGTTCTGCAAGAACAATTTCATGGATGGGCCGCGCCAGGACGCCTTTGATCTGTTCCTAGGCGCGTACCAGGTTCCTGCTGGTGGGATTGGCGCGAACTTTATCTTTGCTGATCGCAGGCCGGTGTGGATACAGAGTGTGCCGTATATCGCGGCGTTTGGGCTGTTCTTTGTGTTGTTGGCGACGTACACGCCGAGGCTGCCGGATGCGGCGGTGTGGCCGTTGAGGTTGTTTACGGTGTTTTGGGCGGTGGTCGCGGTGTGGTGTTTGCATTTTATACTAACTAATGGGATGCTCTACGTAAGTTCCCCCTTATCCGCCAGCAATGCGAAAGATACTGATCATGGATTGAACAGGTCAACTGGCCCAAACTCAACCCCCGTCCGTGGGCGACGGAGGGGTATCACGAGACGATCAGCCGGGTGCGGAAGGACAGGATCCTGGGGCCGTTGGTGGCGAGGCATGAGCGCGGGTTGAGCACGGCGAGGTATATTAATGCGGAGGAAGGGAAGAAGAGGATTGAGTAGAGTGTTGGCTGTGTGTGTATGTGGTTGTCCGTTTCTTTTCAGGTTCAGTTCTAGAGGTGGTGTAATTTTATGTTTGGGTGTTTTTGAAGCATCATTCTTTTTTCTTGTGGTATGGGAGCAGGTTTGGCGTGTGATGGGCTTTCGGGGTTGACGTGGTAACGGTGATCTTTTTGGTTTAACCCCTTCTCTTTTTCCTCATTTAATTCGGCGTTATTGTGTTGGGATGGTGAAGTCGGTTGACGTGCCATTGCCCGGGTGATGTGATCAACATTGGGGATCTGGGAGGCGGTGAGAAAAATATTGAGGATAGGATCAGAATTGGTATTTGAGAATGCAGTCAGAATGGGAATTTGGGAGGGGAGCAGGGGGGTCGACGATGGCATCAAAGTTGGGAATCGGGGAGGGAAATACGGTTAGGCTTGGGGATCCGGGAAAGAAGGGTACTCGGGAATGGAATCACAGCTGGGACCCGTCGAGGATAAGGATAAGGGGCAGGGAGGTCGGCCGGGCTGGGCTGGGGGGTGAAATGTATCTGGATGGTCGACGCAACTTCCAGCGAGCGTCGTCTGGCGTAGCGGCATTCCATTGCACTTTGCGGTCTGCTGCGCGAGACGGCGCTCGAAAAAGTCGCCGGGTTGTTGTATATGCATTGTGACAGTCGCAATCTGTGGTCGCTTTTGGCAGGGTTCGAGTTCGTTGAGCGTGATCGCGGTCGAAACCCGAGCTTTTTTGTCTTTTTCGTTTTGCCCCTTCCTATCTTGTTTTCTTTGGATGTTGCTTCTTCTACTGGGAATAAATAAAACGAAAGAAGTGTAGAACTTGAGCAATACGGGTTGGTGAGAAATGTCTGATGGCTGTCGGGTTGCGGATGGTGTTCTTCGGGGCGTGGCTGTCACGGGCCTTGGACAAGTTTCGGCTCACAAACAACACATGGATTCGGCATCAACAAGCCATTTGAGGGGAGAAGAATGAAAGAAACGTTCAGTTCTGGAATTCATTGCGTCGAGCAAAAGAAAAGGAGTACAACCCTGGGTATCGTTCGCCATGTATCCTTCCTCATTCCCAACTATGCATGTATATCCATCCCCCTTCTCCCAAAACAATTCGCCCATTAACGCTCTCCCTCGCTACGCTATGCAAAACAACAACAGTTTATGCTTCCTCCCTCTCAACACCACCCCAACCTCAACCTCAACCAAAAAGAAGCCACATCATGAAGAAAAGAATAACTAAGCAAGTTACAACCACAACAACCACCTCCCCCCCCTCACAACCCCCCTCCCCACCCCCATCCCCACCCTCGCGATCATCACCACAAACCACACATACCACATACACCCGACCAGCACCCACTCCACCACCAACCACCCCGCCCGCCTCACCCACCTAAACCTCCGCCTCCGCCTCCGCAACATCCCCCCATCTCGTCCACAACCCTCTTCACTCTCAACCTTTGCCCCACCACCAGATCGTGGGAGGCCTCGTCTGCTTCGTCGATGGCGGATTGCGTGAGGGAGGTGAGTTCGCCGGCGGCTTTGGCGCGGAGGGCGTCGATGCGGGCGAGGAGAAGGGGGAGGGTGGTGGAGGTGAGGGTTGTGGTGAGGGCGTGGAGGGCGGTGGTGGAGGTTGTGAGGGTTGTGGAGAGGGTGTGGGAGAGGAGGGGGTAGAGGGTTGTTTGGGTTATGGGTTGGGTGGTTAGGAAGGTTGGGGAGGGGAGGTGGGGAAGGAGGTCTTGAAGGGTAATGGCTGGGGTGGTTGAGAGGTTTGGGCCTGGGGAGGTGGTGAGGGCGGTAGAGGGGAGAAGGAGCTTGCGCTCGTTGGCGCGGCGGTCCATTTCCCGGGCGTGAATGCCTGCGCTGAGGAGGAGGGCGCGGAGACGGGCGATTTCGCGCTTGGAGACGGCTGCTGAGGAGCGGATGGGGGGTGTGCTGCGGTCAGCGATAGACCAACAGCGGTTGGGGGACTTGTGGACGAGTTGTGCGTCGTCTCGGCCAGCTGGTGGTTCTGTATCTGACCCGATGGCGGGCTGAACCAGGACCGGGGGTGGTGACGGAGAGGCGGCCTCGACATCAATCCTCGGCGGTTTGAGCAGCTCAAACCGAGACGGCTGTCGGCTGATTGGCCTTGTCGGGGGATGCTGAAGCTGGCCGGGGGATCCGGGCTGATTAAATTTAGGGAAGAGGTGAGGCGCCTCAAGGAGGTTGTTAGCATCCTGAACAGAAAGACTACGACCATGTCGGGGCCGGCGCAATCTCCCTCTCCCCTCGTCCTCAGAGTCAGACGACGAGGTACTGGAGTAATCATCACCATCCTTCCGCCAGATCATATCGCTGACCTTGGAGACGCCGCTACGGAGGACCGTGTCGATGCGCTGCCCGCGGAGCAGCGACCTAAAACTGATGCCACCGTCCTCCCCGCGTAGCCGAGCAGCACTAAGACTCTTGTGCGACCGGTGGCCCAGCGCCCGCTCGCCCACCGGGCTCCTGGATGGTCTCCTCTGGGGTGATGGCACGCCACTCCCAGGGGTGTCCGGCGACATTATCCAGGCACCCGGAGGGCTGAGGCCGCCGTCCTCTCCCACGACGCAAGTTTCTGGAATGCGCTCCTTGCTGCGGTCGCGGAAGATACCCTTGACACGAGCCAGCGGGTTCCGGGAGGGCGAGCTCGGCCTGCTGGACATGGGCGACACGTCCATGCCGATGGCTGGGACCAAGGCGGGGTCGCGAGCTGGGCGAAGGTCAGGGGAATTCGGGTGCGAGCTGTACTCATCAACCGAGAAGCGCCTTCCCCTGGGAACTTCAAGACTTGTCCGCCCGCCGGTCTGAGGCGGCGAGCGTGTTACCGGGGGCGGCTTCTGCCCAAATGTCTTGACGTCTGTTTCGCTGAGTTCTACCCGTGAATCAGCTCTACCGCGGGTGCTGGGCGCCTCTGGTGCCCGCGGCTGCCGCTCTGGGGTCATCGGCATAGGCCTCATGCGTTGGGTGCCCTGATCGTAGAGAGGATGCTCTTCGGCCTCCTGCTGCTCCCTCAAGATCATCTCTTCCATCTGCTTTTCCAAGACCGACCTAACTGCGCCCGCAGGAACACCCTTTGCCCGCCGGCGGCGATCGTTGTCGGTGTCGGACGATTCGGACAGTGACTCCCGGTTGAAACGTAGCAGGTCACGATTGGGAACCAGGCTGGTTGAACGACTGTGTGAGCCCTTTAGCGCGCGTAGCTTCTGCTGGGCTTTGTCCCTCGCAGAGATTAAAACGTGCTCCTGCTCCTGTCTAGGCGGCGGCTCGGGCGTCACCTTGCCGTCTGGCGTAAGTGCATCTGACGAATCTTTCGACCCCGGGGTTGTGAGATGAGGCAATTCGTCGCGAGTTAGCGGGCGAGAAACGTCGAGCCCCTGGGGGAAGACACGCCTCCAGTGACGGTCTTCAACAAGCTTTTTGTTGTCACCGAGCTCGAGCCAGTAGGCATCGGCGAGCATGTCCGCTGGGTCGATGGCCCAGTCCACGCGTGGCCGTCGCGGCTTTGTTACGGCAGCCGTCCTTGAATTTGGTGCTTGTGGCGAGGCCTGTAATGCCGCCGCCTGGGCACCCACGAATGGAGGGAGAGTAGGATTCCCAGGCTGGCGGCCCTGTCCTGTGGCCACCCACTTGGCCACGTCGTCAATCCAATCCGACACTTTCACAACGTCGTTGAAGCCCTGAGTCTCGCCATCAATCGTCTTCCTCTCCCGGGCACGCACCTTACGGTTCCGGACGTACTGAAGCGGGTTGTATGGGCGGCCAATCTTTGGCTCGGGCTCGCTGGTTGACACTCTAGACACCGGGGCGGAGCCATTTGAGGTAACCGGGGTTGTGGCACTCCAAGGCCTGCCTGTCCGGTCGGGCTCTAGTGGAGGCACCAATTCGAGGACGCGGCGGTATTGTGCCATCAGCTCAAGGTATTCTTTCGCCTTCTGGGCCCTGGCAAGGGTCGACTGCGAGAAATGGTATCGGTAGGTTGTCGCTGGCTCGAACGCGGGCTGTAGCGAAGTAAGAACCCTCCCCGAGCTCAGTCTCGGCGACCGATCCGGTTTTGGTGAGACGGTTCGTGAGATCTTTCTCTGTTGTTGGAGATGGTACCGGAGGCTGCCTCCTCGCGAGCCGTCTGGGAGGGGCGCTAACTTTGGCGGCGTGGGCTGCGATATGTTTCTTCGGGAGGCGAGGCGTCTCGACTCGCTCAGGTTCAGGGCCATGTTGACGATCTGAGCCGACTCCATGTCGAGGGCGGTGCTTGTTCGCGGAGACGAGCCGACAGCGGTGTCACCAGCCAGAGAGTGGCGGTTGTTGACCATGGTCGAGCTCGAGCTTTCTTCTGTATGCCGCCCAGAACTTGCGCCGTGGCCCCTATCAGACGCCGTCCCTGGCATGCTGCTTGAGAACGCCCTCGACAACGATCCTTCCTGGCCATGCTGACTGCCTTGGTGTGAGAGCTGTTCGATGGTTTCTGGCTGGTCAAAACGAGGTGTCTGGGCATCGCGGCGGTGGGCAGAGCCGTGGCGCTTCAAGAGGGAGTCGGCAAGGAGGAAGCCGCCGCTGGACCTGGGTTTGTGGGAGCGAGGGAGGGCAGAGTGTCGTGTCTCGTGGACGCGGCTGTCAAAGGCCGAGGGTGTCTGGCCTGGTGGTTCAACGTCGGCCAAGGAGGGAGCTCTTAGGTCGGGAGAGGGGGGTGCCAAAAAGGAGGGCTCAGGCGTGACAGAGGGCCTCGCAGCGCGCCGTGGTCGGATGTTAACGGGGGGACTGGCATCTTGGTCCGTCATTGCGCTGAGCTGGCCGTCGAGATGAGGTGTCGAGGTCTCGCGATCGGTCTGCCGCAGCAACCCGGACTCACTTATCGGCGAGACAAGGATCCAGAGGTGCTGGCTATGTCTGCCACATTGTAACAAGGCACTGCTGGTGCTGGCGTGACTTGGTGACGGCTACTCGTAGGTTCCCATGTGAAGATGTGAAGGGCGACGTCAAGAAGTAGCGCTGAGGGTTTCCATTCGCCGAGGTCGCTTCAAAATCAAAGCCTTGGGCCAGTCACAAGTCACAGGGAGACAGCCCAAGACGACAGGGCAGCTGCGCCAAGAACATCGTGCCCCCTGCAAATTTCGGCTCAGTAGCCGGAGAGAGCTTGGACCCACTTACCTAAAATAGTGGGTCTGGCAGGGGATTGGCTGCCGTGAGCATGCCAGTGACCCACTCTTGACCGCCATCAATCAGCGGCAAACCACTGAAACTCCAGGCCAAACATCGTCATCACCCGCTTCACTTCAACATCGGCTTGACGGTCGAACTTGCCATCTCAAACGAGTTTCTTTGTTGATAAATACTATGACAATACTATAGTGCACGACAGCTACCTTATCTGAGAGGTAGTCGAATTCTCCGACGTTGAATTTCCGACTCTTAAGGGCGTCGAGAGGGCGTCTGCGATGTCCGCCTCGGTAGCCGCCTGGCGCCAGGCACGCCACCGTCTTTCATACGCCTCCCGTAACGCTCTGTCAGTGAGACATTGCAATGCCTCGCAGATCTACAAGTTCCATGGTAAAATCAGCCAACTTAGAACTCGACGCTGTCTGCAAGTACCGGGGTGCTGAGAGTCTCTCACATACAACCTGAAGTCTGGCCTCCAAACTCGGAGACGAATCGCCATTTCTTCTGTTTATCGCATATTGATGGCACAACACCCGCCCCACAGCTCGGATTTCGGCCGTGGTCGTGACGGGTCGCACGCCGAGGGCGTCGAAGTAATCGACGAAGGGGATGGAGGTCGCAGGGGAGGAAGCCATCCTGGCGATTCTTGATGTTGACGTTTTTGAGTTTGACTTGACGATGGTGAGGAAGACGGATTATTCTGGGGGAGAAGAAAAGAACGAAACCATCTGAGGACCGCGGGGTGCCTAGTTTTATACCTGCCTACTGACGAAAAGTTCTGTCATGACCATATTGAACTGCCCTCCGTGTTCCTCCGGACAACAAAGCTACCGCCAGAGGTCCGTTGAACGTGATTATCAACTCCGGCAAGATATTCCAGCGGTGGGGACCCGGTGACTCCGAGCGCACAGCCCGTTGGAGTTGGCCTGGGGCTTGAAAGATCTGGAACCATCACGGATTCAGGAACGTACTGTGATTTTGACTGTTGCGGCAGTTGTGGGTAAAAGGGTAGGATCTCCCAACGGCCGAAAATCAATGTCAATTGAAGAAGAGCCCTGTTTTCGAGGATAACTCATTGTCTGAAAATAACTGTTGGCCAAGGTAGGTACGTACCTAGGGAAACATCCTTAGGTATTTTTTTGCGGTGGTTTTTCCCGGAGCAAAAACTTCAGTAAAGATTTGGATTTCACAATTATCCCTGTGCTGAGAGAACTATTAAATTCACCGCCTTAAGGAAACATCTTTGTTTGCACCCTGTAAGTACCCTCTGTCCTTGGCAATCCCACTATTCTTCTCCCGTCCATTCCCCTCATAACCTCCACCTCTAGCGCCGTTCGTTCCTACGGCCTGACCGACATCCGCGCGCATTCCATCCAGCTGAGAAACGTGGCAAACTCCTCTTTATATAAACCTCCGCTGCGCGGCGGAGTGACCGAGGACATTATAAGCCTCGCGGATCTGTACGTTTCGTGTTGGAAGCAAAGTCAGCCGTCCGAGCACTCAACTCTGTGTGCCAAAGGGTGTATCAGCAACCGAGATGGGTTTACATACTTTCCAGAACTCTTCGTCTGACCAGCGGGACTCCCTCCCGGCCCTCTCGGCTCCCTCGTGCTGTGCCCTTAGCTCCCGCCAGGCGGCGCGGGCTTGGCTGGGGGAGGCGCTGGGCAGCACCCCGAGGGCGGCAAAATAGTTGATCCACGGGTTGGATGGAACCATTTTGCCCGTTCTTGATTGATGTTTTCTGAAGAGAACGGCTTTGGCTGAGGGCCACGATGTGCTCAACTTTATACCTACTGACTGCCCTCCCACGGGTTCTGTCATGCGACCACAACGGGGGCTCTGTGCACTTCATGGCGACGGAATCACCACCAGAGGTCCGCTAAGACGGGGACTCCACCGACGGTGACATTTGCAGCGGGGAACACAAAGCGCACAGCCCATTTAAGTTGGCCTAGGGGTTCAAATATTAGGAAGGTCTCGCGTTTTCAGAGAGGTACCGTTGAGGTACCGTTGACTGTTGCGGCAGCTGTGGACAAAAGAGTAAATTGAGGGCAAGCTAACAAGCAGCTGTGATGTGAGATAATTGCGGAACAAGTAAACGATGACTTCAATACTCTAAATACCTGCCACATGTCTGTGGGGAAAGCCCATTCCAAAGCCAAAAGTTCTTCGTTGTTACGCATAATCCTGCACTCGCTAGAAACAGTTCAGGTCCTGGACTATCAAAAACGAACAAGTTCAACCAAGAACACTCCCGCCAACCACTTCACGAGAGTCTCGCCGCTCTCTCCCGATCCCTCCGTGCCGCGGCCCTACACACATTTTCCAAAGTTATCTACCAATTCAATGTAACCATTAGCCATGCCATCCAGAAATATTTGAAGGAGTGTGTTTGAGGCGAGCATCTCTCCTTTGAAGCCCCTTCCTCAACCCAGCCTTAAAAGGAAGCAAGTACCAAAAGCCAGAAACCAAAACAGAAAAGAACAGCCTCCCACTCACAGCGAGGCCTCCTCACTTCCACCTCCCACTCCCTCAACCCCCTCATCCTCATCACCACCCCCTCTCCTTGCCCTCCCTTCCCATCATCCCCTCCACCTCCACCCCCGCTCACCCAGGCATTATACCCCTCCACAGCCTGAACCCTCCTCCTCCACAATCCCCGCGCATACTCAACCTCCCTGTCCATCGCCTCTTTCATAGCGCGCTTCACCATCTCCCTCATCTCCGCCTCTGACCTACCCCCGCTGAAAATCTCCCGCAACAAAGCCCGAAACCTCCTGCTGATGCACTCCCCGGCAAAGGGGCTGCAGACATGGCTGTACACAAACCGCCGCCCGGGGTCGGAGAGGACGGCCTGGGCTTTTTGAATCTGCGCGGGGCGGGGGGGGGGACGGCAGCGGCGGGGTGAAGTCCATCTTGAAGTTGGGCTGTCTTGGTTTTTTGGGCGACGGGGCATGAGGGCGAAGAGGGGAGTGGACGGTTGGCTGTTTGGCAAGAAATAGCATACGCGGAAGGAAAGGGGGGGTTCAGAATCCAAATAAGTCTCCAGCGGACACTCCACTGCCACGCAAACCGCATCTCACACACCATACATCATCAGGTGGAGATTCAGCGATATACACATGACCTTCCAACGGTGCGATCCTTTGGGGCAGAGGGAACGTAAAAATCCACAGAGATCGGGGGAAAGCGAGAAGTGGAACTCGCAACCTCCGTGTCAATGATGCGGAACGAGATCGGGAGCTGTAAGACACTGGAAGAAACTCAAACAGTGGCATACACGCACCAGGATGGCTGTGCTGGACGACCCACAAGAACGGGTGACGAAGTGATGAAGCAGTTGATACATACCTACTTCCCAACAAAAGCTGAACCAGATCAAAATACCGATAAATTCCACCCCTTCGCCGCGCTGACCGCTTCCCAAAATCCAATACGCTTTGACGCCAACTCTCTTTGCACAGTGTTGAGACCAAACCACTAAAAATAGAAAAGAAAGCCCTCAAAAAACCGTCAAGGCACTCACCCACCCCCCCTTCAGCACCTCAAACACCAACCCCGGAAACCCATACAACGTCGTCGTCGAGTCCTCCCCTCTTCCCCCCTTCCCCACCCCCGGATTCACCCCGCCGGCCCCCTCCTCCCACCCACCCAACAGTTCACAACTGCTCCCCGGACTGTCGCCCCACCCGCGGTTGAGCACCATCCCCCGTTGCTTTTGTTGGGCCTCTGCTTGCGAGGGGTAGATGTCCTTCCACGCTTCACGGAGGTGTTCCTCGATTTGCGGGAAGGGCGTTTCTGAGTTTGTGATGATACTGCTGCTGGTGGAGGGAGAGGAGGGGGAGAGGTAGCTGATCTCCCAGCGGCAGCGGCGGTGGCGGTTGAAGGGGTAGGAGCCGGGTACGTTGCCGTGGAGGATGAGTTTTGTGGCGACCTGGCGGTCGGGGGAGGTGGATTTAAATGGGGGGTCTGGAGTGGTTGTGGTGAAGGGGGATTGTGATGATGATGGGGGTGGGCGGGACGGGGCGGTGGGTGTGGAGACGAGGACGTCGAAGCCGAGGTAGAAGTAGTTGTAGAAGCACTCGCCCGAGACGTTGGCGACGAGGTCGTCTTCGATGGCTTCGTCGGCCGAGTCGTCGTACTCGTCTGAGGCGGGGTGCGAGGACGCGTCGGTGTCGGTGAGGTCGTCTTGGCGCTTGAGGTCGTTGCCGTTGGGGCGGGCCATGGTGTTGCTAGCGGCGCGGAGTTTGTGGATGTACATGCGCTGGTCATTTTTGCGGTAGATGGCGTCGGGAGGGCCGAGCTCGGCGACGAGCTGCTGGGGGGTGGTCTCGCCGAGAAAGATCCAGAAGGAGTTGTTGGTCCATTTGCGGAAGAGTTGCAGCTTGCCGCCGCCGTGGATCTTGACCAACGAGACCTCATCCGGACACACGTCCTTGCCCTTGGCAAGGGGCGTGAATGTCTTGATGCTGGGGAGTAACTCGGTCCACATGGTCTCGCGGGCCTGCGCCCAGGAGTCGCCGCTGAAGACGGCCATGGAGTTGGGAATCGCCGCCGAAGGCAGCAGCGACACGACATCCTTGGAGGAGGAGTACTCGTTCTTCTTCATTGGGAATGTGAAGGCCACTCCTGGATACGATAGTACATAGATCTCAGCATCCGGCATGTACTCCCCGTCGTATGTTGGGCCCAGGAACCGCTGATAGATGTGACGGAACGTTGGCCCAGAGTTGGGGTCGGCTGGGGCTGCTACTCCTTGGGCTGTACTACTCGGCCGCACCAGATCCCTCTCTTTGTCATTTGCAGGTTTGAGGAAAATGTGGTTCTTGGCGAAGTCGATCAATTCGATCAGACGCAGTCGCTGCTCTGGTCCGTCAAACCGCAACCGTATCCCGTTTGCCGGCAACCCTACTACAACTTGTTCCTTGACTGGGTCGGTCGGGGTGTACATGAGGTCGAGCTTGGGGAAGCGCTGGGGCTCGGCCTTGAGGCGCGTCAGGATATCGTGGAGCGATGCGCCGAGCACGAGGAAGCCCAGTGCCCGCCCGGGGTGCAGCTGGGCTGAGAAGAGCGACGCCATCGCAAATCGGTTCTACTGCGATGTCTCTCGAAAGACCGGTATCGGGGATGGATGTTGGACGGTTGCTGCTACGTGTTAACGGTGTTGGAGGGAATGTCGTGCAAGTTGGAATACTGAAAGGAGCGATAATCTGGCGGGAGGGTGCCAGCAAGTGACCAAAATCACAACAGCGCCTATCTTAACTCGGGAAAGGAAAGGTGACTGGATATCGCCGAGTTGTCGTTGTCGCGAGGACGAGAGGTCCTCGTGATCCGGCAAGGTGAGACGTCATCCGGCAGGCAAGGCTGAACGCGGGACGATGGAGGGACAGGTGGGGCTTGCCCAGTGGGTCAGTAACCCCTGTCATCCGATTGCACCATGCCGAAAATAGAATGTAAGGTATGTACGCAGTAGTTTGTCGGGCAGGACGTTGTCACGACAACGGCCAGATGTGCCCCTGCGCTGTTTACCCTGTCGCGCCTGCTCACCCCTGCAATCCCCACACACATCGCTGAAGCATGCCATTTTTGCCGTGACACAGGAGAACCAGTCCACGCCCGATCATCCCCAATCTTCACAGCCGAGGCAGAACAACTCGCGATTCTTGGCTCTCGAATTCCAACCTCAATCTTACGGTCGCCAGTTTACTTAGAACCCCTCATCCGACCCAAACAAACATCAACAACACACACGCGCCTTGCTCCTCATGGAGCGCAGAAACACGTCCATGGCGCCGCCTGCGAGGCCTGGCGCCGCCGGGCGGTCTAGTATGCGCCCGGGCGTACGAAACACAGCAACAACCTCGTCATCCCGAATCGGAACCACAAGGCTCGCGTCCGTGTCGAGGATAGCGCGCGCGGTCTCACCCGCAGACTCCCTCATGTCCGTCTCGACCACCACCGGCGCGAAGCGCAAGGAGCGCGACTTCGACCCCGACGACGGCGAGGCTACCAACATCAACGTCGTGGTGCGGTGTCGCGGCCGCAACGAGCGCGAGGTCAAGGAGAATAGCCATGTGGTGGTCAAGACGGAGGGCAAAAAGGGGAAACTGGTCGAGCTGTCGATGGGGCCGAACGCGATCAGCAACAAGACGTACAACTTTGACCATGTATTTTCGCAAGCCGCCGACCAGGGCGTCATATTTGAGGACGTGGTCAAGCCTGTCATTGACGAGGTAAGTCGCGTTGAGATTCCCGTGCGAGACGTCGCTGACGAGACAGATGCTCTCCGGCTACAACTGCACCATATTTGCCTACGGGCAAACCGGAACCGGCAAGACCTACACCATGTCTGGCGATCTGACCGAGTCGATGGGAATGTTGTCCGATAACGCCGGCATCATCCCGCGAGTATTACAGGCCCTTTTCCGAAAACTCGAACTCGACGAGCAAGAAAACTCGGTCAAGTGCTCCTTTATCGAACTGTACAACGAAGAGCTGCGCGATTTGCTCGCCCCCGAGGAGGGCGTCAAGTCGCTGAAAATTTACGACGACACATCACGAAAGGGTCACTCGACGACGGTCGTGCAGGGAATGGAGGAGCGCTATATCATGAATGCCGCCGACGGCCTGAAATGGCTCCGGGAAGGCAGCGTAAAGCGCCAGGTGGCGGCCACCAAGTGCAACGACCTGAGCAGCAGAAGTCACACGGTGTTTACGATTACCGTGTACGCGAAGCACAAGACGGACAAGGAGGACGACTTCCTGATGCTGGGCAAGCTGAACCTGGTCGATCTGGCCGGCAGCGAGAACATCCAGCGCTCCGGGGCCGAGAACAAGCGCGCCGCCGAGGCCGGGTTGATCAACAAGAGCTTGCTCACCCTCGGGCGCGTCATCAACGCACTGGTCGACAGGAGCCCTCACATTCCCTACCGAGAGTCCAAGCTTACCCGTCTGCTGCAAGACTCGCTCGGTGGCCGGACAAAAACATGCATTATCGCGACGATATCCCCGGCCAAGAGCAATTTGGAAGAGACCATCTCAACACTGGACTACGCCTTCCGGGCCAAGAACATCCGTAACAAGCCGCAACTGAACTCCCTCACCAGCAAGAAGGCCCTGCTCCGAGAGTACACGGGAGAGATTGAGCGTCTCAAGGGCGAGTTAATAGCGACGCGCCAGCGCAACGGCGTCTACCTGTCAAATGAAACATACGAGGAGCTGACCGAGCAGAATGAGTCGCGCCGCATCTTGACAGAGGAACAAGGGGCCAAGATCGACACCCTCGAAACCAACCTCAAGAACAAGTTGCAGGAGCTGCTGTCGGTAACTTCAAATTTCATGGGGCTCAAAAAGGAGCACGAGGGAACGCTCACCCAATATGACGAAACCAAAGGGGTGCTGGAACAAACCGAAGCCGTGCTAGCAGACACCAAGAAGTGGCTCGAGGAAGAAACCCAGCTCCGAAAGGCCCACCAAGAGACCGAAGAGCAGCTAGCAGCCCTCGGGACCGACCTGATTAGCACCATCGGCAGTGCCGTCAGCGACATCGATGGCCTACACGCAAAGAACCGGCGCCGATCCGAACTCCACAACCTCAACCGCAGCACCTGGAACATGTCGCAGGCGCACGTAGCTGACATCACCGAGCTGGTCGAGAGCCGCATCGAGGAGTTCCGCCAGGATCAGGAGGAGCACATCTCGAGCATCTCGGAGCGCATGCACAGCTTCGTGCGTGAGGAGCTGGACAAGCTGTCATCCACACAGATTTTCCTGGACGAGAACCTCGAGCGCTTCGCCGACTCGCGGACGCAGCTGCTCGAGCAGCAGGAGCGCAGCAAGGAGGAGATGGACGCCGTACTGGAGGAGATCAGGATTGTCCGGGACAACGTGAAGCAGCGTGTCGGTGAGAGCCTCCACATTATTGCCGCGGCTGCCGAGCGCATTGCGGGGGATGTGCTGAGCGAGCTGGGGACGTTCCACACGCACCTGCACAACTCGTACAGCTCACTTGGGAAGGATTTCAAGGGGGCGTTTGAGGACTTGCTGCGACATGTTAGGGCGCAGAAGGCGGAGTCTGATAGGCTCAGGCAGGAGCTGGAGGAGGCGACGAAGACGGTGGTTGAGACGAACGAGTCGGTCTCAACGAGGATACAGGAGGTGCTGGCTGAGGAGCGGGATGCGGGGGCGGCGGAAAGGCAGGCTCTGCTAGTGCAGATTACAAAACTCATCAACTCGCAAGCTGAGACGCAAGAGTCTAGGCTGGCGAGCAAGGCGGCGGTTATTCGGGAGACGATCCTCGACTCAAACAGGTCGTTTGGGGACAGCGTGGCCGGATACTCCACAGGCATGGATGCGTGGGGTGAGAAGGACAGCAAGGTGCTGGAAGAGGTCGCCGCCTCAAGGGATGTGCTGAAGACCAGGCTCAAGGACGACTGGACGGTAGGCTCATCTCCCCTCTTGCAGGAGGCTTCGCTGACAATATTAGACGGCCAACAACCACAGCACCTCAATCCAGGCCACCACCAAGTCCGTCCACGCCGAAACCGTCCGTGTCGTCGAAGAACAAATCCAAGACCTCGACACCCAAATGCAAGACCTCGACGCCTTCGTCTCGCGCGCCAAATCCCACAACGCCGGCCACCACACCCAACACACCTCGTCCGTGAACAACCTCACCACCACCGTCGAGCAATCCTTCTCCAACATATCCTCCCACTTCACCACCACCTTCAACCGCATCCAAACCCTCGGCTCCGAAATGGACTCTGACGCCCACACCTTCCGCGACATTCTCCTCCCCGCCCTCACCTCCTCCATCCTCCAACCCCTCGCCGACCTCCGCGCCGACGTCCAATCTACCTCCCTCCACGAGTACTCCCCCACAGGCGAAACCCCGCAAAAGACATCCTACCTCTTTCCCACCGTCCTCCCGCGCACGACAATCTCCTGCCCCCCGGGAGATGTCCTCGAAATCGACGACGAGCTTGCCGCTGATATGTCCCCAACGATGACGAGGGCGACACCGTGCAAACAATCGGGTATCGTCCTGCCCGATATCAACCTCACACCCATGGTGGGCAACCACTCCCCCACCCGCCCGGCAACTGCGGATAGCCCGACCCATCTCCCGGAGAGTGTGCGCAGTCTGAGGGAGGTTGATCCAAACCTAGTCGCGAGCGCTCCGCCGGTGCTGTTGAAGTTTGATACAGCTGCCGGGAGCAATATTGCTCTGCCACCGCCGAAGGGGGGGTTGGGGGGGAGCGAGAGTGCCGTGCCGGTGCTGAAGCATCAGCAGCATCAGTATGGGCAGCAGCAATTTGGGTTTGGAAAGGGGGGGAGAGGGGGAAGGTTGCCGGGGGCGACAGGGAGGAAAACTGTGGGTGGTGGGATGGGTAGCCATGTGGGCGAAGGGGCGGAGAACGTGCCCCCGTCGGCGGCGACGGTGTTGCCGGTGCCGGCTGTTATGAGGGGGGCGGGGAGGAGGAAGAGTCCTAGGTTGCATTGATCTCCTTCTGCCTGCTGAGGATGGGTTGTTCTGTGGCGGTGTTTGGCGTGGGAAAAAGGGTGGTCTTGCTTTAATGTGAGCTTCTTTTGGAACTGGTTTGGGTGTCAAGTGTCAAGGGCTGGGTGGTTGGGCTGGAATCGCTTGCTTGGGGTTGGGAGTTGGGTGTTGCGTGCATATGGATATATCAGTCATTGGTGGTGAGGCACTTTGGCTGGGTTAGGGCGTGTTCTTTTGACGGGCTGGAGAGAAGTCAGTTGGCTAGGTTGTAGGGTTACTAAGCACCGATACCCATACGGTTCTACAAACTGGGTTTACTTTGTTTCGATACTGCTCATTCAGGGTTGCCAAATGGCAATTTGTCTCTGCCCCCCTTGCTCTCTGGTTCAATGTCTGTCCTCAACTCAAGAGTTTCCAGTGCCATGGCACCAACTCATACTCGTTGAAGTCAGAACTGGGTATGAATCCCCTCTTGGCCAATCAACCGGCCCTGAGGTTTGATGTCGTACATAACCACAGAGTAGTATCGCCCCATGCAGTCACCTCTAGTTGCGACGAGAGGGAAAAAGATGGCCACCCAAGAGTTCAAATCCAAGGCGAGCCAACCTCTTTCCCCGACAAACATCTTAAAACATGCAAAAGAGAAGCTGTACCTCTTCAGGTAGACGATGCTTGACAACAGTGAGATTCGAACTCACGCCCTTTCGGACCACGGAATCCTGAGATGGGAATTAAGGGTTAACCTTAACGTGGCGCCTTAGACCGCTCGGCCATGTTGCCTATTGATGTAGAGAGCGGGTTTAATTTGAGGCTTTTGTGGGAGACAGGAGGGCTGAGGTGGGGATGCTGGTGGAGATGGTGGTGGAGGTGGTGTTGAGAGCAGGGGGGTACCTAGGCAGGGGTTGGTGAGGGGGTGGGTGTGGGATTGAAGGTGAATTGGTAAATACTATTGCAAGTTGAGCTGGGAAGAAAGGAGGCTGATAAGGTCTCATAAACAAGACTTCGATTTGTTTCCGACAGATTCTGTCTGAGATGGAGATATGTTGCACGATGTAGGCATTAGGCATGGGGATTGGGGATAAGGGGTATTGTACAGATGGGCATCGTTGTTCGAAACTTCATATCCAAATCCTTCGATCCAAATCTCTCGGCTCCAAATCGATGAGTCTTCGGTGAGCTCGCCGAAGCGTCTTGGGGTAAGCGCCGGAGATGGGGTCACGGCAGCGGGGCCGGAGATCGCCGATTCGATCGGCGTGGATGTTGGATGAAGGAGGGGTGAGGGGTCGTCGACCACAGGGCGCGGAAGCAATGTGGTGTATAAGATGTCACAGAATCCCCTATCAGGCTTCAAACTTCAACACACAACTTTCTCATCCCCTGTTGTCCATCAGTCAATCCCCTTGACCAACCACATCTTCACTGAAAACTCAACCACCTGGACCACAACATCCTCCACAATGATAGACCTCACCCCCATCCGCGCCCTCTCCTTCGACTGCTACGGCACGCTCATCGACTGGGAATCCGGCCTCGCCTCCGACCTCTCCCCGCTCATCAGCCAGCTACCCCCCTCCCACCCCTGGCACACCACACCTCTCCTCGCCGTCCAGCGCTTCAACGACCACTCGGAGCACCTGTGGGCTTCCCAGCCCAAACTCGCCTACAACGCCAACCTGGTCGAGTCCTTCCGCCTACTCGCTCGGGAAAATGGAGTTGAGCTGGAGGAAGAGGTAGTGCAGAGGATCGGGGATGGTCCTGGGAGATGGCTTGCTTTTGGGGATACGGTTGAGGGGCTGCGGAAGCTGGGGAAGTATTATAAATTGGTGATTCTGAGTAACGTGAACGAGGGGAACATTGCGCGGGCGGTGGCAGGGCCGTTGATGGGGGCGCGGTTTGACGCGGTGTACACGGCGGAGGCGATCGGGAGCTACAAGCCGGATTTGGGTAACTTTCGGTACTTGTTTGAGGGCGTCCAGAGAGAGTTGGGGGTGGATTGGGAGAAAGGGGAGCTGTTGCATGTTGCGAGGAGCTTGACGGCGGATCATGTGCCCGCGAAGGAGGTTGGTTTGAAGAGCGTGTGGATTGCGAGAGGGGGGGATAGGCCCGAGAATTATGGGACGGGAGGGGATTTGGAGACGTTGAGGGCGGAGGGGAAACTGGGGTTCGAGTGGACTTTTCAGACGATTGGGGAGTTTGCGGACGAGGTGGAGAGGCAGTTTGCTGAGAAGGGGGAGGTGAGGGAATAAGAGGGCCCTCAGTTCGACCTTTGGGGATGTCTATAGATGTCTAGTTCTACAACTCCGGCTCAAGAAACGAATCCAGCTCTTCTGACCCTTCCCTAACCCTCTTCCACGGCCGCCGGTGCCGTTGCTGCGTGTCGTCGCCTCTCCAGCCCTTTTGGAATTTAATCGGCTTGAGGAACCCATTCACATGCACGCCACCCTCCATCTCGTCGTAGCTGTCCTCGTCCTCGCTAAAGCTGGCGACCCGCTTACCGTGCATCGTTTGGATGTGCCGCACGAGGTTCATCCGTTTAGTAAAACCCTCGACGGCCCGAGGGCAGTCAGGATATGAGCAGAGGTGCAAGTTTCCGGGTGTGGCTGACCGGTTGCCACGAGAGGCCGGCGTCTCTGCCCCAGTAGAGTCTCCCCGCTTCTCGTGCACCGTGTTGATGTGTCTGTCGAGATTCGACC
The DNA here is from genome assembly GCA_004802645.1 of Amesomyces nigricolor. NCBI lineage: Eukaryota > Fungi > Ascomycota > Sordariomycetes > Sordariales > Chaetomiaceae > Amesomyces > Amesomyces nigricolor. Next base: position 235,157 of record SRKS01000008.1, on the reverse strand, counting down.
GTTTAGGAAACGGCTTGGTGGCCCGAGGGCAGTTCGCGTAGGGACAAGTGAGAAGTCCAGGCGTGGCTGATCTGCTGCGGCGAGCAGGTGTCCCCGACTCTGACTGTGACGATGACACACCGGCGGGTTCTGTAGAACCTCCCCGCTTTTTGTGAATATTGGCAATGTGTCTCTCAAGATTGAACCGTTTCTGAAACGGCTTGGTGGCCTTGGGGCAGTTTGGGTAGGGACAAGTGAAAACCGCCGGCGTGCCTGATCGACTGCGGCGAGCTGGTGTCTCTGACTCGGGCTCTGGTGATGACATGCCCGGGGATTTGACGCTCGACTGGCGGCTGACTGTCCGAATCTGCTCCCACTCATCGGCAGACTCGTCCTCTTCGACCTCAGAGGAGAGAACCATCACCTCGGGAACATACAACTTTGTCTCCATGCCAGCCGCACCAGGCATAGAGGGTTGCTCATGCAGTGTGTGCATCGTCATCCCCTCCCTGAACAGCGTTGAGCATCTCTGGGTGGCGCGCTCGATGACGGCAGGCGAAAACCCAGCAAGAGCCGCAGCACCAAGCACATCCCGCCAGTTCCGCAGCCCCAATTTCGACATGCTCTTCTCCTTGTGCGTATCAGACAACGCACTGGACCTGCTCGACCTAGAGCTGGCCATAGAACTCGCCCGTGACCCTGCCGACGCTGGCCGTCGTCCCCTGCCGCGGCCTCTTCTCCTGACCTGCTCGGCGTCGCTGTCATTATCGTCAAAGATGGGAACCTTCCGTTTGCCTTCCCTGGCCAGCCTTTTCAGCATTTGCTGTTCTGTCTCTCCTTCCCGCGGGTCCTGGACCTTCTTGGGTCTGCCGCCACCTCGCCTTTTGGACGGCGGTCGTGTCGGCGAGTTCGAAGGCTGCCTCGACAGTGAGTCCAACATCTCCTCGTCGTCTGATTTATCCTCAGCCTCGGTTTCTGTCTGGTCCTCGCCACTAGCAGAGGACTCGGAGGCATCACCGAGGGCGGCAACCCGCTGGTTGTGCAGGACCATAAGGGTGTCGTCAAGTTTGGCCATAATCCGCCGCGCCACGGGCCGCAGAAGAGCGTACGAACGGTCGTCGTCTGCCGACATGACAGGCGTGAAGGTAGGCGACGCCATCCGCTTCCTCTTCCTCATTATCCTGACTGCATCCGTCTCATCCTCGTCCTTATCAGAGACATCCGTGTCCCCTTCGGTGGTGACATCTTTCTCAATCGACTGCGCGACCTGCTCCTGAAGCTTATTCTTTGACTGCGGTTGTAATCCCCTCTTCCAGAACTTCTCCTTCGCAAATCGCAGGATTGTGGCAGAGATCTCCTCTTCCATATGTGTCCCTGCGTAAGCCTGCTCCTGCTCCCTGCGGTAGGTGAGTGGCTCGTTGACGTCGTTCACCCGGGGGATTAGCCAGTCGTCGGGCACCTCGTCGACCTTCATCGGCCAGGCCGTCCACATGTTCCCAGGGTTCCAGCCTTTTTCAGCATCTTGTTCATCCTCCTGTTTCACGGTCAGCATTCGTTCGGCCCTGTACTGAAGCATCACCGCTCTCTCCATCACCACCTCAACCCACACCACCTTTACAACACCCCGCAACCCAAACCTCACACAGCCCCAGACACCACTAAAAAAAAAAGAGAAGAATTCCAAACGTACCTCCCCCCCACCACCACCACCAACATCAGGCCCCCTCCTGAACCCCCTCTTCACTCCAGCAACATTATACAAATGCACTGCCAGCTCCTCGCCCCTCATATTCTTCAACGCCGTCCACACATCCCGATCCTTTTCCGTCCATTCGAGCCAAGTCGACGGGTGGCCGCGCCAGCGGTTGGGGCGGGTGTTGTGGAGGTGGGTGGAGGAGGTTGATGTGCGGTCGTCTTCGTCGTCGTTGATAGCCTCGTTGTCAATGTTGTCGTTGTCGATCCCGTCATTTTCATTTTCCATGTCCTCGTCATCACCGTCATCGGCTTGCTCGTTGTTGATATCCTCGTCGACTTGCTCATCGAGGTCTTCTTCGTGGTTGACACTGTCTGCTTGGAAGGGGGGGGAAGGGGGCGGTTTTTGGTAGGAGCGGGGTGGGGGGTTCCAGTCCGCGGACGGATCCGGTTTGGATTGGAAATACATGATTGTGGTGGTTGAACAGAAGGTTTCGAGATTTGGAGCGTTCGTGAGATTAAGTCTAGGGATGTATTGAAGTGCTGAGTCTCGTCTGTCAAACTCGGCGGTGGCAAGAAGTCGAGGGAAAAGAACTCGACTGATCGGGAATGAAGAGGAAAGGGTATGGTAATGAATGAGAGAGGAGGCCCATGTGGTTAGAATTATAATAAATACGTCACGAAACGTTGCCCATGGATGGTTCAAAATGCAGGTTGATGATGAAAGACACTGATGAGCGTGTGACTTTGGTTTGGAATAAAACGGAAACCTACCTTTAACCCTAACCCTACCAGCAGAGATTTGAGATTCGGAGCGCAAAATGGTTGATGACGATTCATGTCAGTCCATCAGCTTTAACTAGGAAATCGATGTCGTAGTTCGGCACTTCAAATGGACCCAGACATAGACATGGTAGGTATCATTTAATTTTCCTAGACCCAAACACGTAACAAGAAACACAACTAAACTACGCCTTCTTGGCCAGCTCCCTCTCCATCTTCCTCCGCTTCGCGCGCAGCTTCATGTCCTCGGCGCTCTTCTTGTTGTTCGTGTACTGCATCTGCTCAAACAGCTTGCGCTTCTTCTTGCTGAGCATGCCCTTGGCGCGCTCGAGGTCCTCGGCCTCCTGCTTCTTCTTGCGGTCGTGCGCCTTCTTGGCCTCGAGCTTGGCCTTGGTCTTGGCGTCCACCTTCTTGTCGCCCTTGACCGACTTGCCCGCGAGCTCCGCCTCGAGTTCGCGCTGCCGCTGCAGCGTCGCCGCCTCCTCCTCGTCCTCCTCCTCGTCGTCTTCTTCCGCGTCCGAGACGCCCTCAAACTCGGCGTCCTCATCCTCCTCCTCATCGTCGTCCGACGCGATGTCCATGTCGTTCTCGACCTCGGACTCCTCGCCCTCCGCGTTGGCATCCTCCAGCTCGGCGTCGATCGCCTCGCCCTCGGTCTGCTGCTCCTCGAGGGGCATGGTGGGGTCGTATTGCCCTTGCATGGGCTTGACGAAAGGGCTGAGATGGGGCGGCAGCTGCGCGCCGGGGCCGTACTGCTCGGGGCTCTTGAGCTCCTCGTCGTTGACGCTGTCCCACACCCACTGCGGCTGCACATAGATGCGGCCCGGGTACCGCTGGTTCGGTCCGAGCTTCTGTGCTGTCTGGTTGTCCTCGCCGTCGCCCTCCTCCTCCATGGCGGCCTGGACCACAGGCCGGTCGACGATCTGATGTGTGATGGACGGGTCAGACTCGTCGGTGGTGAAAGAGCCCTCGCCGAGGACGGCATCCCAGCCTATCCTCTTGCAGCCGAAGGCGCGGAGAATAAACTCAAGCGATTGCCTGGGCGTCTCGCGGGAGAGGAAGAATGTGAACTTGGAGAACAGCTGCGACGGGTCGCTGCTGCTGTATGATGGCTGCGGGAGGACGTCACCGCCGGGGGCGACGGGCTCAAACTTGTCAATGGCATCACTAGGCTTGTCCTCGGCGTCCTCCGCGGGAGTCTCCTCCATGTTCTCGCTCGACTCTTCCCTGAGCTGCTGGACCAGCTTGTTCACCTGGGCCTGCACTTTGGGGTCGGGCCCGTGCTCCGTCTCGCCATTTGTGATAGCCTTGGTCTCATCGTTCGCCGCAAGGTTGAGGCCCTCAAGAGAGAAGGCACCGAGCTCAGCACCCTGCTCATCCTTGAGCTGGTCGAACTTGGGCGGGTACTTGAGGCCGAGGGATGTGTACAGGCGGTAGTTGACGAAGCCGAGAAGGGTCATGTAGAACTCGACAAAGGTGCCCATGATGCGGAAATCAATGTCACCGACAACCCTCTGGTTGAACTTGTAGGGCACCAGCCAGAGAACGTCCTCGCCCTGAATGTTGGCCTGGTAGTATATCCCCTTGATGGACAGGAACGACTTGCGGAGGCTATTAGAGACGATGAGGTAGTGTTGGAACTCCAGGCAGAGGCGCTCGCAGCGGGCGATCATCTTGGCGGGGACCGAGGAGGTGGAGGGGAGGTTGGCGAACAGGAACAGCATCGACAGGCAGTCGTCCAGGTCGCGGATGGCATCGATAAAGGTCGGGTAGCGCTCGCGGATGACGTGGTTGAGGGTGTAGCGCGGCTTGCCCGTCTTGTCGGGGCGAGCAGCATTGCGCTCAAGGCGGGCGGCATCGCCGACATCGCCGCGGCCGAGGGCGCGCGAGATCTTCTTCTCGAGAACCTTCTGGTCGCGGAACTTTTGTAGCAGCGGCTCGTGCAAGAGGTACTGAATGTCCTTGTAGTAGTAGAAGGTGGTGGAGGCGGTGGCCGACTTGGAAACCTTCTTGCGGTTCCTAGGCTCGCGCGGGTAGATACCCTTCCAGATGCACAGCTTGCGGAAGTCGGGAAGGCTGATTTGCAGCTTCTTCACGGCCTGTGTGCGGGTGATGTAATTGCGGGCCTGGCCGGCCTGGCCCTTCTTCTTGATTTGAGGCATTGTGGCTGAGTTGTGGTGTGGTGACAACGGCGGGTGTTGGAGCTCGACCGCCGCGAATGTTGACAATCAGCAGCAGCGGGGCGACGGGATCCTGCACTTTTGGAGTTTTTTTCCAAGTAACTTTTTTTGTGCCGCCTGCCACCGCTTGGCCGATAAGATTGGCTGTGCCTGCCAAGACCCCAAGACCCTCCTGGCTGCGCGGGCTGTGGAGCTGTTGGAGCAGGCGCGGTTCCCCACTGATTCGCTGACACGACTCCAACTCTCCATCTTCAGAGGCCATCTTCAACTTTCCCATGCCTGGCCCACGGCGCATTGAGCGATGGATGGTGCCAAGGTAACAAAGGGGAGGGCAGCAGGCCTGTTTGCCGGTGCTGCCGCTTTGCGACTTGCCCTCTTCACTCTCCTCCCCGGACTCCCCGATCTGCTGACAGGCCGCGTCGAGATCTCGACTCCTGTCACGAGCTTCAAGAGATGTAGGCTTCCCGGGTGAACTCTAGGCTACTCCCATGCTGACATCCCGCAGTACAGGAGGGCCTCTTTCTTTACAACCACAATGTCTCCCCTTACGACGGCGGCGTCTATCACCAAGCGCCCCTCTTCCTCCCAATCTTCTCGCTGCTCCCGAGCTTCTCGAGCCTACCCCTATTTACGTACCTGCTCTACATCGCGGTGGACCTGTGGAGCGCGAGCGCACTATGGAAGATTGCGGACTCCGGAGAAGCAGGGTCATCCGCTCTCTTTACGTCCCCGCGCCGTGAAAAGCGCTGGAGCGGCTACATCATTGCTGCCCTGTATGTCGAAACTTCTGACCCCATACGCCCAGCATACTGACCAGCCCAGCTTCCTCCTCAACCCATTTACCATTGCTACATGCATCGGACGGTCTACCAGCGTCTTCACAACCTGCGCCATCCTCCACGCCATCGCCAAAGCCATCACCGGCGCCCCGTTCGGCGCCATGGTCGCCCTCTCCTTCGCGAGCTACCTCTCTATGTACCCGCTCCTCCTCCTCCCACCCCTCATCCTTCTCGCCTTCGACCGCCAGCGCCCGGAACGCGCCACCAAATCCGCCCTCACCTTCACCACCACCTGCGTCGCCACTGTAACCACCATCCACGCCCTCCTCTTCGCCATGTCCTACTTCCTCACCGGCTCCTGGGAATTTCTCCCCTCCACCTACGGTGTGCAACTCACCCTGTCGGACCTCACCCCCAACGTCGGCCTCTGGTGGTACTTCTTCATCGAGATGTTCGACTCCTTCCGGTCCTTCTTCCTGGCCGTCTTCTGGCTGCACCTGGCGAGCTACGTTGGCGGGCTGACGGTCCGCATCCGCCGCCAGCCGCTCGTCGTGCTGGCCCTGCTGCTTGGGGTGTTTGCCATCTTCAAGCCGTACCCGAGCATCGCTGATACGTCACTTTTTCTGGCGGTTGTTCCGCTGTACCTCCATGTGTTCCCGCTCATGCGCTACTCGTTTGTCACTGGGTCGGTGGTGCTGTATTCGAGCTTTTTGGGGCCGGCATTTTATCACCTGTGGATTTATGCGGGGAGTGGGAACGCCAATTTCTTTTATGCGATTACGTTGGTGTGGGGGCTGGGGTTGAGTTTGTTGGTGTGTGATTTGATGTTTGCGGTGTTGAGGGATGAGTGGGAGGTGGAGAGGCCTGAGATGGTGGGCAAGGAAATTCGGCAGATATAGGCTGGGTGATGTATCAATATGAGGTGGCATGTTTCAGCATTCAAGAATCGATGCTGGGTTGTTCTTTCTTTGTAGTTTAGCCAATGTTCTCGTAGAGGTCGAGGTCAGACCCGAAGAAATGCGCATTAGCAATTCAAACTTGAGCATCCAGATGTGATGACAGAGGGGGGTTTGGCCATTCTTATCATGGTTTGGCCCGTATTAAGAGCGCAGAACGACAATGAAAAGAAACCCCGTCATGTTAGGAGGCTTGAGTCAGAAATCTACTAGACTACGGCCACAAGCCTTTACACCGACTCCTTCTTTCTATGTCTAATGAATCCAGTGTATCAATGACCATTCCGGGCGTTCTCAAAGAGCGCAATTTGACGAAGTCCAGCCACAAGGCTCTCCCAAGTCAACGTGGAGATGGAATCCACCAAGCGATGGTAGAGATCGGGATGTGCGTTGGCGATACCCTTCAGAACAAGCCAGATATACGCCTTGTCGCTCATCTTGAACTCGGTATAGTCTAAACGCTTACGAGGGTAGGTGATGCGGGTCTGAAACATGTCCATCTTGCCGTACGGCTCACGACGAATGCTGGCGAATTCCTGCAGGATACGAACGTCACTGTCGGGGGAGCACCCTTGGAAGTTTTTTTTTGATAAACTCGAAGGTTGTTTTTGGGATTACGATACCTGGCGTCCCAACAACCAAGGTTATCAATGCTGATTCAAGCGGCGGCGGAACAGTGCGCTGAAGGTAAGTACTCGTCGATGTTTCCGCGGTCGGTCCTGCGCTGCGATTCTCCCTTTGCCCGCGGGCTCGGGGACGTCCTCAAGAATGTGGTGGGCAAGGTCTTGGTCGCTCAGCAGGTCGATGATGCGGGCACGCCAGGTGGGATAGTCTTCCTGTTTAACGCACTTGTCGATTATGGGAAAGAGGCCATTGATGGACTTTTGGTATCTTAGGAACTGCCAGTAAAGTGTGTTGAGTTAGTCCTGGTTGGTGACCAGTTGATCAGTTGTTGTAATGAGGTCAGCCATGGATGTGAGTTCAAACATTGTTGTGAGAAAAGACCATCGAGTTGATGATCTTGCTGTTGAGAAAGGAGACTCGTGAAGAAAACTGGTGGGAGTCGACAAGACCTTGCTAGCCCGCGATGTTGGTGAATTTGGAAGATGGACCTTGGAGGAACGAGTTTTGGGGGTAGTTGACAGTAGTGTTGCTGAGCGTTTCAATTCGCTGCTAATGATTGCAATCGGTACTAGACTAAAGCATAAAAAGGGTTGCAGAAGAAGCAGAAAACAAGAGATGAACAGTTTCTCAGCTTCTTTGCGCAGTTTCGCAGCCAAACTCAAAGGTCAAGCTCGGTGACGGGAGGACGTCATGTCAGCCCTACAGGCAACAACACCTTCCCTGCAAGGCTGACGGCCCCACCCTTCACTCAATATCAACAACCTGGAATCGCGGTGAGGCTGAGCGTTGACATCCTTCCATCCTTCTTGTCAATAAGATTCGCTATCTCAAACTCGAATTGGAACACCATGGCGCCGATACGACGCTATCTCAGAATCACCAAGTACTCCGTTCTTGAGTGTCGGATCTACCTCGACAACCCCGCGCTAGCACAGTCATGGCTGCTCAACCCACGAGACCCCATCCTCCCCAAGGTCATCGAGAGCGTGCGTCCACTAGTACTGCCAAAGCTGCGCGAGGAAAAGGAGCGCGAGCGGAGCAAGAAGAAGAGCAAGAAGCGCAGCATCAAGGATGTTGTCGTCGAAGGTGGGTACCGCGTCATACATCCGCCGCCACGCTATCATCACCCAGGCAGTCATGCTAAACAGACCTAGATGACTTCGAGGTGTCGATCTTCCTAACCGAGACCGACACGCGGCACTCGCTGCTTCACAAGCAGAAGCTGTTCCGAGACAAGGTGCAGACCCGGCTCACGTCCAACTCATCCAAGCTGATGGGCGCGTCGCGCGAGGAGCCCATCGACGTAGAGGGCGGCCAGTTTCCGCAAGCAGCGGATGCTGACGTTCTAATCCTGCGCGAGGAGGACGACGATCAGGACGCCATCAACCTGGCCGACATCCCTACAATAGGTGAAACGACGACATCCGACCTGGAGCCCGCCAATCGGAGGCCCAAAAGGCGCCGTCGGGGATTCCCTGGCCCCCGCGGGCAGGGGCAGGAAGCGGAGGGAAGCTCCGGCGGCGGGAGCGATGCGGGGGTGCTTGATGAGACAGTCTCGTCGGCGGACGAGCTGTTTGTGGGTGATGGAGCGAGCGATGAGAGCGATACGGGCATGGACCAGCCACCGTCGAAGCGCCGCAAGGACAAGGCGGCCGTTGTGGGTGACACGGCAGAGAGGGATGACAAGAAGAAGATGGCTATGGATATTTCTTACGAGGGCTTCGCGATCTACGGGCGGGTGCTGTGTCTGGTGGTCAAGCGGCGCGGCAACGCTGGGGGCAAAGCCGGAGCTGCTGCTGCTCCGTCGAGCGGGAAGACCCAGGCGGCCCGGCCTGGAGGTCAGGCCACGATGGAGAATTGGATCGCCTCGACACAGATGCCCGAGGCCGCCGGTGGGGATGCGGATGCCGTCTGAAGCAGCCCGGCGCGGGGAAGCTGGCGGGGGATGTGATGTGCCGAGGGTTGTCACGACGCCAGCCTCTTGGCTTGACGCCGATATGGTTCGATCGGCAGGTGTTTGATGTCACAGAGCAAGGAAGACGAGCCGTGACTTATCGAACCGAGATAAGTCGGAAATACCCCGCAGTGCCTGTTTCACTCGCTCGCTTGCGAATACCTGCTTTGGGACCCCGCGATCGCCATGGCAAATGGTCGGAGTTTGGTCCGAATCCGTTCCCATCTCCGCCAATCTCACTGGGTACGAAGTGACGAGATGGCATCAAAGCAGGATGAAACTGTCAATTCCCGTCCTCGCCGGGGGCTGGCGATCGTCTGTGCTTGATTTGGAAGCAACTGCCGTCGCCCTGGGAGACCGTCGCATCAGCTTGAGACGGGCGGTATCACCCAGGACTCGCGACGGAGTCCGGGAACATGGTTCTCTCGTGGCCATCATCTTCGCCTCCGGCGCATGCTCCGACAAGGAAATGTCGATCTCGCGCTGAGAGCGCAAACCGTCGACACCATGACGCCACGATTCCTCGCGAATGCAAAGCGGGAAAGCTATCACCAAAACGGACAGGCCACGAGGACGCTACTGCCAGGGACGCCCGCTTCCTCTGCGCCGAGCCGAACCGCCCTTTCGCCAACAATGGCTTCACTACTGTGCGGCCAAGATAATTGAGTTTGATGGGAAAAGGCCTCCAGCTTCGCGCTCGCCCCCATCGCTTTTCGGCCCCTGCGCATCGCTTTCGATATATCAGACGCCACCCGTCGCTGATCAGGCCATTCTGCCACGCGGCAGCCCAGCCTCAAGGTGTGCCGCGGGATGGAGGTCGTTTGATATTGCGCAGGAAGCAAACTTCAGCTGGGCGCTGTGTCAGCTGCGCACTGTGCCCGCGCAATTCCCGGGCGCGCCCAGGCAAGAGAGCACAGATGGGGCGATCATGTTCGCACAGCAGCATCGCAGTGCGACTGGCGCACAAAAAATTGCTCCTTGCAACGACGGGTACATGTGCTGTGCACCTGGGACGTCGGGCGTTCCACGGGAACCGAGACCCCCATCGCGCCCCCACGGATGTTGTTGCATCAAACTGGCGTGCACTCGAAACACCAAAGCTTGCCCCGCCTCGGCTGGACGACCGCTGGCAGACGGAGGGTTGGTTTGCTCTGTTCCGACGACAGGACAGGCTCGGGTTTCCCTTTTTGGGGCCAGACGTTATGAACGGACCCGATACGAAGCCACGAGGTTTCGCGATCGGAACAAGAGCACCCGGCAGGGCAAGCCTCACTTTCAAGCGATCGTTGCATCCGTGCGTCGGCTGACTTTCTGACCAGGGGGGTGGGCCGCAGGAAAAAATGGTTCGTGCCGACACCCGAAATAGCGTAGGGCTTTAAGTTGAAGGGTGTGATGGAAGATTGTGGTGGTGGTGGCGGCGTCTTCTCAACAACGCCTCTCCGTTTCCGGTGGTGAGACACATTCCTGTTTTCTGTTCTGATCAAGAGACCAAGATCCTGTGTACTTGGTACTGTCACCTGTGCTGTATGCAGTCTCCTTTTCCCCGCAGTGGTTCGTCCGCCATCAATTTGGCTTTTCTGTTCCTGCATGAATCCAGACCATCGGCTCTCAATAATTCGCCACCACATGTCTCCCTCCCCAATTCAGCATCGTGAAGACTCGTTGGCCTGTGCGTGCGCGATCGGCCCCAGCTGGCCGAAAACGTGTCCGTTCCTGCGCCGTCTCGTTTGTCAGCTCCCTTTTCCCACGTGGTGGACAGGGATGGCACGGCTGCTCTCCCATCAGCTGGCGTGGGACCTCGGCTCTTTACTTGTCTCCAGATTCCACACATCATTTTCTTTTTTTTTTTCTCAGTCATCGTCTTGCGCTCGATTGCTGATTGGCCCAGGACCGGAAACGTCTGTTCGCGAGACAACCCCCGAGAGATGCGCCGAACAGCCGGCCCGCGATGTTGTTGGCATCCCTGGCTGGGCTGAGGATGAACATCCCCTGGGGAGGATCGTCGGATAACGGCAGCGAAGCGGAGGCTTCTATTTCCTTTTCCACCGTGTTCGAAAACTGGATGCTGTCCTCGTGAACAGGCGGAGGATCCACCCTCATTTCCGGATCGCGAGCTTTTTTTTTTTTTTTTTTTTGCTTTCCTTATCTTTCATCAGAGAAAGGAGCCAACGGTTCCGAGAGTGGATCTGTTTCCCCAGGCTCCGACAGCCGAGCCGCTTCTTTTGATCCTTCTCGAATGGAAGCTTCGGATCATGAAGATCATGGGCGGATGATGACGAAATCGAAGGCATCCCATCCCGAGTCAGCGAGGAGGGCACGAGCGATAAGCGTTGGCTATGGCATGGATGGTGAGGTCCAGCATTGGCTCACCGTCTCAGCACTGCCCTTCCCTGCGCCAGCTGACCGCAGGTGAGGTTACGCAACCCGAGGGGAAGGGGATTGGCTCTCGCGATGCGTGGTTTGATCCCGAAGCAGCCTTACGGTCGAGCCGTGTTGCATGGCGTTTTCGTGCCTGAGCCCGGGACCGTGGTTTATCGACGCCCGTCAAGCCGGAAATGGCACACACACAGGCAAACAGCCCTTTTCAGCTCCGCCGGGATGGGTGTGTGGTGAGATGTGAATTGTTTGGAGGATGGGTTGACACGTGGATGCCACCCATCACATCTCAGCCTTCAACAATTCCTCTCCCGATGGCTCGGAGATAGACTTGCTTTTTTCGCTCGGTTCAGAGAACCCCTGGCCTGGTAACAAAGACGCGAACAAAATTCGAATATGTCATCGATATGCTAGCGTCCGTTTCTTCCAAGGACCGAATTGTCTCGCTCCGACCCGCGACATCTTCCGGAGCCAAGAAACTCTTTTTATCCCTCTTTAATTTGATTTGCAAACGGGGCACCGGGCATCAGACCGGCGGTGAGACGGCGCTTGAATGAGACTCCGCCCTGGGGAAGATTCCCAACCTTCTGGAAGCCTTGGAAGCTGGTGAACGCCAGGGGTTGCCTGGACACCGAGTTGACCAACCGCATTCCGCGGCGACCATGCCGGGCAAACGACGGGGTGGCAGGGCAATTCCGAAACGAGACACGATGATGGTGGTGGGTGGGATGGATGGGGAACCATTTCCGGATGGTCCTGGGTCAGATGACCACTTCTCTTACCACCAACCACCGCCGGGCAACCACTGGCAACATCCCGAGGCAGGACACAACAAACGGCGTTCTTCACCGCTCTGGAATGAGGGAGGACTGCTTGTGAACCGACGGAGCCAGGAGGATCCCCGGAGCAGGAATTTCTCTCCTCGTGGCTGCTGCTCCACCCTCCCTTTCATGCAAGGACCCTGTGTTCGTTGGAGTTGATGACGGGCTGCATTTGTGTGAACGGTTCTTGGGGGCTGGGGCGGGTCTGTCCAATCCATGTCCCAAGGGCAACGGCATTGGTTCCAAGCTACCGGGTCTGGCTGCTCACCGTACCCTCCGTTTGAGGGCTCCGTTTGTTTTGGGGGCCCAGCAGAGCACAGACAACATCTCGGTGTCCGCGGAAGACTAGCCTTGTGAAGAGGGTTGCTGAGTGAGACGGGCTGGTAGCTTGCAGGTCCTAGTGAAAGTTCTTCTCGGGAACGGTATCCGAAGAGAAAGCTCTGCTGTGAGACGCAGTGCGCTCACTCACCCGTGCTGCTGGTACTTACTGACCGCAGACCGTTAGGCTTTTCAAAAGGACTGTACTCAGATCAGCAAGCTCCCTTGCTCGGTGTAACATCGATATCGCAGTCCTTGGTGGGGGTACAATTCCAGGCGATGCTGTGCCACCTTCATCACCTACCTTCGCTTGTGTACTGGCATGCAACAACATGAGCAGATACTAAGAATACTCTGGACCGCGCCGCGAGATGAGACGGCATGTTTTGAATAGGCGCTGCGCGGTTGCAGATGAGATGATGTATGAAGCGCGGCCGGCAGCATCACGTTAAGCGCTGGTGATACGGCGGCGGCTGCTCTGCCGCCACCATGCTGGCGCCGACACGGCGATCCGGCGCCAACACAATGCCGGAAGCATGCCTCAACAACCCTTCCGTCCCGGGGTCAGCGGCAAGATCCTGCCAGAGCCGGCCTGCTGTAACTAACAGAATTCCAGTGTAACGATACGGGCCGTTCTCGTCATCCCTTGTCTCCGTTGCGGCCGTTTGTTCATCTCTCGACATTCTTGCCTTGGCTCGGCAAAGGACTCACATCACGAAATCCTCCGGGCCTCACAGTTGACCCTTGCTTACACCCGACCACACTGCCTGATCTCCGGCACACCCTGGAAAGATTGCCAGCACATCTGCACCGCATCCTGCGTATGTGAGTCATGGTCATGCGGATGGCCTTGCACGCCTTGCTGCAACACTCTCAACTGCCATCGACATGGGCATCAAAAGCGGGGGTGCCACACCACGGCGTTCCAAAGGGGGGGGCAATCAACGCCAACGCCAGCCTTGCCGCCCATGTCAACCCATGTTGTTGTTGGTCACTCACCGCGAGCAAGGAGCAAGGGCTCTCTGCCTTGCTGCGAGCCCTGGGGCATGGCATTTCGTCACAGGTCCCGTCCGATGACCTGTTTGCGTGTGTGAAGTGCGGGGGAAAGGATGGGCGCCCGACGGCGTGGGGTTTCAGGTACCAACCAGGCGTGTTTGCTTGCAGGGCTGGTGTCGCGGACGGAGGCATCCAATCATGGCGGGCGTTTCCAGGCCTGTTCCTGAGACCAGAGCAGGCCGCAGAGTTGGCGCCTGGCAGGCGGCCATGATCAACATCAACATCGCAGTAGGACGGGATGCAAACGAACGTCCGCCAACGAAACAAGCCGAGGGAGCTGAACATGTTGCAGACAGGAGGCTGGATGTCGCTCATCGGAATATCTGCAGCCAAAAGACCCCCTCAGACGATCAATCGTCAGGCGCGCAGCTGCGATGCCATCAGCGCGGATAAGTCGGCGCGGCCGGTTCAAGAGGAAAAAAGGAGACACTTCCACTTCCATTTGCTGGAGTCGCTCGTCTGTGTCCACCGTCTTGGCATTTCCCCGGATAAGAACCTTGGAAGCATATTTAGACGAAAAAAGCAAGAAGCGCATGTGGAGCAGCGGCGCCTCAAGCGTCGTGATTGGCTTTCTCCCACGAGGACGAGGTTCCTGGACCTGAGAACAAAGGGATGGTGCGATCGCGCTGCTGGCAAACGCCGCTTCCAGTTGCGATCTGTCATGAACATGGCCGAAAGCGTGCGGTGGCATCGAATTGTCCCAAGCCACGCTCAGGACATGGCAGCTTCGCGCAGTCGTTTGGGGGGATACGAGGCCAGAGGAAGATGAGAAGGGTCGCATCGGAGGCCGGCTGACCGCGGACGGACCTGCATCGGTGAACGGCCAGTCCAGAATTTCCGATCCAAGCCTGTGTGCTTGAAGTGTCTCAGCTCAAAGGCTGTGTTCTGAAACTGCAACAGAGGTTCCCGCCGTCGAACCTCAGGGACTCTGGGAGCCTCTGGCCATTTGCAAACGAACCCCCCATCGGAGAAACACGAACAGCTGGCCAGACCAGACCGCCAAAACAACAGGAAATTGTCAGCGCCCCTGGGAATTTCACACAGGGCGTTCGCAGCCCCTGAAGCATGGCGGTCGACAGTGGCCAGATTGGTCCACTTCCCTTGGGAAGCCCCCAGACGCCAATCTTCGCGGCACACAAACTCACATCGTTGAGAAATTTGTCAAGTTGTTGAAATTGCGAAATTGGCTGTGGGGTTTCGAACACTCGGCGAGGCTTCGATTCGATTTTCGAGTCTCCGGTCCCCACACTGCCGTGCTAAATTTGCATTGTCCGCGATCGTCCTCAGCTCTCGCTGTGCGCCGCCCTTTTTGGACGCAATCGGACAGCTGAGAGCTGGATGCCTCCGTTTGCGCTGAGGTCAAAGTTTCAATGCCCACGGATCGCGGTATCACAGATTTTGTCCATGGTGCCCAACACACTCTCTCAGACTGACTCTCGACGAAGCACCCAGACGTCGTCGGCCGACTGCAGGCGACCACGAGGCGGCCGTTTCGTGGTCAGCGACGCGATCTGGCGACCGCTCTTTCCGCGAAACCACTTCGAGGCGGCATCGTCGTGACAGGATGCACAGGTGGCATGTACCGTACATTACGGATTACCTGTCGTGTCCCGCGCCAGGGGCAGAGCGGTATTGGCGACAGGGGCGCATCCTGGCCCTGATGCAGCGTTTCATTTCTCTGTGGTGGTCATCGAGAACCTGGTCGGCGCCAAGCAATGTCTGCGTCACCGCAACTTTGTGGCCCGTCACGGGTCGAGGTACATGACTCTGCCATGGCAGGACATCGGCTTGGCACCTCCTTCCAGGCATCCACGCCCAGGGAATCGCGGCTGGAAATGTACACGCTGGCTTGGCTGTCGTACCAGGCACATCGGCGTGCCAGGCACCGGCCGGTACCTGAACGCCCCACCTTTCCTGGGCGTGGTGTCCACAGCCCTGTCGGTGAAGTTGCTCCTTTTGATCCTGGGCTTGGAGCAGCAATTTGGAAAGTTGCCAGTTGCCGGCTACCTACATAAGGACCGTCTGCCCTCCCGCCGTTCCTAGCCCGCACCTCTCGAGCCATCGTTAGACCAGCAGAACATCAATCAGCACATCTCGACACCAAGAGAACAAAGAGCCTTCTCCAGCAGACCACTTCATCACGACTGCTCTCCACCTCGGCACTCACCCACACACACCACCCACCACCAGCCATCTCACCACCACCGATCTCAACTTCGAGACAGCAACCGTCAAGCTGGCTTCCTCAACCGCCCAAGACTTCACAATGATGCCCGCTCAGAGACCCTCTCAGCTCCCGCCTTGCCCCGGTCCGCCGCCGAGCAGGCCACTCCCTCCTCTTCCCAAACGGGGTTAAGGTCGACATCGATTCAACCCTCGGGAACTGCCATCTCCCATGCTTCACCATCTGGTTATCAGGCATCGCGGGCTATCTCCTCTGAAGATGGCCCCGAGCCGCACGCTATGATGTCTCTTGTGGTTCACCACGCGAGGCTGCGACCGCGCTTCCGCTCCCGCATCGCCATCTCCCTTGCATCGGGTTCAGACGCAGCACCACCTTTCTGAGCTGCACGCCATCATGCTTCTGCATGTGCCCCGAACCGCAGCTTTGGAGACGCAGTAGCCCTCCCGCGCCCAGCCTCAACACAGCCATTCATCTGCCACACCACCACGGGGGCTCGACATCTCATTGGCCGAACCAACCAACTCGCCTCCGATTCCTCAATCTCGCAGCATGCTGTGCACACCACCCGGCCCGGGCTGGCCGCAAGAACCATTCGAGCCGTCGTCTTCCCACCATACCATCCCGTCCTTTTACGGATGTGTCCCGAGAGCCGGCTCAGGGGAACAACCACCTCAACTTTCTCACTCTCACCTTCGACTTGGCGCGACAGCAACACGAGCGCATTTCAATCATAGCAACATTTTTACAACCACCACCTGGTGGCTACGGACATTTTTAATCAACGCCTTTATTTTGTTTGGTTTTCGTTTTTCTTATTTTGTCTTTGAGCGACGACTTCGATATCAAGTGTTACGACTCTTTCAACACACACTCTGGGATTTATTAGAAGGGATTCATCATTGTACCACTACAAATGAGCATTTCTGGCAAACGGCGTCATATGATACCACGCTTGCGGGAGGAGGAGGACAGCAGCAGCGTTACGAAGACGGGTTTTTCTGTATCAAGGGGAGGGAGAGAGGGAGGATTGATGGGATGGGCGGCCGGGTTTGGAAAACTTCCCACCGACCCGGAGTTCAGGGCACGTTGGGCTCTCCTTTGCTGCACACACATACCAGACATCAATAGCTCTGGCAATTAGGCATAATACCAACACAAACGAATAATCTGGCTTTTCAAACCACCTTCGTTCACTCTCCTGCTGTGCCGAGAAACCCCAATGCTACCGCGTGACCTCTTCAAGATCCGGATCGGCCCCCCGGCTGAAACCATTTATTGCCCTCTCATCCGATCATGGCCTGCATTACCACCTTAATATTTCCGTGCCGTGTGTGTACCTTTTTAGGTCGGTGGGGGTTTTCGTCGCAATTGCGAGCATGTTTTCCCCACCTTGGCTGTAACACTACTTGTTGAAGAGAGAGTGCGCGAGCCGCTGCCGAGAGCGGCATCGCGGGTCGAGTTACATCATGGACTTGGACTGTCGTCCGGCGGCCGACTTTGCGGCCCAGGTCTGGCCCGCGGCCACTTCGGGCTCGCGTGTCTGAGGCGGAGATGACTGACACGGTATGCAGAGACGGGCCAAGAGAGCCGAGCGAACCGGCCGTGAGACAGGCTGATCCAGGTTATGGAGACACACAGTACAGAGAGGGAGGGATGTGGGACGGGAGATCGACCTGCCTCTTGTCTCAAACACACGGTCATTAAATGCGTGCCTCGGGATGCATCTGAGGGAGGTCCACCCGAGTGAAACACGAGGCAGAGCAGCCGGGGCTTTTCCGTCCGATCTGCTCGGCACCGGCGACGTCAACGATCGCGGCGGAGCATCGCGAGACCGAAGGGAGGCGGGCTGTTGATGAATTGCGATGGCATGTGCTTTTTTGTTGGGTGGTTATGATGATGACGACGGGTGAGCCGGCCGTTGTCGCAATCGCAACATCCATGCCGCCCATCATCACCCAGCCGGACAGGGGCGGGAAGGGTGATCGTGATCGTGATCGATCGGGTGGCTGGCTGGCTGGCAGTGCGGCTCGCCTGGCGGTCTTGGTTCGTTCCTGTTGAGGAAGTGCCGAGCGATGTATGGCGCGCGGGAGAACGGCGTCATCCCACTCTCGTCTCTTCTGCCCCCTTTCCCCCCCCCTGTTTCCGTTCGTTCCATATCCCCATCAAGATCGTACCTTGTGTGCCTGTGCGCCTTGCCGTCTCGGACCAGGCCACCGAGCGCAGGCCAGGGTTTGCGCAGGAAAAGAAGGAGGGAGTTACCCCTTTGGGAAGTCGAGGTGTAATTTTGGCATCTGATGAAGCACATCTCCGGCCCGAGACAACACGGCACAACAACCGTCACGATCAGTGGTAATTTTGTCATCATGCCAGGATATATCAGAGAAAGATGAAACGCGCTCGGTGGTGGTGAGCCGCTGCGGGAAAGGAGTTGATTGACCAGCACTTGCCGTCTCTTTCTCATGCTGATTGAAAATCGAATGTTGAGACAGTTGCTCTCCACTGGCCGAGCTGATGAGAAATTGGGCCGAATCTCAGACGGTGGGGGTCAATCGTGGAGAGGGAGAGCGGCAACCGCGGGAAGGATGTGCCCCACTGGAGTTCGTTTTGGGTATTCCGTCAGCGGCGTTCTGGAAAATTTCCAAAGTTGGGACGAACTTTTTGTTATCAGATGCGTCTTATCGCCACGTGAAGACGTGCAACCTCTGAAACACGTCGCATTCGGTCCGCCTCGATCGCTTCAAGACCCAAGCAAGCGACATCACGATATTCCGCGCCGGCATCGGAAATTGACCGTTGCTTGGCCGACATTCGACACCGCCAAAACCAGACTGTCACAAGGACAAATTCGTATTTTTTGCAAACAAGATGGTCCTGCAACTTCACGTCTGGGGCCCGGCGTTCGGCCTCCCCTCCCTTGATGCCGAGTGCCTCGCCGCCATCGCCTACCTCGCCCAGACCACCAACCCAGCCGACTACCAGCTCATCCAAAGCAGCCCATCCGCCGTCCCAACGCGTACGCCCCCACCTCCCCAACTGTTTGCCCACTTTAGTCACAAACCCTAACCCACACCCTCACAGAACACCTCCCCGCCCTCTACGACCCCTCCACCACCATCTGGACATCCGGCTACACCCCCATCCTCCGCCACCTCCGCACCCACCCCTCACCCTCCTTCCACGACCCCACCCTCACAACCCCCACCACCAGGTCCTCCTCAGACAACACAGCCTACACCGCCTTCCTCACCACCCACGCCTCCCCCCTCCTCGCCCTCTCCCTCTACGTCTCCTCCGCCAACTACACCACCACCACCCGCCCCGCCTACAGTACTATCCTCCCCCTCCCGCTCCCCTGGATCGAACCCCCCGCCATCCGCGCCGCCATGTCCCGCCGCGCAGCACACCTCGGCCTCTCTAGCCTCGACGCGGACGCCGTCGCCGCGCAGGAGGCGCTCGAAGAAAGTAGAGTCAAGGCCGAGGGGTGGGTGACCATTCCCCCGTCTTTACTTCCCCGCAAGGGGGGAGTAAAAGGGGCGCTGAGCGCGGAGCAAAAGGCGAGGATCAGGCTGGAGGGGTTGGCGAGCGAGGTGGGGGATGTGTTGGCGGAGGTGGACTGGGAGGAGGGGCAGATGCTGGGGGTGAGGTGTCTTGCGTGGGGGTATTTGGCGCTGATGGTGCTGCCGGATGTGCCGAGGCCGTGGTTGAGGGAGGTGTTGGAGGGGAGGTATAGCGGGTTGTGCGAATTTGTGAGGGACTTTAGGTGGGAGGTGTTTAGGGAGGGGAGGGGGTTGCCGTGGGTGGAGGGGGAAGGACCGGCCGCGGCGGTTGGGGGGAGGTTTGTGAGGGGGGCGTTGGGCGAGGTGCCGTTTGTGGGGGGGTGGTGGAGTGGGTGGTGGGCGAGGAGGCAGAGGATGGCGATGAAGGGGAGGAAGACTGGATTGGCGGGAGACTTGCTTATGCTGCTTGGGGCTGGGTTGGGATTGACGGCGGTCGGCGCGGGTGTGTTTTTCTGGCGCGGGCTGCCGCGGTTTGGGGAGTTTGTGCAGGTCTGGCGCAGGCCGGCAATTGGCTTGGGTGCCTTCGGGGCAGTTGGAGCTATGTTCTCAGGGGCGCTGTACGGTCTGTAATAAAGTAATGAGACGGGTGCACCTCATGGCGTTTGGATTGGCATGGCAGGAAAAGGATAGAGAGATTCCCCTCAGTTGTCTTATCTATATTTCAGTTTCCTTAATCGCCATGTTAACAGGGGAGAACCCCATGGCCAAGTTTCGTCAACATCGTGCTGTTTGAAAACGCTCCGAATGGCTACTGACCGCCTTAACAGGTTAGATTTGGATAAGGTTCGTTGTCACACTCGAGTTGCATTCTAAAACCTTCCGGTATGACGGATCGTCTGATACCTGGAGTCAGGCCGTAACACAAATACTTACTGAACTGTCTTGTTGTTGACCTCTGCCAGCTGAGATAGGTGAATGCAGATGACTTCTTCACACTCCCTCATTTGTTGTCCTTTTGGCCCGGGCTGAAAGTCAGTTCCTCATCCTCGGGGCTGGTGTGTTCTGGTGTAAGTTCCCAAAAGGGAATAATGCGGGGCTTCCTTGTCGACCAGGGCCAGCTGCATCGGCAAACACGACCGATCGCGCCGGGCCGAAAAATTCCCCAACAACATTTTCGACGGCGGCGCGCTCCCGCTATGACCTGACAGAATCATGTTCTCCGGCTGGGCATCAACGCTCCGGCTGCCCAGGTCGACGTTCCCGTGGGTTTCAGCCGCCAATGGCACAATCCCGAGTCGATTGGCCCCAGACTGACCTCTGTGACCTCGCCCTCCAGCCCGCGTCCGCGGCCGCAGAACGGGGACCAGTACATCCAGAAATGCGCCGATGACTTCTATAAGTGGCAGGCCGCCAACCGCCCCGCCGACAATGAGTTCGTGCTGCACGATGGCCCGCCCTACGCCAACGGCGCCCTGCACGCGGGCCACGCCCTGAACAAGATCCTCAAGGACATGATTCTGCGCGTCAAGGTCCAGCAGGGTGCGCTTGACCCCAAGGAACCCGCTATCAAATCCCCCTGCTAAAAGTATATGTCTTTCTCAGGCCGCCGCGTCTCGTATATCCCCGGCTGGGACTGCCACGGCCTCCCGATCGAGATCAAGGCCGTCGACCTGGCCGCCGGCAAGAGCATGTCCCCTGGCGCGATCCGCAAGGCCGCGCGCAAGCTGGCCTCCAAGGCGGTCGTCGACCAGATGAAAAGCTTCCGCAGCTACGCCGTCATGGGCGACTGGGACGCGCGCTGGACCACCATGGACTTGGCGTACGAGCTCCGCCAGCTGCGGCTGTTCCAGAAGCTCGCGCGCCGCGGGTTGGTGTATCGGAAGTACAAGCCGGTTTATTGGTCACCGAGTTCCGGGACGGCGCTCGCCGAGGCGGAGCTGGAGTATAATGAGAAGCATGTGTCCAAGGCGGCGTACGTGCGGTTTCCAGTTACGGCGGGGTATGAAAAGTTGCCGGGGATGGAGGGGTTGAAGGGGAGGCTGTACGCGGTGGTGTGGACGACTACGCCGTGGACGCTGCCGGCGAATCAGGCGATTGCGGTGCACGAGAACTTGACGTATTGTGTGTTACAGATTGGGAACGATGCGTACCTCGTGGCGGAGAATTGCTTGGAGAGTTTTGCAAATCTCCCGCTTGGGGAGGGACTGGATTCCCAGCTGCTTGGCGTGGTTAAGGGCAGCGAGCTCACGCAGCTGCGCTATGTCAATATGCTTCGGGGCAAGTCGGCTGAGGTCCAACCTTTCATCCACGGGTCATTCGTCACGGACGGCTCGGGAACCGGCCTGGTTCACTGCGCGCCCGGCCATGGGTTCGATGACTACCTCGCGTGCCTGGCCCTGGGAATTCCGGTGTCCGCACCGGTGGATAATGACGGCCTTTTTACCGAGGATGCGTTCCCAGACCAGCCCGACCGTCTGAAGGGCATCGCTGTTCTTGGCGATGGAAGCAGCGCGGTGCTGAAGCTACTCGGGGACGACGTTATCAACGTCCACAAGTACACGCACAAGTACCCTTACGACTGGCGGACCAAGCAGCCCATCATCATCCGCGCCACGGCACAGTGGTTCGCAGATGTTGACAGCATCAAGAACGACGCACTGGCGGCCATGGACGAGGTGCGCTTCGTGCCGGAGCACGGCAAGAACAGGCTTGAGGCCTTCATCAAGGGCCGCAGCGAATGGTGCATTTCGCGGCAGCGCGCCTGGGGCATGCCGATTCCCGCGCTCTACGAGGCGAATGGCAACGCGGTCATGACCGATGAGGTGATCGACCACATCATCTCGGTCATCCAGAAAAAGGGAACAGACGCCTGGTGGAACGACGCCCCTGACGACTCGGCCTGGATTCCTGAGTCGCTTCGCGGCAAGGGAGAGTACATGCGCGGGCGGGACACCATGGACGTCTGGTTCGACAGCGGCACCAGCTGGACCATGCTAGACAAGCAAGCCGACATCTACCTCGAAGGCTCCGACCAACACCGCGGGTGGTTCCAGTCCAGCCTGCTCACACGCGTCGCCGCCATGGCCGACCCAACCGCCAAGTCGACCACCAACACCCTCGGCCTCTCCCCCTTCAAGACGCTCATCACGCACGGCTTCACTCTTGATAAAAATGGCAAGAAAATGTCCAAGTCCCTCGGCAACATCATCTCGGCCGACCAAGTCATGGACGGCTCGCTCGTGCCGCCCCTCCAGTTAAAGAGAAGAGCCGCCGCCGGCGCCAAGCCCATCAAAGACGCCTTCGGCTCGGACGCCCTCCGCCTCTGGGTCGCGTCCAGCGACTACACGGGCGACATTGTGCTCGGCGAACCCGTCCTCGTAAACATCCACCAGTCCCTGCTCAAGTACCGCAATTCGATCAAGATGCTCCTGGGCTCAATGCACGCGTCCGCGCGCACCACCCCGCTGACCATTGTCGACCGCATCGCGCTGCTGCAGCTGACGGATGTCATGTTTGCGGTGGGCAAGCACTACGACAATTTCGAGTTCAACAAGGCGACTAGTGCGATCAACCAGTGGCTTGTCAACGACATGAGCGCGTTTTACCTCGAGGCGATGAAGGACAGGCTGTACTGCGGGGATGGCGGTAGCGCGCTAGAGCCCATCTTCATGGGCTTTCTGCGCATGCTCGCGCCCATCACGCCCGTGCTAGTCGAGGAGGCGTGGGAGTACCGGCCGCAGTGGATGAAGGAGGACGAGGGGCTGGAGCACCCGCTGCGGCAGCTCTACACGGCGCCGCTGGTGGGGGCGGGCAGGCTGAACGCGGCGGAGCAGGAGCAGCTGCGCGAGGCGATGCGCATCCTGATGACGGCCCACAGTGCGGTGAAGGGCGCCACTAACATGGCGCGGGTGAAGAAGCGTATAGGATCGGGCTTGGAATGTGAGATCATGCTCAGGGTGCCCCCGGGGGAGGTGCTGAGCGTGCTGGAGCGGTTCAGGGACCAGCTGGCGGGCATGTTTGTCGTGTCAAAGGTCAGGTTCAACGAGGCGGTTTCGGACGATGAAGTGGAGTGGAGTAGCCACTGGGGTGAGACGGTGGAAGGACAAAGAATCGAGGCGTGGGTGCTTCCGCCCACGCAGGCCAAGTGCCCGAGGTGCTGGAGGTATGTGGCGCCCCAGGAGGATAAGCTGTGTGGGAGGTGTGAGGAGGTTGTTGCAGAGTCGCTGCAGTAAGGGGGTTTGTGTTTGGGAGATGGGAAAGATACATGTGGGATAGATGTATGATAAACAGTTGTAGATTATAGTAGGTTGAAATGCTTTGAAATAGTGTTCGGACTTGCTCTCGTGACCCGAGTCCACCTCTCTCCTCTCCTGAATGTGCTTAAAAACTAATAAGGGGTGATCGTCTTGGAACTCGATATTCAGGGGTGCTGTGGCTAGAAAGTGATCCGCCGATAACGCCTTGGCAGCTTCTGTGGGGCACAACTTTTCCTTATCGATCTCTGAACTTCCCAAAATTTGTGACTTTTTTGATTGGTTTTCGCCGAACAATACGCTTCTCTCACACAGCGCGCGACTGTCAAACTTCCTAATCATGGATATTTTCAAGGTGCTCTCGCGCGGCATCAAGGCCAACCCAAAAACCAAAGCCCAGGCTGCGTCCTCGACGTCCCAGCTCCCATCCGCCGGCGCCCTCCCGCACCCGCAGCTCTACCACGATCCAGTGAGCGGTGGCTCTCGCGGCAAGAAGAGGAAGAGGAGGCAGCATGGCCAAAACGATGAGGCGGAGGTTCAGGATGATGACGACATGAGCGACGTCGACTACTTCGCCCCAAAGAAGCCTGCCACCGAGACTGCTCCCACCGAGGACGAAGACGCCGCCCAGAAGAAGCGCAAGATTAAGCTCCTCGACGAGGACGAGTGTCGCCAGATTCTGAGGTCGCACAGGCTCAAGTTCACGATTCTGTCGGAGCTGCAACAGCCGGGGGCAAAAGAGCAAGAGGCGGAACAGCCAAGCAAGAAGAAGAGCAAGAAGGATAAGAAGGACATAAAGGAGCAGAAGGAGAAGAAAGACGAGCACAAGAAGCAGATCTTCCCGCAACCCCTTACCTCCTTTGCCGAGCTCCGAAACACTTACGACATCTCACAACAACTGGCTGCGAACATTTCTGCCCAGGGTTTCCGCGTGCCGACCGAGGTCCAAATGGCCAGCTTGCCCCTGTTGCTGCGCCCAGCGACAGCCCTCAAGAAGTCCAAGAGCGGGGATGTTCTCAACGTCGAAAATGGTGCCGATTTTCTCGCTGTCGCCCCCACCGGCAGCGGCAAGACGATTACCTTCCTCATCCCGGCTATAGATGGGGTGTTGAGGCGACGGGCTGAGGAGGGCAGGGAAAGAGAGGACCACAGGCTTGAGGCGATTGTTGTTGCGCCGACGAGGGAGTTGGCGACCCAGATTGTCAACGAGGGGCGGAAGTTGGCGATTGGGACGGGTGTTAGGGTCGTGCTGATGAAGGGGCGGTTGAAGCTCGATGCGGAGGAGGTCAAAGGGGAGAAGGTAGAGAAGGCTAAGGAGGAGGAGGATGAGGAGGAAGAGAGTGAGGTCGAGGAGAAGGTTGATAACGAAGAGGAGGAGAGCGAGGAGGAGTCGGACGAGGAGACGACGACCAAGGACGGCGATGCCAAACCCCTGGCCCGAGTCGACATCCTCGTCACCACCCCCAAGTCCCTCCTCAATTTCCTCACCGGCAACAAGTCTGGCGACAAGTCCGGAGCTAAGTCCGGCGCTAAGAAGATAATTCCCACCGTCCGCTCCCTCATCCTCGACGAAGCCGACGTCCTCCTCGACCCTATCTTCCGCAGGCAAACCCTCGCCATCTGGCGCGCCTGCACCCACCCCGACGTCGCCCTCACCTGCTGGTCAGCCACAATGGGCTCCAACATCGAGTCACTTGTCACCAAGCACCTCTTCAAGCGCGCAAAGCTCCCCACTACCACCCCGCGCCCCCTCGTCCGCCTCGTCGTCGGCCTCAAAGACACCGCCGTCCCCAACATCACCCACAAGCTCATCTACACCGCCACCGAGCCCGGCAAACTCCTTGCCCTTCGGCAACTCCTCCACCCCGTCAGCTCCGCCGATTCTGGCCCCCCCTTACGCCCCCCCTTCCTCGTCTTCACGCAATCCATCCCCCGCGCGCAGGCCCTCCATGACGAACTCAAGTACGACATCCCCCTTGAGGCAGGCGGCTCCGCGCGCGTGGCCGTCCTGCACTCCTCGCTGTCGGACTCGGCCCGCTCCAAGATTATGGCGCGCTTCCGGGCGGGCGAGGTGTGGGTGCTGATCACGACGGACGTTCTCGCGCGCGGCGTCGACTTCGCGGGCGTTAACGGCGTCGTCAACTACGACGTGCCGACGTCTTCGGCCGGGTACGTGCACCGCGCCGGGCGCACGGGGCGGGCCGGGCGCGAGGGCGGTGTGGCGGTTACGTTCTACACCAAGGATGATATCCCGTTCGTGAAGAGTGTGGCGAATGTTATTGCGGCGAGCGAGAAGCAGGCGGGGAAGGCCGGGACGGAGGGCGCGGCGGTGCAGAAGTGGCTGTTGGATGCGCTACCGAAGGTGGCGAAGGAGGATAAGAAGAAGTTGAAGGTGAGGGGGGTGGAGTCGAGGAGGGCGGGCGGGAAGGCGACGATCACGACGATGAGCTCGTGGGAGAGGAGGAGGGAGCATAATAAGGCGCAGGCGATCGAGGCGAGTAAGAGGCGGAAGAGGGAGGGGAAGAAGGAGGTGAAGAAGGAGGGGAAGGGGGAGAAGGAGGAGGAGTGGGGTGGGCTGGATGACTAGGTGGTTGTTGATACCCAGAATAAAGGGGATGGTGTTGCTGAGACAGTGATAGATACTCCCCAAGAGAGTGTTATTACAAACGCTACAACCTACAAGCCTGCTATGCCAACTCTGAAACCCCACCACCCTTCCCAAACCAACCACCTCCCTCACCCCCCTCCCGTCCCCTTTAACCACCCCCCCCCCCCCCCTCAACAACCCACCGGCCGATACAACCACCTCCCCGGCTCCAACACCACCTCAAACCCCGTCTCCCCACCCGTCCCCACCGCACAACTGAGATCATGGTACCCCTCCAACCCCTCTACCCCCAAATCATTCTCCGCATCCGTCTCCTCATGCAAATTCCACCTCCCCTCCTCCCGCCCCTGCCGTGTAAAAAAGACCTCCGCCTCCACCCTTCCCCCCGCCGTCCCCCTCGAAAACGTCATCCCAACCCCGTACCTCTCCCCCGCGCGAAACGGCGCGGTGAACGACTTGCCCCCGTACGCGTCGTTGACGTACCGGTGGCCGTCGTCGCCGTGGATAGCGAGGGAGCCGCGGTGCCAGCCGGGCATGCGGAAGGAGGGGTACGGGAGGGCGGTGAAGCCGAGGGAGAGGCAGATGTCCCCCGGGCGTGGGTTGTGGGAGGGGGTAAGCTGGACTTCGTAGTAGATTGTTTTGGTGGGGGAGGGGTGGGAGGGGGAGAGGGGGGAGTGCAGGGTTACGGTGTAGAGGGGCGGGTAGGCGATTATGCTAAGTGGGGTGTTAGTGAGGTGGTGGAAAGGGGGTGGGAATGAGGTGGGGGGGGGACGAACGTGGAGTCCCGGGCGCGGGAGTCGGTGCGGCCTGCCCAGAGGCCGGGAGCGGTGCAGGTGAGCGTGCCGCGGAAGTTTGAGGGTTGCATCAAGCGTGGGTTGTGGGAATTGAGGGCGGCGATGGCATGGCCGTCCAGGGTGATAGGGGCGCTCAGTGGGTGCTGCGCGCACCAGGCGTCGCCGGCGTCGGCTTCCTGCTCAGTGGCGTTGTGCGCGGGCGAGTAGTCCCAGCCTGAGAAGAAGCTCGGGGGAGGCGGGAAGAGGGAGGTGTCGGGGACGACGGTTTCCCTGCGTTGTGTTAGTCAATTGGTTATGGGGAGATAATGGGGTGTGTGGCGTACCAGTCGTGCTGAGGCTTGGGCTGGCTCGCTGGCGGCGGCGGACCTGGAGGAGGAGCCATGTAGCTCATGTCATCATGAGCCCTGTGGGACGGAGGAGGCCCAGGAGGAGGTTGAATGTAGCTCAAGTCTTCCTGGGGCCGGTGAGACGGGGGAGGGCCCGGAGGCGGAGCAAAGTCGTTGCCGGCCGGATATGAGGGAGGCGGCCCCGGTGGAGGAGCAAAGTCGTTACCGGCATGGGCTCCGTGAGACGGAGGAGGGCCCGGCGGAGGCATGTAGTCGTTGCTGGCCGCCACAGCATGGGACGGCGGCGGCCCAGGGGGAGGAGCGAAATCACCACCCGTATTTCCCAGCGGTCTCTGAGACGGAGGAGGTCCCGGAGGTGGAGCAAAGTCATGGGCCCCCGAGCTCACCGGAGGCGGCGGAGGGCCGGAAGGGGGAGCATATTCGTTGCTCATCGGTCGCTGATGTGATGACTGGTGTTGATGTTGTTGGTACTGAACAGGTACGCTTGCCCTCTTCTGTTCTGACTGGTGATGGTTCTGAGCAGGCCGTGGTCCATGCTCATCACCAGCTTCTTTTTTGTCGCCGAAACACATGTTGTTGAATCGATGTTTGAGGTTTGGTAAGAACTGGGAGAGATCCTAACTCGACGACCTTCTCGATGAAACGTCTTTTTGTCCAGGTTCCTCAGCCACACTTAGGTTGCGTTGGTCCGATCAGTACCGCCAAGGGGTCTCTTTATTTGTTGGCCAACGTCGAATGACCTGCGCGTACCAGAATACCAAACCAACCGGGCGTTTGTCTGATAATCGGGTGGAACGGCTGAACAGGCCTCTCGCTGTGGACAAATGGTGAGGTTCCTGTGGCAAGCGAGGTGTTGTCGCAGTGGAGGATGTGCCCCAAGCAGGGCTGTGCAAGCCGCCAAGAAGCCGTCCCAGGGAGCCGTCATCGAACCCGCCACAGCGGTATGACCCCGCTGGCGGCCTCTTCTGCCCCACATCTTCTTGAACTTGACGGCGTTGATGGGACTCTGAGGTGAACCTGGACATGAAGGGGACGGTACTCCGTGCTCATCAGATCTCAGTTGCAAGTTTACTGCTGTCCAAGTTGCCTTGATATCTCCTGTTGCATGGTAAACGTAGACGTCAAGGCATTTCTCCAGCGAAATCCGGAAATTTCATCAATGATAGCTCTAGAAAGTTGCTGTGCAAGTTCACAGGCAACGTAGTATGCCAGCCAAGAACATGATTTGAAACCCTCACTCTCACTCCACTTCTTTCCACACTATCATTCCGTGCCTGGACTTCGTCAGAGGGGTGGTGGTGTTGGCATAGGCCGTGCTGGTCTGGATGCTGGTGGACGACGGGCTCGAAATGCTGTCGGGGGCGATGAGATGAGATCGGCTGAGGCAATATCGTCCCAGTTGATGTTGAACGGGACATCTATGCGGGCATTATATTGCCCAAACACCCTCATCTTCATACACCGACGATCGATCCAGCAATCAAATCCAGAAGCAATACTGTGTGTGATCAAGCATGTCATTCCGGAACCCATCGGTCAGGGGCCTTGGATATCCGACAAAATCTCGTCACAGTGGTTGATTAATTGGCCAAGGTCAGGCCAGTTGATCGGTGCTGTCGTTTGGTCACCTTCTGCGGACTGAGCTGAGAAAGAGCCGAGTTGTTCTTCGAGCGTGAAGTCCGACTCGGCTCCTTTGCGTCCCGGAATCTGCGCTTTCTTGGAATGGTAGCCTCCGCAGGGATAGTATCCGAATTCCTGTTCTTGGAGGTGTCAGTCGCGGGCTCGGGGTCCGTTTGATGTCGGGCCTTCCGCTTGAGCGGTGCGCTGGGTTTCGAGACCCGAACCCGTTTGTCGAGAACAGGGGGAAGAGCCGTCTCTTTCTTCCGACAAGAAGCACGACCAGGGGCTCGTCGAACGGCTAGATTAGTTCCAATACTTGTTCCCTCGCCGTCTGGGTTCATCGCCTGCCGTTTCTGCTCGATCCAGTGGAGGAGGGCCATGTGCCGCTTGACATTCTGCTCAGCGACCTGCAACCCGAATGTAATAGCATCAATGTCTCTGAGCCTCGGTCAACCGCTTTAACAACTCATCACATCCCCGCTCCTTGGTCTCAAGACGCATAAGCACATAGTTCTGGTACTCAATCCATCGTTTCAAAGGGCTCTGCTGCTCGAGTTCCACGGTCAGGGCTGGAGGGACGTCCAACCCATGCCTTTTCCGGCGTTGGTGAAGCTCCTGTTCGAAGTCTTTGAATCTGCGTCGGACCCGCCGCTGGTATGCACGGAACTCGCGCCATGCCGTTCGCTGAGCGCAAAGTGGAATATCGTCTGTGGTTGGGAACGACAACCAGTAACCCACAATCGCCCGGCATTCTTCTGGTGGATCCTGCAAACCAGAAACGTCAACATCCGGTGGGTAGCAGGGAGGGCAGCCGTCGGATTCGAGATCGTGGCGCACCTGGGCTTCTCTCGGGCGGGAGTCTTCCAGTTTCTCCTCCCCCTCCAAGGGCGGCGGCGTTACGTCTCTGAGAGCACATTGCTGTCAGCGCAGAAGAAGGGCGAGTAGAAGAGCGAACACAGAGAAGAATTGCCTTAACGCCGCGCAGAGACGCTCCGTGTCAAGTAAATTGCCTGCTTGCAGTTGCTGTGCTTTTAAAGTGATCTCCCATCGCTCTGACTGTGTGAGATGCTCGCAACCTGGGATTGCGACAATGCTATCCTACCGCCGGGAGGCGGAGCGTCAGCGTTTGCCAGCAGATTGAGGCCTGAGCAGGCATGGGCAGCCGCAGAGAAAATACCTGAAGCCTCCGTAGTCGTCAATTTTCGTCTGCAATGCCAACTCATCCAAGCGCGATGAGGGAGGGGTGGTGACCATTTCCACTGCGTGTTACTGCCGGGAGGACGTTCCTTTCACGTTTGAGGCCAGCAGCTGAAGCCCTCTAACGCGCTGGCCACGCGATATCACGCGCGATCGTTCACACCGTAAGAGCAGCTTCTTCCCTCATCAGGCCAACCAACCAACCACAGTCAAAGTCCACCATGGCTGCCTCGCGGTTGCCTTTCACTGTTCACATCCTGCATCGTGACAAAACGCGCATCAGCCTGCGAACATCCGTAGCCAACCAAGCAACACTCCCCAACCTCGGCCCCTCTCTTCCTTTTTCTGCATAAGCGGACGGCACGGTGTCTTGTGATGCAGCCACGTCTCGCGTGTCGCGCCTCTTGCCGACCGGTCAGCGTCCGAGGGTTGCGGGAGACACCCAATGGAACAAGCAGTTTGCTAGCAGTGTTGCTGGGCAATTCAGCTGTCTACCGACCAGGAGGTAGGTCAGAAAGAAGGAGCGGGGAAGGTGTTGGCCTACAAGTATTTAATTCAGAGCAATCTTCCTCCCCATGGACATTTCCAGGCTCTCCATCAAAGTAGTGTTTGGTTTTCGGCACCCAGATACCCAACGACAACAGCCAGCAGCTTACCACAGCCAACGTTCCATCAAAACCTACTCATCCATCACATCGCGCCATGGAAAATCTTGATGTTTTCGCCGTCCTGACCGCCAGAGGCACCAATATAAGGGTCAACAGAGCCTTCAAACTGGCCCATAACGCGAGATGGTTCCAGCCCGCCGTCGGGGGGGTGGAAGAGCAGCCCACCATTAGCAGCAGGGAGCCCACGCCTCCGGTGGATGACGACGACGAGGAAGATGCTGACCGCCTCGTACTTACTTTTTCGGGGCTCATGCAACTCGGCGGCCTCGGAGAGGGAATTCGAGCGGGCACGGATAGGACCTTGTCCCACATCCTCCTGGGCCGCCGCGGCACCCCCGGCGTGAGCAGTCACCAATACAGCATCGTCATTGACGACGAACTGCGCATCTGGCTGCGCGACCGCTACTCGTCGTATGGGACCTCAGTCGCATATGGCGGCCAGGAACTGGGCAACAAGCGGGTGGATGAGTCGTGGCTGCTGGCGTCCAAACCCGGCAAGCCCGATCGCTTCGGCCGCGTCGCCATCGGCTCGGGCGATCTCGCGATCGAAATCGAGTTCCCTAACCACGGAGGACAAGATCCGCAGTATCTTGCGAACCTGCGCGCACTCCTCAACAAGGAGAAGGAAGACGAAGGGTTGGGCATGCATCGGCTCAGTCTGGCCAGCTAGGCTACGATAGAGTTATCGAATGGAGACTTTCCTGGTGGAATGTCCAGCCTGTATTTTGGGGTCGGTAATGACTGAAACGTACATCTCCACAGTTCGAAGATTTCTGTGCTATTTAGCCCACCTCAAACCGTTACATCAACAAAGCTGCCCATCATCAGTTGTATTCATGCTAGATTTCTCCAGTAATCGCCTCAAAATGGATGCCAAAACTCAGAGCACCATAATCTTTTACTTTGACGGTCGCTTCCCCTTCAACACAGCCCTGTCATCTCCAAAAGGCAGGCACCTCCCCCTCCCACGCTAGATAACACCTAATTTCAGCGTTATCCAGCACACAAAAACAGGGATGATAGTATAGTGGTCAGTACTCCTCACTGTGGTATTTCATACCAACAGGCCCTGAGAAGACCCAGGTTCGATTCCTGGTCATCCCATTTATATATTCCTTTTTCTCTTAACACTCAATTTTTTTTTCTTGTGTTCAGCTTCGTGGCATTTTGAGTATGGCAACTTGGAAAGTGAAGGAGGTCGTGCCACCCCCACAACAGTTTTCTGGGGAAAGTGGGTCATTCCAATGTCTCTATTAACGTCTTGGCTCGTAACCACCCTCAACAACGGGAGAAGACATGAGAAATTGGAAAGACACCATGGGGCCAGTTTTTCCGAGGCTTTCGAGTGGCCGAACTCGTCAAAGAAAAAAATTATTTAAGTAGGCGACCTGGCCATCTACCGAAAGTGTGCTCTAATCGTCTTGACGACCAACAGTGTATCTCCAGTGGCTCGAGTGTTTAGGAACCTAGGTACGGAACTCGCATTTGCAAGGGGAGAACAAGAACAGCATCAACTGTTGCAGAAGAGATTGTGGAAACATTCGAATTGTGTCAAATAATCGCCCGTTCTTGGAGGGCACACATTAGACAAACAAGCCCTTCTTTTCTTACAGACAAAAAGAAAGAAGAAAGAACAAAGGAGCGGTACATGTATTTTGTACAGTTTCAGAGGCTGAATAGAGGTGAAATTATCTTCAATATCACTGACACGCCGAGATCCTCTCGCGAACGGGATGAAGCCCAAAGCAATGTCGAGTTTACATGCACACAACACACCCCACCCATATCGAGTTTCCGTTCCATGTTCTTCAAGGAAAACGGCCACGGGCGGTGACCTCGCCCGGAAGAACCTCACCCGGGCCGTCCTCCGACTTTCTGCCTTTCATGAAGTAGCATCACACAGCACGCGAAAAAGGGGCCACAGGGTCGATGGCAAGAAGAGTCAATTTAGACGCGTCATGACATCCCTCAACATCCAGTCTTTACTGGATGATGAGGACGTGTTAATCGAGGACTATTCGCTTGGTAACTAACTCCATCACACTCCTTCCCATCACGGCGCTATGGCGCGTCACCCGCCAAAACGATATTCATATGCCCTTGCTTGACGCCTTTTTTAAGCACCCCAAATACTGGCATCGTCGGGATTGGGGTAGAAGTACGCAATGATACCAATAATGACATAGGTCGACATCAGCAGCGCACCCTCGAGGTAGTTGCTGCGGCCGTCCAGCACCAAGAAATTGGTGATAAACGCCGAGACAAACAGACAGACCGTCTCGAACAGCGTAAAATACAGCGTCATTTGGCGGTCCATGGCCCAGCCGATGATGACGACGAGTGGGGTGATGAAGAGGGCGATCTGGATGGACGAGCCGACGGCGACACCAATGGCCAGATCCATCTTGTTCTTCATGGCCACCGTGATGGCCGTGACGTGCTCTGCAGCGTTGCCGACGATGGGCAGGACGATCAGGCCAATGAAGAGCTCGCTGATATTGCCACTCTTCACGAGGCCGTCGATCGAGTCGACCATGAACTCGGCGCACACGGCGACCAGGGCAGTGGAGCAGAGCAAGAGGATGACGGCGGCGGTGCGCGACATCTGATCTGCGTGCGTCTCCTCGGCAATAGCAGTGATGGGCGGATGGGCCAGGGGTATCTGCGAGGGCATCATGGCGCCAGGAGCGCGACGATAGTGCTGGTTGAGGCGATCCGGTAACGAGTTGGTCCGGCGGATACCGTAGCGGACACGCGGGACGGGGCCAGACGGGGCGGGCGACATGACGGCGTCGGGAGGTTGCGTGAAGACGGACGGGGCCAAGCTGCTGACGACAGGCCGGAGTGACATGCCGCGCAAGCCTTGGAAGGGGCTCCTGGTCCGGGCATCGTTGGTGTTTTCATTGTCCACCACATCCGCGGCAAAGTCGACCCTCCGAGTCTGGCGCTCTGAGGCCTCAGCCTCGGCGTTTTCTTCGATCGTCTCGCCGACAGGTTCCGGAGAGTCAGTGACATGCGACCTGTGGTGCTTATGCTTGCGGTGTTTCCGTCTTGGGAGCCGGCGGCGATGGCGTTTGCGGTGATGCTTCTCGTCCTCGCCATCCTCGTGTATGCCGTGGCTCGCGCTCCGGTGGTGGTGAGGGTTCGAGGCGGACTCCTCAGCGTTGGGTTCGTCCTTGATCGTGTTATCGCCAGTACTGTTCGAAGCGGTGCGCGGGAGACCGGGGCTGACGTTTCCGCTCGCCTCGGCCGACACAACGCTGGATCTCCGGCGGCGCTGCATGACGCGTCTCATGCGCCTCGACATGGTCTCTCGAGAGCGGTCCGAGTCCGAAGAGTCGGAGTCGCTCGAGGAGCTGCTGTCGGAGCTAGACGAGTCCAGCCAGTTGGCAGCGGGGCCGGGCGTGGACTCCTCATCGATAATGTGCTGGGGCGTCGACTCGTACAGGTACGAGTGGGAGATGAGTTGGAAGAGCAAGTAGACGATGTACACCAGGAGAAGAATCTGAAGAGTCAGTATGCATCGAGGAAGGCTGGCGGACAGGGGTACGTACCACGCTGGTGCCACGGCTGATCTTCAGGGACTGCTCGTCCGCACGTTGGTCACTTTTGAACGACGCATGGAACGCGGTCTGTCCAGATTAGCGGATGGTTTTAGAATGGCGAGGGCCTCAACATACCGGCAGAACAAGACTGATAACGCTAAGGCTGAGAAGACAAGCACTCATCTGGGTGACGGTGCTGTTATAAATCTGATTTGGTCAGCGGCAGTCGATGGAAGAAGGGCTGGTAGCACTGACCTGCTCGCGGTAGCGCAAACCACCGAGGAAGAATGCCATGCCCAGGATAAGCAACAAGTTGGCCAAAATCGAACCGAGCAGCGAGGCCTGGACGATGCGAATCTGATCCTTGACGAGGGCAATGCTGGGTCGAGTCAGTACTGGTTCCGGCACATCTCGAAATCAGGCGAAGAGCCATTCTGGCTAGGACGTACATGCTGCCAACGGTTAGCTTTGGATCTTGATTGACCAGGACAGCCAACTCACAAGATAATCAGCTCGACGGCATTGCCAAACGTCACGTTCAGCAGGGCGCCGAGTGAGTCGCCAAGCCTGGCGGCCACCGACTCGGTGGCGAAGCTCAGGAGGCCGGCAAGCGGCACAATGGCGACAGCGTTCATGGCGAAGATGACGCCAGGCGACAGGCCGTCGACCTGAGCGACGGCGATGCCAACAGGCACAAAGACAAGCAGCACATTGAGCTTGGAGTGGAACAGGACCTGCTTAAAGACACGCCAGAAGCGCTGCATGACAGGCTGTTTTTCTTTCTTTTCGTTGATCTGGGTCTCGCCCCCGGCGCCAGAACCTACGACAGCCCCCTCTTGCGCAGCCTGCGATGTATTGAAGGAGCGGCGACTACTACTGGGTTCCGGGCCAGCAGCCGGGGCTGGCTGGGAAGCAGAGAGGCCGGCGCCGGGCCCGGTGCGCGCGCCCGCTGAGGGCTTGAAGCCATGGTTGGCGGCTTCCAGGTCGATGTTGTTGAGGCTGGGAGTTGAGCCGGCGTTTACGTTTGCCGAGTTGGGATCGGGTCGTCTCGACGAGCGATTGGTGCCGCCATGCGATGTAGACTGTGGATTGGGCGAAGCTTCCTTCATCGAATGGGGTTGGTGTGCAGGTCTCGACGCGGTGGTCACAGTGAGAATTGCGGGAGAAATGAAGAAAACAGAAGGAAGCTAGGAATTGTTGAGCTGTGGCGGATGATTTATACCTGACACGGGAAGCTGCAAACCACGACAGCCCGCATCCCTGTGATTCCCTGGCGCGGCGCAGTCAAGGCAGGTGCATCATTCCGCTTTTGGCTTGCGCCCTGTTCCCCCAGACAGTCACCGCTCCACTCCCTCCAGGGATCGTTAGGGTATCCATCGCGGACAAGGAAGGCTGGCACGTGTTGGTTCTGGCCTTTTGGGTGAGGTTGGTCTTTTATTCCGGAGGTTGGTAAGTGGTCATTTACCTTTGGAATCTGTTCATAAAAGTAGCCAGCCCTCCAGCGCTTGGACTCCCGTCGGTCATGGCGGTACACAGTAGTCTAAACGTCAACCCGGCAACGCTCAAGACAGCCATGGGCACTGATGAGGATTGCTGCCATTGTCTCCAGGGGTCAATGACAAGACGGGCACTTCCTGCCATGGAGCAACTCTTCAACCTTTGAGACCTGGTTGCCATGGCTTGCAGGTATTCTGCCACTTCTTTTCTTCAAACCCAATTGGTTACGGAGCACTCCGGGCTCAATCAGATCCAAGGCAGTCTGTCACTCTTCTTTTGGACTGCAAAAGAGATGGTTAAGACAGACAGCTCTGACGTCCCAACTGTGCCGAATGCCGAGCCCTGTCGCCCGCCAAGCAGCCAAGCCCAAAAGCTTCACTGAGCTTGGCCTTTCTTGGAAAGCATATCGTGGCGCTGCCAAGGGCTATCTGGGCCGTCTGCAAAGCTTACTCCCTCCACCACTTCTTGTCGAAGCTTCCAGCTCTCACCTAAGCTGAGATGACTCTCAGTCATTATACAAGTTGCAGAACGTTGCCTGTGGAAACTCGCAAGGACCCTTCAGGTTCCATTCATTCTCAGCCTCAACGAAACCCACAGCAAAACCAAAGTCCCCGGCGCCAACAGCCCAGATCCCTGCACCCACCAACGTTAGCGCGGTGGAGCTTTTCTGATGAATCTGGACAAATGTCAGCTGCAGAGTGACGTCACCGCCCCCCAGTGAATCATCGAGCGCCACGCCGATGATACCCAACAAACCAGATTGCTGCGCCACACCTCGGGCTGGCTGGTATCCGTAGAAAAGTTGAAACACATCGTAAGAGATCGAGATCGGGACGTGGGATTAATACGGATGTAACGGTGCCAACTTCTAGCTTCACTCAAGTTACCTAGCGGAAGCATGGTACTTTCTGGTGCAGATAGAGGTCACGGATCCGAGAGATCGTAACGTCGGCCAAGAGATCAAGTCTGGACCTGGTCTTGAGAGGGAAAGGCCTGGTTGGGTTGTGCGCATTGACGCCAACTTATCGTTGCTAGGAAGGGGAAATTTGGAGAGAAATTCCGAAAATCCAAAGGAAAGAGAAGCAAGTTGATGAAGTGACTGGCTGTGTACTTGAGAGAGCAGAGAGAAAGAGTAAATACAGTGCCATTCCCATCTTGCTGTGGAGCATGTCCATCCGTCTGTCTGCTTTTGTCCTCCATCTCAAATTCAACTTAAAGAACTACGATTGCAAAACGCCAGCGGAACGATCCAAACATCAACCAAACTAAAATCAAAATCAACCAGAAAAAAACATGACTCGCTACATTCCATCATATCCATCATCACATATTCATGCCATCCATATCCATCTCATAACTCATCCAGTCATACACACATCCCCCAACCGCCCACCAGCACGTTCAGCCCTTCCTTCTCAGACTAATCAACCTCTTAAAGCCTCCCTTCTTCTTCTTATAATCTCTTTCATCATAATCCATCTCCCCGCTGTCCCTCCCCTCCTCCCAACCGCCACCATCATCGGTAACCTCTCCTTCCACAAACCCAACGGTCCTCCCACCGCCCCGTCCCACCCCCTGCTCCCCCTGTCCCATCCTCATACCCTGTCCGCTGCCCATCCCCTGCTCCCCTCTCCCCATTCCCATCCCCATCTCCCCAATCTCCCCACTCCCAGCAGACACAGGCATCCCACCCCTCACCTCCCTCCCCTCCCTCCCCTCCCTCCCTCCCATACCACCCATCCCCCCCATCCCACCCTGCAAACCCTGCCTACCCTCCACCACCCCTGCCTGCAACACGCCCTCATCAGGCGTCGGGAACTCCTCCCCCTCCCCCTCAAACTCATACCACAACCTCGGCACAACCAACCGATACGGCACCGTACTCCCCCCCGGATCTTTCGGACTAATCTCCACATTGAGCGTAACCTCCAGCGCACCGGCCAAATCAACCGCATGTTGCTGGTGGTGGTGGTGTGGATGATGGCTGCGGTGTTTTGTTGAGAGGGTTGTGGGGGTACGGTGGAACGAGGTTGAGCTTGGGTCGTTGTTGATGTAGGGTTGTTGACCCTGTGGGCGGTATGGTTGACCAGGCCCGGTAATGGGAGGGTTGACGTCGCCGCCTGACATGGGCAGTTTTGGCGGGACGGGCGGGCGCGGGTCAGGCTGCTGGTTGGGGTGTGGACGGACGGAAAAGTAGGTCTCGTCGTCGTGGCCGAACTCGTCGTTGCTGTACCGCTCGTTGGGGCCGAGGCCGCCGCGCATGCCGACTTGACCGGGGCCGCCGCGAGGGGACGGTTGGTACTGCTGGGGGTGGGTTTGGTATTGGTGGGGGTTGTATCGCGGGTCGGACCGCATGTCGTACTGCTGCTGGGGCTGCGGCGGTTGGGGGTACTGCTGCTGCTGGCCATAGGGGTGTTGGGGTGGTTGCTGTTGACCATACGGACCCTGTGGCTGAGGCTGGCCATACGGTCCCTGCCCCTGGCTCTGCCACGCCTCCTCCTCATCCGTATCCGGCCCCCACGTCCCATTAATCCCCCCATCATCCCTCTTCGGCCTCCTCCCACTCAACCTCCTAAATAACCCCCCCAACCTCCCACCCCCACCACCCCCACCACCAGCACTCCCCACCGCCGATGTCGACAACGTCCTCGTCAAAAATCCCGGCCGACTCCCCCCCGCTGAACCAGCAGACCTACCCACCTCATCAGCACTCGCCGCCGGCCCTGCCCTTCCCGACAACCGCCTCAACAACCCGCCGCTGACAGGCGGCCGTGTCCTATCCTTCGCCCCTCCATACCCCGCATCCGTCCGCGAGCGTGACAGCGACAGACGCCTAAACAACCCACTCTTCCTCGGCTCCCCTGACGCAAGGTCCAACCCGGACTGGCTGGGTGTCGGCAACGGAGTGCTCCCGGGAACGTACTCTCGGATAGCGCACCAATTGCGGTGGGGGAGGAGGTGTTTGTTATTCCTCGGTTTGCCATCCACGCCGTGGGCAAAGAGTGGGATCATGTCCTCGTCAGTCTCCTTGTCAAAGTGATGGACCTTGTTGCGCTTGTTGAGGACGTCAGCGAGGAGATCCGGCGGCGGGGTATTGGCAATAGCCGAGGAGATGACGTTGGGCATGTAGCGGAAGTCTTTGTGTTTAGGCAGGGCAAGCCGGGGGTGGGAGTAGAACTGCCCGACAGCGGCGAGGTGGACATCGCCCGAGAGGATGGTCACGCGGATGGACTTATCTGCGGCGAGGTCTTGCAAGTCTTCGATGACGATGGCGCGCTCGGATTTGTGGTTCTTGGCGGTCCAGTGGTCGTCGAGGTCGTCGAGGACTTCGACGCCGCCGTCGAAGCGGTTGAGGAGGCCGCCGAACATACCGAGCTTGGCGAGCGCTTTGACCGGGTCCATGGCGCGCGAGGTGAGGATGTTTTCGAGCCAGACCATGCGAGGGTAGGCGATGGGCACCCCGAGAAGGACGAGCAGGTGCTCGACTTTGCCCTTGTCAATCTCGCCGTAGCAGCGGTCCATGATGTGCTTCCAGGTATCTTCACGGACTACCTCCTCCCGCGTGCGCTCTGTCCGGGCGTCAACTGCCAGGAGGGCGATTTTGCCGCCGAGGAACATGAACATGCTCCGGCTCTGTTCGTTGATGTACGGGCCTGGCTTGGCGCCCAGTATCCAGCTCGGCTCCGTCTTCTCCGTCTCGGCCATGATGCTCTGGTGCTGGAACAGCATGTAGTACTTGAAGGCGATGTTGCCGAGCCCCGAGAACACGGGCGAGTTCATGAAGTGGTGTGGGTACGAGCCGAAGCCGTCGATGATATCGTGGTCGTCCCACATATTGACCATCGGGATCTGGGAGTTCGCCATGCCGAACAGACCCTGCGAGAACCACATGGCATAGCGCTCCAGATAGAACGTCTCCAGCTCGTCCTGCATCTCGGGGGTGAGCGGAGCCTTGTGCTTGTGCAGTGGGTTCTTAATCCACAGCCAGTCCTTGAACAGCTCGGTCTCCTGCATGACGCGGTCATTGTAGATCTGGTCGCCGCCGCCAATCATGACGTGGAACGGCTGACTCTGGTGAGTGTTGAGCACGTCGCGCCACATGGGGTCCGGGCCAGTGAACTTGTTGGAGTCGGCGCTCAGGCTGAAGCCGTTGCAGCTGTGAAACATGATGTTCATGCTCTGCCCGCGGGCGGGCACCCAGAATCCGGTGGATGGGCCACGGTTGATGCGGTACGCAATGCGCTGCTGCTTGTCGCGAAGCTCCACCTCGATGTTGAACCGCCAGAAGGTGTAGCCGCGCTCGGCGTGCAGACGGAAGCCGCGGATGTCTTTGTACTTGCCGGCCTTTTCACCGTCCATCTCGGCGCGCTTCCGGCGGGCGGCAAACGAGCCTGGCGACTCAGTCACACCCTCAGGGAGAGGCACCTCGGGTGGGCTCTTGGTCTTCTCGAATAGGCCTTCGTCAGACTCGTCTCGTGAGACGTCCTTGGCCTCTTCGAGATGGTCGACGGGCCGGACGTAGAGAGTCTCGCCCTTGCGGCCGAGCTTGGGGTGCCCGGCGATAGGATCGACATACTCAGGGGCCAGGGGCTCGTCGCCCTGGATCTCCCGCGGCGGTGGAGGAAGGAGCTCGATCGGCTGGACAAAGAGCCTCAAGGTCGGGGCGATGTCGTACGACGAGTCGGCATCTGTAGTCACAATCATAATGGAGCCTCTCCAGATCTCCCTGTCGGCGACAGGGCCGTTGCGGGTCGACCGGCTCGGGGCGCGCTCATGGCGGATGCCGCAGAATCTCAACAGTGGACCGCACTTGAGATACAGAGGTGGCTTGAACCTCGTCGGAGCTACACACATCAAGTCAGCCATCACTCCAGACACTACACGATCACGAAAGCAAAGCAGGGGGTCATTGTACAGGAGTACGCCAGTGCCTGCCGGGAAAAGGTTGCGTCGTTGCTGCACAACGAGAAGCATCCCAGGCTGTCTTGAGAATCGCTCGCGGAGGGACTAGGGCTGAAGGGACGAAGCCCGTCCCAGCGTTTCGCTCGTGCTTTCGCCCTTGTTGGGCTCAAATGCTGGGGTTCGTATGGCAGGCCGCCACCAATGTCACTGGACGACAAGAGGTGGAGGTCGCCGTTCTGGATTTCACCAATGCTGGGGTAGATGGCCTGTTTAGCAGGGGACCGCCTACCGTTTGTCTCGTCGTACTCTCCCTCAAACGCCTCGGCCTTCTTGGGCCGCGAGGACATGCTGTTGCTGCGCCGGCGTGACTGCTGCCCTTCCCACCAGGGGGTGTTCTTGTCGGGTGTGCTCTTCTCCGCTGCTGGCGCCGCGTCGTCGAGGTCCAGGAGTCCGCCGGATAGGGCGCCTACCGTTGCCTTTCTCCACTCGTCGAGGTAGGGAGTGGGCTTGAAGACGCCCTGGCCCGGCTGGTACTTGCCGCGGGCATGGTAGACGATGTCGGAGATGTGGTGTCTCTGGCCGCTGGCGTTGATGTAATCTTGGTGGTCTCCGTGAGGAACAGGAGGCCCGCCTGCGGTAACCACAGGGTATGCCGGGCCTGAATATGCCGGGGGCGCCGACGTGGGCACGACCGGGGCAACGGCTTGGGCAGCGGCGTTCCTGGGTACAGAGGCTTGTGGGTTGGCCGTTTGAGTCGGAACGCGACCGAGGATCTGGTCCGCCTTTCTTTGACTAGGGGTCTTCTGCAGTTTGGCAGGGCGGGAGTAGGGCAGGTAATCGTCGTCAAAAACGTCGTCGAGGACCTCGGGTGTTGGTGGCACAAACCGAGGCTGGTCAGAAGGGTGTGCGACTTTCTGAACTGCAGGGGTGACTGGGGCTGCTGCTTGCTGGAAACTCCGGGGCACCGCCTCGCTGGTGTTGAAGATGTCATCCGTCTCGGAGATTCTATTCGGCCATTCAGGAGGCGGCTTCTTCAGCTTGTTGCCGGCACCTCTCGGCGGTGTGCGGCCGAGGGGTGCGGCCGCGGGTACTTCTTTGGTTGCTGGGCTCTCTAAGGTCGGTTGTGGGACATCGTTCCTCGCGGCACGCTCACGGAAGCTGAGGTTCCGCTGAGGGATACCGGAAGCCTGAGCCGGGGGGTTGGAAGGCTGCACCGGAGGGTTGGCAGGCGGCTGGGCTGGAAGGTTCGCAGGCGGCTGTACCGGAACAGGTATCCGGGACTCGGGGACTGCGGGTCTCGAAGAGGGCCCGGTCGTGCTCTGTCTTCTCCCCTCTTGGGGAGGGTTCTGTGTAAGAGGGCCATTCTGGCCAGCAGGGGCGAGACCTGGCTTCGTCGGAGTGACTAGGCCCCTTGGGGCATCCCCGGCGGACACGGAGGGCCGGCGCTCGCGAAAGCGAACCTGCTGCGGACTCTTCTCGCCGTGCTGGCCAGGCGCCCTCTCTCTGGCGGCCCTCTCTGCGGCCTGAACGCGGGCGCGCTTGTCCTCCTTGGAAATGCTGTTGAGGGTCGACTCAAGCTTCTGGAGCGGCGACCGGTCGTCTGCGGACACTTTGGGGCGGTCCGTCGAACGGTGGGCCGAGCCTCTCCGAACACTCCCTCGCAGCGACTGCTCGGCAGCCGAAGCCCTCCGCTGGCCATTGGGGCCTGGCGAGTTCCTCCCAATGGTTGGATCGGTGACGACTCTCTGGGGCCGCGGCATGGCGGAATCGTCGAGCGTCTTCCGGGTCCGGTCCAGGACCGGGGGAGCCTCCTCTGCGGCCATTTGTTTGCTTGGACGGCCAATTGCGTGAGGGGGGTTCGGGTAGGGGTACGGCTGTGGACCGCCGGGAGGCGGATACTGGTAATTCGACGGGGGGGCGCGCGGAGCTTCGGGCGCGGAGGGTGGTGCGGGCGCAGCTAGGGCGGCATAGCGGGTGTCCTGGTCCTGGCTGTTGCTCCGTCGTCGGCGACGGTTCTCGAGAAGCTCG
Source organism: Amesomyces nigricolor (assembly GCA_004802645.1). Lineage (NCBI taxonomy): Eukaryota > Fungi > Ascomycota > Sordariomycetes > Sordariales > Chaetomiaceae > Amesomyces > Amesomyces nigricolor. Next base: position 192,498 of record SRKS01000008.1, on the reverse strand, counting down.
GGAGGGTACTGATCGGTGCCGTAGGGAAAAGACGGCGGTCTCGGTGCGAGTCCCTGTCCCTGGAAGCTCGAAGATGTGGGTGACGCATAAGGGCTCAGGGTCGAGTCGGTGGGGGCGTCGGATTTTGTAGTCTGGACGGAGACGCGGTTATGTCTCGACGGGCCCTGGGCTGGGACGTCCAATGACTGGCGGCGATCTGGCGGGTGGTCCATGGCATCGGACAGACGGCGGGCTCTGGTTTGGCTGGCCTTGGGAGGTGGGAGCTGGCCCCAGTAAGGAGCCGACATGTTGGCGGCGGCGTGGACTCGATCTGGCAGGGCAGGAGAGTGGGAGGACTCGTGGGAGACTGTGTGTCTGGCGGGGGTGCCGGGTGCTGGTCTCGGGCCTCAAGTCTCGGTTGCTGGGTGTTTGTGGCGGCCACTGGTCGCTAGCTGCGGGCGTCCATGGTGAGCCAGGAAGAGAGCCAATATTCTGCAGACACATGCACCTCGGGTGCAAGCGGCAACGACCAGCTCACGCCGGGACACTCGTCAGTTATACCAGCCGCCCGCCTCAGCCAGGAACAACACCAGAGGCTGGGAGTCCCTGGTCCATGGATGGTGAGCTGGGAACCCTGCTTGGAACGGCGGCAGGCCCAACCACGCCGCAGCACGCCAAGCCAGATCTTTCCGCCCAAGATTCCATCCGTTTCCCGTTCCCTAGCCCAGCCTGCCCAGCCCAGCGATCTGGCCGAGCTCTGGGCAGCGAGCTGTCAACCCAGTCGACGAATGGACAAGGGTACTGGAAAATCGGAGGGCGGGAAGTGGACCGCAGCTTCGGGTCGTCGGCGCCAAACGCAGGGGTCTCAAAACCACATCTTGATTTTTGTCAAGAGTCCAAAATGTCGGTGGCTGGCTGCCGATTTGAGAACGACGGGAGCTTCAGGGAAAGAATTGAGATTTTGTGTTGCTTCGGCCGGCTGTCTGCAGTGCCTGTCTGCCGTGTCTCGAGTCGCATTCCATCCCAAGCAGAAGCACATGGCTCCCACATGGAGACATGGACACGGGATGAACCGAACGTGACCTAGGTCGGAGAGAAGGCGACATTTGGTCTGTCTGGAGAAGAAAAATGTTTTATCTTTGATGTAAGAACCACGCCGAATTCATTAGATTTGTACTCCGTCGTACGGCCACAGCTATTTCCCGCCCATCAAATACTCAGCACCACCGGAGCAAGCTGGGCGTTGTTTTTTTATGTAGTCCAGGCAAGGTCGGATATTGCTGGACAGTAAGAGTGTACCAAGTAGAGCAAATGACACCGCTCATCTCTCAATCCAAGTTTAATTCTATTTCTACCCGGACCTCATTCTGAGTGCGCGAACAAGAGTAACCAATGAGGAGCGGTTAGGTCACTGTCTCTCTCGATGAACCTTGGGCCGATGAACAGAAAAAATACACAACGCAGAGAAGGAGACTACAACAAGCTGACAGTTTGATGAACATGAACATTGCACATTGCATTGATGGTGGAAACGGAAGACTTGGCGGCCAGCTCCAGAAAAAAGTTCCGAAAAAGTTTGAAACAGTAAGAAGTTGTCGACGGCTGAAAAGAGAGAGGGGGGGTTATTATACTCCTGCTGTGAGGGCAAGTGCACCTTGAGCACCTTCCACTGCTGTATTGATCGAACGACTGACCCGCCAGGACTGACCCAGACCGTTTCTCGATGTTCAGGGCCCGGCAAGCAGGAAATATCCATCGCATCAGCCCGTTCGTCAGCACAGCTCGCCGAGCCAGCCTTGCTTGGTTTTGTCAAGCAACAAACGGCAGTAGAGTGCGACTCCCGCTGATGACCCGCAGTATCCGTAAAGCTCAGGAAACTGACCAAGAACCTCGGTCGAGTCGAGGGCATTTGGTCTGGATCAATTCAAACTGCTCAGAATCCGAAACTGGGTCTCAAAGACTCTCGTAACTGGCGCTCTAACCAATCACAGTTGTCAAGAGCAGTGTAGTAAAGAAGCAAGAGACAGAGAACAAAGAAACCTCAGTCTCTGGCGACGCGTCACACGATGCTCTTGATAATTCAGGAGCAGGATTTTGATTGTTGAGGACATCGATACACGGCCCAAAACACAAAAGGATGAAAACCGGCGAAATCAGAAATGGTGAAGATCGTAAAGTGCCGTGGCCACGTCCTTCTGGGCGACCTGAGTTTCCAATTTTGGAAATGGAAACATGGAGATGTCAGAGACTCTCACAACTGAGCCAGACTGGTGCATGATTGGCTCATCGTGGGAACGGTGGGCCCTGGAACCCTTTCGTCCCAGGCTAGGGACTTGCCCTGCCAATTAAGACGCCGCATTCCGGCTCAAGTCTTGGCGGAGTGTCATGTCTCGGACAGTGCACAGTGCGCGACAGTGCGTGGCCTCGCCGCGTCGTCTTCGTGGCTGACACTGGCTGTTACTGCGATCAGCAAGGCCACCTCTCCACTTCAACACGACCGTCGCCTGCGACAAAAAAGGAGAGTTTGGCTTCATCTCTGCCAAGGGATTTTTACTGTGTACAGCTGTGGGAAGAGCTGGTTTTAAATTTTGAAGCGCGCGAGTCTGGGGGTGGTCTCAAACAAAACATCTGTGCATTGCCACAGACTTGTCCGACACAGACACAGACCCTCCTTTCTTGGCCTCGACAAGTTGCGTTTTGCGACTGCTGGACTAGCAATACTCCCGCCCCGGCTCGTTTCGACCCGGCAACCACTCGACACGACGAAGAACACCTCCTCAGTCCCGACAACCCGTCGACTTCGAAGCGCCGTCGTCCCCCGTCCCCATATGCTCACCGCCGCTACCCACTCCAGCCAACGCCAACACCCGCTCCGGGTCCATAAAGGGCTGTCCGCCCACAACTCTCCAACATGAAGACCTGGTCCGTCGCCGCATTACTGGGCCTCGCCACATTGGCGACGGCATCCCAAGTCTTCCCTCGAAATTGGGACGCAAACGACTACTACGTCCTCCATCTCGATGCGAACACGTCCCCTCACGAGGTCGCCCGGAGCCTGGGGCTCTCCCATGAGGGGCCGCTGGGGCAACTGAAAGACCACCACGTATTCGTGGCGCGGAAGGAGGAACACGATGTTGTCAAACGAGGGCTTGCTCAAAGAAAGAGGAGGAGATCTCTTGGCGAAAGAGACGTGCTGGATAGCGTCCTGTTCTCCGAGAAGCAGGTCTTGCGGCAGCCCTGGGAGAAGCGCATGGTGCCAAAACGACGCGACCCTATATCGTGGGACGACTTCACCAGAGCCCAGGACAGCCCCGTGCAGTCGGCAGTTCAGGCTCAGGCTGAGGTTGCCCGCGCCCTGCAGATCAAGGACCCCATCTTCGACGGGCAATGGCATCTCTTCAACACCGTCCAGGTCGGCCATGATTTGAATGTTACCGGTGTGTGGTTACAGGGGATTACTGGCAAGAACACCACCGTTGCCATCGTCGACGACGGTCTGGACATGTATAGCAACGACCTCAAGGCGAACTACTACGCCGCCGGCTCCTACGACTTCAACGACAAAACCGAAGAACCGAGGCCCCGCCTGTCGGACGACAAGCACGGCACCCGCTGCGCTGGCGAGGTCGCCGCCGCGAGGAACAATGTGTGCGGTGTGGGCGTCGCATACGACGCCAAGATTGCCGGTCTGCGCATTCTCTCCAAGTTGATCTCGGATGCGGACGAAGCCGTCGCTATGAACTACGACTTCCACCACAACCAGATCTACTCGTGCTCATGGGGGCCACCCGATGATGGGCGCACCATGGACGCCCCGGGTGTTCTCATCCGCCGTGCTATGCTCAACGGCGTGCAGAACGGCCGCCAGGGGCTGGGCTCCATCTTCGTCTTTGCCAGCGGCAACGGCGCCCAGAATGACGACAACTGCAATTTTGACGGCTACACAAACAGCATTTACAGCATCACCATCGGCGCCGTCGACCGCAAGGGTCTGCACCCGTACTACTCAGAGAAGTGCTCTGCCGGCTTGGTCGTGGCCTACTCCAGCGGCAGCGGCGATGCCATCCACACCACCGACGTCGGCCCGGATTCGTGCACCAACAGCCACGGCGGCACGTCTGCGGCTGCTCCGCTCGCGGCCGGCATCTTTGCCCTTGCGCTGCAAGTGCGGCCGGACCTGTCGTGGCGTGACATGCAGTATCTCGCTATGGACACCGCCATCCCCCTGAACATAGACTCGGGCGACTGGCAGGACACTTCCATCGGCAAGAAGTTCAGCCACACGTACGGCTACGGCAAGCTGGACACGTATGCCATCGTTGAGGCCGCCAAAACGTGGAAGAATGTGAAGCCACAGGCCTGGTTCTATTCGCCGTGGATCCACGTCAACCAGCCCATCCCCCAGGGCGACAAGGGCGTTGCCGTCGCCTTCACCGTCACCGAGGATATGCTCAAGGAGGCTAACCTCGAGCGCGTCGAGCACATCACCGTGACCATGAACGTTGAGCACGGTCGGCGTGGTGACTTGAGCGTCGATCTGATCAGCCCTAGCAAAGTAGTCAGCCACCTCTCCGTCCCCCGCAAGTACGACGACTCGACCGACGGCTACAACGACTGGACCTTCATGAGCGTAGCTCACTGGTAAGCCCCCACTCCTACCCCCCTTTTCAAATTCCAAATCCTAACCTCCCCCCCCAGGGGCGAACTCGGCGCCGGTACCTGGACCATCATCGTCCGCGACACCACCATCAACCAATTCACCGGCACCTTCACCGACTGGCACCTCAAGCTCTGGGGCGAAACCCGTGACGCCTCCAAAGCCCAACTCCTCCCCATGCCCACCGAAGAAGATGACAATGACCACGCCCTCATCCCAACAACCACCCTCCCCGTCGCCACAACCTCCCTACCCCCCTCCACCAACCCCGCCACCTCCCTCCCATCCTCCCCGACCGACGCAGGCCGCCCCGTCAACAATAAACCCACCGACACCAACTCCCCAGCCCCGGCCGAAACCACAACAACCTCTGGAGAAAGTAACGAGAAACCATCAACCTGGCTCCCGTCCTTCCTGCCCACCTTTGGTGTGTCAGCCGCGACCCAGGCATGGATCTATGGCTCGCTGGTTTTGATCGTGCTGTTCTGTGCGGGGCTGGGCGTGTATTTGTATCTTGCGAGGAGGAAGAGGCTCAGGAATAACCCGAGGAATGATTACGAGTTTGAGTTGTTGGCGGAGGATGGGGATGGGGAGGAAGGCGTGGGGCTGACCTCCGCTGCTGGGGGTATGGGTGGGGGGAGAGAGAAGGGGGTTGGTGGTGTGGGTGGGGGTGCAAGTGGGGGGAGGGGGAGGACGAGGGGTGGGGAGTTGTATGATGCTTTTGCTGGGGGAAGTGATGATGATGAGGGGAGTGATGTGGAGGAGGATAGTGATGATTATGGGGTTGTTAGGGGAGCGGGAGGAGTTGGGGGGTATAGGGATCGGGAGGGAGGGTCGAGTGAGGGGAGTGGGTCGCCGATAAGGGTTAGTGAGAAGTTGCCGGGGAGATTGGAGAGGGATAGTTTGGATGAGGAGGAGCATCATGTTATTGGGGATAGTGATGATGAGGAAGATGAGGAGGATGACGAGGGGGTTGGGAGAGGGGAGGCGAGGCCTTTACATGGTGGAGGGAGATAGATAGGGGATTGTTTTGGGAACGGAGGCTTTGGATTTGAGTGTGCTTATTAGCGAGCGGATAAATCGGTGTATAAACATAAACAGCTGGATCGCGTCCGGGTTTGGGTCCAGTTTCCTCTTGGTGGGCTGTCTGGATTAAGGGTTTTGCTCTGTCCTGGGCAGCTCTCTCTCGCATTGCACTTTTTATCGTTCTCGTAATCATCAGAAACGTCAATTACCCCTGACCATGCCGTCTAAGCCAATGTCCAAAAACCAAATTCACTGCCAACGCCCAAGCCCCAACAACAGTAGCAGTAACAAATAGGTAGGATTCTTCCGCTGGTGCAGGTTAGGATGCTTCGCTGATGGCATCCCGCCGACTAGGTGTTTTCCGTTAGGCTTGCAATCGCCGCCGCTCCTCCGACCAGAATTCGGCGTCACTGAGCGCCTCGTGTAGTGAAAGAATTTGCGAGCCCTCGTCCAGGGAATGAGAATCACTCCCACTGCCGCCTGCCTGTTCAGCCTGCTGTTCACCGCTGGTATGAACCACGTCCTCTCTCGCCACGCCCTTCCCTTTCTGGTCAACCTTCCCCGCGACAGTCTTTGGCGAAACACCCTCCAGCTCATCATCACTCTCCCCATCCCAACCATCACTCAAACTCCTTACATCCCCCGCCCTCATCCCATACCCCCCCCATCGCCCACTCCAACCCCCCCAGCCACCACCCTCCTCCTAAGCAGGCAGCACCACCCCCTCCCTCTCCATCTCCCTCACATACCCCTCCCACGTCTCCACCACCCCGTCATAAAACCCAACATGCGCATCCACCAATCCCACAAACTGCCTTTTCACCTCCACCTTCTTGATCCACTCAAAGCTCTCAACCTCCTTAACCACCTGCTCAGCAAACGCGTCCGCCTCCCCCCTCGCGCCCTCCACAGCCCGCGTCAGCTCGTCAATCCGTAGCTCTAGCTTCCGCTGGCGGTCGCGCCGCGCCTGTTCATGGTCGACGCCGCGCACGTCTTCGAGCTTGCTGCGGAGGAAGCCGCCCGCGCCGCCGACGATGCCACCTGAAGAGCTGCCGCCGTAGGCGTGTGAGCCAGAGGAGGAGGCGGCGAGGGAATCCCGCTCGGCGGTGGATTTGCCGAGGTATTCGGTGAGTTGCTCGTAGTCGAGCTGTTTCTGCTCGCGGGCTTTCAGAAGGTTTTTGAGTGCCGCCGAGTAGGCGACCATGTCGCGGAGGGAGCCGAGGTAGTCCTGGTCGGTGTGGTCTTTGAGTTTTTTGAGGCCTGTTCCGGTGTCTTCGACACAGGCGGCGAAGGCGTGGACGGCGGCTTCGACGCCTGGTTCGAGGGTGATGAGTTTCTGGAATTGCTCGGCGAGGTCTTTGAGGTCGGTTTCGAGGTCTGCCTCGCGGCGGGCGACGCGTGCGACTACCTTCTCGACGTGCTGCAGGTCCTCGTCGAGCTTGACGGATTTCTCGCGCACTTCGATGAAGCGCCGGTCGGGCTTGTGGGGTTTGGTGAAGGTGTTCATGAAGGACTCGGCCAGCGAGTCGAACATGCCGCCGCCGCCGCTGGTGCTGGCGGCCGGGGCACCGCCCATGCCGGCGGCGTCGGTGTCGAGAGTGCCGCGGCCGGCGTGGCTGCGCATGGTGGCGTTCCAGTCCGGGCTCTCGAGAAAGGTATGGAAGATGCTCGCGCGGCGGAGGACGGGGTGCAGGGCGAGGCGGGACAGGAAGCGCTGCAGCGAGTAGGCGCGGCGTGCCGTGAAGTCGGGCCCGAATCGGTCGCCCCGAACGTACTCCATTCGTTGCTTGTCCGGCAGCGGCGGCACGGCGCACGCCTGGTACTCGCGCATCAGCACCTTGTAGAGGAAGACGAAGTCGGTGAAGCGGCGGCGGATCGAGGTGGTTGGTCGTTGGAAGGTCGAGAAGGTTGTCTGTGTCCGTTAGCAATCTGTCCATGCTCTCTCTCTGGTAGACGCACGTGTGTAGTGATTAGATACGAAACATATGTGTCTTTGGTGCCATCGTTCTCTTTGTGCGGCTTCGACACCGTGCATTCGAGAATCTCGCCGGCGTGGCCGGGATGGCCTGCCTCGTCAGCAGCCTGGTTGCTCTCCGGTCCATTATTCTGGGGAAACTCAGGGTGTGCGGGATCGCGGGCGGTCGATGGTCCTGCTGGGCCGGCGTTCTGCTCGCTGTGCCACGACACATTGGAGAAGTCGTCTTGGTCGATGACGGCCATGTTGCAACTGTCCGACAGGACGAGGGGCGGTGGTTGTGGACGAGGGAGTAGTGATGGTCTGGAGATGGGAAGGGCGATTAGAGATTAGGTGATTCGAGGCGCAGAAATATCTCCCGAGACTATTGGAACTACGGTTCAAATATTACAGGCGGGTATCGTTGGGTCGTGGAGCTCGGCAGATGGGGTTGGTTATTGGGGAGGTGCTAGCGGAGGGTCGGGTCTGGTTGAAGCTGTGGTCGCGGCAGTGCGAATGGATGCTTGGCGGTTGACGTATGATGGTGGGGGAAGCTTCGGATAAGCCAGCGATTGTTAGGTAGGGTAGGTGAGCGCCTGCTAGCGCTAGGAGTACCTGGCCAAGGAATGTGGGCCGAAATGGAGCGGAGAGCACATGAAACGCTAACAGCATCTGCGTTTTGCCTTACCGACCTGGATCTCGCCTCCCCGCCAAATGGAATCACAAAGTTGAGCAATGGATGATGGAAGAGTCTCGATGGAGAGCAGCCTAGAAGTGAACCAAGACAGCCTTGAGCTGATGTTGAGTTGGATGGTATCCACGATATCTATGGAGATGAGGTCTAAAATATTCCCCTTGACCCAGCGACAAAAGAAAAACCAAAGTAAATCCCAACTCCAAACCTCTCGCCAGCTCGTGGCCCGCAGCGCTGTGTATCCCGACAGACGCCTCATCGCCCTGCTATGCCATGCGGCCTACTCAAAAATAACACAAATTGAGAAGACAAATGACTGTGGGCGCCCTTGGGCAAGGGCAGTTGTTACATCGCAACCCCTCTCCGTCCAACACTTTACTTCTCGCTAGCCTTCTGTTGCGTCGCGTCGCTCTTCTCTAACCTCGCCGCGTCCATACCGTCCTTCTCGGCATCCAGCGCCTCGCCGACCTGGGCCTTCTCGAGAGTGGAGTGCGCAGCGGCGTGAGCCTGGCGCTCCTCCTTCTCGTCAATGTCCTCAGTGTCGCGCGGTGAAGCGAACCCGGTGGCTTGGTTCTCTTGGTCCTGCTCGAGCTCCTCGTTGATCAGCTCCTGCTGCTCCTTGAGAACCTCAAGGCGCTGCTTGTTGGTGGCGGCGCCCTCGGCGTTGTGCACCTCGAGCTCGATCTCGTGGAACAGCTCTTCGGGGATGGACGAGAGGACACCGGTGAGGGCCTCGATCTGGCTCGACACGCCCTCCTCGGACTGCGTCTGGCCGTACATGTAGGCGTTGCTGAGCACAAGCAGGGTGGACGGGACGCCGTCACGCAGGCGGAGGTCAAGCCAGGTCTGCAGGTCGTCACGCAGGCGGCCGGGCGAGACGCCGTAACTCTTGATGCCGCGGCTGGCGGCAGCCAGCTGGAGCTCGGACACGGACAGGCTGTCAACGCCCTCGTAGCTGATGGCGCGGTCGTCGATCTTGATCTGGCGCATGCGGTGGCGGACCTGGTAGCGCAGCATCTGGTCTGTGCCGAAGGTGTTGAGGTTCAGGTAGCGGCACATGGACACGAGCTGCGGCCGCGACAGGTTGTCGAGCGTCAGGTCGTCCTTGAAAATCTTGCACACCTTGATGACGTCCTGGGCCGTCGGCTTCTCGCCGGTGGAGCGGAGCTTGCGGAAGAAGTTGGTGAACTCCTCCTTTTGCGTCGTCGCCTGCGTCAAGGGCAGGCCCGTCTCCTTCATCGTCTGGCGAAGAAAGTCGCTAACTTCTCTGCGGGTGGCGCGCAGCGTCGACGCCTTCTGGTCCTTCGACTTCTGGGCCTCGTAGGTGCTGGGCAGCATGTTGGGGAAGAGCTTGAGAGCGACGGGGAGGAGCAGCTCGGCGAAGGGGATGATGACGAAGACAGAGAATGGAACCAGGCGGCCAAGATCCTGGACGGTGCGCTTCAGCTGCCTGTTCTCCCTGCGGGTAAGCTCGTAGCCGGCGGCCATCTTGAGGGCGAGGCGCGAGCTGATCTTGACCTCGGCGGCCAGCAACTTGGTGCCATCCCAGTAGTGCTGGGCCTCTTTCTTGATCTTTTGCCCAAGGGTCAACTTCTTCTCCTCCTTCTTGGTCTCGGCCTTCTCGGCAGCGAGCTGCTCCTTCTGGGCGGCGAGTTGAGTGATTGAGGCATCTGAATTGGCGGCGGCTTCCGTAGCCTGCTTGGCGGACTCCTTCACCTCGGTCTCGGCAGTCGTCGACTTCTCGGCGGCTTTCGCAGCGGGCTTCGCGGCAGGCTCCCTCGGGAGAGGTTTCTTAGCCTCTGCCGAGTTGAATCCTGGAGGCGGCCCCCCGGGCGGGCCATGGGTGGTTGTGCCGGTGGTGAGGGTGCGGATGGGGATCAGCAGGGCTGTCGCCGAGTTGTTGAGCCCGAGCTGGTGCGCATTCCGGGCGAGGTGGATGGATGTGGCGAGGAGGGCAGATCTGGGGAGGGCACGGCCTACGTTGGCAGCGGTATTAGCGATCGCGAAACGCAAAAGTGAAGGCTCAAAACGCAAGGACCCACCAGTGCCCAGGAAGGGATTGACGACCAGCGCCTGGCGCGCAACTCTCGTCGAGGCGCTCATGGCGGTTGTTGGTCAAAAAAAGAAAGTAGTGGCGGAGATGGCCAGGTGGAAGTGCCGCTTCTCGTTTTGTTGAGGCTCGTGTATTGAAGATCAGGGAGGGGAATGCTTCGCCAGAGTGCTGATGGAGGGTGAGAAAGTGTCAGTGGCAACTCGGCAGTAGCGTTGATAAACGGCAGCTGAAACGCAGCGAAATTCGATTGATGACGGAGCCGGCAAATTCGGAGAACGGCGGAGTATTGCGCGGCCGCCGAAGGAGAAGACGGCAGGAGAAACACGGGGATAACAGGAAAGAGTGAATCGTACAGATGGCAGAGAACGATTGAATGCTGGGTCGTATTTGAGGTTGTGCTTTGCAGTTGGGAAGAGTTGGGTTCGGCTGGCGCAACAAAAGCTGAAAGGGGCGCTGTGACATCAAAATCCCGTCTCCATCGCTCCCCTGCGTTTCTACACTCATTCCAGAATCGCCCCGCGGGTCCTCCGAAAAACGACTGGGGCCAGCTGGCGAGTCAGCGGCAGGGGTGCATCACGTGACGTGGCTCTGCTCTGTTTGAGTGAGATCGATCTTGGTCTCATTCTCGCTGGCGAATGCGATGGCAGACACGTGCAGATCGGGCTCATTCGGGTTCCGACGGGCGAGAACGAGCACAGAAAGGGTGCCAGGAACACCCAACCGTCTCGAGCATCTCCCTCCAGGTCCGTTGTCCGATGCCAGCACGCCGTTTCGCCACACTACTTCCAGGCTCAACTCTGCCACGCATTGTCAGGCACCGAGGGAGGACGGGTTGATCCCCGCTGCCGGCGCTCTCGATGCCGGGACGGTCGGGATACAAGCTTTACTGACAGTTTCAGCAGTGATCAGAAATAGAAGCGCACTCTCCAGTCTGTTCTGGGCGGTTTCATCAGTCGATAAGGGCGATAACGATAACATCTTCCAGAAGCGGGACATGAAGATGGTGCCTCTCCGAGTCCGGGGATCCCCAGACGCCGCTTTCGGCCTGAAGTCTCGGGGTTCTGGGCGGTCTCAACAAAACGCGGCCTGAATTTTGGTGAGGTGAGAAGGAGGGGAGGCCGGCCCTGCCAAACCAGTCCGCTGGGAAAGAGCTCGGCTCCAGGCCAACCTGGAAGACTGTGATTTTCGCATCTCAAAATCAGTCCCTTTTTTTCCCTTTTTTTCACATGGCGAAATCCATAAACATGATTTTCTCCTAGCAAGCCTGCTTTGTCCGGACATTGACGGTGCCAAGCACGGGTACTCGTAGCCATCTTCGGTCCTCGGTTGCGTTGAGTGCCGGCTGCTTGGTGCCCGTGGTTGCTGCCCCGCACTCGGATCACTGTGTGCGACAGCGCTGCTCCTCCAAGCCTGGAAGGATCCCGTAAATAATTAGTACAAGTACCCGTATCGATAGGCCGACCTTGGCCGCGCGACTGTCGTGCCCTCGCCCCTTTTCCTTTTCCTTTTGCATTTCCAAGCCTTCCATCGCATCCCCAACACAGTCGCCAAACCGATGCGCCTCCAAAGAGCCGCCCGCGTCATCCTCGTCGGCGCCCCGGGCGTGGGAAAGGGGACGCAGTCGGAGCGGCTGCTGCACCGCTTCCCCCAGCTCTCGTCCATCAGCTCCGGCGATCTGCTCAGGCACAATGTTAAGCAGCGCACGCCGCTCGGTGCGTCGCCCGCCGTTCGTCCCATCCCCCAAGGCGAAGTTAACATGGGACCAATGCAGGAATCAAGGTTGAGAGCACCATGAAGACCGGCGGGCTCGTCCCGGACGACCTCATCCTGCGCCTCATCAGCAACGAGCTCAACCAGCGCGGCTGGATCTATGCCGACCACCCGTCTGCCAGCGTTATGACCCTCGCCTCGTCCGCCATCGGCGACGCCCAGCAGCAGCACCAGCAGCACAACGACACCGAGCTCTCCGCCTTCCTCTCCTCACCCGCGCACGCCCGCCGCGACTTCGGCGCCCAGCCCCCCAAGATCAACGACGACCCCTCGGCGTCCTTCCTCCTTGACGGCTTCCCGCGCACCGCCGCCCAGGCCGAGCGCCTTGATGAGATCGTTCCCATCAACCTGGTCGTGTCGCTACGAACCCCGCTCGCCGTCATCATGGAGAGGATAAGCGGGCGGTGGGTGCACGAGCCGAGCGGGCGCGTCTACAACACCAGCTTCAACGCCCCGCGCGTTCCCGGGCGCGACGACGAGACCGGCGAGCCGCTGGTGAGGAGGGCCGATGATAGCGAGGAGGTGTACCGCGCAAGGTGGAAGAAGTTTGCTGAGACGAGCGAGCCGCTGCTGGAGCATTATGCGAAGAAGGGGGTGCTGTGGGAGGTGGAGGGTTTGAGTAGCGATGAGATCTCGCCGAAGCTGTTTGGGGAGTTTGAGAAGCGGTTTGTGGGGTAGCATGTGTTTTCAAGCGTCGCATTTCTACAGCATGGTGGGCGGTGTGCTGCTGTGCCCTCGACGGTCATAGATGGCTGGCGGGAGACTGCTTTGCGGACGGCGTTGGGCGTTTGGGGGATAGAGTGCGGCTGTGCTCTCCCCGGTTTGCTTTGGGATGGGCGGAGAGAGGCTCTTGGATAATACGAGGTTTGAAGTAACTATACATAATGCAGAGATCTGTGGCCTCGAATTTCTTTGTTCCATGAGACTTCATGAGGCCTCGAAGTTGCCAATGTCCGTGCTCTTGGATCACCCATCTCGATATTCCCGAACACCAACGCTCCATCGACTCGATTCCCAGTCTCGGTTCTGGATATCCTCATATTGCAGGATGGCCCCGCCGTGTCCCTCCCCTCCCCGCCATGCGGGGAAGCCCTGCAGCCTCCCGGGCCTGATGTAGAAAGGGGGGCTGTTGGTGGGGTATGCTGATCCCCCTAGGGACGGGAGACGACGCACTGTCTGGCCAGTGTCGTTCCATGGCTGCTTCCTTGGCGATATGCACACTCTTAACCACTCGTTCCCATGATCTTGGACCGGGCAAATGGTCCTGGGCTTTGTCTTTCGTTGTCGACCTCGTGATATTGATAGGTTGGCATTGTTACCCTCTCGTTGTACCCCCGGACTTCTCTGCAAACCTCTTTTTGTCTTTCCTTTTCTTCGTTCTCTTCCTCTAAATCTGGGAGGTGGTCAGGTCTCATAACAACTCATACACACCGACAGAGCATCATGATGGTCTTGCTGAGGACTTGCTGGCCTGCTCCATGAGCGACACTGCACATTGCTGCGTTACCTCCGGCAAACTGGTGTGACAGGCCGGGCCTGCGGCCACACACGGGGCACAACAGATTGTACACACTGCCACTTACAAGACCCTGAATTTTGTACACATACCCCTTATCCTACATTAGTCTTGAGACTTTAAGTAAGAAGCCCGTCGATATCTCGGCTTTAAATCATGCCGTCTCAAGCAATTCGCTAATATAGACCAGACCTACCCGTAGCCTAGCGTGTTCAACGAACAACAGACCGCCCTCCCGTGCCTTGCTGGCTAAGTCACCATGCTTTTCGTCTGGGCCGTGGCCCTCCTCACGGCCACGGCCGTCCAAGCACTTTCGCCATGGTCTTTCCTTCATCGTGAGCCGAAAGACAAGATCCATGGCCGCACAGAAACCCAGAAGTCTCTCCCCGACTCCCAGGTCTTCCACGAGATGTTCACAGCCCTGGAGAACATGCAGGATGCCTACTTCCAGCGCTGGGTCGGCACCTGGCCGGACGGCATCGACTGGACCCGCGCCGTCACGAGCACCCACATCGCCGCCACGCTCCGAGTCATCTCGGACGAGCTCGAGCTCACCCGCTCTAACGACATTGTCGACAGCTTCTCCACCAAGCAAGACGCTATCTCCGGCTACTTCGCCGACATCATTGCGTACTACTTCGGTGAGGACGCCTTCGCCATCCGCAACGAGGCCTACGACGACATGCTCTGGGTTGTCCTCAACTGGCTTGAGACGATCCAGTTCATTGACGAGCACACCAAACTCCTTTCCAGCGCGGCCGCGAGGGGCGCACAGGCCGAGACCTGGTACGGCAGGCGCTGGACGCCCGCCTTTACCCACCGCGCGCGCATCTTCTGGGAGCTGGCCGCCCGGGGGTGGGATACTAAGTTGTGTGGCGGCGGCATGCTCTGGAACCCGCGCCTGATGCCCTACAAGAACGCCATCACCAACCAACTGTTTATTGCTGCATCGGTGGGCATGTTCCTTCACTTCCCGGGCGATGCCAACACCTCCCCGTTTGCCATCTCAGGCTCCCCCCTGGACACCCAACCTCAAAACCAGCCCCATCCCAACCGACAAAAAACCACCCAAATCAACTTCCGCCTTCTCCCCCATGACCGCACCTTCCTCACTTCCGCCCTAACCGCCCACGCCTGGCTCGCCTCCTCAAACATGACCAACTCCGCCGGGCTCTACACTGATGGTTTTCACATCTCGGGCTACCCTTCTTCACCCAACACGGCGTGTGATGAGAGAGATGAGATGTTGTATACCTACAACCAGGGGGTTATTCTCTCTGGGTTGGTTGGGTTGGCGAAGGCGGTGGGAGGGAAGGATGGGGAGGGATTTTTGGAGGAGGGGTGGAGGTTGGTGGGGGATGTTATCAATGCTACCGGTTGGGATCTTGAGCTTGGGAAACCTGTTGATGAGATGGAGAAGTTTCAAGGGGGTGCTGCCCGAGAAGACAACCGCGGGGAGGGGAAGGGGAAAGGAACCAGAAGCGGGTTATTGCCCCCGTGGCACGGCCTCGGCCGCCTTGGGGTGCTGGAGGAGGTGTGTGATGCGGCGGGGACGTGTTCCCAGGACGCGCAAACTTTCAAAGGGATTTGGATGCACCATTTCAGTGTGTTTTGTGCACCCAAAGCATTGGACAATCCAGCAATTAGAAAGGGGTCGGGGGAGGAGGAAGATTCCGAGTGGGAGAAGGTCAGGGCCAGGCATCGGATTGAGTGCGCGCGATATGTGCCGTGGTTGAGACACAATGCCCGCGCGGCGATGGGGACGAGGGATGGGATGGGGTTGTTTGGCGAGTGGTGGACTGCGGGGTTGTTGGGGGAGGAAGGCCTGGAGGGGGTGCCGTTGCCGGTTGGGAAGGATGAGGGAGTTGGGGCGGCGGTGGATTATAGGAATAACGGGGTGCCGATGAATGAGGGGTGGGTGAGGAAAGAGGATCTTCTTGTGCAGCCGCCGCTGGCTGAGAACCCGGGTCAGAAGCCCCTTGGGGTTCGGGAGCGGGAGGCTGCGGAAGATTGTCCAAGGACTCTTGAGAAAAAGGGTGGAAGAGGCAGGGGCAAGATTAGTGAGGGAGACCCAAATCTGCGTGGGCGAGGACGGACGGTTGAGACGCAGGGCGGCGGGCTGGCAGTGCTCAGGGCGTTGTGGGTGGTTTCTGGGAACCTGGAATAAGTTATCAACGGCGTTGGGCGAGTTCCTATGATGACTACAAGTTTCTTCATGACCGGTGGGTGGAGGGGCAGACCTGAGTCTTCACGGTTGTTGAGCATGCGTACTGGTTTGTATTTTCTATATACCCCAGGATTAGGTATATCTTTTGATGAGACCAAGTGAAGCCAACCATGACCCGAGAAACCGAAGCAAACCCCGAACCTGATGTGTCACCCAAATCGCGACAGTATTCCCATCCTCGAATACATGGACAGGATAAACGTGCAGCTGAAAATAATCTTTTTTTACGTAGTAGACATCACATCATTACCAGTCAGCGACCTCGCCCTTGGCGGGCTTCTGAATGCGAATGACCTTGTCGCAGTTAAGGAGGCAGAGTGGGTCGAAGGCCGCCTTGATCTAGAGGATTGAAGACAGCGGTTAGCTTCTGTCTCTTATTCCGGGGTAGGAGATGCTTACCCTCCGCATGGCATCCACAGTGCTCTGGCCCAGCTCGTGGGGGAGATAGTCCCGCTTGACGAGGCCGACGCCGTGCTCGCCCTAGAAAAATTGATCAGTTGCTGTACAAAGATGTGGAAGGGAAGAGAGTGCTTACCGTCACCGTGCCCTCCATCTCAATGGCCCTCTTCACCATGCGATGGACAGAGGCCTCAGCCAGCCTGCGCTCGGCGTCGTTGTAAACGAGAATAACTGCAGCCCCGGTTAGTGACTATCACTGACGCAAAAGAAGAACAGAAGGACAACATACTATGGAAGTTTCCATCCCCCACATGCCCCACAATCGAGCTCGTCAGCCCGCTCGCCTTCAGATCCTTCTTCGTCTCCTCAATAATATCCGGCAGCCTGCTCATCGGCACAGCCACATCGCCCGTCCACATATGATCGCCGGGCCGCTTCTGGGCCATGGTGCTCCAGAGGGCGTCCTTGCGCGCCGACCACAGCTCGCCCTGCTCGACCTCGTCGCGGGCAAAGTCAAACGTCTTGTTGCCCGACTTCTTGGCCAGCTGCCGCACAATCTCAATCTGCTCCTTCACACCGGATGGTGTGCCGGAGAACTTGAAGAAGATGGTCGGGGCCTCCTTCCACTTGCGCGAGGTGTTGCCCAGCGCGTTGATGAAGCGCATCTGGTCGTCGTCGAGGATCTCGACGGCCGCGACGGGGATACCGTCGCCAACGACGCGCGCGACGCAGTCAGCAGCAGAGCGGATGGATTCGAAGCTGGCGACGGCGACCGAGGTGGCGGCGGGCTTGACACAGAGCTTGAGGGTGGCCTCGGTAACGAGACCGAGGGTGCCCTCGGAGCCGATGAAAAGGCGGGTGAGGTCGTAGCCGGCCGAGGACTTGCGCGGGCGCTGGCGCGTCTTGATGACGGTGCCGTCGGCGAGCACAACGGTCAGCGACAGCACCCACTCGCGCATGGTGCCGTAGCGGTAGGCGTTGGTGCCGCTGCAGCCGGTGCCGATCATGCCGCCGATCTGGGCGCCCGGGCCCGGGTCGGGCGGGAAGAAGAGGTTGTCCTCGGCGAGCTGGTCGTTGAGGTTCTCCCAGCCGACGCCGGGCTGCACGACCACGTCGAGGTCGTCCTTGTGGAGCGCGATGATCTTGTCCATGCGGCTGAAGTCAACGCAGATGCCGCCGCGGGTGGGGGTGAAGTGGCCCTCGAGACTGGTACCGCCGCTGTAGCCGACGACGGGGATGCGGCGCGTGTGGCAGACCTTCATCAGGCGCGAGACCTGCTCGGTGCTGGAAGGGTAGACGACGCAGAAGGGCTTCTGGGACGGGTCGGCCTGGTGCGACGACCACTCGGAGTTGGCATGCTGCTTGATGTCGTCCTCGAGTGTGCTGACGTTGCCTTCGCCGACAATCTCGACGAAGTCGGCCCAGGCAGCCTCGAGATGGGCGGGGTTGAGCTTATATGTGGGGGGCTTAGCCACGCCGAGCGGGAGGGTCGAGTTGGGGTCGACCTCGCGGGGGTATTTGTAGCCGAGGAGCCACGAGACGGAGCCGACGACGAAGAGAACTGCAAAGCTGGTTGTCAGAGAGAGCGGTCTTGGGCCTGGAAATGTAGAAACTCACCAAAGGTAAGACTAAGATTTCTCGCCAGGGTCGACTCGGGGCGAGTGCGGGACATGCGCTCGAGATCTGCGCGCTCGCGGGCGAGACGCTTCATGATGCTCTGGGTAAGCTGGCCCTTGAATGAGGGCCCGCTACCCGGACGAGGGGGCTTGTTGTCGGTTGACTGGGCACGCGCCTGCATCTGGAGGGCGCGCAGGGCGAGGCATGGGGTGCGGCGCGCCGCGGCGGCGGCGACAGAGGCGAGGGGGGGAGCAGTCAAGCTCTGGCCGCGCAGGCCGTGGGGCATCCTGCCCGCTAGCCGCGACATGATTGTGGTCTGAATGTGTCTTGGAGAAGTCAATTGGTCTTGGGGCGGGGGGATTGAGGTTATATGAGGCACATGCCGTGTCGTCCGGAGGGTTGAGGGCTCGAATCGGGGACTGTTGACCCGAGTGCCAAGGACCGAACATGACGGCGACGAGAAGAAAAAAGTGGCCCAAGCTCCCGGCGCTATCGGACCTCCCACGGCCTGCTGTTGGTCCTTGAGCCCCGAAAACTGGGGCCTGGAGCTGGGTCCGGCTGTCCGCAATGGGAGTTTCCGCTTTCCGCGGGCCGAGCACCCACTCAACACCCACCCAGCGAGTCAGCCACCACCATCAACCACCATCCCGGCCAACAGGACCATCACGTCATGAACTTTGGGAGACGCGCACAAATTATGGCAACCGCAGACTGTTTTAAATCTGACTGTCTGCCGAGGAGATACCCCTTTCATCACATCACTTCTTCAACGCCGTTTGGATCCGGAAGCAAATGGGTGGCGTTGATGAAAAGGGGGCGGCCAAAGCCGAGGGTACCTAGGAAGTGATATCTCTCTTCCATTGTGCGAGATAATTTGTACTAGGAATTACAAAGCTCGATGGATATAACATGAATCGACAATGCCGCTGCCTGCTTGAAGAAGAGCCACTCCCCACCTCAAAACAGGTTACCAACTCCTCGTCCCCAGCAACCCCCTTTCAACCTCCCCCCCTCATCCCTACAACCTCGCACATCCCTCTCTCCCCTACTCCTTAGCACCCCCCTTCCCAGCCCTCTCCCTCGCCAACCCAACCAAATCCACCCACTCCTTCGGCCTCTGCCTGCCCCCAGGATACTCCTCATTCAAATACCCCTCCGTATCCTTCGCAAACGCCAACAGCTGCTCCTCCGCCCCCCACTCGCCCATCGCCATCAATCCCACGGGCACGTTCCCCTCTCCCTGCTTCGGCGGCAGATACCCGGCAGGACACGTCATGGCCGGACAGCCGCTGGTATTCGCGTACCAGACAAAGGTCATATTCTTGATTGATAGGTTCCCATCGCTGTTCCCATACTTCTCATCACCGGGGTGGATCGGCCAACCCGGCATCGGGGACGTCGGCGTAAGTATTAGCAGGCCGGGGTACTTCTCAAAGAGGAAGGCCAGATGCTGCATGATGACGGTGCGGATCTGGCCGTACCGGAGGTAGTCGACGCCCGGGGTCTGGGCGCCCGTGCCGACGAGGATTCGGTTGGGGTAGTTAAGGAGGGAGAGGTAGCGCGAGGCGGGAGTGGTACGGCCCGTGGCGTCCGTGGCCGCTTCGGTGAGGCAGGTTGCTGCGTGGGCGACTTGGCCTTGGCGGAGAAAGGGGAGTTGGATGTCGATGGCTTCGTAGCCGAAGTTAGTGGTGAGGTAGTTGACGGCATCGTTGAAGACGTTGATGACTTCGGGGCTGGCTGTGTCGAGCCACTCGTGGCAGAGGCCGATGTACTTCTTTGCCGTGGGGTCCGGGGGGGTTGATACTGCGAGGAGGTTCTGCCCCGGGTCGTCTGGGTTCGGCTGCGACATGATCCGGTAGGCGATCGTCAGGTCGGGCACGGTCGCGGCCATGGGACCGATGACGCACATCGACGAGCTCATGCTGTACGTCCGGTTGTGGGTGGTCTTGAGGCCGTAGACGCCGCAGAAGGCTGTCGGTATGCGCACGCTGCCGCCTAGGGGGTGTCAGGTAAGTTGGAGTCGGGGATTTTCAGGGGCAGCTCACCCGCATCGGTCCCAACAGCAATTGGAACAAGCCCACCGCTGAGGGCGGACCCTGCTCCTGACGACGAACCGCCAGGGAAGTACTTTGTGTTGTACCAGTTCGTGGCAGTACCTGTGGTCGGCTTGAAGAACGTTAGCTTCCTATCAGCCCAAGCTCAACTCAATACTCACGTTGCACCCAGTGGTATCTACCAGAATGTTAGCGTCTCCTCCCTGCTCAACGATTCAAGAGAATAGGAAACTCACCCATCCCCACCTCATGCTGATTCATCTTCCCCATCATCACCGCCCCGGCCTCGATCATCTTCAGCGCCGGCCACGCTGTGCTCTCCTTAACCTTCTTAAAATACTCCTCTTCTTCCCTCACCTTCATCCCCATCGTCGACACATACCCCTTCACGTCCACATCATCCTTCACCCCAAACGGCACACCGTCCAAAATACTCAGCGGCATCCCTGCCGCCCAGCGCTCCGTCGACGCCTTCGCCGCCGCCAACACCTCGTCGACGTGCGTCTGCGTGAACGCCACCGCGTACTTGGACTGCGGCTCAATGTCGCGCCGGATGAGAGGTAGCAGCGCCTCGGCGACTTGGAGGGGTGTGGCTTCGCCGGTGCGGTACAGCTCGTAGTAGTCCGCGGCCGAGTAGAAGCGGCCGGTGAGGTCAGGGGGTTGAATTGATTGCTGTTTGGAGGTGAGCGGGATGAAGGGGGTGGTGGGGGAGGTGCTGTCTGCGAGGGGGATGACGTTGGGCTTGAATGGTGTATTAGCTTCAGCCTTGAAGTGGGTGATGATGGGTTTAAGATACCTGGATCCTCCAGTGGACGCCCTCGAGACCGGGCGTGTCCTTGGGCTCGCCGAACTTGGCATTCTTCCAGAGCAGCTTCTGGAGAAAACTTGCGCTCCCAATTCTAAGGTTGTGTTAGAGATAGACATGGTCTCTCTTTTCTGGCCTGAGGGACCTACATGAGAGACGCTGCCACAAGAGGCAGGCCCCGGATGCATGGGTTCTTGTCCTCCTGGATCCGGTACACCAGCGCTGAGGCAGGCGCCTCCTTGGCCCCGGGATGGTTGGCAAACCGCTTTGTGGGAGTCATGGTGCTAAATGAGTACTCTGATAGGTGTGTTAGCCTCAGTGATGAAGTTGAACTTTGGATGAAGTTTTGAAGCAGTTCATCAGAACTCACAGGTCTTATCAAATTTGGGCTGTGTCTAAGTGGTGGGTTCCTTGCCCAGTGTGTTCAAAGGTTTGCCTCAAGATAGGATGAATATGGAGAGAACGCGGGCTTGAGGCCCCGAATCTTTATGCTACGTAGCTTGATAGAACGAAGGAATTATGACTGACTGAGAAGGCGTCGTCGGGTCCAACCCGCCTTGCCTGCCCAGCTGTTCGTCGTCCGAGCTCAGGCCGGGTTCAGGGGATGGAAGCGGGGATCCACTCGATGATGCCTCGGCTGACAGGGGGCAGGATAAATCACATTCAGACTCACCTTGGACAACGACGCTCTCATGGAAGGCGGAGCGGTGAGCTTCTCGATAGCCATTGGAGACAGACAGGAAAGCTGACAGAACAAAGGAAGTACTGCTCGGTCACTGTTCTACACTTCTGGCCAACACCTCCACACCGAGATATCACGTTTCACGATGTCACAATCCACAGAACACTTCATTCACTAATTGCAAGAGAGAAGCCGGGATAGATTTCCATCTCCCTATCTATCCTCCCAAGTGTAATCCAGCCCCCATCAAACCGCAGATGAGCTTTCCCAAGCACCTTCCAGAGCACCAGCAGCACCATCACCCTGTGTATCACCCCAATCTCCCCACCATGATCAACCCATGAAAACGAGAGTAAAGCCAGAAGCCGAAAACCCGCAGAGCGAAACCCCAAGCCCAAGGAAGGAAAACCACCTCGCCCAGTCCAACCCGTCCGGACCCTTCCAATCCCCTTCCGAAAAGTCCAAGTCCATTTCCCAAATGCAACGGCCCTTGAGAATGGTATGATGTGCCCTCGACCCAACCAACCGTCAAGAAGAGAAATGAAGAGAACCCAGCCCAAACCCGACCCAAGCAGAGTGAAACCAGGCTGAAAATTTGTCGGGCAAACTCGCGGGGTGACCGTTGACCACGTGATGGCGATGAATATGATACCGAGTCGAGTGGTATCAACGGGAACGACAGACCGATTGATCCGGTGCGCAAGGATTCATCCACCCAGTGCCGCCGTTGAGGACCCAGAGCCTGACCTAGCCCAATCCATTCTTCCATGTCGTCGGAGAAAATCAACCACCGGGGGTATGCAGAGAGTGACAAAGAAGGAATGAGAGAAACCCGACCCAGACCGAATTCCCCTCCAGATTCCCACCCTGACCAGAGCGAGACCTTTCCTCAAAAGGGACTAGAAAGAGGGGTTGAAAGAAAAAGCGATGGGGTAAATAACCGATAAACTCCGTGCGCAATGTCAGAAAAACGATGAAAGCAGAAAAAAAGAGCAGAAGTCCAAACCCACGCCCACGCCCACGCGCCTCGCCGGGTATTTCCGTGGGGTGTGAAGAGAAGGAACGAAAAAAGACAGAAAAGCAGAAAAAGCCAGCCTCCGTCCAGTTTCTCCATGAAAGATAATGGAGAAAAAACCCTCCGAACCTGTAAACGCCATCCGCCCGTCCGTCCTTGTGGAAAAAGATGCGATCCATGCATGCACCGTGCATTTCTTCATGTGCTGTATTGATTGTTGCGTGGTGTTGTGGTGGTGTGGTGGTGTGGTTGATGGCGGTGGAAAAAGAAGGTGGGTGTTGATTGTGATGCGTGATTGCCTGGTCCAGGTGTTCCCTGTTGTCCCAGGGCAGTGGTGAAATGCGTGGTGAGGTGTAGGTAAATGGTAGGCAGGTGATGGGCGTGGTACTCAGTGCTGGTGTGCGTGCTTGGATGCTCCAGGAAAAGAAGGTGATGGTCGTCGGCTGAAAGAGAGGATGCTGTTTGATCCTCAGCCTGGTGCTGTTAATAACCCAGGCCTCTCATCGTGTCCATCTAACGAGAGCTCAACCGCAGCAGCTTCGTCCGCAGCCAGAGAATGAAGCCCTGCCAGTAGCCCTGGGTCTTGCGCTTGGCGCTGCTGCCCCTGCGCTGCTGGGCCGACTCAAACTGCACGTCGCGGACACTGCGGCCGATGTTGGGCGGCGTCTGGAGGGGCACGCTGTCGTACTTGTGGCTGGCAAAGGCCAGCTTCTCCTGATCGGTGGCCATCGGGGCGGGAGAGTTGGTGTTCTTGCGGCGGGAAATGCCCAGGCCAATGTTGGTGTTGCCCGGGGGGGCAGAGGCGGAACCGAAGCTGTTGCTGGGCACACGATGGGTGATAGCATCGTCGTTGACCAACTGAGCACCGCTAGTGACTCCGACCGCAGACGAGGTGGAAAGCGCAGAAAGGCCCGTGGGGGTTCTCTTGCGATGGAACG
Source organism: Amesomyces nigricolor (assembly GCA_004802645.1). Taxonomy (NCBI): domain Eukaryota; kingdom Fungi; phylum Ascomycota; class Sordariomycetes; order Sordariales; family Chaetomiaceae; genus Amesomyces; species Amesomyces nigricolor. The sequence continues at coordinate 169,112 of SRKS01000008.1, read as the reverse complement.
ACGGGCGGCCAGGTGTCTCGCCCTTTTCAATGCGACTGGCTTCTTTGTTGTCCCGGCGCTCGCGCTTGCGGATCATCTCACGGTCGTACTTCTCCTCCTTGGCGCGCTCACGTTCCTCAAACTTACGGCGGGCGGCGCGAATGTTCTCATTGCGGGTGGCTGTGTCGAGCTCCGACTTGGCGCGTAGGCGAGGAAAGCCGGCCATGTCGAGCGATGTGCGAAGTGGCGATATCTGCGACGACTGTTGTTGTTGTGATAAGCTGACACCGCCAGAATTGATGAGGCTGCCGGTGGGTGAGTCGAGGGAGCCGGGCACTGTAAAAGTGTGGGATGAGGTAATGTGAAGGTCGGAGCTGCTGCCAGCTGGGAGACTGCCGTGGAGAAATCGGGATGAGGAAGCTGTCGTTCCAGAAACTGACCGAGCGGCAGTACTGATACGGAGTGATGGGGGTTTGGAGCCCGGGGTTTCGGTCGGGAAAGAGGCGGTCCGCTGGCTGTTCAGGGACGGGCGGCGCAAGTTTCCTTGCGATAGTGAAGGTGGGGAGTGTGACGGCTGGGAGAGGGCGTGCGAAGTTGCATAAGTGGTGGTGGTGTCGAATCCGTCGTCGTCCTCGTTCTCGGTAATGGTTGGTGAGTGGTCCCTCCCATTATTGTCAAACGATGCCAGCGAGTTCGCATACGACAGCGGAGGCGTCGAGGTCCGCGGGGTTTGGGCGAAAGGATGGACGAAAGGCCCGCGAGGCACGCTTCCTGCTGAGGTTTGCGATCCGGACCGGCCGTGCTGCAACTTCGATCGGAAGCCACTCCCCCCGCCCACAACTGGCACACCACCACCGCCGCCACTTCCACTCCCAACATCACCCACCCCAAACGTCACATCCTTCACCTGCCCCGCATAGTAGCCATACCCTCCCTCCCACGCGCGGACCTCTTGCTGTTCATCCCACCCACGATCCAGATCCAACGAATTCTTTTCCGAGTGCGACAACTTCTTCAATATCGGCTTCAACGCCTTCCCCCTCCCCTTGGTGATCTTGGTGACCGACACCCCCGCATGACTCCCAAACGACGCCATGGCAACCAATCTACCCGGATATCACGGAAACCCCAGATTCGACAAGCGAGGACGGACGGATAATTAAGACTGCTGTCGCCCACAGAGAAACACCGGCGCGCGGAGCGAGAGAAGGTGTGGATGGCGGCCGAGGGAGCGGACGACGGCGATGGGTGCGGCGCTATCGCCGTGTCACACACGACACGACGGGCGGGGAATCGAGGCGGCCGCGGGAGTCCTTTTGAATGGCATTTAAGATATATCGATGGCACGGCAGTTTCCAAAAAGGCGAGGAGTTAAAACAGGAGATGGCGATCGATCGCCCCGTCCAGGGGGGTGGGAGCGCGAGCACAAAAGGGGATTTTCCTGATGGACACGCAAAACACAGGCGATTGGGCACGAACAAGCGGCGGTTTGCGATGTCGTCGAAACAGGCGAGATGCAGCAGATGCGGGTGGCGGCGGATGGTCCGGCAATTGCGGGAAGTGGTCAGAGAATGGACACCGTCTGTCGGGCTGGCGGAAACACAGAGCGCGGGCTGGCTGGTAGCTGCTGGCGAGGGATAAGGGATAACTGGGAGTTGTGGTCGTGGTTGTGGTTGTGTTGGTTTGTGGGAGGTGGGAGAGGTGGCAGAGGTGGGATGACGAATGCGGGCGGCGAGGAGGCAGCGTTGTTTTTGCGACGGGACCGACCGACACCGACACCCAAGAAACACGGCCGAACAGCCAACGCCGGATCGACGAACCATACACCGAGCTCGCGCCCAGATCAGCCTCACATTCCTCGCTTTCCCAGCATGTGCAACATTGCGACTGTGGGGAGAAGAGAGGGGTTGGCAGGGTTGCCCTGCCCGGGGGCTGAGGGGCCCTGTGGGTCATCGCGCGGGTCCTGGACGTCGCCGGCCAGTGAGCGGTCAAGGAACCGCGTTCTTCAGCCACACGCTCTGCGAATCGCGCGTCGCGACCTCACAGCGACGACCTCGATTCGGAAATCTGGATGGCTGAACCCACTGCCATTGGTCCCGACACGGTGGGATGGACGGCGGGCTGCGAGCTGCGAGCTGACGATCGAGAGCCACCAGCCCGCGCGGCGGCCGACCGGAAACATCGCCGTCACCACTTGTTCCTGGGAGCAGCGAGGTCTCATCGTCTTCTGCTTGCGGCTTCTTCATCTTGTTGTTGTGGTTACGGCGACACGACCAGCAACAAAATCACTCATCCCCCGACGCGGTATCCCCGGCCACACTGGCGGTCAAGCTCTGGCCCTGGCCCCTTTCCCCAGCGATCGCGAACGGTAGCGCCCGCCGGCGGAGAACCACCCATGGTCTGATGGTGGGCACCGCGTCCGGCGGTTTCGTCCCCCGTCTCCGCCAACGCCCTTTACGATTGTGAAGATGTGAATGCCATCATGAACAGCTACGATATTTTTGGCTTCGTGTCAGCAACCACATCGTCTGCAATCTTGCGCAAACGCGGAGAGGGAGGCTGGCACGAAAAAAATCTGGTTCCATCCTCATGCCAGTACGAAGCATGCCCCCCTTTTTGGGAGGTGTTGCGGGTGCGAGAATTCCCATGGGAATGTTTCTCCTTCCCCTCCAACCCCCGCGCCACGGCAACGCCCCCCGCAGGCCCGGCCCGAGTGTCTCTTTTGCCATCACGCTTTCTCCATTCGGGTCCCCCCGTGGCTGAGGCCCAGGGGAGTGGCCATCGCGCCAAGCGGCGGCGGAAAGAACCCCGCGTTTGGACACTTGTTCCCCCTCCTCTCCCGTCCCTCGTGAGCACGAGAATACGAAGAGAGTCAAAGCATGACGAGCTTGCTTATGCTGAGGTTTCGAAGAAAATACACCGGTAGGACATCAGGGAGTTTCACACTCCTCGCTCGAGAAAAACGTTCGAGGGGCTTGTCGTCCCATGTTCAGGAACAAAAAAGCCAAGAGAAGCCAGGGACCTGATTTTGGTGGGCACTCACGGCGGGGGTTCCGGGATCCCCGGCCGCCCGGCTTCTTCGAAGGAGGGCGGTGAAGGACGACGCCAGGAAAGGCGGTGGGCGGTTCCGAAAACTGTGATTGTTTTCCAACTGCTCGAGAATGTCAACAACGGCCTTTTATCTTCTGGATGGCCTGACCATGGCAGACTTAGTCGAAGTTGCCAGTGGGTGCCTATCTTCGAGGAGGTTGAGAGTAGGGCGAGAGGAGAGCGAACCGAGCGTCTGGGATATCCGGCACGTCCATCACATTTGACCTGCCTCTCCTGTCTTTGCGGGGTTGCGAGGTGGCAAAATGGGCGAAGCTCGATGCAACGAAGCGACCGATTTGGCGGTTTGCTGTTGCGCAAGAGGTTCCCTGAGAGGCCAGCTCGGCGCTGTTCGGGATGACGCCTTTTGTTTCAGTCGACTGGCCATTTTATACCCCACTCTCTGCAAGAGAGTGGGAGGCAATTCGTTGACGCACTGAGCCACGGGTAACCCCTTTCTGCACCAAGATGAGTGCTGCTGATGTAAGTCGGCATGAGGGCTTACCACTTGATGATTCCCGAGTGCAATTGGTTGGTCCGGAGTCCGGGCCCGCGCCGGCCCTCTTCAAACAACGGGGAACGCCGATGCGGGGCCTCACTTCCTCCGCTTCTTCCGGATCCCTTTCCGGCTCTCTCTCCTCCGAAAATTGCAGGCAAGGGGCCATTTCGAAATGAGGAGACACGGAAGGTTCGGCGATGCCCCAAAGTAATGAAACATGGCAAACATACCTCCGAATCCAACAGACCGACGGGACCAGCTGACGAGGACGGCGGGGAGGGGTAGCGAAGAGGAAAGACGCTGAATCGATGGCATACGCGTTCACTGATCAATATCTTATGCTTCGATTAGCATCTTGGTCATCTTATACTCGAGCGAGGGAGCGGCTATCTAAGGATTATCAGTCTCGGGGGTGAAAGTCAGAGGAAAGAAGAGGATAGGGGTTGCGACTTGGACCACTGCCAGCTTCATTGTTTGGAAAGGGGTTCGATCTCATGAAAAGCAGGCGTCTTCGTTCCACATCACAATCTCGGCGATCTCAGGTTGGAAGAGGAGAGAGACTGCGGCAGCTGTCGTGCTCGAAACCAGGAACATATGTTTTATCTCCACGGGGGTTCTTCTTCAGCAAGCCGGCTCGGTGAGATTGTCTCAAGAATTGTGAAAACGACATCAAAGCTCAGATAGTGGGCAACAAGAGCCAAAGATAACGGATCACGGCTTGGCCATAAGTTCACCTTTCTGGTGATTCAAGTGTTGGGATTATGGATCGGATATGGTGACAGGCTCGACAGCCGCCGACTGGGCCTGTCTTTTCAACATCCAGATTTGAACCAGGGCCAGAGTGTATTGGCTGTTACCCGAAACCACAAACAGATGTGTCATCTTTATTGGGATTCGTTTCCAGCACGCGGGCTTGAACGATCGTCCCAGGGATCATGAAGCGAAAAGAGGCATGTCTTGACAAGATCCGAGAGGCTCTGTCATCCTCGTCGCCTCCACATCCACCAGCATCATTCATGCCGGCAACAAGAGGGATGGCAAGGACCGATCCGTCTCGGCTCGTGTATCTGTCCCCCCGCGGCATCTCGTTTACCAAACGACGTGTCAGCTGGGTACCGGGCTCTTCCTCATCCGGACGCGGATTCGGCTTGGAGTCCGGGTTTCCAATAGCGGATAGCTCTTGCAGAGTAATGAGAGGTGTGGTGGTAAGCTGCAGCTTGCCCTGACGATGCAGCGTGATGGTTTGGTCACCTGACTGATGTCGATTCACATTACTCTCCGCTCACCCCTCTGAGTCTGAGGTGTGTTAGGAAGGTGACCTAGGCCTCACAGCCGGGCTAGCATCATATTCCTTGACGACTAGGACGTTGCGAGTGTCGATTAGCCTCGACTAGGGTGATAAAAGAGATCAAGGTCACCAATGGGAGTTTGTGACAGCTTCATATCGATCAACAGTGGCTGAGAAAAGCAACTCTCCGAGCTGAAGCGATCTGTAGAGCAGAGGTAAGGACGATACTGTTTGGTGAGAGAACTTGGTTGGTAAGAACGACAAGAAGAGGATTGCTTGATCTGATGGTACAGATGTCAGCTTCGCTGCCACCCTCGAATACGAAAGGGGCTTTTCCGTCAGTTCTTCCATTTCCATATCGCCCCAAGACTCTGCGGATTCCTTCATTCTTTGGACTTGCTCTCGATCGTGGGCCATCGTCTCAAAGTACTTCCATGTACCGAAAAGGTCTCTGGTACCCGTCCCTTGACCTCGTCACGCTTGCGGCCGATCGCCTCTCTCCACACGACGACTACGAGTGATGGGCCTAGAAGCCCGGAAAGGCGGGGTACCCTGCCTTAAGATACGTCGCCGATGGAGACTATTGAAGGCGAGGAGGGGCTGGCGGTGGCGATGCTCTTCCCGCAGCGCTTCGGGGATGGTGATCAGAGGCAGACGTGCAGTGAGATGCGGGCCTAGAGTCAGACGGGCCGGATGAGTGGACGATAGTTCAAAGCGGCCTTAGATTCGACGTCGAAAACGCAAGGGGCCTGACCAACCAGACACCGTATTCCACTCCTCTCACAAGGTATAGCAAGCCCTTTGTCTGTTCGAGCTGGAGTGAGCTGAAAGTCAGTCAAGAAGAGAACGCCCGTGGGAGGGAGGGAGCTGCTGTGACAGCAAGGATGCTCAGAGACCCCGTCATCTGCTTAGGACCGGGGCCGTCATGGAACTCTGCGTATCGAGTTTGCCACGGGAACGAGCAACTGCCCCATCGCCCTCTTGAGATTTGTAGTCAAGCCGTGTTGAGCTGGAAGAACGGCGCCCCGTGGCCATTCGACTCGCGGGTTGTCATTGGCGCTTGCCATTGCACGACACACATGCCAGAGGATCAGGCAGGCCATTTGGCCTGCAAGAAAAAGAGTGGAGGAATTACATTCCCTGAGGAAGCTGATGGGTTGAAGAAGAAGGGGACCTTTTGCCTCAATGTGTGACGGTTGAGATATCACCCGCGCGGAGTAGCCAGGAGATGGGAGAAGCCAGAGGCCGAATCCGATCGAAATTACGCGAGGCGGCAGGGACAGGAACAAGATCTGCCGGCTTTTGTGCATGTGCTGTTTGCTGGGCGCCGTTGATCGTCTCTTGGTATGTTGTGATGTTAGGATCCTGGCTGACGGGTTCTTCTGACCGCCAGTTGCGGTCAGTCGTGGCATGCGGACAGGTTCCCGCGGTTTCTGCCAACCACGAAGGTCGCTCCGATCACTGCCAGACCGGTGACCTTGATGCCCGCTTTCGACGAATATCCCCTGGATCTTGGGCCCATGCCATGGTTCTGCCTTGGTGGATGACATGTTTCGCTGCCCTGAACCCTGCGCCCCTGCATCACAGATGCCCGCACCACGCACGATGTGGTAAGAAAATGCAAGTTCCAAACCAGACGCAGGAGAGAGGCACCACACAGAGAGTGCCTGAAAAAATTCGCCGCCGCCCCCTGCTCGCCTATTCATCGCCTATCGTGGACTGGGTTGGAATTTTTGCTCAGACTTCTCGGAGGCATGCTTTTGACAGGGACATGCCGCTCTCGCCACGTGAAGAGAAGCAAGTCGGCCCCCAAAGCGCATCATCCGGCTTGTCCCCGGGACATCTCTCTTGAGCATTGCAGCGTCAGCGGGTCCGTCTGGCAGGTGTAAGGTCTGATATCCACTAGATATTGGAACATCACGCCCGATGAAGCAGGCAATAGGGGTGAGGGCGCTCCGCGTTGCAAAAACAACACGTTCCTGTGCGTTGGATTGCTTCTAGAGGCCATAGCACGTTTTCTGAGGCTCTTGGATGGACTCGAACATGAAACAGCGGTCCAGGCCTCCCATGCAACGCTGAGACCCCGTTTCAAACATATGGTATTGGCTGGTAAGGCCGACACGGCAGAAACCAACGATAGGAAGACAAAACGTTGATATCCCTGGATTGCGTGATAGCTAGGCATAGATGACGGGCATCCAGAGGGCCGAGAAAATCAGTATTACCTCTCAATCTCAAAGAGAAGGCGTGTTTCCTCAGCTGGGAGATGCTGAGGTTTCTGTGTTGGGAAGACTCGGTGTTGCCAAGTGGCTGCTCGTGAACTCCAGGGCAGAAGCGAGTTGTCGAGCGTTTTGCCGGTAAGAAGCTTAAGATGGATGGAATCAAGCTCATTCAGTCTCGAGTGTCGCTTCGCCGTGCGTCTCAAAGATTCCAACATTTTCGTGGTTCGAGGGCAACAAACACTCGTTGGCACCTTTCAATTTGATTGCGTTGTAGAAAGTACTGAAAGACCCGGGAGTCATCTCGTGCACGGGCCACCAGACATTGTGCCTTCCCAGAATTCGAACCTCAGGAAATTTTTCTTCAAGACAGTCTCCATTTGTTTTATTCCATGGTTTTATCGTTTTGCCGTTCTCTAGATCAACCCGCAGGGTTGAAATCTCTATCTTGTCACTGGTTGTCAACGACAAGCAACACATCAACATCACTTTGGCCAGTCCCCTGCTCGAAGCCCCCCAACGGCTCGGCCGGCTTGACCCGCGGTCGTGCGGGATGAAGCTTGGCAGGCGGTTGCTCCCGAGAGCAGGACAACCTTGTCGACATCTCCGGTCACCGGCACGGCCTTTGCGAGAGACGGAGGAGTGGGAGGGCATCTATTCGAAGCCTCTTCATTCCAGGGCGTCTAGGGCTTCACATCCCATGCCAGCCATGGTTGAACGGCTGGTTACTGACATAAAAGTCTTGTCTCGTTTGTCTGGAGGCTGGCAAGACTACTCCAAACTCGGCAGGGTTCTCGGACAAGGGGCTTCGGTTTCAGCACCCGGCTTCATTCTGTCCATCCCACCCGGCCCGGCCACCGGATCAAGAAATGCTGCTGGTTCCGTCTCCCCAATCCGGCTAAAGATAGGCCCTTCGCTAGTTGACGAGCATCTCGAGGACCGAATGGACGATGGGTTTGTTTTCTTGCTGTTATCTCCCCGACAGCCCTCAACTTTCCGTTTGGATAACCACACCCTGGCAAAAGTCCCAGCACCAGCCGTCGCCGCATCGACCGCGTTCCCTGAAGACCACCCTGGCGAGAGAGTTTCACACCTGGCCACATGGGGGTCTTGGGTCCTTCGAAACATCCCGCCTCAGCGCTTTTCCCCTGCCGAGCCATCCAGCAGACCAGCATCGCAATCCGAGCACCCCTTGCCTGTGGGTCGAAAGATCGCCAACATGGGTGGAGTTCCCGTTCATGCCCCGATTCGTCAATGGGGCCGGATGAACCACTCGGGGATCGTTTTGATTCGGACACATGGGACACCTCTTCAAGGAGCGGCTGTTTGTCGTCTTGTGGTTGACTCCGCGATTTCAGGGAATGTCGACTTCTTCGGCTCCAGCCGGTGGCATCATCGGAAAGCGTCCGGCCTTCAACCTTGGAGTCATACGTGCGGGCCGGGGGCAGCAGCCCATCCTGTGCCACCGGCGACGGGACTGAAAGACCGTAGCACGGAAACACCGATTACTACCGCCGTGGAATCTCATTCGATGGGTGGTCCCGTCCGTCCACGATGCGCGTGTATTTCTCTTGCAGTCGGCAACAACCTCGCCGGGCGGCTCCTGGACCTTTCGCAGGGATTGTCCCACCCTTGAGAAACAGCGGCTCCAGTCACTCCAATTCTTGCCCCTCTTTCGTCCATCACAGGGTCTCCCGGTCTCCCTGAGACGCGTTCCCAAAATGGAATCAAATGTCAGATGTGGTCCCCAGCAGAGTCGGGTCCAGCAACGCGCACAGATCCTCTCTCGGTCCGAACAGGCCGAGACGAAGCCAGTGAGGCTTGCGACGTGCTCTTGAGCTCTGCCTGTTGTTGTCGCAATTCAGGCCTCCGATGATGCCCGGGCGCTCGGTACCAAGCTGCCCGTGTCATCGCTGATCACAGCACCCGGTATCGTCTTCCGCAATCCATCAAAAGTACTCCGTACGCCTGCCGGCCGAGAGCTCAAGAATCAGGCCGGCGCCAAGCAGCACAGACAAGAGACGGCTCCACCAGGGATCTCCGCCTCCGAGCCGCCCGCCGCTCCGAGGTCGATTCGCGGCACGTCGGCATGCGGAGATCACCAAACCCAGCTTCACTCTCGAAGCACAGTGAGCCACTCGCATTCGGAAACCCCCCCGTGCCCATTAGAAAGAGGATGAAGTGCAGGACTGCCGAAGGTTTCCATTGCATAGAAATCATCCTGTCCACAGTCCAGACTCTGCATGTTCGTGGTCCCTTGCCGAGAAACAGGTCGGCGATCGATCACAGGGACAACATGGTCGTCAATTGACCCCTGGCCTCTGTGGGCCGTTGAGCTCGAAGATTTGATTGACTGGGGCCATGCACTCTGTTCGCCAATTACCGCGCTCGGGATCTCTCGCCATGTGATATTCCGCCAGCAACCGCCAACGAGAAGTCAGCACCTCCGCCACCAAAAACCTTCTGCGAGAGGAGGTACAGGCACAAGTTCGCAGATTCAATGATTTAGGAATGCTGAAAATGGCTGGATCTTGAGGCTGAAGCACAGCCGAAGATGAGCACTGGCAAGCCAGCCGCTAGCAACAACACCACCATATTTCCGGATTCCGTCAAGGTCGGCTCTGGTGCGTCGACAAATTCTCACGTGGATCCTCGACCGTCATGTACTTCGGCGGTACCTCCTCTTTGGTGTGGTGGATCAACGACCCTGCTCCACACAACCTTTTTAAAGCCTCATCGACGTTGCCGGGCGATTCTGGAGGGCCAGAGGGCCCATGACCCTGCTTGGCCCCCTTCACAAAGCAGGCAGTTCACGTCAAGAGAAAGCCCCTCGAAGACGTCCAGAGACACTCATCAATGGAGGAACAACCAACGCGTCTCCCTTGGGACACTCTGATTCGCCTATTCCAAAGTCGAGGGATAAAAACGGCCATCCCGCATCCTGGAGGGTTTTCAAGGGACGTGGGGTGTCTCTTCTGAGTCTTCTCTCCTGTGGCACGCCCCCCTCCGGGCTGCAGAAAGAAGAACAGGGGTCCAACGGTCTTGGCAAGCCATGGGGCTGTAGGGACACCCCCCCTGAATGCTCTTGGTCCTTGGCCTCGCAACAACCCGAAGAGATGTGCTGCGGCTGCGGTTCGTCGGCCAATCTGTGCAAGGGATCTCATGTGTGGACAGGGACTACCCTACCAAGGCAACCCTCCATTTCCCTACAGCCTGCGTCTCGCCTGTTGACTCGTTTCCACTGCACCGAGGAGCCGCGCAGCAAAAGAGGTGGTACTCGACCAGTTCATCAAGGTGGTTGTTCGATTGTGCGGGGGCACGGGGGTACGTGCTGTCTGCTTAAGATTGCGCTCCCCTCTGGTGGACTTGTACGGAGCACAACGACATGCACAACCTCCTGCCGGCCTGCGGCCGGACGTGCTGTACTTTCCAGGTACCGTCTCGTCTTCCTTGAACTGGCAGCTCATTCTTGCCGGCCATGTCGCTTTGTCATTCGCTCCTCTCCTTCCCGTTTTCCCATGGCGCGTCTGTCCGTCAAGTGACATGGAGTCTGATGCCGGTCCTGTCTCTTCTTGCCTTCCTCGCTTGAGTCCTTCCTGCCCTTGCCTATATATCCCGGCACTCCCTCCCGAGTCTAGACCTTCACGCCACGCCTACTGTCGCCCCTTCTTCCTTTCTAATTATTATTCTTTCTTTTTGTCCTTGTTCAACCGGGGAAGACCAACTGGTCCTGTCAATGGATTTGTTTCCTTGAGCTGTTGCCATTTGCCCTGTTCATCGTCAACATCCTTGGCCCCTCCCTCGACGGCATATACCCGTCCTGCGGCAGGAGTAGCCTGTGCCGGTCGTTTATTTGACTCCGCCCTCACCTCGAACCACGACCCAGAGCGCCTACCCAAGTCGAAGGAGCTCACTCGTTGCGACTGCCGTCCGACGAGGTGACCGATGCCGGAGTTCTCTCCTGTACGAGTGCACCCGCCAACTGGCCGCCCCCTTCATTCTCGATCTCCTGACGGCCAGAGTTGGTCTCAAGTTTGATGACACGGCGGTACCGTCGTCTCTCGGTTTTCAGTCCAGCTGCTCTCGCTTATCCCCCGACTCAGCCTGGCCTATACGCAAGCCTAAGCCTCGAATCTTCGGTCCAACGACACACTTTTCTCTACCGGTCTCTCAACCCGCAGCTTGGCGAGGCGTGCTCTCTCGCAGAGGCAGGAGCAGCAGGGGAAGAGATATTGGGGCTCGGTCCTTCTGCCGAGAATCGTCTCTGACGTTTCAGCGATCGACATTGCTCATCTCACCTCAGCATGCCTGCATTAATGGATATTGTAATTCCAAGACTGGATTTCCTCTGGTCCACACAATTTTGGGCTGTGTTTCACACAATACTCTGGTATGGTTGCTTTCCCCGGATAACGGGGTCCTCAATCTATCTCTTCGCCTGCTGTTCCATTCTGCACGGTGTTACTCGAACCCCCCGGGTGACTAACAGGCTTTTTCAGGCTCCATCGCTACGTGCGACTTCTGGTTCACTGTGTCAGCCACTGGACTTACAAGTCTGTCATGCCAAACTGGGAAAAGCCGCGATACACATCAGACGATGTCACGGTCGTCATTCCCACCATCCACAACCGGCCTGAGGAGCTGCGGCCGTCTCTCGAGAGCATTCTGGCGTGCAGGCCGGCCAAGCTGGTGCTCATCACTACATGGAACAAGCACGAGGCCCTGAGCCGGGTGGCGGCGACCCTCCGGATGCCAGACCCTGCGTCCCCCGTCGAAATCGAGGTGCTACACGTGGACAAGGCAAACAAGCGGCTGCAAGTTTGCAAGGCGCTGGAAGACGACCACGTCAAGACGGCCATCTCGGTTTTGGCCGATGACGACGTGGAGTGGCCGTCTACCCTGATGCCGTGGCTGCTCGCACCATTTGAAGACGACAGGATGGGCGGAGTCGGGACGTGCCAGAGGGTGAAACGCGTCACTGACGGAGATTTCATGACGCGCGCCTACAACTGGCTCGGGGCCGCGTACATCGAACGCCGGAACTTTGAGATCTCGGCGACACACAACCTTGACGGCGGGACGTCGTGCATGTCCGGGCGCACCGGCGCGTACCGGACCGAGATTCTCAAGAGCTACAGCTTTTTGGGGAACTTCAAGAATGAGAAATGGGGGAGGTACATTCTCAATGCCGACGACGACAACTTTGTCACTCGGTGGCTGGTGGCTCACCAGTGGAAGACCTGGATACAATACGAGCCCGAGTGCCAGATTGAGACGACGCTCGAGAACAGCAAGATGTTCCTCTACCAGTGCTCGCGCTGGGCAAGGAGCAACTGGAGGAGTAATTGGACCAGTCTGGTGCATGAGAAATACGTACTCACGTATGTTGCTTCCCCTTCTTCCTTCACAGGACCCGTTCATGCTAACCATGATCAATACTCCAGTCAACAGCCCTGGTGCACTTACGCCCTGCATATTGCTACCTTCACCTCGCTGGCGTTCTTGTTCGACCCGCTCTTGCTCTTCTCGTGCTGGTGGGGTACGGAGAACTGGGAGCCCGGGAATCGGTACATGCTGCTTGGGGCAGAGATCGCATTCATGTTTGGCTTTACCAAAGTAGTGAAACTGGTTGGTCTGTTTCGCAAGAACCCTAGTGACATCATATTCTTGCCGGTGTCCATCCTTTTTGGCTACTTTCATGGCTTGATCAAGCTGTACGCGCTGTTCACGCTCAAGGAGGTAAATTGCAAAAAGTGCCCTTCCCATTCCCAAGTGCCTATTCTGACCGCTTGCGCAGACATCTTGGGGAAGCCGTGAAGACGGCGATGAGCACAACACGTTCCGTCTGCAGGAGAAGCCTCCTCGCAGCCAGAGTTTAACGACACCGTCCGGCCCGGATCTGCCCAAAGCAATGCAGTACTCCCGCTTTTCGCAGGCCCGCCGCGTGGTTATGTCGTCGCAGAAGCACGACTTTATCGGGTGTAACGTCAGAGCCGATGTCGTGTACCCAAAAGCCGCCAAACCTCCGATACACTAAGGTCGCACACCAACAACGACAACAGCTGACCAGGACCCGGGGAATCGTGACAGTATCCGATGGGATATTGGCACACTTCCCTTCCCCGGGCTTCCACACGAATATCACGACTCACGGCTGGATGACATGGATTTCATTTCGGTCTTCACACAACAGAATCAGAGCATGGGAGTCGAGGAACACAGGACTTGACTCATCAGGGCATGCTTTGGGGGGGGTGGGTGGATTTGGGTCACCCGATTGAAGGGCAAGACTTTGCTTTTCTGGGGGGGAGGCATTTTTTTTTTAAAAAAAAGAGAGACACTTCAGGGTTGATTTGGGCGAAAACAAAAGTTTAGTCTGTTTGTATCATTTCTTCTCTTTTCGGCTTGTCCCCCTTTCGAAGGGGACGGTAATGTCCAAATCGTAATTGTATTGGCAAGCTTTGGTGGATGGGAGGGGGAGGATATGTCTGGAGAGCTTTGGGCATCTCTTGGTCGAGGTGGAAAGGTCTGCAGTTGAAGCAGGAATTGACACATGGAATGGACCAAGCCAACTTCTGTGGGAGTGAAACTTGACACATTAGACCTGATTTACGCTTAGACTAGACTGAGATAGACTGAAAAACATGCTCCATCACCGGCAGAAATGGGATGGGATGTCGACAGAACAAAACTTGGGCCTGACGATCTCGAACCAGGTTCTTGAATCAGGAAGATCACAAAATAAGTAAAGATTGACCAATCACGAACGGGCAGACATCCCAATTCGGCTACTGGGGGCAGATCATTGCCTCCATCAGGTAGCACAGCAGCACAATGCACGCCATCGTGCGTCTGCCCTGGAAACATCTGGTGCAAGATCAAGATGTTGCTTTTTAAAGCTTGGCTAGGCGGTGGTTACAGGTTGCACAGCCTCATTTACCGTTGAAGTTTTGGGGTGGTGGTGCCCTCAAGAGTCTGCGGTTCTCCGGACGGGGAAAAGAGAACTTGTCCATGACTCCATCTCGGCGAACACTCCTGTTCTGGCCTGGCCCTGACTCGTCATCAAGCGACAGGTCACTTTCTTCTCCACGCTCTCATGTAGTCTAGTCTGTGGGATGAAGAGGTACCTGATGACAACAACAGGCGAACATGTCCATGGGGAGAGAGAACCAACCACACACCCCCTTCCCCCCTTCCCCCCTCCCCCACGCTTAATCCCGGCCATTCTCCTGCACACCACCTGTCCTGGCAGGCCTCACGCAAAGGCCCTCGAGCTCCTGGCCGATACGATTGGCTGCCCCCGCACACTGCGAAGCAAGATGGCCGGATCGGGGTGGTGTGGGCTGCAGTGGCTTCTCTCCCTGCACGGCATTGTGCAGGGCAGTTGGTTTATCGGCAGGCAATTTGGTTCTGGCTGATGGGGGCCTGAGTGAGGTACCTACTGGATGGTGTCGACGTCACTTTTGATGGGTTAAGTCCAACTCGACGAGGGCAGGACGATGGTTCCCGGCAGATTTTCAGGTTCCAATCTCCTGGCCTAGAAAGAATAGAACGCAGAAGACAAAAGAATGAACACAGACGGAGTTACTGAACGATATGTCATGAAGTTTGACGAGTCGAGGTTGTTAACCATGATGGTCTGTCTCCATGCCAGCTTCAGGATCCATCGTCCGCATTTTGGACGGCGCGATTCTGCGGAGTCGTCGATATAAGAGCAGCAACATTCCAATTGCATGTGGATGGACTTTGCTCCTGCCTCTTTGGATGTTGCTATTGCCTATTGCAGAGAAACATGACACGGGAAGGAACAATACCACAGACCATTCCGCTTCTCAAGGTTATATAAAAAAAACGATGGCGTCACTTCTAGTTATCACGGGGCCAGAAAAATATTGTAATTTTGTCCTCAAAACGGGGAAGAGCGAGTTGAAACGTTGAGCTCAAGACTCGGGGTCTCGGCTCAAGTCGGGGCCATCTCTTTCCCCCCTCAGACGACCACACGGCCAAAGAGCACAACCATCTTGACATTTCTACGGCGCAGCCATCTGAGACATCGCATCACGGTGGCACACGACCTCACAGATGGCACACACATCGTATCGCCAACGGTCTTCAAGTGACCATTCCGGGCAACGTACCGATCGTGTTGCCCTTCCTTGACACGATCAGGGCACTCATGCGCCGATGTGCACCACGATGCAACACGCCACCCACTAACGACGCAAGCTAAGACGCACCATCGACCAAACCGTCAATCTGCAGCGATCGAGAGCCGCTAACATTGGTGTAGTGGAGGTTGGAGCGGGCAATCAGCCGCCAGCAAGCCCACCTTCCACGAAGTCGATGCAGAATGAGCCGCCTCATCCCTGCCCACCACCCCACAACTTTCGTCTCCTCACGCCCCGAGGTGAGCCGAGAATCGGGGCTTCCGATCGCCCACGCCCCCTCCACAATGCCTTGAACACCCCCTTCCCCTCCCCCTCACGATAGATGCGCCTAACCCCTTCCTCTCGGACCTGCGTCGGTTGGACCACACCTATTGCAGAACGAAACGACGCATGTCGTGCAGCTATTCAAGCGAAACTTCGGCTCTAGAGGAAGGGCGAGGCGGGAATAGTGGGGTGTTGGTCGAGGAACATCCACAGTCTCTGTGATGCCGACTGCGACCTTGTGGCTGCGCCACCACCTGACAGTTCCAGACTCGGCTAGAAGGTGGTGGGATGGTTCAGTTGCATGCATTCACTCACGGTCAGAAGTCTGCTCCCTGACCATTTAGAGCATGTTCTGATGCCAGACTTGGGAATTGGGGGCGAGAAATCTGCTCCCAGGATGCAAACCCTCGACATCGAAGTATCAGGCAAGTACCTTATTTTCCTTTCTTGTCTCCAGTTCCCAAGTCAGGGTGGTGATGTACTTGGAGGGCAAGACGGGCCAGCAAGTTCATGTTCATGTCACATTCATGGTTCCAAATTGTTTACTGACCCGCAACAGTGCAGATTGCAATGCAGACTACATGCCGGATGTCGCAGCCGTACGTCCAAGACACCGAGACGATGCACGCGATGACACCCCATTCAGCATGAGATAGGGCCGCGAGATGCAGGGCCTCTCGCCAGGTGTCATCGTTGCGGCAAGCGAATGCACGCCCGCACTGCCACGGCCTTGCAATTAATGTACCTGAGTATCCCCGTGGCAGCTGGGGGCCTTCCCCACCAGCAGCACGTTGAGATGCCCCGGGCGAAGCTAACACAAGGCAGGTCGGAGAAGCGAGTCGGCGCGTTTCGAGATGCAGGGACTGAAGGGCAAAAAATAGACGCATTCAAGCACGGCAGGCAATTGTTTCTTGCGTCATGCCGCGCCGACACCGACACCGTCCGGCCACGGAGTTGCAAAGTCGGCATTGAAGGAGCATGGCATGAAAGGACTGCCGCAATGACACCCTCCGTCTCAGCCGGCCCCGATTAAACGGACCCAACGGCCCCGCCGCCGCGTTCGGTCACACAATGGACGGCACAACACGGTGCCTCAAAAGAACAATGGGTGGGTTGAACACGCGGCTGGCACAGTGGGCATGCAAATGGAACCCCTCCATCAATGGTGATTGATGCCTCGTTCGATTGCATCATCACCATTGGCCTGCCCGCCTAGCAAGTGTGACAACTAAAAGCGGCAAGACCTTGCAGCACCATGCTGGATCAACACACACACCAGTTGCCTTGGACAAAGAAAAACACTCAGAAAATCATCGCATGGCATGACGCCTCAACAAGCCTGCACATGGCATGGCAACCTCGGTCTCCGAGGAAGCAGGACCCAATGGCAGGCAACCCTGGAAGCTCCGACGAACGCACGAATCAAGGGGCGGGGAGAGCCTAGGGACGCCGCATTGGGAAGCATGTCTTCTGGAATTTCCTGATCTGCGCTGCGGCAACCATGGAACAGCCAAAGCAGGCAGGAAAAAGAAAGGAGAAGATCTGCGAAGCGAGAAGCTTATCGGGATGCCAAGACCGAGAGAACGACGTTCAACCATCTCTTTCCCCTGCCTTGCCTGCTCTTCCGTAGGTCGCAGAGCGCTATTGACTGCAGCCCTGGCAATTGCTGCGCGTGGAGGACGGATCTGGAAGTTGGGTGAGATGTGGCCTTTTGTTGGGGATTCGGAATCGTTTCCTTGCTCGAGGTTGATGGTAGTTTTTACCGAGAATCACACAACGGCCGCCAACGAATTGGATGGTTGCATTGGAACAAAGAAAAAAAAAACACTGCAAGTCAACGACAAGCGGGTCCAACACCGTCTTTCCTTTCCCCCTTCCTGCCAGCGATTTCGAGATGTCACATTCCTCGACAACAATGGGCAACCATCGATGTGTGATCCGGAATCGTCCGGGTTGGCCTCGGCGACTAAGGCCGGGAATCCGCAGCTCGACGGGAGCCCCGCACGGCGCTCGGAAGAGAGCCCTGGAGAAAAAAAGCAATGAGCTGGTCATCAACGGTCAACGGCGCGCGGTGCGGATCGCAAATCTGGGGCCGCAAAAAGCAAGGGCATGGGCAAGGGCATGGGTGAGTGTCAGGGCAAGGGCAGCAAGGGGCAGCAAGGGGCAACAAGGAAGGCGAGCAAGCAAACAATGGGAAAAGCTTCTCGGGTGAATTACCTAACTCATCAGCTGCGCCGGACGAGCAGAGGCCTCCATTACTAGAGTTATGTAAGTCGTGGGGGATGATGCAGAGGACTGCATCTCAAATCAGTCCCTTTTTTCCCCTTTTGAATCTGACGGAGACGTCTTCGAATTCAGTTATGAACAGGATTCCATTTTTCTTCCGTCTTGCGTTTTTCGACCAATGGCTTGGCCTGGCCACACACAGAAACGAAACTCGGCCGCTTTTCGTGTCGATGGTGTCTGGGCGTGCATCATGCACGCAATCATCAATCGCTTCGAGGTGCGGCAGCAGCAGATGTGGGATGGGCAGCGGGGTCCAGGCTCTGCGCTAGCGCGGGTGGAGTGGGCAGTGGGTCCATTGTTCAGAGAGGTGCAGGGGTTGTTGATTGAATGTTGTTGCAGACAGTGGATGAGTGGGGACCCTGATGGTGGACAAGACAGGGATGGGAGGAGCTTGACGACAAGGAAGGGACCGCTTCATGCTCACGAATTGGAGCAAGTGTGGTTTTGCGCCTGTTTTCACAATCACGCAAATACGCTGGTGGATGACAGGGAAGCGGGGTGGTGAGGATTGATTCTGGTTGCAGTTGGTGATGGTGGTGGCTTCTCCGAGGACCACTAAATCCAATTGCTGTGTCTTTGGAACAGGAAAGCAGGTTTCATTCAACCAAGTGGTTGCGTCAAGAATTGCAAGAGGCTGAAAGGTGGGCTGATTCGGACCAGCAGCAAGCTCTGAAGTGGTGTGTTGAAAATCACGTCTCACATTGCTGTTGCTGCAGAGCGAGAGCAAGGCAAGCAATACGAGTATTGTGGTTGCCACACTTCAAACTTGTGGTGTTGACTTACATAACACCCGCAGCCCGCCAACTGATTGACTGGAGGACTGACTAACGAACGAACGGCTGCAGCAGCATCATCGAAATGGACGCGAGGATCCCACGAACAACCCAAAAGGGAAATACTACGCCTACGCCCTGCCGTTAATTCCATTATCACGACTCGATATCCATGCAGCATCGTCGCATTTCCATGGAGCTCGCCTGCAGTAGCGCGGCTGCAGGAAAGAGATTGCAAATGGAGCAGCCGGCAGAAGGAGAGTGAGAGACCGAACAGCATGGGGTTGCCGACGGCCGGTTTTCGTCTGGCCAGCCATTCGATTTGTTGATTTGCTGATCGTTTTGTCCTCTCCTTGAAGATCGTCGTTTGGTGGGTCAGAGACAGGGCGACGGGGGGGGGAGGGCGTCCACCTTTTTCGGCCCGCGTCGGCGATCGCAGGGGGGGCGGAGATTGGTTGAAACATCCATGGAGGACATGGGGACCTGGGAGGCGAGCGGGCCAGTAGTTGGGGGTTTGAGGGGACAGGTACCGTCTATGTACCTGAGGGCTTAACCTTGAATGATGCTCGGTGTGGGTAGGAGAAGGAGGAAGATGATGGCTTGAGGCTGTGTCTGCGGGAGTGGATTTGGGGGTGGATATGAGAGCGGGATGACGGGCAGGAGAGACAGGGACGAGGTTGTTTTGTAGCCCTTGTTGGAGATGATGGAAAACGGCGCAATGAGGGGGAACGAATGGCTGGATGGATGCCGGGGTGTGTTGTGAGAGAGACGATACCTCGGCGGGTTTTGAAGTTGAAGTTGATCCGAGATGCTTGATGGGGATATGGAAGATAACACATCGTTTTCGTTCATGCCCGGCTAGCAGTGATCCTCTGTCTAGTAGAGAGGGGAACAAGGTCTAGTTCAGAACCAACGAACTCTTGCCATCCGCCTTGGGATTCGGTTTCAATACTTTATCCGTCTTATGCCTACCTAGTTGCTCGTTCATTTTGGACTGAGTCACGGTTTAGGCCTTCTGGATCTCTGACTCGGTGTGTTTCGGATGTCTTGAAGTTGGCTTCCGGTATCGAACCTTCATCATTAAACATCAAAAGATGCCATGCCGTGATCTCAACGGTAGCGCTCGCAGTACCTAACATGACACGCCCATGTCGGAGCCAAGATCCGCGGCATCTTTGCTTTTTCCCCGGCCGCTCTCCCCACTCGGTGCCCTGCACGGAAACGTAGCGTGATGTGGATGGCTTCTGCCGCTTCTCGAATGCGCCTGCCGTCCCGAGAATCATCGGGGTACTCCTCCCGTCTAGCGCCTGGATTCTGTCCGTGGAAACGAGGACGTTTCGGACCGGGGAAAAGGAGAGGAAGTGACCCCGGATCGCCGGTCAACGTCCGGATTTCACTACGGAGTTTTGGTAGAGAATCTTCCGCTAGACTAGACCTCTCGAGAGCCATGTCTCAGGGTTGATACGAGGCCATGTCGATCGGCAAAGAGGGGAAAGCTAATGTGAACCCGGCCCGACGACGTAGTCCTGAACCTCGCCTCAGCTGCCCGGTTTCTGCCCAGCACCCATGCCCAACGCCATGTGCTGATGCTTCCCACCCTCGCTTGCCCTCACGTTGTGTCTCTCGTCTCTCAGAGATCGCCACGGCCCGTCCCTTCCTGCAGCAAGTGGTGAAACAAGCAAGATGGGCAGCCTATCTATGGCCCCTACGGATGCTTTACCGAGGAAGCCGGCAGCAGGTGGCCGGGACCCCGGCTTCATATGGTCTGGTGATTCTGGATGCGGTGTGGCTTGCTCACCGGTGTGGTCCCCTGGTGTTGGCGTTGCCTTCGAGAAGGACAGAAGACCAATAGCGTGCAATAAAACATGTTTCTTGAGGCTGTAGTGTGGTAGATCGAACAGTGATCGCTTTTCGATACCTCCTATATATTTTCTACTTTCTCCCCTTCCTCCTGCTCGTAAGAGCCTCCTTGAGATCGAACTGCCCCTGTGAAAGTAGTTCCTCACATGTTCATCTGGCAAACCCAAACGCCACTTCACCCCCCAAACCGTCCCCTGGGGTTGTGGCAGGACTCCCACCAGCATTACTACACCACTCTGCGTCTCTTTCGACTTCCAACCCCCTGACAAACTCCACAATCTGCAACGCCGCCTCAAAGGCAGACACAACCGTCATATCAATCGTCATCCCGCTCTTCATCGGCATCGCCAGAGCCGGGCCTTTCATCTCATCCGCTCCTGTCTCGATCAACCCAGTGCTAACCTCCACCTCCGGCACGCTCAACAGCCTCGATCTTCCCCCAAAACAACGTCCACAGATGCACACACCACTGCTTCCGACCCCGACACCGTCACTCTCACTCAACCTCCGGGGGACACCAACTACCGTCGGCCTCACAACCGTCCCCTCACCCGTCCCACTTCCAGTACCCAAACCCTTACCCGCCTTTACTCCCTCCTCCGCCGCAGCTGATGAATACACCCCTAACCGACCACTCCCTCCCTGAACACCAAAGTCTAATTCGTCCCTCACCCCCATCCCCATCCCAATCCCCAATCCAACCCCTTCAGAAACCGACTCTACTCCGGCCCCAGTCCCCCCTTCGCCAGCAGCAGCAGCAGCAGCAGCACCCTCCGCCTCAACACCTCCCCCACCCAAACCCTCACTCAAATCCTTCTTCGGTTGCGAAGATGCCACCAAAGTAACAGAAACAAACGCCCTCCCCGCCCGAGTAGCCGATACCTCAAAGGAGTGAAGCATGGCCCGGCCCGAGGGGGTGGAGGGGAGGTAAGCTGGGAGGATGGCGAGGCGGGGACGGTTTAAGGGGTGTGTGAGGAGGGACGTTAAGAGGGTTGGGATTTGTGGGGAGGTTTGGGGTTGTGGGTGGGTGTGAGTTTGCGGGTGGCGTTGGGGTTGAAGTTGGGTTTGAGTTTGGGGATGCGGTTGGTGTTGGGTGTTGTGAGATGGTAGTGGGGGAAGGGCGATTGACATTGGAGTTGGAATTGGGGTTAAGATAGTGGTGGTAGTGGTGGTGGTTGGTGGGTGAATGGGTGTGAGATTGGTGGTGGTCGTGGGTTGGTGAGAGCTGGTTGGCGGGTGAGTGGTGCTAGTCGGGGTTGGATGAGTGGCGGGGTGAGTGGGCGAGCAACGGGGGACGAAGTAAGAGGATGTTGCTGAGGTTGAGGGTGTGGTGGTGGCGGAATACGCGGTTGCCGCGGTACCAGTGGTGGACTCAGAGGAGAAAGAGGCGGAGCGTGAGGTTGGCGTCGAGACGGAGTGTGAAAGAGCAGATGGACTGGACAGGTCCGGGTCCACGTCCCAAGAGAAGTACCGAGGATGCTCAGGGGTTAGCAACGGGTTGTGTTCGTGGTTGTGTCTATGTCCGTGGTTGTGGCCATGGCCATGGTTGTATCGATGTCTCGGGACACAAGTGCCCCCGCAGCAGCCGATGCCGTTCTCCCGCCCGACACTGCGAACATCGATGAGCAGCGACCGGTCCTTGCCCAGCAGAAGCGTCAGACACTCAGCTACCGTCTCCTTACCGATGCCGGGCCGGCCATTGATGCAGACCAGCGGCTCCGGGGCCGGATCCATCGACCGGCAGAAGACATTCGGGGCGGAGACGGAGCTAGCGAGGGAGGGACGGCGGTCCGGAGGCGCATTCATCAGGTTGGTTTCGGGTTCCGAGTTGGTTATCCACTAGGCCGAGAGTCCGGGTCAGGTTTCGAGTCGCGCTGCGCGATCTCAAGCCGTGGATGGCCCATATTGTGTGCTGCTGGAGGAAGCAAAGACTCTGACGAGAGCATCGTGGGTGTGGCTGGTACTATTATACCGGGGACAACAACACAGGTCATCGAGAGCGCAATACTGCATCACCCCCGCAGTCACAGGTGAGGGGAATTAGTGGGCTCCGGATCTGGGCTCGTTCGAGATGCATTGACTCATTCTGATGTTGTTGGTGTTGAAGCTAGCCAACCTGGCCAAGATGGGACGGACCCTAGGAAGAGCGGGATGGAGGGCGAGAAGCACTGTACGCCGCACGGGGCAGCCTTTGTCCTAGGAGCAGTTCCTCCTGAGGATTGGCAACGGGATGGCCACAAGCTGTCCAATCCCCGGAGCACGAGACACAGAGCAGCAGTCAGCGGATTCGACACGGACGGATAAGGTAACGCGGGCCTCACTGATTATTTTCTCATCAACAAAGGTAAGATATGTTGCAAAGCCGAGACAAAGAGCGCCATACATTGAACATAAAGATGGCCCGATCAGAAGTCAAAGCAAGCTGCCGCCCCAGGTCATGTGGCTGATGACGACAAAAAGAAGGAGATTGCCGTTACGCCCACCACCCCGGCCTAGACTTGACCTCCCAGATACAGAATGTTTTGCTTAATGGCTTCGGTGAGATCCCCTTGACCGGTGTATACATACGACACAGTCTGCCTCCAGGCTTCTGGATGAGGCATCGGCAGCTCAATGATATCGCGAGCCTGGATATGGCCAGAGTAGAGGAACGCAGCCAGGACAGGGAAGAACGCCCGTGCATAGGTGAGATCTGTGGCACTGTCTTAGCTTGCTGTGTGCAGGAAGATTGTGTGAATTAAACATGTACTTACGAATCGGCACTGTGGTTTGTTTCCTAGCAGGCGACCTGTCGTGGTCTGGACTGCGCTCCGTGCTGACTGCGGAGCGCCGGCGGCTGGATGGAAGCGGGCTCCGGCTGCTGAGTTCAGCAAAGGACCGTCGTGGACCCGCTGACACGGGGGTCATCTCCGGGATGGTAGCTCTGAGTTCATCCATGTCGAATTCTCGACTCAGACGGAAAGGCTTTCGATTGAGTGCGCACGGCCGTATGAGCGCACGGATCGTGACCTGGTGCTTGCTCTCGGCTGGCCCGTCTTTCATGGGAGCATCTTCACCCGCGCCAGAGTTGTCGCTAGGCCTCCGAGCAGCCACAGCTGACACAAAGCAGTTGGCCTCGGAGCCGCTATTGAAGTAGATGTGGCCCCAGGCTTGGAGCTCCTGGCGCAACATCTGGCTTCTCCGCCGCGGAGCTGGCAGCGCAGATGGAGCAAGTATCGGCGGCAACGACTGGCGGCGGTCGGTTACGACGGTCTCCGTTCGTGGGCCTGACGGTGAGTCCGGCATGCCAGAGAGCAGGATGGATCTCGTCTCGGCCACGAGAGTCTGCCTCCTGGCGTACGGCATGAGAGTAGGGGAGCGCGGGGAGGGCGCGGGTGCAGCCGGGAGGGGCAAGCTGGCATCGGATCCGCGTCGAGCAGTTGGAGTTTGCTCGGAGATGGGAGACAGCGAACGGACCGTGGTCGGCGACTGCAGAGACTCGCGTCTTCCCCGCTGGTCGAGCCTGTCCACCAGAGCCCGTTCGTGGGCCCTCATGCTCGGGTCATAATTAGGTGAAACCGTGTAGATGGGGCTGGGCAAGCTCAGCGAAGCCGAGTAGAGAGGGCTTGTCGCCGAATAGGGGGCCCTTGGATATCCGTCATGGCGGCCCAGGCCGGTCCAAACCGGGCGCAGCTCGGGCCGGACTCGAGTCTGTGTCTGTGCCTTCATACTGCGAGGCGACGAGCTGAAGTCGTCCTAGTTAGTGGCCTTGTGTGTGTTGGTCGACCCGACAACTTTGTTGGGAGACGCTCTCTCTGTGGAAGCTTGTTGGGCGGAGCGGCAGTGGAGGTCGAGGATGAGCATGCCAACGACAACGAGGGCGGCGGTGCAGACGGCCCAGCCATTCTGCTTTTGTACTTTCTCCTTTTTCTACGCGTGAAAGGCGTGAAAAGCCTGAAAGAGCGTCCACACCCTCAAAGCAGGCTCTTCCTGGTGCGTCAGCGAGACGCAGCGACGCGAGACAAAGCCTTGGGCGACCCATGGGTCTGTGGACGAACAAAGAGAGAGGTGCAGAGGGGACCGTGTTTATGGGAAAATGGCATGTGCCACGGTGCGCTACACGTCCCAAAGCGCTCCAAAGGGCCGTCACCAGCCCCAGAGGCGCGCAGGCGGGTAGGGCAACCCGGGTCGAGCACAAAGAAGACTCACCAGCGCCACTGACAGCATGCAGGCAAACATGCTGCTTTTTGTGATGGCGGCGCGAGGGAGCCGAAATGAATGGGCGGTGGTACGAAGTACTGCATATTGGCTGACAGCCAAGACAGTTGGAAGTTGAAAAAGAGACGTCGAAATTGAGTAGAAATTCTGTTTGAGGGGAAGTTGAGGCTGGAGTCGCGGAGTTTGAGACGAGGGTTGTGACTTGTCAGGGTTGTCAGAGTTGCCAGGTTCCAGTCTCAGGGTTGCGCATCCGATGCTGGGGAAATGCGACGAAGACCCACTCTGGAGCTTGGCAGCTTGGAGAGCTTCTGAAGCTCGTCATTGGCTGGACCTGCGACACACCTTGATGGTCCAAGGTTCTGTCGGAAAGCCGCAAAGGTGGCATCGTCAAGCCGACAGCTCCACCATTTCCAGTCCCATCACTTGCCACTTCGATCAACGGCTTCCTGCCTGTCGCAACGTCGAAACTGACGCGAGCTCTGACTGGACAATGTCCTGCTGATATCCGGGACACCCTTTTCTCCCCCACGCTCTTTCATCCCTATTTCTTTCTTCTTCCCCGCCCCAATGGCCGACTCAGCCCCTAGCGCAACCGGGGCGACGACACCGAGCTACAAACAGCTGAAAGAAGACTTTGTCTCGAACCTCTCGGGCGGATCGGTGGCAGAGGTTGCCCACGTCTGCGCAGTCGCACCGGTATGAGCTGTCAAACGGATCAGGGACTCGTCAGAAGACACCATGGCCGCCAGCGTGCTGATCAGACACACCCCGCAGGTCGTCGCCCTCCTCTGGTCCGCCCTTCAGGCCCGACACTCCTTCTTCAAGCCATACACGGCTCTCGCCTTTGTCGTCGATTTTCTCCTGAACGTGGGCGCCCTCCTCCTCTCCGTCACGCTCTACTCGAGTGCGCCCCTCCTCCTCAACATCCTCATCGCCACGGCCGCCGCCACCGTCTACCTCGTGCCATCGAGTCTTTCCACGCGCAAGAAGAAGCCTCAGCTCCCGCCCAATGCGCAGTCTAAGACACCGGCGGGACCGCTCAGCGTGCTCTCCACCAAGCCCTTCCTAACCAACTACCGTGGCAACATGATGGTGGTTACATGCATATGCATCCTCGCCGTCGACTTCCGCCTGTTCCCCCGCCGTTTCGCAAAGGTTGAGACATGGGGCACCTCGCTGATGGACATGGGTGTGGGTTCGTTTGTCTTCTCCGCCGGCATGGTCGCCTCGCGGCCTGTGCTCAAGGAGCGCGCCGAGGGCAAGGCTACACCTCTCACCACCCGTCTGGCGCGGTCGGTGCGCCATTCGCTGCCTCTGCTTGTCCTGGGGATGGTCAGGCTGCTCAGCGTGAAGGGTCTGGACTATGCTGAGCATGTGACTGAGTACGGGGTGCACTGGAACTTCTTCTTCACGCTGGGCTTCCTGCCCCCGTTTGTGGCTCTGTTCCAGTCGGCCCTTAAGGTGGTGCCGTCCTACGCCGGACTGGCCATTCTCTTGGGTGTCCTGTACCAAGTCGTTTTGGAGAGCACCGACCTCAAGGCTTACATTCTCGCCGGCCCGCGAACCAATCTTTTCTCCATGAACAGGGAAGGCATCTTCAGCTTCTGCGGCTACCTCGCCATCTTTCTCGCGGGGCAAGACACGGGCATGGTTGTCCTCCCGCGAACCCTCACCCGGGGCAGCACCACCTCCAAGCGTTCCACCCTCCTGCTCACCTTATCCGTGTGGTCCCTCGTCTGGCTCGCGCTCTACTTCTTCTGCACCGACTACACCTACGGCGCGGGGCTAACCGTCTCACGGCGGCTGGCCAACCTCCCCTACATGCTGTGGGTGGTCGCCTCTAACAGCACACTGGTGCTGGCCTTCTGTGCTGTTGACACGCTGCTCTTCCCGGCCTTCTACCGCGCGCACGACGCCCGTACCGAACACGAGGCCTATGACACGGCTACGAGCCGCGTGCTGAGGGCGTACAACCGCAACGGGCTGGCGGTGTTTCTGCTTGCGAACCTGCTGACGGGGTTGGTGAACATGACGGTGCCGACGCTGGATGTCGGGAGGGTTGGGACGTTGGCGATTTTGGTGGGGTATATGGGTGTGTTGACCGCGGTGGCGGTCGGGTTGGACGTGTACAATATTACGATTAAGTTGTAAAGAGGGAGATAGATTGGTGTCTCGTCTTGGAATAGATGTGATTTGGGGTTTGTGTGACCGGTTTGCAGCAGTTGCCTCCTCTCCTGCTATGGGAACTGGATAGCCATTCAGAGATCATGTCGCTCCCCGACGATCCTGTGTCTCACTCTGCTGCACACTCCTTGTCTCCGTTTGCGGGCGGGTGACTGCAGCCAGCCATCGACCTCCCCAATTTGACTGTCGCTCTTTTCTCCCGTAAGTTATGATTCTGGCCTTGTGTCACTCTCCCTCCAATCTCTATGGGACAGATAACTGGAAGCAAGACATCGCGCCTCTATTTGACGGGAAGGTTTATCTGTGAGACGTCACCCAAGTTAGGCCGACACGGTGTTACCTACGCCATCACGTCACACATCAAACCTCCTTTGAGAAAGACCCTGAAATGATTTATTGCCTTTCATTCCTCGTTTCTTTCACCCTTCAACCCCAAGCAGGCGGATAGGCACATCATTACTGTGTATGTACTGCCGGGAGAATGCAGCTCGAATATTGGACGGGTGCTCTGGGCTTTTCATTTCGGGTCTTGGGTTGATTCTTTTCTGAGTTTCTGATACTAATTTTTTTTCTGCCGGCCATGCATGCTGCTGCAGTGGTGTTGCATGCCGCTACTGCGTGCTGCAAGGGGCAAGTCGGATTTGGAGGGGGAGCAGAAAGAGATCTCCGGCCTGCCCCCTTTCCGGATCGGAGAGTCACCCGTTCCGACTCACCCACGCGGGTTCCAGGTTGTCTGGCTTGGGATCTTGAAAACATGTGGTGGTGTGGTAGGAAGGGAAGGAACCAAAACCTTGGAAATGAACAAAACGGCAGGCTTCTGGAATTTCTGGTAGCGGGACGGACTGGAACAAGGGTCCCGCTGCGAGGTCAGCCCTGGAATTCGCAGCTCCGATGTCGTGATAAGGTTGCCCTGCCTTGGAATCTGGAGGTTCTCGAGGTGTGGGAAGGGATGGGGAAAATGTCAGCCTGCAGCCCTGGAGATCCCTGCGATTCGAGATGCGCTTCATTTCCCATGTCAATGCCTGACGAAGCACCTCGGTGTCGCCGTGCCTTGGTTCGAACGAGATGGAGATGGAGGAAGTGCCGTCCTCGGGAACAGGATGGCAGGGAAGCTCTCCTTTGTGCAACCTGGTTGTTCGAGTGTTTTATGCGGTGATGGAAGGGTAAATTGCTGGCTGATGAGGGGGAACAAAGAGGGAAACTGTCCTGCTGGGAGCGGGAGGTCGAGAGATGAGGAGATGACTTGAAATTTAGCTGATGCTCCTGTGTGTGGAAACAAGGAAGCATCAGAGCTGAGCTGTTCGCGCCGCGCTGCCCGAACGATGATGATTGCTCCGAGTTGCGAGTTCGAAACGGTTTTTGAGATGGGGCTCCATCGACGTCAGAAAAGGCCGTCATCATCGTTGGCTGACAAGAGGGGGCCCACCACACTGCAAACGCGACCCTGAACCCTGCGCGTCAGGTACGAACCCGCTAGCCCGTTTCGAGACAAGACAGGCATTCTCCCACGCACAGTGTTGGCGGGCACAGCTTGGCGCTGCAACACTGATCTGCAAAACCGGCCCTGCTTGCCCTGGCACAATCCGAATTGGGCCTCGAGTCCTCAGAGATTGATTTCTCCAAACATCAGACGGCGCCAGCAGGGAAACGGGCCGAGGGAGACGCCAATGTCGAGGCCTCGACGGGAGGGAGCCCTGTGCGTTTGAGCTTGGTCGGGGCGGATGAGGCCCAGCGACTCGGCAGTGGTCGAGATTCGACATCATGCTATGTGAGACGACTTGTCGGCCCTCGGCTGCCGGGGCAGTCGGACGATCCAGAAGTGGCAGGTCTCTGTTCGGTTCCAAGTAAGTTAGCCGGAACAGACGGTGTTGAAGTGCGCTCCAAAAGAAGGAAGGGCTCGTGGCACCAGCCTTGTCCATGTCGACGTCGTCGGGGATGGGACGATTTGCGGGCACAGTGTCAAGTGCCTCGATGGGTACAACTGGTGTTTGAGGAGATTGCTCGGTGACCAGCAATCAAGTGGCCATTGTTGACGCACTGGAGTCAGGTCAAGAGCAGCGCGGGATGAGAGGTGGCTTGATGCCGGGGAATTAAAGGGTTTTTGGGAGAAAATTCGGCCCCTGCCGGGTACGCGCCAGACCAGCAAGATGTGCAGGAGCAGAAGCCAGACCCGACATTCAGATAATTCACACTGTGCTCATCCACGCAGAGCACATGTTCTCCATCATTCACGCACTGCCCTGGGTTTGCTGGAACGTGGAAAGAGCGCCAGGAAGAAAGGGTCAGGCTGGACGCAAGCAAAGCAGCCAGCGACCAGCTGCCCAGCCCTGCTGCAAAGAGCAGAGCGCCAACACCAGCACATCAGCGGCAGCTCCCACACATCAACAAAAAACCCGCGGACCCATTGGCCCTCCTTTCTCAACTCTCAAACGAGAGGCCTGGACACTCCCTTTCCTCCTCTCACCGTACTCACCGCCCTACCCCCATCCCCTCCACTCCCTCTCCACTCCCACGAGAGCGATCCGCATTCCGCACGGAGCACAGGGCAGCAACTCGAACCTTTCCCTCATTCTCACCTCACCGCTGCCGTGCCCTCGAGCTCTCCGTCTTTTTTTTGGCGCATTGTCCTGCGGCAACGGCGCATGGAAGTAAACAAGTCTACCTCTGGGGGCCCCAAAAAGAACACACGTCGCGTCAAATATCACCGCACCTGCGAATCAACGCCCAACCACTGGACAGGCGGTCAATCAGCACGCGACATTTCCTCCGTTTCCAGCAGCAGCCAAATTACAGCCATTACCAGAATGCGAACCGACCTGGCCCATTGATAACCCCGACAAAACAGCCGATCGCTTCCTGGATTTCGCGGATTTTGCACCAACAGGGAACTTCGCTGGTGCTGCACAGGGCGCTCTTTGAAATTGGGGAGCGTTTTTCTCTCATCCACCTGCGCCGACCACGGCTTCCTGGCTTTCTGGCTTTCTGCCTTCGCTGGATCCTCTCAATTCGCACAGCCCGCAGCCCATCACGCTTCATCTTCAACATAACCTGCAAACGACTGCTTGCACCCGACTCTCCCTGCGCGTCCGCGGAGGCTGGAAAATGTCGAGTGTCCTCCAGGCGCCGCCTCCTCACCCGACGTCAAGCTCAGCTCTCCACACGCCGCCCCTGGCTTCAGCCTCGCAGTTCGCACGACAGTACCCGTCGGGCCACCCATCTCCGGCAGCACGGGAAATTCCCGGCTATCATGCTAACCCGTATCCCACGGGAACATCGCCGGCTTCATCATCGCGACGCCCCTCTCGCAACCCCAGCGCTAGCAACGAGGCCCACCTCAGCCCCAACTCCCCAATGAGCCCCCACGCCGCCATTGCTTCACAACAACCCCCTGTGTCCGTGGCTCCGAACTCGAACTCTCCCGACATCAACTCGAACTCAGATCGCAGGCGAAACATGCCTGCCGCCGTGCCCCCGCGAACGTCGAGCTCCCGGCGCGCTCAGCCGAGCGACCGCGCTACTGACTCCCCCGCCGAACCCACCCAGATTCCAGCCGCGATGCCAACGGTAGGATAGACCCGTCCGAGCAGTCCTCGCGCAGCCGCCGGGCGAACCAGTCGTCCCAGGACCACCACGCGACGAACGGCACCCGCGACGGCCGCGCGACCTATTCTTCGAATGCTGCCGTCCGCTCACCGCCGCCCAATTCAGGCTCAGCAAACGGGCCGTCCCGAGAGGCAAGCGAGATCCTCAACAGCATATTGATTTCTCAGCCCGAGGTCGACATCGACCGGGAAAAGGAGCGCCTCACCATGGCGCAGCCGCATCACGTCTCAACCATGCAAGAGGACGACGCGGCTCCGCCGCCCGTAGTAGCCATGTCGGACTCTGTGGACGACACACGACGGGGCGGTCGGAGTCGGCATGATCACTCGAGGCGAGAGAAGCAGACCAAGTTTGGCGAGTACATCCTCGGCAACACGATTGGCGAGGGGGAGTTCGGCAAGGTCAAGCTTGGCTGGAAGCAAGAAGGAGGCGTGCAGGTAAGTTGATGCGCACATTTGTTTACTGGATCCTACTAATCAAGCTCCTGTTGCAGGTCGCCATCAAGCTGATCAAAAAGGACCAGCTGGGCGGCAATCCCTCGCGGATGGCCAAGATCATGCGCGAGGTCGCCATCCTAAAACAATTAACACATCCCAACATTGTCAGGCTGCACAAGATGGAAGAATCAGAGAGGCATTACGGTATCGTTCTCGAGTACGCCTCCGGAGGCGAGCTGTTCGACTACATCCTCAACCACCGCTACCTGAAGGACAATGCGGCCAGGCGACTCTTCGCGCAGCTGGTGTCTGGAGTGGGCTATCTGCACAAGAAGGGGATTGTGCATCGCGACTTGAAGCTGGAGAACCTTCTCCTCGACCGCAATCGCAACATTATTATCACCGACTTTGGCTTCGCCAACACCTTTGACCCGCACGAGGACCTGACAGATGAGGAGGAGCTGAACCTGACAGACCGCGAATTTGTTAAGCGCATGGGGCTGGACAAGCTGAAGCCGAACGGGTCGCGGAAGGGAGATCTGATGCAGACGAGCTGCGGAAGTCCTTGCTACGCAGCCCCCGAGCTCGTCGTCAGCGACTCGCTGTACACCGGGCGCAAGGTGGATGTCTGGAGCTGTGGTGTCATTCTGGTAAGTGTTTAAACGTGAGGATTGGCAATTGGCGCTAACCAACGTTTCCCGTGCGCAGTATGCGATGCTGGCGGGCTATCTTCCATTCGATGACGACCCGGCGAACCCCGAAGGCGATAACATCAACCTACTCTACAAGTACATTGTCAACACCCCGCTCACCTTCCCCGAATATGTCACACCTCACGCGAGAGACCTGCTACGGAGGATCCTCGTGCCGAACCCGCGCAAGCGAGCGGACCTCTTCGAAGTGGCACGCCACAGCTGGCTCAGCGAGTATGCGCACGTTGTCGAGTTCATCACGTCGAGCACCACAAGTCCCAAAGACATCCAGAACACAACGGTTCCCGCAGAAGACGAAGAGAACCCGGGCCTGGCACGGAGCGCGTCGGTGCGCGAGTCGTCAAAGAAAACGGCAGTTTCGCCTACCGTTGGCGGCTTGGTGAGCAAGCAAGGTACCATCGATGCCGACGCAGAGATGGTCAATCCCAAACCACAACGGGACAACAAACGCCGTACTGTGCAGGTCGAGTACGTCGCGCCCAGCACTACCACGCAGCGTGGCGAGACCTCGGGAACCCAGCCGTCCAGCAGCCGCACGCGTGCTCCGTCGGGTAACCAGGCCGCTGTTGAGGCCGCTGCGGCAAGCGCGGCGTCAACCCCCAAGGAAAAGCCGGCGCCGGCCGAATCGCCAGCCGCGACCGATCCCTATGGTAAGACACCAGTGGCGTCAAGGAGGCCGCCAAGCGCCCATCGCATCCCCAGCTCATCCTCTGCCGCTCCACGGGGCGCCCGCGAGGCTCCGTTTGCTGCGAATGTGCCGAGCACTTCTACCGCCCGACCACCAACCGGCGGTTCCATGCAGTCGGCCAACAAACGATACTCGTACAGCCAGCCAGTCCCCCCCGAGGTTGCCGATACGAATGCGCAAGGGAAAATTCAACAGCCGCCGAGGGGCGCCAGCAGTTACGGCATCCCCTCGTCCACATCGCAGCCCCAAACGAACCAAGAGTACGGCCGTCCCAGCATGAGCATGCCCCCCAAGTTTGCCCGGCTCTCAGGTTTTGGCCACGAGATGGCTGCCCCTAGCACTAGCGCCGCTCAAAGCGCCGAGGTCAAGGGACACAAACGATCCAGCACAGTGGGGGAGATCAGCGAGAAGCTCTTTGGCCGCAGCGGCTCGATTTTCGGGGGTAGGAACCGCAAACGGGCAGAGCAGCCGCAGGTCGCGGAGAAGAAGAAATACCCTCCGGTCAGCATGAACAACTCCCTCTCTGGCGGTGACGACGCCCGACCATCGATGGACTCGAAGCGCTCGCGCCGGTCGTTTTCTATCGGCCTCGGGAAAAAGGCGTCGGGCAGCGTCGCGGGCTCGCAGACATCGCAGGAGAAGCGCAACCGGCGCTTCTCGTTCATCCCGGCTCCTTCTCCCTCAAGTCCATCGGCATCGGCAAGGAGAACAACCCGCCCCAGCTCGACTCCCAGCAGGACCTGCCCATCCAGGACCCGCCGGCCGTCGACCAGTACGGGCGCTACGTCGACCAGGGCGTCGGCCGCGAACAGCCCGTTGATGCCTCCACGCTCGACGGCATGTACGCGCAGCTCCATGACCCCCAACCCCCCCGGAAATCCACCGACCCCTACGGATCCCGCCAGCCACAGTACCCCTCTAATGGCTACGGCAACCCCTCCTCGAGCCAGGGCTACATTCCGCCCGGCATGATGGGTGGCGCTGGCGGGTCTGACGCCTCAGTGGACCACATGCGCCGGCCGCCGGGCTCCGCCCCGCAGCTCCAGCATATCCCCCAGCAGCAACAGCAGCAGCAGCAACAGCTCCAGGACGAGAACGCGTACAACAACGGCCGTAGGGTAGCTAGCAGCACCAAGACGGGAGGACGCGGCGTGCTGCAGAAAAATAAGCGGTTTGTGGATGCGTGGGATACGGACTCGTACTCGCGCGGGCACGATCATTCGGGGAGTAGCGGGCCAGCGAGGAAGGTGATGGATTTTTTTAGGAGGAGGGGGAAGGCGCGTGGGGGTGAGGTTGCGTAAGGAAGTACGCAATATGTGAGGGCTGGGAGGATATGGGTTGACTTGTTGGAGTTATGGCTGCTTCTGGTCGGATGGTTGGGTGGGTTTATGCGTGGGGGAAGGGGAGAAGAAACTGGAAACCGGACGGAGCAAACCAAGGGAAGGGGAATCACAGTCATGTTGGGGGGGGGAAAACGACTGAAGTTCCTTCTTTTCTCTCGACCATTCTTCCCTCTCTTCATTACCTTCTTCTTCTTTTCGCCGCTGAGAACGAAAGATACCTTCGCTTCTTTTCTTTACTATCTATTTTCTTCTCTTTTTTTTGTTCAGAAGATCAGCTTCTGCTATACCTACATGCAGTATATTGTCTTGTAATAACAACAACCATGGCGGATGGATGGCACGGAAACAGAAGAGTTGCACATTTTCCGGTTCTTTGGCGGAATCAAGGCATTGATCGAGCTGCTGTCGTACTGGCGGCATATCTGAGGTGGGGGGAGGGAGGGAAACAGCGGGGTTGTTTTGTTTGTTATATTGTACAATTGGACGCCGTACGGCTAAGTTGCGGTTTCGTTTGTCAGCCTCTTCTTCACTTTGGTTGTTTCCGGTTTTGTGGCCGAAGGTTTGAGCCAGGGGCTTTTTTGCTGGAGCTGGCTGGCTGGTGGGTGGGATGGATAGGCTGGGGATACGTATGGAAGGGGATTGGGTGGGGGGTCTGTTTGTTTTACTGCCGTGCTGCTGTATACACGGGGACATTCTATTTTGAGGGACATATTTAGTCTGTAATACTAGGTGCTGGTGTTTCGGGGCTGGAACTCGGTTCATATTGAGTGTGCTTGCTGGGGAGATCTGGTGCTTCCACTGTCCCATGACCGTGGAGAATGTGTGAAATTATAGGGTTGTCTTTTCAAAAGGGTCGTGTTAGACACCTGAAAATCCTTCCCTCAAGTTAATTAACAGCTTGATCAATGTCGCCGGGTTGAAGAGAAGGACGTCTCTTGTTTGTCCTTCACGTCGAAACTACGGAGGGCATCCCCGCTGCCAGCGCGGAGGATAGTGCCACATCCCCATGCACGGACCCTCAGGATGCTTTTTTGACCAAGTGCGCAGACTTCAATCTTCCATCAACTCACATGAAACATATCAATTGAACCATCGGGCCGCAGTCATGGGATACAACTACAAGTGGGAGCCACATAGGCAGACATGCTATCGTCTGTACGTCGAGCAGAACTTGTCTTTGGACGATACTATCGAGTACATGCGGGAGCACCATGACTTCACGCCCAGGTATGTGTCTCAACCTATTGTTTCCTCGCCGTACGCGTCTTGGGTCGTGGATGCAACCACCACTCCGTAGTCGTGACCACTCTCTCACTACACTCGATGTTAACACCATGGCTGGATATCAGTGATTCCAGTCAGTCAGCTAATCATGACGGCCTCCATACAGCCGGCGCGCTTTCCAGGGCGCCTTCTCCCGCTGGGGCTTTCCAACAAGATAAACCCAGCTTACAAAATCCCTGAGCTCGTCGACCGTGTCAAGGAGCTATGGCAGAAGAACTACAAACAGAAGGAGATGGTCCAAACCCTCCAGGAGGAGGGCTACGACATCGGCGACCGCGAGGTCGTCCGCATCCGCCAACGGAACAAATGGTTGATGCGCACCACCAACGGATACGCGACTGAAGCTGCCCGACTGGAAGAATGCCCGGTCGCGGATGCGGAGGGTGAGGAGGATACAGGAGGCGCCAACGACACACACCCGGAAACCCATTCCAGCCAGGGCCAAGGGAACTACGGGGATGCCAACTTCAACAGCAGCTATTACGGCTACCCCTCCGCCGAGTACAACCCCGCCGATGCCCAGGTCCAGGAGGAGACGCTCGCCGCCATGCGCGAGGCCCGCAGGGAACAAAGGAAGCGCCAGTGGGAGATGGAAAGCCACGAGCGCTGGCTGAACAAAAAACGCCGCCGCCACACCAAGCCGTACGGTGGCCTGCCCGCCGACCCCTCCAGGGCCGCCTCGCTTCCCGTCCGAGACTACACTCACCGAGGCCAAGGAGATCCTGAAGCTCGATGCAGACGCCTACAAAGCGGTCCGGGACAAGTGCTACGAAATCTGCCGGCCGCCGGCGTTACAGAAGACCATCTGCGGCCCCGAGCGTGGGAGGAGCTGAAAGACCAGATGGTCGCGAGAGCATGCACCTCCGCGCCGTCTTCTGGGACCCGACGGACGCCGAGAGAGGAAGAAGCTGGCTGTTGAGATCATCGCGTGCGATGTGACCAAGAGGATCAGGACCTCGAACAGCCAGGTCAAGATGCCTGAGGCCAAGCGAATCCTCGGCCTGGACCGGAAAGGGCCATGGAATCCGCGGCCAGCTCTACAACATCCTGGCTCAGGAGAAATTCACGTCCAAGTTTGAGGGAGGGCGCTGAGTACTTTGAGGCGCTGAAGCAGCGGTGGATTGCTGGGTCGGAAGAGCTATCCCGTATTGTGGCCGCGGGCGATTCAGATCCGGATTACGCGCAAAAGATGAAGGCCATCAAGGCCTTCTGCCGCGATGTCAATCGGCGGTATCATGAAGAGGTGATCCGCAAGGGCAGGACGCCGGCGATTCTGCTGCCCCTGAGGAGAGGCCGCCGCTGCCAAGTACAGGCAGCCCAAGGTTTAAGCCGAAGCCTACGAAGAAGGCCTCAGGCCAGCCAACGCCAAACCCCGACGACAGAATCACCGGCCGAAGCTGTACCCGGCCTGAGCTAGAGGTGGCACCCGCGGAGATTGCCTGCTGAGCGGCTCAGCCGGCTGAACCCAAACGGCGTGGCCGACCCAAGGGATCCCGTAACAAGAAGAAGAAACTCCCGCATATAGAACTCTCTCTGCTGGTCCTAGCATCTCCAGGGCCAGAGGACCCAGCAGCACCATGCCCAGCAACCCCATCAACAGATAACCACGCCGCAACCGAAATGAGCACCATGCCACCCAACCCCATCCCCTCCATCCCCAACCCTTCACCGATGAAACTACGCCCAAGCCTTCGCCGCCTCAATGCAAGCCCGCGCCGTCCGCCGCCAACAAAACCCCGCAGCGCCGCCAACCACAATCCTCATCAACCCCCTCCGCACCCACCCCAGCCCACCCCCCGAACCAGAACTTGAACCAACCCCGAAATCCCCTCCTCCGCCATAGCTGTCTTCTTCGCCTCCCCCCCCCCCAGCAGCATCGCCATGTTCCCGACCGCACCAAAGCAGTGGATCACACCGCTCGAGACGCGCTCGCTGGCGGGGCTGAAGGCGGCTGCGGAGGGAGGGTGTTCTGGCGCGCTGTGCTATAAGATTGAAGGGGTTGTGAAGGATGGGAGGGGAGCGAGCTGCCGCTGCCGGTGATGATGGGGAGATAGAGACGTATTTGATGCATGTTGGGGGGGGCGCCGACGTTTTTGGTGAGGATGATTCCGGGGTAGGGGGTGATCGTGGAGGCTTTAGCTTACAAGAAGGGTGGGAGACCAAGGGTGGGTAGGCGGTATGAGCCACACCTTAGCTTTTTGCAGGAGGTCGCAGTGTTTGCCATGATGGAATCACAGATACGAGGAGGCACGGATGACCATGCTATTCATCCTGAAACATGTTTAACGCAATTTAGCGATGGTAGTCGTCTGCTCAAGGCTTGTTTTGTTTCTTCCCCGAACGGCATCTGAACTCTACATTCGGGTTATGTAGTTGGTAGCTCTTCGTGCCAATATCTGAGGTAAAGCCGTTAGCTGTCTGCGGATCTGTTGAGCAGCGTAGAACTCACCATCAATTTGTCCTGGCAAGATGCCGACGTGTCTCATATCCCTCTCCACGACACATCGGCGAAGTTATGTGCATGCATGTAGCATCGCCCCTTTTCCATCCGCAGGCTGAGACCCGCCACAAGCAAGGCATCCCTCACCATAGCAGCGCGCTTTATAGAACCCGCATACAGCATACCCCTCAGAGAGCCTCCTCCTTGCCCACCCCCGGACTCCTGCTGCGACTTCTCCCGCTCCCTTGCCCCGCGATTCGAGCCCCGCGGCGCCGCCGCCGCCTCCTCCAGCCCGCGGATTCCCCGCTTTGCCCGGCGGCGGGCGCACAAATGCAAAGTCGACCCCACGGTCTGATCCAGCAGCTCCGTATCGTTGGCGCCCGATGGCTGCGCGCGCCTCTCCAGAGTCGTGTACTCGATCAGCGCGTAACCCTAGGGCAGACAGTGTCAGCACCACCATCCAAAGCACCATCATCACAGCATAGGGGGAAGAGGGAAAAGGAGTGTGGCATGCCTTAACATACCCGTCCTCCGATCCAAATTCAAATGCACGTTCCGGATCTCGCCAAACTCGCCGAACTTGTCGTGGATCGCCTCCTCGTCCGCCTCCTCATGCACGTTGTCACCATGACGATCCACCCCTCAATCGAGCGCACTGCCGTAGCCTTGGTGTGGGTTTGCATGGCGGCGAGCTTGGAGGAGCTGGTATTGTTGGACGAGGACAGGCGTCGACGCCGCCTGCGGCGACATGGGCTCGTCGACTTCCATTTCGTCGGAGGCCATTTTGAGGGGTTGGGTTCGGTCTTTATGGAGAGAGGAAGCGGGTTGTGAGGGTGAATCGGATCAGAAGAAAATCGTCGCGGGAGAGTTGTGGTGGGAGAGGTTGGGGATGAATTGGGCTTGGGAGAATGATGCGGTCTTGGTCGCGGGGTGTCGTCGCGCAGCGTCGTGGATTGCAGGGTCAAGAAGACATTGCTTAACCCTAACCCTTCTAGTAAGCAACCACACTGCCACATCAAGGCGCAAGCTCTTTCTCAATTCTCAAACAACACAAAATCATCTTAGCCAGTTTACCTGGGTGAAGGCTTTACGAGCAGAGCTTTAATTGATCTGTGGTAAAACTGGCTGACTATGTGGTGGGGTAGGTTTCCCACCAGCAGAACATCACAACGCAATCGCTCAGCCAACCTGACTTTTTCCCGAGAGGTGCTCTCTCCCTCCCTCAACCTAACGCAGGCCAGTTTCAACAACCTCCGAGCCGTCCATAACCTCCAAACTATCACAATGCGCACTTAGGTACTATCTCCCTACTTCATAAACCTCTCCGCCAACCCCATCAACCCCCAACCCTCCCTCCTGCCCCCACCACCACTCCCACCGCTCTTCAAATACATCCTCAAGCCACTTCCCCGGCCTTCATCACCACGCTCTGCTTATCCGCCCCCTCCCAACCCCTCCGCCTTCAGTTCCTGCTGACGATCAAACAACCTTCGCAGCCTGAGCCATAGCCAGCCCACAAATGCACTCTGGCTCTCGGGCTGTTGTTGTTGGCTGGCAACAGTGGTGCTGGGCTTGGTGGTGTCGTTGGAGGAGAGAAGAGCTTGAGAGCTTGCATGGCTGCTGCGTTGCCGAGGGAGGTTGTTGAGGCGGGTTTTGAGGAGGATTGGAGGGTGGAGGAGGAGAAGAATTTCTGGTGGGAGGTGACTGCATCTGTGGGTGATGTTAGGCACAGGGGGTGAGGTGGATGGGAATTTTTTGGCTCTT
The DNA here is from genome assembly GCA_004802645.1 of Amesomyces nigricolor. Classification (NCBI taxonomy): domain Eukaryota; kingdom Fungi; phylum Ascomycota; class Sordariomycetes; order Sordariales; family Chaetomiaceae; genus Amesomyces; species Amesomyces nigricolor. Next base: position 130,036 of record SRKS01000008.1, on the reverse strand, counting down.
AGGGGGTAGGGGGTTAGGGGTGCTGAGTGGGAAAGGGGGTGGGGAGGATGGGGGCAATGGAAATGAGGGACATGAGAATGGAAAGGGGGGGAGGGGCGGGGGGGCAGACTCACCCTCCTCATCGAGATCCTCGTCCGCAACCTGCGCCAGGGACTTCGTCTCAAGCAGCTTACCGAGGATGCCTGAAAAGAAGTCCTCGTCCTCCGGGCGTTGCTTGGCCGCGGCCGAAGCGGCACCCGCGCGGAGGTCGGCGTCGTTGGTGTACGAAATGCCGCCGCCGGCAGGGTACGCGCCGCCGTGGGTCACTGGCAATGGTCGGTTAGTGGTGAAGAGTAAAGGGGATGGGAAAGGGTTGGCGTACGTTACCGCCGCCTTGCAGGCCTGGGTGAACATCTATTAGCGACGGTCTGGGATTTCATGGTGAGATATTAGTGTACTATGTACATACGCCTGGGATTGACGACCACCCTCGTCGTCATCGCCCAACACCTTGTCGACCGCCTTGTTGATGAACTTATCCATATTGTCACAATTCCTCGAGATAAAAATGTTGGGATCCTGTCAGAGCGGCACTTGAGAAAGAAGTTCAACGGCAAGGTATGATATCAGGAAAGTCAATCAGCACCCAGGCTGAAGCTGTCACCCCTCTGGGCTCTTAAGGCAACCTGACAACGTGGGAAGGAGTGGGGTTTCGGGCAACCTCAGCTGCACAATGGCGGGGTAAGAATGAAGGGAGCTGAAGGAGGGGAAGCTTCCCCCATGTTTGGTCGATCCTGTCTCATGATAGATCTGATGAAGCTCGATTGGAGCAACCTTTGCTGCATACCCCGGGGGATCCAAGAGCTGCACCACCAATGACACGGAAAGCCCAGGCGGAAGGATTCGGTCGGTTAACTTGGTTCGGCACTTGAAGTGGGTGAGTCCTTGGGATGTACCCTGATCATGTTGTCGAGGTTGAGCTCTCTGCCCCATCCACTCCCTTCATCATGATAGCAAGGCGGCATGCCAGTTAAATCATCCTTTATTAAGACCTGGAAGAGGCTAGATAGCTCTCATAAGCTCATAGTTAACTCCGAAGCCTGCAAAGTACGCCATCCGCACCCGCTATGCCATAGTCATTCATCATGGGTTTCGTGTACCTTCCCATACCATACCATAGAACCCCAACCGGCTTTAACCCATGTGTGAATCAAGACGAAGGAACCCCAATTTTCCAAGCTCCAAACATCTGGCGGCTCGCATCGGCCCTCAGCGAGCTACTACCCTGAATGGGCACCATGCCTAGGTCTTTCCTCAAAATGCCCCATCGCCCCCCATGGTAAAGATGTTCCGTCCCAACAGAACCGGCACTCTTCTTCTTCTCTCTCTTCGCCCACCGCAGACCGCAAGCATTGCAAAGCGTCTTTGGTCCACTCGGGCCCTTCCGCCACTCTGGCGACTCCAGTGTCCCTAAACGATTATCAGCGTTGCTGGCCCAAGCTTCGAAAAATACCTGAAACCTACCGCAATCCGTACACACATACTCCTCAGCCATCTTTGGCTTTCTTCTCTTCTCGCCTGCGCGCGTGTCCCTATCGACGGGGGATGGCGATCCCCGCGTCGCCCGTAACACCATGCCGGCTCGGGTTGCCTGTCCCGTGATGCCCACGCTGGCGCTCGCCCTCCTGGTAGCGCAGGCCCGTGAGCATTGATAGTGTCGGCACGGGTGTGATGCCGATGGCGGGGATCTCCGTGCCCGCAAGACCTTCGGCGGTGCCCGCCGTGTCCGAGAGGCCGCGGCGCTCCTGGCGGCCATCAGCGAGGGGTCCGTTGTTGTTGTTACTGTGAGTGCGATGGCGCCGTTGGTGCCAGGCCACGCAGGCCCCCTGTGTCGGACGGCGTGGTTCCTGACTTTGTTGTGCCAGAGGGCGCTCTGACCCTCGGCTTCGTCCTCTTCCTCTTTTTTGAGCTCGGCAATCTTCCGCTTAAGGCGCTCGTTCTCAATCTTGTGTTCCAGAAAGGAGTCCCGCAAGGCGGCGTTCTTGGTCGGGTAGGGGCGGGACTTAGGAAGAGGGCCTTGCAGAAGGGCTTCTGGTTGATGACATCGGATGTATCGAATTGGTGTTCCGAGATGTGGCGTGCCCGACGGTTTCGAGAACAATGTAGGTGCCGTCCTTCCTCCTGAACCTGTAGAATAGCCGCAAGGATTTCTTGTTTGCTATCTTGTCGTTGAATTCGGAAAACAACAGACCTCGGTCGTCTGGGTGCAAAAGGTCTTCCAAGCTGTGCCCGCGGAGCTCTGGCGTGTAGCCGGTCAGTTGTACAGAGTTCGGAGAGACATGCTTGAACTTGTATTCGCTGTCGACGACCTGCAGCAGGTCCTGCAGCTCCTCGATCACCTTCGTAGCCAGTTCGGGCGCTTGGTGAAGTCGGTCAGGATGCCCTGGCCACCGCACTCCCGGCTCCTGGCCCTCCTTGAGGCGGGTTGCCGGTACCGGACATGCTGCTGGCGGCCTGGTCGGGGAGAAGGGCAATTGGCCGCCCCTCCGGCCAGGCGCTCGAGGAAGCTGGGGGGGGTGGGCGGCGTGCCGTACGAGTGCGGCAGCGAGTCGGAGGGATCCAGTTCATAGCCACGGTTCCGTCGAAGTGGAAGAAGAGGAGCTGTCCAGCAACGGTATTGTGTCGCTGGGTCGGTGGTCATCTGCACGGCCAAGCGCCACGGCGTCAGTGTGTCGCGATGCTCGGTAAATAATCGACGGCGGACCTGCAATGGTGTCATGTCGGGCCCCATGCTGAAGGGATCCCGAAGCCCATGAGGTCGGGGGGCAGAGGATGCCCGTGGACATGGTAGCGAGAGAGAGGGCAAGGGCGGTGAGGGTGTGGTCTAGCAACACCAAGGCGCGCTGGAAGTGGCGGAGCGAAATGACAGCTGTGCTCTCGGAATGCTCATTTCTGGCAACGGGAAGAGAGAAGCGAAGCAGGAGCGGTGGGTGGCAATCTTTAAGAAACAAAACAACACAGGAGAGAAATGATGGCGTGCGTACTTTGGAGCAGGAACAACTATGGAAGAGGGGCAGCTGTCCAGACCCATCAATCCATCGGCTGAGGGCGACGATCACAAGCAGGCGGCAGCAGGCCAGCGGAGGGGGGGGGCAGGAGACAGGTCGGATTGGCAGCGGCGGATGGGATTTTTGGATTCAGGATGGGAATCTTGAGCTCCCCACCCCTGCCACAGTCCCCTTGTACCCCCCGGGCCGGACGGCAGCGACCAAGGCACAGCCTGGAGGGCACCGCTTGTGGGACGATGAGGCAGCTCTTGGCGCGCAGCCGGGGCGAATACTCCGACGACAGGATGAAGATGGAGCTGCATGCCACGCTGATGGTGGAAAATGCGAAAGTTCCAAGGCTGATGGAGAACGTGGGTTTTTTTAAAAGTTGGCGATGCCGGTAATGAGATGAGCAGTTCCTCATCGAGGATGCAAGGTCCATGGAACCCAAAACCGCATGCTTGGTTCTTAGCGGGGTGGCACCCCGTTAAAGCGTTACATATCCTAGTAGTTTAGCTAACCAAAATCTTGGCATGTTGGCTCCAGTAACCGGTTGCCAACTCGCTTTGTCCATTTCCTTATCCTTCAACTTCACCCTCTCGTTGACTCAAAATTCCACCTATCCCGCATTCTTTTGGCGGCCCTAAAGTTCTGCAGGAGCATTCAAATTGGCTTTCCTTCACGCTGCAGGCCCAGAGTAGACACAATGAGATACACTCACCGCAGACTGGGCAACCCCGAAGCTGGTATGTACAGCTTGGTGTTGACAGATCCATCGTGCTTGGGGAGTTTTAGCTTGATACCTCCGCTTCCCAGAAGTGCCCACCCTATACCTAGCTTTGTATCTCGCACTTCAGGCCAGGCGTATGACCCGGAGTTGCTGGCACGCTGATCGTCTACCACCTACCTATCATTCAGATTGCAGATCATCCTCTGGGTGGCGTCTGTTCATCCATACAAATCCAATCCATTCCAAGACTGAGCCTAGATCCTCAGAGCCCCCTTCCCCTGAGGTTTTAAAGCCAGATACCTACAGCTGGCATCTGTTTCGTTTAGGTAACTTTAACTGCCTCATCCTCAACCGCAACCACAATGGCGAGCTTCCAACCCCTTTTCATTGATCAAGCCAGAAGTCAGTCCACTTTGTGGTTTTTGGATTCCAGAAGGACCGGACACAAAGCGGACTTCTTCTTGACTTCCAAGATCTTGTGGTTAATGTTCCATCGTGTTTCTCGTCTTTCTGAGAAATATTCATCCAAGAATCAGGGCCCACTTAAACGTAGCCCCCCTCAGTCTCCACTCTGCTGCTGATCCCGTGATCGCGCGACCTCGAAACTCTCCCCAACGCTCCACTCCACGACCGCGACACCAACGCGATCCTTGAACAACCTTGGCGGCGACGTTTCCGCAATCTCATGGTTTCTTGACGATTTCGGAGCGGAATTCAAGCGCCTAACTACCCACCCTCGAACGAACCCCGATTGTCCGATTCATCTGCATGGAACCTTTACCTTGATCAAGAGATCTGCCTCTCTCACCCGAGGTTGATCTACAATTACAACCACAGCCTGTCCCGCATCGAGAAGCTCTCCATCTTGGGTGTGCGCTCCTTTGGGCCGCAGCACCAGGAGACCATCGCCTTTAATACCCCTCTCACCCTCATCGTTGGTTACAATGGCTCCGGAAAACGACCATCATTGAGTGCCTCAAATATGCGACGACTGGCGAACTCCCACCCAACAGTAGGGCGGCGCCTTCATCCACGCCCGAACCTGGCCGGCGAGAAAGACGTGCGCGCCCAAGTCAAGGTCTCTTTTCCGGTCCCGTCGGCGAAAACTATGTCATCACCCGTAACGTCCAGCTCACCGTCAAGAAGAGCACGATATCACAAAAGACGCTGGAAGGCAGTTTGCTGCTGCGCAACAACGGGGAGCCATGTCATCTCCACGAGGGTCATGGAGCTCGACAAACTGTCCCAGAGAAGCTCGCGTGTCTCCAGCTGTCTCGACGCCGTCATCTTCTGCCATCAGGACGAATCCCTCTGGCCCATGAGCGATCCGACAAGTCCCTCAAAAAGAATTCGACGAGATCTTCGAGGCTATGAGTATACCAAGGTCATCGAAAACCTGAAGACCCTCCGCAAGAAAAAGGAGAAGAGCTGCGGGAACTGAAGCTGCAGGAGTCGCAAGACAAGGCCAACAAGGAGAGGGCAGACAGGGTTGACAGGCTCATGAGCCAACCACCCGCGAGATCCAGGAGTCCCGGACAAGTGCGACCATTTGCTGGAGCAGATGGATGAGGAGGGCGTACGGATCAAGGACAAGTATGAACAGGCCACCAGTTTCCTCAAGATCGTCAACGACCTCCACACCAAGACCGAGAAGCTCGAGTAACAGAAGGATCCATCGGCGAGTTGCGGGGGCCGCATCGAAGAGCTGCCCCAGACGGATCAAGTCCTGAGGAATACTCTGGATGATACGAGCAAACGATCGGAGACCACCGTCGGCGATAGAGACAGGAAAGCTGCCCAATTCCAGCTCCAGCCGAGCTCAAGTCCTCCCGCGCGAAGCACACCGCCAGGCTGCTGAGCAGGCAAGCACCAGTCCGACAGGACAGTACGAGCGCCAGCTGGTGACGCGCGAGCGCATGATCCACGAGGCGGCCGAGCGCCACGAGATCCGCGGGTACGACGGGGACCTGGACGACCGCCGAATTGCCGTCTTCAACGAGCGCATCCGAAGCTTTTGAACGACAAGAGCGCGGGCTTGAGCGCCTGCAGCGGGACAACGCGAAGAACTGGACAAGAAGACCGCTGTCATATCAGAGCGCGGGGCACGGAAGACGTCATTGATGCGGGATCGTACCTCGGCAAAGCAGCGCATCATTACCGTTGGTAAAGAGTCAGCCATGATTCAGGGCGAGCTGAGCAATCTGGATATCGACGAGGCGCCGAGACGTTGTTGCGGACCGAGATGAAGGAGCTCGAGCGAGGACGAGAGCGCCAAGGCGGAGGAACAAGGGGCGGATCTGGACTCGCAAATCAAGAAGGTCAATGACGACATCTGGAATCTGGAGGCGCAGTCTGCCAAGCTTGGTCGGGAGCTTGTCGAGTGCACCAGCTGGCATCTGAAAGAGCCCAACTTGATCTCCGGAAGAAGCAGTTGACCGAGCGGGCGGCGAGAGCTCGAGATCCTGAAGAAGACTTGGACGAGCAGCTCTCCTCGCTGCTCGCAACGACGGCAGCCGGAAAATATCGAGGCCGAGTTCCAGACTGCCGTCAAGCAGCAGAACAACGTCGTTTCCGAGCGCAGGAAACCAGAAAGATGCCACCCAGCAAGAGCTGAAGCAGTCGAGTATAAGCTCTCCAACGCCCGCGAGCGGCATAACAAGCTGTCCACGGAGCGGGATAGCTGCAAGCGCGCCGTCGCCAAGCATTGAAGGACGTCAGAATCCGGAGGCAACGCCCATTGAGGACTACCTCAGGGAAATGGAAAGCATCGAGAACGAGCTAGGCGAAGCGGAGAGGGATTTGAAACTTTACGACGAGATGAAGAAGCATTACGCCATATCAAGGACAAGGCGGTGCGTTCAACAAAGCTACTACTGCGAGCGGGACTTCAAGGACCAGCACTCGTCAAGTCCGAAGCTGCTGGCAAAGATCGCCAAAAAGCTCAACGACGAGGACAAACAGGACCTTATTGACGAGCTGGCTCACTTCACCGCCAGCTCAAAACACTAAAGGCCGTGAGCTCTAAGTACGATCCTATCTCCGACTGGAGGCTGAGCTGCCTGGTCTGAGCAAGGAGATGGAATCTTCCTCATCACAGAGGGAAGCTGGTGCACCGCCTCGAGGACCAAGACCTCGCCTTCAGGGAGGCGGAGGACAACGCCAGGAGATTGACGCACTCAGCAAGAACGTCCTGAAGATCTCCCAACGCACAAGGACATCCTCGATGCCGAAAGGCAAGTAGAGCGTCACAGCAGTTCGTCGAGCATCACATGCGAGCCCCCCGACGAGATCAACGAGGAGCAGACCGCCTGTGCGGACCAGATCAGAACTGCCCAGACGAAGCTTAGCAAGCTCACCACCGAGAGGCAGCGCCTAAAGGATCTTGCCTCCCAGCTCGAGGTCGAGCGGCTCGAGCTGAGGCACAAGATCAGCAACGCCGTGGCGCAGCTCGAGCGGAAGAAGGGCCTGCAGGAGTCGATCCGCCGATACAAGGAGGAGCAAACCCACCTGCGCGAGACCATCGCAGAGGCCGACAAGGAAGTTGAGCGTCTTGAGCCGGAGATTGCGAGCGCTCGCGTCGCCCTCGACGAGGCGCGGCAGCAAGGGCGAGCCAAGGAGCAGAAAATTGCAGAGGAGCGGGATACCGTCGCCACGACCTTCAGCGAGCTCAAGATGATGAACAGCGAGATCCAGGAGTATCTCGACCGCGGCGGTCCCTCAAACCTCGCCTCCAACCAGCGCGCGATCGCCGCCCTTGACGCCGCCATCACCAACCTCGAGAACGAGATGCGCGACCTCACCGTCCAAATCAACAAGCTCAACAAGGAAATCGACAACAGCGACGCCAAGAAACGTAACATCGCCGACAACCTCACCTACCGCAAGAACCTCCGCGAGCGCGACGCGCTCGAGCAAGAAATCGAAGACCTCGAATCGCGCAACGCCCAAGAGGACTACGACCGCCTCAACCAAGAAGCGCGGTACCTCGAGTCCCGCCGCGGCAAGCTGGCTGCCGACCGCGAGCGGCTCATGGGGTCCATGTCGACCAAGGACGAAGAATTCTCGCGCCTCTACGACGAATATGAAATCGACCTCAAGGACGCCAAAGCCAAGTACAAAGAGTCCCACATCAAAGTCGAAACCACCAAAGCCGCCATCGACGACCTCGGCAACGGTACCGCCGCCCTCGACCGTGCCATCATGCGCTACCACACCCTCAAGATGGAAGAAATCAACCGCACCATCGGCGAACTCTGGCAATCCACCTACCAAGGCACGGACATCGACACGATCCAAATCCGCTCCGACGTGGAAGCCGGCGCTGGAGCCGGCGCCGGAAAACGCACCTACAACTACCGCGTGTCCATGGTCAAGGGCGACACGGAGATGGACATGCGCGGGCGGTGCTCCGCGGGGCAGAAGGTGCTGGCGAGCATCATCATCCGGCTGGCGCTGGCCGAGTCGTTTGGCGTGAACTGCGGGCTGATTGCGCTGGACGAGCCGACGACGAATCTGGATAGCGATAATATCCGGAGCTTGGCTGAGAGCTTGCATGGGATTATCAAGGCGAGACGGGCGCAGAGCAATCTGCAGTTGATTGTGATTACGCATGACGAGGAGTTTTTGAAGCATATGCATAGTAGTGAGTTTTGTGATGATTTTTATCGGGTGAGGAGGGATGAGAAGCAGAATAGTGTTATTGTGAGGAGAGTATTACGAGGATTATGGAGTAGGGTGGAGGGAGGGGGTTTGGGCTTTTTGGTTTGATATTCGGGTTTGATATCAGTGGTCGTGGTGACGGAGACCTTGAGATTTGCCGGAACCGGAGTATTTCAGTGGACTTTTTTTGCAATGAGATACTGAGAACATCACAACCTTGTCCGTCCGTGATACCATTGCTTGCTGTCTCCCTTCCACCCCTTTTTACTGGTTCAGCGACTGCCGAAAGACCGAGGACATGTTCTGTGTTGCATTAGATGCCATCAGCGACGGCGAAGGTGCAAGGGGAAGGGAATAAGAAAGGGTGAAGAAGAAGAAGAAGAAGAAGAAGAGAGGAAGATGGGGAGAAAGAAAGGAGCGACCATAAGCAGCGGATGTGATCCTGGATTTGCTAGGAGGCCGTGATGAGGGCGTGGTGTTGGCTTTTAATTTAGGGGGTTGTTGGTGTCTCGAGGAGAGCGAGTACGGAAGTGCATTTCATATGCTAAGTAGTTTCTTGTTCTCCCATACATCTGCTACCCTCGCTCAGTTACATTGATCTTCACTCTCTTAACGCTTCCACCGTCATACCTCCATTTAAACAGCCTAAAGACCCTCAACCACCAGTGAAACAGAAAACGCCATTCTCCCACCCAAGCCCCTAAATGGCGAGGTGAGATACACTGAGTATGATCGCTTGCAACAAAGATAACTCAAAAACGCCCGAGGTAGTTGTGTGGGTGTGTGTGTGTTCAGTCAAATGCTACACAAGCAGAAAAAATAACGAAAAGAAGAAAAAGCCAATTAAAAACCAAAGCGCGTGGGATATCTAGTTAGTTATGGCGGCAACCAAACCGATGAAGCCAAATCTCTCGCTCTCCTTCATTCCTCCTCTTCCAGCAATTTTCTGTATTGTTGCTTCAACCCCCCCAGATCATAAACTTCGTCAAGTACCGCGAACTCCTTTCGCCCTTGGTTTTTCCAAATCCGCATTATAACCACTCCCCTCCTTTCCTTTCCCATAAGACCAGCTTAGTCGATCGTCATCCTGCTCGGCAGCTGCGGCTTGGTGTCGTGCATCTGGTACGAGTTGGCGTCCTCCTTCTCCGGGTCCGGACCCCTGGGGCGCAGCAGGTGGGTCTTGAGGCCGGCGCCAAAGTTGCTCATGCAGATGAAGGCGTTGATGATGGTCAAAATGATGAGAAGGATGGTGAGGACGGCAAAGGCGGTCAGCGAGCGGCGCACGGCGTCGTAGTCGCGGCTGTGGCTCGGCTGGTAGATGCGCACGAGCTTGAAGAAGAAGTAGGCCAGGCCGCCAAAGTAGATGAGGATGACGAAGCACACGCCGATGCGGTTCTCGCGCTGGGTGAAGAAGGCGGCGCAGAGGAGGATGGCGATGGTCACGGGGATGGCGGCGATGTGTAGGCCGAGCTCGAAGTCCTTGATGCCGTTGACGATGACGAGAAATTGCACGGTGAAGCCGAGGAAGAAGAAGAAATCGAATTTGAGGAAGGCGATGTAAATCTGGATGACGTTAGTTGAAGATCGGGGGTGTAAGGGGTGGACAGGTTTCGGGTAGACCCACCTGGTAGTGCAGGAAGCGCTTCTTCATGCGGTAGTCGGCGCCGATCTGCTTCAGGATGTCCCAGGCAAACTCGCGGTAGAGCTGGTAGGCGATGGCGCCCATGGCAAGGGTGACAACACCAACCACGACGGGGACGGCGATGAGGAACGGCCTGCACAGGGCCCACACGTTCCGATCTTTCTCGTCTGGCTTGATGGCGCCGCCTCGCAGCAAGTCTTTAAGGGATACTTCAATCTGATCGATCTGGAGGATGGCGTAGACAAAGATGGCCAGGTTGGCGAGGCACAGGCCGATGATCTGAATGGTGTTTTTGAGGCGCAGGGCGTCCCAGGACAGGAACAGCATGTAGAGGAAGCCGAAGATGAACAGGGTCAGGAAGGTCGGTATGGTGCGGTACTGCGACTTCAGTCTGTCGTCCAGGATTCCGTCTTTTTGGTATTCGAGACTGAACTGGAACCTGCCGAAGACATATCTACAGGCACATGAGCATCAGGAATTTCTCGGTGGGTTGTCTCGGTGTCGTGACTTACGCCTCGAAAGTTGCGCAGGCGATGGCCTGCAGGGCGACAGCACCAAAAAAGAGCTTCGCCCATTTTGAAGCGAGGAACTCTGTCGAGAAGATGCGTGTCTTGGGGCCCCGGGAGGGGCTGGGAGGAGCAACGGGGGCCATCATGGTGCTGTCTCGGTAGTGCGGGCTGGCGTAGGCTCCGTCAAAACTCGAGATGGGCTGTGAGCCGGCCATGTATGACCGACGGAGATCCCGTTGTGAATCCAGGACGGGCAGTTCTTGGGGTGGGCGGTTCAGACGACGCGCCGGGCTGTTTGTGTTGGTGCGGGCCGTGGGCCGTGAGCTCGTGGAATGTTGGCCGGGGGAGGTCGTCGATGCGGTCGAGGGGTGCGGTTGGTCGGCGAGGGCAGTCTGGGGGGAGAGCAGTGCGAAATCTCGGGGGCCGGTTGGGGGGTTCTCGCAGGAATTGATGTCAAAACGAGCGTGTGTCGAAGCGCGCGTTTCTTGGGCGATGTCGACGGGGTTTGTGTTGCAGGAGGAAGAAGATGTGCGAGGAATTTGGCGGGCAGAGACAGGCTGAAACACGCTGAGGAGCTGAGGTGTTCGACCGACACAAGACACAGTCTTGGCTTTCCCTGGGACGGTTGCTGGGGCTCAATTTGCGGAGGATTGCTGGGCACAGGGCCAGACGAGGACCAGGGCAGCGGAACTGGGGAAGCTGTCGGGTGAGAGTGGAGTCAGTGTCCAAAAAAGACGGATGAAAACAAGAGAAGGAAAAATAACGGTGAGAAGAAAGATGCGACGAAAAGCGGCAATCTGATGATAAAAACTACTGTCTGGAAAGAGGGAACCCAAGGGCAGGACTCTCTCCCTGTGGATGGATGGCAGCTGCCCTGTGACAATTGCCAGGACAGGAACCCAGGACTTGGGCGTCTTGGGCGCCTCCAAAAGACTTCCAAACAGGGCCTAGCGTCTCCTTCAGCCCCCACCAGGCTCGTGCTCGGCTGGGCCCGAGGCTGTGCAGCCCACTGCCTAACTTACACAGCCTTGGCCATGCTCGTGGCCAGTGACGGGATTTCCAGGCTAGTGAATCTTGAAGTCGATGCGGACACAAGCCAGCGACAGTCTCTCAAACCCCCAGCCCCATTAAAGCATGAGCACTGTCAGAAAGTCGGTCGGCGATGGCTTCAGAAGTGTGCCTCGTCTGATCTGCAGTGTCTCCACACACCGTTTCGGGTCCCTGTCTCAGGGACCACGACCGGGAAGAACCACTCGTGGACGACTTCTGTTGTTCTGGGGAGTTCTCGCCCAGCGAATGCCCAGCGAATCGACAGCATTTCCTCTAGCCGCATGGGGCTCAAATCATCTGACGATTCAACCACTGAATCTATTTATTCTTGACTGCCGTCAATTCTGCCTTCCAGCCCGGCTCCACATCAGCACGTTGGCCTTGTCGTCAACCACCTCAAGTTCAAGGGCATGGAGGCTTTTGGGGAGACCCGGCTAGACCCGGGCCGTCAAAGTGTCGCAGGCTCATCATGAACAATCCGTCGCCCGATTCCGAGCCTCCTCTTCCCCTGAATTCGTCGTCAATTGTCAAAAAGCCGCGTGGGTGCTGCCGAGTGCCGGGAATCCACAACTCCACGACGGGTTGGACCCTGCGGTCTTGCACCAGCCTGGTGGGTCAGGGTCTTGGATGCGGGACACGCTCAGAAACCCGAAGAGAGCCGTGTTCATGCTGTCTTGCTTGCTACCGTCAGATGACACCAGCAGAGTTGGCGATCTGTAACCCTCTTTCCACCGTCTTCGACATGCTGCAGCTGCAGTCCCAGATTTGGCGCGATACGAACCGCTGCCTCGTGCATGTGCCGCCTGCCGAGGGGCGGCGCGCATGTCGGCGGCGTGGCTTGATAGGTCCAGCTCCCAAAAGGAGTCGGTGATCGTGCTTGTGAGTGATCAATCCTCGGGCACTTCTCACTGGGCCGTATCGCGAGATCGCCAGACTTGTGCTTCCCCGAGTTTTAATGTGGATGACATCCATGGGAATCTGGAAAGTTGTCTTGGCCGGATGCCCAACGGTCAGAGCTTGCGCCACACTGAGAGGAGTGTGGCTTACCCGTCGCGCCTGCTGAATCCCCAGACCTTCCTCACCCTGCTTTCTTTGACATCATGGGAATTCCTGGCATTGTAGGGAAAATGAAAATGAAAATTGAGAATGCGAGGATTCAAGTAGAAAGGAGACTGAGAGAAACTGTTCCCAGAAGTTTGGGGCTCAGTCCAAGACCCTGAAAATGAAAGCCACAGCTCAAGTGGGGCTTGTGGGGCGCTCCCATCATTGCTGGCAGCTGCACGCCAACCTTATCGGACGCGTTTCCGCACGCGCCAAACCACCATCCCAAGACGACCCCATCCATTTGCCATCACACGAATATTCCATTCCGTCGAAAATGGAGATAGATTCAGGCGACGATGTTCTGCGCAAGGCCGCCTTGGACGGATCCATGGACTAGTAAGTCTTTGCGCACAGTCCCTCATCCCGGCGACGTGCAATGGATGCTGACTGCGACTGCTACTGCTACAGTTCGGCCTGGCCACAGCTGCTGCCCACCGTTCTGGAGCGCATTCAAGAGGTGAGCTTCCTTCTTTAGCTAATTTGGCCAGGCCCTTACACTCTTCAGATCGCACGTACCGAGTTCCCCCTTCCAAACTTCCCGACTTGCCAGCCATCGCAGCGACCTCCCTCCCCACGCTTCATCGCCGTTCTCCCATCTTCAGATCCCTTCGAAGCCCCAGACCAGACAGACACGTCGTCGCAAGGGACAAACAAGGAAAATGCGGACCCAACCTCGCCCTCAGGTCCCAGGACTATCGCGCCAAATACGACCGCGCCTGCGCCCTCATCCACCGCAGCCCCGTCATCCCCAACGCCCGCTCCCCTCCCGAAACCTGTCGCCGACATGCTCGAAGAAGTACTATCCGTCTTGCGCACAAACTTTACCCAATACCCACCGCATACTATACAGCGCCTGTCCGAGCTAGTCTTGCGCCCGCGCCAGCACTACCGCAACCTGGTTCCCTACCTCCATGCGCTCGACCGCGTTGTCCACGTCACCAGCGGCGCCAACACCTACCCCCTCCCACCCGCACTCCCCGACGTGGGCGCCATGTCTCTCCTCGCCAACGGCATTGGCGGCGGCGGCGCAGCCAGTCTGTCTATCAACACATCCGCCGCGAACAACCTCGGATCCGACGAAGCCTTGGGCGGCGCACTATTAACACCCATCCCCTGGCTCGCGCGCCAAGCAAACGGAGGCAGCGAAAACGGCGACGGCAGCGACCTCGGATCCTCCTCCTCCCCCCTCTCCAGCGGCGCCTCTTCCGGTCCGCAATTTCCCTTCCAGCCCCAACCCCAACCCCAACCCCAACCCCAGTCCAGCCACCACCTCGACGGCCGCGTCCGCACCGAAAGCACCGAGACCATAGAAGGTCCCAACGGCATGGGCAGCATCGAGACCGTCTCCGTCTCCGTCAACGGCATCCCCTCCACCGGTGCCGCGGGCGGCGGCGTCGCCCTCCTCACCCAACGCAGCGTCACCCAGGGCGAGCTCCTCCGCCAGGAGCAGCGCGCAGGTTTGGTGCCCTTGAGTCAGATCAGACAGCAACCCCAACCTCAGCCACAACCGCAATCCGGGGCAGGCGATGAAGACGCCCCTATGACCGAACCCTCCACCACTACCTCCGAGCAAGAGAAAGAGGAGGAGGAAGACGAGATCCCCCACGCCCGCGGTCCAGCAGAGATCGGCCCCGCTGACACAGGCCCCCAGCCCGCTAACCCAGCGAGTTACATCACCAGCAGTATTGGCGGTGGTATTCAGGGTTTGAATGTTGAGGCTGCTGTCGGGAGGAGGCTGGCTTCGCCGCCTGCTGCTGCTGCGACAGGCCAAGAGGAGAAGGATCTGCGGAGCAGTCCTGAAGTTGGGTCAGCAAGTGGTGGTGGTGGTGGTGATATTATCCCACGCAGTCCCAAGCGGGAGGCACCGGATGAGTTGGAGCCGGCGGGAGTGGGGAGGAAGAGGGTGAAGGAGGATGTGGCGGAGGTTGAGGGTAGTAGTCAGCAACAAGCTGATGGTGGAGACGGTGGGGCAAAGGGAGGGCAGGAGGGGGAGGAGGAAAGTTTCGCTGCTACTGCTGCTGGACCTTCGAAGCCAGAGGTTGATGCCGAGGGGGATTCTGTCATTGTCGATGCTGATGATGCTGTGGCTCCTACTCCTGATGAGGCGGAGGGTGGGGGTGGCAAAGACGAGGCAGGGCAGCAGCAGCAGGAGAGTGGGAGTGGGGATGGAGGTGAACGGCGGGAACAAAAGGGAGGGAAAACGATAGCGATACGGCAAGATGGGGCAGGGGAGTGAGTGGAGGTAGAGGCAGTCAGTTAGCTTTTAGGAGGTAGAGTCTGTGAAGCAGCTCTCCTGGGCTTGGCTACTGAGTTTGTCTGGGGATTGATTTTGTCCTTGTTCCCAGCGATGGTTCTTGGTTTCGGAGACCTATTCAGGCGTGGGTTCGGGGTGTGGTATGGACGGTTCTGGCTCGATTCCAAGTTGAATGCAATTATCATCAGCCAACAGTGGTGGATGGATATCCCTCGAGTCAAAAACACTCAACAAGAGATCATATGTGCAGGTTTCCAAAGTCCACTGGCATGGTATCCAAAACGAAGGTGGATGAATCGCTCTGAGGCGTCGCTGTCGATATCACTCTGTATCTGTCAGAAATCTACCTTGATTCCCTCCGCTGGTGAGCCCCCTCAATTAAATCCACCCAACGCCAATAACCCAAGCATCAAACCCAATTCCAGAACCAACCCTGTGCAAAATCCCAACTAGTGAATCGACCACCCAGTGAATCGACGCAGCCATTTCATATACTCCAGCCCGCCTGTCCATTCCTCGCCGTCCCAAGCCAAGCCAAGGGTTAAAACCAAATACGCCGCTGCTTCTGTTGTCGTTGGAGTCCCATGTCGAAACACACCGGTCACCCCCTTTCCTCATCTAATTGCCCCCAAATCCCCCTCGCGCCAGGCCTCTCTCCCCTCTCCACTTTTCTCCCACCTTCACTCTCCTCCCCGGCTCCTAACATCTGCAAACCCGGCCTGTCTCTAGCAGAAGATCACCCATCCGCCATCACATCAGGCATAAACCACGGCTCCGATCTGACAAGGGCCCAAGCCTCTGCATCAACCACGGCGTCAATCTCAAATTCAACACCTCCCTCTTCATTGCGACGGAGCAAGCGTAACCAAGATGCGGGAGAAGGGGCAGGGAAGAAGAAAAGGCACCTCGGGTGTATAAAGAAAGGATACTCGTCGTCGTCCCTGGGGACAAGCTGCTCCATCCAATCGCGAAGCATGGGGATTCGCGCCTGCAGTAAAGCCAGCAGTTGTCTTCTTGCGTCCTCGCGGACTCCCGGGTCGACGATGTCTTCATTTATGGCCAGCGTCACGGCTCTGATCAATTCCTCCCTAAAAGGATCGAGCCGTGGGGGTCTTACTGTGCGAGCTCGGTAGCTCTGGAGGAGCGAGCCCATGTACCTGAGAATTCGCCCGCTGGCTGCTTCGCGACTTGGGCGGTCGCCAGTCTCGACGATGTTGAGGTTGGTGACCAGGGCTTGCAGCAGTGCTCTTTGGGCCCTAGTCAAGATCGACATGGTTTGACGATATCTGTCGTGATCGGCTTGAGACGGCCCGTCGTCTTCGGTTTGAGAAGATCCGTCCTCTTCGGTTTGAGAAGATCCGTCGTCTTCGGCTTGGAAGGATTCGTCGTCTTCGGAATGGAAATATCCGTCGTCCTCGGCTGGAAAATATCTGTCGTCTTCGGCTTGGGAAGAATAAGATCCGTCGTCTTCGGCTTCAAAGTCTTCTCCCATCCACTCCAGCCAGTCCTGCTGTTGTCCGATCCCCTCCTGAGACTCGAGAAACCGGTCCCACTCCGTATCGCCGCCTTGAGCAACAAGGTCCGAGGTTTCGCGCGTTCCTTACAGGATGATCCGCCGGGCGTTGTTGGGGTGGCCCTCGCTAGGGCAGTACGGACATTTAAACCGGCCCCCCTTGCAGAGCTTCTGCAGCGTCTCCTTGGCGAGCATGTGACCGCAAGGGATGACCATGGGCGGGTTGTCCTCGGTGGTCTGCTCCTTGGAGACTGGGCACACAAAAATGCTGTGGAAGAGCATGCTCTCTGGCAGGGGTGTCTCGAAGGGGAGCTCCTGGGCTGTGGTCCACTCGGTTCCCTTGGCGCGGGTGGCCATGGTGAATTTCATGAGTCGTGGGAGCGCCAGGGCGCCGGCTGTGACGGCGAGGTAGAGGGGTGATTCGGCGGAGAGGCCCAGTAGGCTGCAGAACTCGCGGGTAAATGATGAGGCGATGTCGGTGAAGGTAACATCGATGGAAGAGAAGATCTCGCAGTAAGGCGATGCAGGGATGTTTGGTGCATAGACCATAGCGCTGGCGAGCTGCTGGATCTCGCGAATGTGGCGGCCCTGGAAACGGCCAAAGTTGCGACGGGCGTAGGCAAGAGCGCCAGGCCTGCCGTTGTGCTCGTCGTCTGGCAGGTTGTTGACGCGCGGTCCCATAAAGAGCCAGACATACTGCAGCTTGCTGAGCTCGAACTCGAGGTTGCTGCCGCGGGCTTCCAGCTCGACCGAGTTCTCTCGCGCCCATTCTATCGCTGGGGCGAGGTTTTGTGCCTTTAGTTGTTGAAGAATCCTGTACATCTCGGCGAACTTGCTCTGGAGTTCTTGGGAATGGAGTGAGGACAGGCTGTAGTCCTCTTCAGGCAGCGCTGCGGGCGGGGATCCGTTTGCATCGGCATCTGTCCCGTTCTCGTCTTCTTGCTCGTCTTCGTCCATCGGCTCATCATGTCCGGAGGGGTGTGCGTTCTGTTGCTCCCGCTGTGCCTCTTCGACGAAAGTGGAGGCAACGCCAAACTGGCCTTCGCGGAGCAGGTGCATCGCGATGGCGCGGTTGACGAGCGGCAAGTTGTCCTCCATGGTATCGTTGTCTGTGGGTAGGGGTTTTAGGGGAAAGTGCTGGGTAATGTGTGTCAGCTAGATCCAGAGATGAGGCCTTAGACTTAGGGGGGTAGGAGACATACCTTGTCTAATGACTTGCCAACTTTCTTGTGTGCTGACGACGCCGCCTTCAGGTCGTCGTTCACCTTGTCGAACGCCGTCTTGATGGGGTTCTGCAGCTTGGTCATGGTCAAGCTGGCGGTATGGGGATCCATCGCTATGGAGAGGTGAGCAGATCGTCACCTGGAGGGCACACCTGAGAGAGCTTACCTTGAGCAATCTGTTCGCGGGCGTCGCTGAGCTGCTCGATGATCCTATCGACATCGCGGGCAGCTGCCGAGAGCCTAGGCAGCTGGTCCGCTTTGGACAGCTCGTCCAGGAGAGCCACCAGCTTCTGATTTGCGCTGTCCATCGCTGCAACTTATGGAGAAAGATGTAACGAGGACGAGGTGCGAGAGTCTGGGCGAAGAGGTGGGCGTGGTGGGTGAAGTGGGCGAGGTGAAGTGGGTGTCGCGGATGAAACAGCGGCTACGGAGCAGCTATGTCGGGCATTTTACAGCCGATGGCAGTATATGCTATGGTCGGGGGGGTGAATCGGCATCGGCCGGCCTGATGAGAGATTGAATAAGAAAGGTTGGAGAGGTGATGGTGGGAGAGCTGGGAGAGTTTGAAGACAGAGGACGGGACCAGTGCATGGAACTGAGTTGTTGTTGGACTGGCCCCTGCCAGTGCCGCCCAATTTCAGTGCGGGAAGGCGCTGAAGAGGTCCATGGGTGAGGTGACGTACCGCCTGACCCCGCTACAGAGAATCCCTGCCCCTGCCCTGAGGTCCGGGCTTCCGAGTTTCCATGGGCCATCATCCAATGGCTCGGTGACTGAATTGTGGGGCCACGGATGTGGCATGTGTGCCTGGGAAACTCTCCACCAAGACACCCCCAACCAAGCACCAACGTTCACGACGTCTGCTTTCACCGCTGCTCCGGTCATCCCCATTTTCCCCATTTTGGCCCCACGATGGTCTCGGGGCTTCCCTGCCGCTGGCATGGATATTGCTGGTGCGGTCGCCGGCCGTTCCTGGGCACCCCGCCATGCTCACGCGCCTGTTGACGCCGACGCCAACGTCAATCCACCACACCACATCCCAATGTCCTTGCGAATCGGCTTCCCGACCACCGCCTATGACGCCCGAGTTCATCGCGAGGAGGAAGTAACATTGGCCCGCACGGCGACGCGCCAGAAGGATGTGAAACCGCCGCTACCAGACGCTCTCGATGGCGTGGCTTCTTCCGTACCTCCGCCCTTGAACCGCCGCCGTGTCGTTCTTCCAGATCCTGTCGCATTCAAGTAGGTCGCAAGCGCAAGCTCAAGCACTATGTAATAACCGTCGCTAACACCGCCATTCCAGATTCCTCGAAGACGACCCGTCGGTTTCCGTCATCGAACGCAGACATGTTCTCCCCGGCTACGAGCTGTATCTAGTCGAGCAGTGGGCATGCTCGCGGCAGTCGCCTACTCTCGTCATTGCGACGTACACGGGCGACCTGAATCATTCGGTTGTTGTGGGCGTCTTGGAGGTCCCTGCAGAAGAAAACGACTGGTCGCCGAGGTTACGCGTCTACTTCAAGGCCATCCACCAATATCATGCGCGTCCCAAGGAGACCGAACTCGGAGAGCTCATGGTCACGAACCTTAGCAGCTTCCCTTCAGCACTGACGGTTATTGCTGTTCCGGACGGCGACATCCGAAAACATCGCCAGGTCTTCATCCTCAACGAGGATCTGAAGCGGCTGGGCTGCTCGGGGCGGTCCGGTCTTACACTTACAGAACCCACTTCGGCCACGCAAGCGAAATTTATGCACATGTACAAGACCAGCGACAGGATACCGTTTGCCCAGGCTGTTCTTGAGCTGGTCAAGCTCTGTCAGAAGGCCCTGTTCATCTTTGGCATGCTGGAAGAGGAGTACATCGACGGGCTGCTCTGCGACGTGACGGAGAAAGCGATTAACGACTGGTGGACCGAGATCGGGTCCGAGTATTTTAACACCGAGCCAACGGACGGCATCCTCGGGCCTACCACCGTTACCGCTCTCCTTGGGACCCTTCTCGGGGCGAGAAACCGTCTCAGCTACTACGGCGCCCCCGTGTCCAAGGACGTCTTCGACATTGAGAGCACCAAGAAAGGTATCGGGACGTTTCAGAAATCCATGCGAATGGACCGGACGCGGCAGCTCGACCGGCAAACCATGCTCAAACTGCACAGCGTCACCGCCAAGGCTGCAGCAGGAGATGGCGGCTGGGGCGTGCAGAAGGCAGTCAAGTCAACAGTTGCCGAGATCGGCGGGAAGCGAGGCGAGCTCGTCATCGGCATGGTGGGCGGCCGGGACAAGGCCAACATTGGCGACATTGAGACTCTCGAACTGGGCAAATTCATAACCCTGGCTTATGGCGAGCGGCCGAAATGGCTGTGGCATGGCAAGCCGAGGAGGACACTACAAGACCAAGAGCCGGAGCATCCCGCATCGGCATTTGGGAAGGAGCTGAAGGACGAGCTTCCTCAATTGGTAAGCAGCAGGACACACTCAGCACCACCCGAGGACGAGCTAGCGTCACGAAAGAGGGACGAGTCTACCGCAGTGATCACGCCTCTTCAGACATCATCATCCATGCCTATTGCGGGGGAGATGTCTGGCGGAGATAGAGACGCGCTGCGAAAGACGGTCTTCAAGAGCGTCGCTGGGAAGGTGAGTGACGCCCGCTCAGGATTGGGTCGCATCAGGGATGCCGTTGGAGGTGGACTGAGAGGGCACGCCAGTCGGCCATCCAAGGACGAGACGCCGGACTCAATGAGCGGGCATTCGAGTCCTAGTATTGCCATGCTGGCTCAGTCGTCAGTCGCATTGAGCCCAATCGCTGCTGGTAGAGCCTTCACATGGAAGGTCAAGCCGGAAGAATCCTTCGCCGCGCTGAAGGACAGAGAAGCCGCCGAGTCGGCGCCCTTGATAGCCGGTGTGGAGGAAGCCGGCGTTGAGGAGCAGTCGGCAGCGATCAAGGCTGGCCTTCCTCAACTTCAGGAGCCACCCAAAATAATAGAAGAGAAGGACACCCTGGAGCCTACGCTCACCGAGATGGCAAAGGAGATTCGGAGCGCCAACGTCTCGGTGGCAGGCTCCGTCGTCGCAGACGGGGACCTCCAAGGGCCCGTCCTCGCCATAGAGCGGAACTCGGACGGCCCCCTCCTATCCCTCCAACGCCGCCAAACCATCGATTGTCTCGCCTCCTTCCGCCCTCCCAACGAAGCCCGCTATCCCAGACGCCTCTCCTTCAGCGCCGCCGAAGACGCCATCCTCGTCTGGGACGAGCCCCTCACCCTCTCCAACACCGCCGCCAGCACATCAGACATGGCCACGCTCCGCGCCGAAGCGGAACTCACTTACAGTCTGTACGCGCACCTCCACCAGATCCAAACGGACCTCGTCCCCTGGGTGAGCACCAACCTCTCGGCTGCCACGGCGCTCGACCACACTTTTTCTTCGCAGCAAGCCGAGCTCCAGACACTACATGCCGCCATCGACGAGGCGTATCAGCGTATGCGCCACAGCAGCGCTGAGCTTGTGGCCGAGGAGCGCGGGCGCCTGGCGGAGGGTGTGAAGGAAGTTGAGATGCTTGCGGCGAAGCTGGAGTATGAGATTGGCGCGCTGGTGTCGAGGGTGAGCGAGGTCGAGGAGGGGGTGGCGCATTTCGAGGTGCAGGTGGAGGACGTGGAGCGGCGCGCTGAGGAGCTGCAGCGGGTATTGGAGACGGAGAGCTGGGTGCATTGGTTTGTGAGGACTGTGACGGGGATTGGGACGGGGCCTAATATTACCAGGGGAGGGGGGCAGTAATTGGTGTCTTTCGGAAGAGGGATTGGGTTAGATGAATGCATGGCGTTGGATGGGGTAGCATGGGCATAGCAATCAGTTTATCAGCACGTGGGGAGAAGATTCCATCTTACAATCCCGTCTCATCCATGGCCGCGCCGGACCGCTCTATTGCTCACTTGTGTTGTACATGTACATGTCTTGGAGAGTCATCAACCCGTCTGCTAGAACCAAACATTGCCCGAAACAACGCAGACACTGCTCCTGGCTGCCCTCACCGCCGCCACCGTATTGTGGTATGTATCCTACACGCACATTCCGTGCTCTCCACAACAACCCGTCGTCAGGGCATCACCACACCGCAAGCGCCCCTCTCCAGTCTCAACCACTTCCCTCCACCCAACTGATCCAGCCTCTGTAACCCCATTCTCATCACCCGGTCGGTTGCGTCGGTTGATATATTTACGCCCCGCCCATCCCGCGAGCCGCCCCCTCGCGCTGCATCTGCTCCGAGATGGTCATGTGCGCCTCGAAGAACTTGGCGGCGCACCGGTCTAGGCACACGGCCTCGCCCTTGGCCAGGTCGCCCTCGCGGTATGTCTTGTCGACGCACTTGGCGGTGCAGATCTTGATCAACCTACAGGTAGTGTTTTAGTATTATTAGAAGAGGAGGGGCAATGGAGGAGGGGGGGCTTACCGCGCGTGCATGTTGGACATGGCCTTGATCTCGTTCTCGATGGCGGCGATCTTCTCGGCCGAGGTGGGCTGGGGGCGGCCGAGACCGAGGAAAGACATTTTGACGGGTGGGTTGGGGGGTTGTTGGGGAGGGTGTTGGGTTGGGTTGGTTTGTCTTGGGGGCGGTTGGGAGGCAGGTGTTGTTGAAGTTGTTGAAGTTGCTGGAGACGGCGGCTGTTGTTGTCGGCTGCTTTTGGCTGGGATCCAGATTTCGACTCAGGGCCCTGCAACTTTTGGTCGTCATGCCAAGCATGGCAAATTCTCGGGGTCACGGCTGCTGGATGCCAAGGAAGCAATTGGGCTGCTGTGATTGGTGCACTGGTCGAATTGAATCCACTGCTCTCCTGCTTAAAAAGTTCAAGCTTGGCTCGCGACTTCACGCTTCTTTCTCATTTTGTCTTCAACCTGGATCAAACCAGAGTTCATCCACATCTTCCAATATTGTAAGTGGCAGCCCCTAATTTCATTATCATCCCAAGATTCCGTGATGAACCGCATAAAACATTAGAACCGTTGCGACTGACGCGCTTGCGCGTATGATCACAATGCCAAATCTCTGAACCTCTTCTTTTTCCTCTTTGAGTCTTTTTTTCTGCATGCTCCAGTCAAGACGCGTGCTGACTCTCCTAGACGATGCAATGAGGCCAGCCCCGAGTCTCCAGTTCCTGCGCCCCTACACTTGGAAGCCGGCCGGGCCGCCCAACCCGGCGTACCTGCGCTTCTTCCACTTGGCCCGGCAGCAGGAGCTGGAGCAGGCCAATGCCCTCAAGTACCCGCGCCTGCGCCACCACCATGGCCCGCCCATGCGCATCCCCGACTTCCGCGAGAAGTTCGCCCACATTCAGCAGGGCGTCGTCGCCGACGAGGAGGTGACACTCCACGGCCGCGTCGAGTCCGTCCGCCGCGCCGGCTCCAAGCTCGTCTTTCTGGACTTGAAGGGCGAGTTTGAGCGCGTCCAGGGCATCTGCAACTTTGGCAAGCTCGTTGATGGCACAACTCTCCCCGGCCTGAAGGAGCTCGCCAAGCTGCTGAGCAGGGGCGACATCATATCCGTGACAGGCAAGGCCACGCGCACGCCGACGGGAGAGCTCACCATCCAGGCGACCTACCTCCCCCAGCTGCTGACCCCTGGCCTCGTCCCGCTTCCCACGAAGCTGGTTGACGATGAATCACGGACCCAGAATCGCCACCTCGACATGTTGGTGAATCGCCGGACGACAGACATCCTACGTCTGCGGTCGTACCTCATCAAGTACCTGCGCGATTTCCTGCATGACCGGGATTTTCTGGAATTTCAGACGCCCATCCTGGCCGGAGATGCCGGGGGTGCCACTGCCCGCCCCTTTACTGTCTCAGCCAACGCAGTATCGAAAGACCTGTCGCTGCGGATTGCCCCCGAGCTATGGCTGAAACGTCTAGTTGTCGGCGGCGTCGAGCGCGTTTTTGAGCTGGGCTCCGCTTTTCGCAACGAAGGCATTGACCAGACCCACAACCCCGAGTTTACCATCTGCGAGTTCTACCACGCCTACGCTAATCTCGACGACCTCATCTCACTCACCGAGGCCCTCATTCGCGGCGCCGCTTCCCACTGCCAATCCCTCATCTCCACCAAACTCACCTCCCTCCCGCCTCTCGACCTTACACCCTTTCAATCCCCGTTCCAACAAGCCGAGTTCATCCCCACCCTCGAGTCAGCACTTGGCTTCAAGCTGCCGGATCTTACCGCCCCCACCGCCCTCTCCGACCTCCTCGCCCTACTCGAACAGCACAACATCCCTCTCGAAACCACCACCGAGAGTTCCTCCACAACCTCCCTTTCGCAGCTCCTCGACCGCCTCGCGGCCCAGTTTATCGAGCCCATGTCCGCCTCTTCTCCCTTGTTTATAACCCACCACCCCGTCTGCATGTGCCCGCTCGCCAAGTCCTTCGTCTGCGCTACCACGGGCCAGCTCGTCTCGGCGCGGACAGAGCTCTTCATGTACGGGCGGGAGCTCGCGAACATGTACGAGGAGGAGAACGACCCGTTTGAGCAGCGGCGGAAGTTTGTGGAGCAGTTGCGCAGTAAGGAGTTGGACGGCGAGGGCGAGGAAGGGAAGGGGACGGTTGACGAGAGCTATGTGCATGCGCTTGCGTCAGGGCTGCCGCCGACGGGCGGGTGGGGGTGTGGAGTGGAGAGGCTTGTGATGCTGTTTAGCGGGACGAGGAAGATCGCGGATTGTTTGAGTTTTGGGAGCTTGAGGAATGTGGTGGGCTTGTCGGCCGCTGGTGGTGCGCCGGTTGGATCGGCTGCTGAGGGGGTCGACGGGGTCGAGGCGGCAAAAGTGAAAGGGGAGGAGGAGGTGAAGGCTTCTACAGAGGCTCAGGGAACCAGCAACTAAGGTTGAGATTTGTAACGATGTGTATGAGTAGTGTATATCAAGCGGAAGCCATGCCATTTAGACAATATGATACCCCTTCAACTACAAGAACCTGAAGTCAAATCTTCCTACCTCCGATGATGGTTTGAACAAACACGTCAACGCCAAAAATAAAAGGGCAGCAATGAACAAGTCGAAGCGCAAAACACCACAACAATCACTCACCACTTGCATCCAAATTAAGTTCCATAGAATAACGAGAGGTTGGATTGCTAAGAATAAGAAGAAAATCGCAACACGAGAAGAAAAGAATGACTGCGGCCAGAAAATCCCCGAGCAAATCCCCATCCATTATCACCATCCATCTGTCCATTCCTATCCATTCCGTTCCCATACCCTCCTCCCAACCAAACCGAACCAAACGCCAGTCTGATGCCCCTTCTCCCAAGTTAATGCTAGAGTGCAAACTCGCAATGCCATGCCATGCTTGCTGAAAGAAAGAATAGGGAATGGTGCCGATCAACGCCTAGCTGATGCTGAATGCTCATGCTGATGCTGAACTCAGGGGTATCCGCGGGAAATGGTTGCAGGGAAGGAAAAGAATGACGCCCGTGCTATGCTGATGATGCCAACGCCTTGCCATGCCCTGCTATGCCATGCCAGCAAAATTCCATGCTGTCTATGTGATGCCCATGATGCCCATGCTGAAACGCAGTCAGGCAACGTTGAATCCGAATCCCAGTCCCATGTTTTTTTGTGTGTTTTTGTCGGGGTCTGTTGAATGAAGAGCAGATAGTCCCGAAAGGAAATAAGAATAAGGAAAGTGACACTTTCTGATGTCGAATGTGTGCCGCCGTTCTGCCGACCTGCTGTTCTGTCCGTGTTCTCCGGAGAGAGAGGAACAGCGAGGTGGTGAAGTGGGGCTGATCTCTGATGTAAGATGATATCGACGAGAGTGTAGAGAAAGGAAATGTTGTGGAGGCTGGTATCCCGTGAGGAGATCTGCTGAGTATTGAGGTGGCTTGACAATCCTGAAGGATATGCCGAGCTGAGAACCTCTCAACCTGAGTTGAGCGTCCAGCAACCTGCGCCCAAATCAGCTGACTCCATGAGCCCCAGCAAGACCAGATTCAAGCAGACCCGGTCTACATGAAGCCGATGTTGTTCACGCTTACAAACCGGTAGGGCGAGCGGCTGAACATGAACTCAGTCTTGAGCTGCTTGTAAGCCTTGCGGTGCAGCATGGGATCCAGCAGCGGCTTGTCCAGGTTGAAGGGCATCATGTTGACCGTAAAGAGCGAGTATATGCAGTCCTCGACGTCTTCCTGGCGGGCGCAGTGCGCCTGCACGTCCTCGCGGTTCTGCCACTGATACTCCCAGTGGCGGGCGCGGGCGCGCTCCTGGGGCGAGGTGCGCGCGAGCCGCAGCTGCGCGCGCACCCGCTCGTCGTCGGTGTTGTGGATGTGACCGAGGGCGAGGTTGTAGTTGTAGAGCTTGATCCAGTAGGAGGCGTACACGTTGGTGGTGTGCGCGGTCCACTGCCAGCGGCGGTTGAAGTTCTGCTCCGTCTCCGCGCCAAAGTTGGGGTCGTTGTGCTGCGAGGCGAGCAGAGGGCGTTTGCACGGGTCCTCGCGCTGCGGGCCGCCCTGGCGGTAGTCGAAGCGTTCTTTGGCCGGGGAGCGGTACCAGCGCCAGCGGCACATGGCGGCGAACTCCGAGGGCATGCCCTGCGGAGGCGGGGGGCAGAACGGCTGGTTGAAGTCATCCGAGACGAAGTGGTTCAGGAAGTAATTCCAGACACGGTCCGCAAGCCGGACGTCGCGAATGGTCTCCTCCATGTTGTTCACGCCGTTGGCGAGAAGCTCCTGGATGGTCGCCTTGCGCAGATCGAGTCCCTGAAACCACCTGCTCAGCGCGGCTAACTGCCAGTGGCGGAGATGGCTGTCCTCCATGTCAAGATTGAACTGGAACAGCTTGCAAGCCCAGCATTCGTCCCTGGCAAGCGGAAACAGAGACAGCGGGTACACGAAGCAGCACTTGCGGCACGTGAGCTTGCTGCGCCAGAAGCGGCTCTGATCCAGACCCTTGATAGGGGGCAGACGCACCATCATGCGCTCGGGAGGGTCGTGAGGGCGGTGATTGTCACCGGACAGCGCCGCCATGAGATCATTTTCGAAGGCGCGGTAGATATCCTGGGGGTCCTTCTTGCCCTCCGCAAGATCATGGTCGCGAGTAATCAGCACGTCCCTAGCCTTCACAGCCCAAAGGACATCGGGGCCAGGGAGCTGACGCACGAAGCTCCAAACGGACGAGCTGTCGCTCAGCAGATCCATGCCCACATAGGTGGCAACGGGCATGCACCGCATAATCAGGGCAAAGACGGCCTTGGGGGTGGGGAAAGTCGGCTCGTTGTAGGTGATGCCATACGAGCCCAGGCGGTTGGCCGAGTTCGGGCCACGGAAGAAAAACGGAAAGAAGTCAAGGCGGATGAACTTCTTGGGAGCCTTGTCATCTTCCTCCTTGTTTTTGCCCTTCTCGGTGTTGCCACTCATGGGCCGGGGATGACGGTGGACGACGTCCAGGAGGGCCGGAAGCTTGGTAACGTCCAGCAACTTGCAGCGGCTGATAGTGACGGAGTCAAGATTCGGCATGCTGTGAACCATCATCTCGAACATCTTGCTCTCGAAATAAGAAATTTGATCGATCACGATGGTCTTGAAACTTTTCGGAATCTGGGTGATAGTGTCGCCTGGGTCAAGATTAGCAGAGGACCATGGAATGTGTTGATGGGGACTTACAAAGCCGCCTCATGTTCTCGAAATCGGCCTGATGGGGCGTCTGGAGCCCGGCCGGCAGGTCCGTGATGGGAGTAATGACCAAAATGTCACTGCGAACACCACCAGACTGGAGAAGACGACCATGCGAATCACGCGTCTCCTCAAAGCGATCCGTGTTGAACTTGCCCGAGTTGAAGTCCCACAACTCCTGGAAATTAGTCAGTCACGCTGGTGTGAGAAAGGAGAGAGCGTAGGGTAAAGGCTTACAAGGTGCTGCCGCACAAAGAAGCACACCTCCCGGCAGGACATGGCAAGCGCGGTCAGGTCACCAATGCTGGGTACGACGTGGTTGAGGATCTGGATGCCGAACTCCGGAATCCGCAGCAGTCTGACCAAGATGCTACCGGGGTTGTCGTCGCTCATCTCGTACATCGTCGTGTTGGCCAGGGCAGACTAGAAAGAAAGATCAGCATTGCCCATAATTGAAAGTCATCTGATGGATTTACCGCAATGAAGAGCTTGTTCGAGACGGGGGCGTTCCGATACGCAAGCCTGTAGTTGTAGAGCTCCATCAAGCCGGCCTTGCCGTACTTCATCTTTGCGATCTTGAGGTCCTCGGGAGTAGAGTCAGGAAACAGGTGAGGCAGCTGGGCTCGCTGACCCAACTTGAGAAGCCTCAGAAACTCCTTCTTCACATCCTTGCCCCGGAAAGAGAGCCACTGGCGATCATAGTTGAAGGTGTGGGCTTCACCGCGAAAGGGAATCGGCTGCAAGGGGGGTTAGCATTGTTTTGTTTCAAGTATGGTTCAATCGCGATTGAGTAGTCTCTTACATATTCAAGGTTTTCACCCAACTCCCAGGGAAGGACCATGCTGGATTCAGCCGGCATAGCCATGACTTCAGCAGAGGCAACCATGTTTTCGGACTGTAGTTTTGATGTTAGTCGAATTAACATGGCAGGTTCCGTCAATGGGTAAAGACATACACCAGCTTGCTTCTTGGTACGCTTCTTGGACCGTTTCTTCTGGTTGTTGTTCTTGGTCGGGTGGTTCTTGGGCTACTGATCAGGACGAGTGAGACCCTCAGGGAGCTCCAACTGAGAAACGCGAGTGTTGACAGCTGCTTGTTTGGCCTGACTGTTCTTGTTCTTGTTGGAACGGCGGCCCATGGCAGGTCGACGCTTGTCGGGAGTTGGTGTAATTGTTGGAAACGTCGATGTCAGGCGAAGTCTCTATCTTAAACCCAGGAGGTCTGGATGCTGGAACGGGTTTCTGCTTTGCCTGGTGTCGAGGCTTCTTGTTGGACGAGCTGGAGGCCACAGGCTTAGGCTGTGACCACAGCCGTGAGCTCTTGGCTTGCTGGGTCTGGGCAGAGGGACCAGAGTCAGCATTCAGGGCTCTCGCGCCCTTGTTTCTCTTGCGTGCCATCTTGAAGTGCGTGAGGTGTGATGGGTAAGGTAAGAGAGATGAAGTGAGGGTATGAGATGAAGTGCTTTTGGGTTGGAAGGATTGAAGAAGGAAAGGAAGAAAAGATAAGGTAGTAAATGTTTCTCGGAGTGGCAGAGTCAGAAACTCCCGTGAAGTTGGAAATTTTGGCATCTTTTCAGATCCGAGCCCTTGATGGATCGGCACCAGGGTCCAACCAGTGAGCAGCACCTTCCCACTCGAGTGTTTGAGGAGGAAAGGAGGGCTTGGGTTGAAGGAAGAATATCCGTTTCCCTCAGCTGAAATTGAGGGAACGGAAGATGATGTTCAGGTAATAAGGGCATCAGCGCAACGGAGGGAGAAAGGGAAACCACCTGTATTTGTTTGACAAGCTTTCGAGTGCCACAAGTCGAATCTCTGAATCAGTCGCAAGAATCAAGCGAGGAACGATGCCAGAAGAGCGATGGTTGCTTAGAGATGTCGAGAGGTGATGTAGACGAGTCGAAACTGGTCAAAGAAGGTTGTCTGGAGGGCCGAGTTGGTCAGATCGATGGGCCAGAGAGGTCACCACCTCTCTGGCTGGCCCAGTTGTCGAGGATACCAGAAGGCAATGTTCAGCGAGTACTGGAAGATATCACACCTAAAGGTACTGGTCGAGGTCAAGTGGTGAGAAAGAAGATGATGTTGAAGGGAAAGAGTTCGGGGAAAGAAAGAGGAAAATGGGCAAATATAAATGCTTTCCCAAAGAGCCTTCTGCTGCCACCAGAATCATGAAGTCATCCTTATTTCTATTCAAGGGAGAGAAGAATAGCTATCATCTGGTTCGCTGCCGTCAAGCTTGAGCCAGCCGAGACCCGCCTTAAGTCCCAGGGTTGCTGCAAGTCTCGGTGTGAAAACCGACGGGGTCGGTTCGAAATTTTCACTGGCGGCTTGGGAAACCTCGAAGGGAGAGAGAGGCAGGGCCAGGGACACCCTATGTCCTGAGGGGCACCGTGGCCGGCCTGTATTGCAGCTTTGGCCGGACAGCGGGAGTCTACAACGGTGCCCTCTGGCTTGCTGGAGTGAGCCCGCCGTTTCCTGGTCAACAGCCCCGGATTCCACAGCAAATTGGGATGAACCAGTGACCCACGCAAGGCGGCTAACCAGAGCGAATAGGACAAGCTGAGCACCCGGGGAGCCACAGGGGAGCCACAACGGGTCTCCAAGCCGCTTTATTGTTGCTTCAAATCGACAATGGTGAACGCTGACGGGAGGGGGGGGGAGTTGGCGGCAAGAGAGGTCAACCATCTCGTAACCTGTCGGTGAAGAATGGCATTTCAGCTGTGACAATGCCTCCCCAGCCAGCACCAACAGCCTCTATCCTTCATTCATCCACCCATCTGACTATCCTAAGCAAACCAGCCCAGCCCAGGACACGCAGGCTGTGGTGGGGAGAGACACCTAAGAGTGAAGACAGCTTTGTCTTAATTCGACAATGAAAAGTGACCGAGGACCCAGACGGGAAGCTAACAAAAAGAGACCCAGCAGCAAGAGGCCCGACAGTAAGAGACCGGACAGTAAGAAACCCAGGGGCCCAACGAAAAACGAGCCAGGCAGCAACGGCCAGACAGCAACGGGAAGCACAATCAACAAGAAAACTAAAAGAGGAGACTCAGGGGCAAAAGCAGGACAGATAGCAGATAAACCAACCTTAACTCCAGCCCCAACTCATCACCCCTAGAGGGGTGCTGCTGTATGTCCTCGACAGGCAGATGGAAGTGAGACCCATGAGTCGGTGCTCGAACCCCAAATGCAGACCAGACAATGCAAGACAACGCATGTCCCATCAGCCAGCACCTGGCACCCGGCCGGAGTGGCCCACAGGGGGATGAGTAAAAGTTCAGGGATAGTGTGATGATATCTAGGGGTAAGTTGGCCATGGCTGGTGTTGACATGGTCAAACAAGAGAGTGCATAGAGAAGAAAAAGAGAGACGAAAAGGGGGTGGTAACTGAGAGACAAGGAGGCAAGAAAAGAAGCTAGAAAGAAGACAAAAAGATTGCCCCTGAATGGTGAGTCGGGCGTGACTGGGCCTGTTACGGCAACAACAGGAGGTTGGTATCACCTTGGTGTAGTGAGGGAAATGAATGATATCTCCCAAACCTACGAGTCGTAGGTCGATATCCAAAGAGTTTGGTAAAACGAAAGAAAAGGAAGAGACAAATATGCCGCTGAGTGATAGAGATAATGCTGGGTGGTTGCTCTCAAAGCAGGACTCTCCCGAACTACAACAAGAAGGGAAAGAACCCGAACACGTTCGTGTTTGTCGTAACTGAAGCACTTGCTTCTCGATAAGCTAGCGAACTGCCTTGCCATCCATCTGGTCTGAGGCGCTCGCCTCAATAAAAATTACCCAGTAAGGAGAGGTCATAGTTGCCCCCCTAAGGGAGTAAACAACCACAACGACACCAAGATAAGAGACATAAGAGAGACATAAGAGACAATCTACTTACCTCACGACACCAACCACCCAAGCATGCAACCAGCATCCATCTCTAGACAGGATGAATGAACAAGCCCCGCCAGCGAACCCGCGTACATGCCTCCCCTCCCCCAATCCCACGGTAACATCTCACAGTGGGACCCCCGACGGGACAACCATGTCCCACCAACAAGTCGCGTGCCGCTCCTGCTGGTCGATGGGGGAACGGCTGTGAGACGGCCGACGCAACCCTCCCTCCCTTGTGTGTGTGTCGCACAGAGGGAGTGGGAAAGATAGGCTTCAGTTCCCATTGGAGAATTGGGGTCGGGGGATCGGGGGGAGATGGTGACTTGACTAACTGCCACTTGGCGGCGGGGAGACACACGAAACACGGCAGACATTGCTTGCTTGCCTGCTGGTTTGTTTGTGAGATCGGGTGGTTCGTTGATGGTGGTTGGTTGATTTGTTGGTTGGTTTGAGGGTGAGGTCAACCAGCTGAAGCGGACAGGGTATCGCTTATCGATCGTGGGGTCCGTTGGGAGTGAAGGTTGCAGGCAGGTATCGGACCAACTGCAAGGCAGAGGCGGGGGAAGCTTGGTGTCTGCAGGACCATGCACACACAATTTGTGCCTCTGATAAGTGTGCCAGACGCAGGTCCTGAGAGTGTATCTACAATCAGCAAAGGGATGCTCAACGACGCAACTGAGAAAGTGTCAGGTGAGCTCTGAAGTGAGAGGATCGAAACGGCAGTCCCGTACACCTGTGAACGCGAATGATGCGATGATGGGACGCTGGACTCAAAGCACCGTTGAGAGGAGGGCACTGGGTGGAAGGAGGGTCGGAAGGGATCGGCAACATCCGCTTGAGGTAAGGTGATGATAGACGGAATGAGACGTGATGGACGTGGGACTTGTGGTGAGAAGAGCCGAGAGAATGAGAGGAGCAGTCGACAGATGACGCAACCTGCTCCGGACAACGGGCTTCGGGATGAGGCCGATGTCGCCATCGAAGAAGAGTCACCTGAGGAGGGCTGAGGTGACAATGAATGCAACACATGCTGACAATCGCGAGGCTCGCTGTCGGTCAATTGACATCTGGAGAATGGAGAATGGAGCACACTTCATGAAGATCGGTGATAAAACCCAACTCTGGCGCTAACCTTAAGAGGCTAGCGTGATTAGAAATGTGATCTAAATTGAGAGCTCTCGACCCAGCACAAAGAACGGGGACGACGGAAAGACTCAGTTATGTTTGCTTGCGTCTTCAAGTTGTCGATCATGAAAGAACTGGGCAACTCAACCGTTACGACTGTCTTCCGCAGACAGTCTTTGAGCCCCTTTTATCCGGGCCGGAGGATGATAAATTTGGGCCTGTCGGCAGACAGACAGCGACGCTTGGTAGCGAGCGGAGAGTATGGGATCACGGACGAGACGGTGAGAGGGACCTGGAACCCGCCAAGATTGCAACCTCTTCCCTGGACCAGCCTCAAGAAGGGGGTTTGCTTGCTTCGAGAGCAGCGAGCGGTCTGTGCCAGTGTGAATGTTCGACGTCGCCAATTCCATGAAGCCGCCAGTTGTGTGGGATTGGTGGCGATGCCGAAGAGATGGGATGGGATGTGTCAGGCTGACGGAGGGGGTCTTCAAAAGTCCCGACGACTGACATCTGACCGTCGGCATTGAACGTCGCCTAGAACGACGCTAGCGGGAGTAGAATTAGCCAAAACAGACCCGCATGCAGCCCGCTTGACGAGCGAATCAACTCGGACTGATTCGGTCCAAGAGGTTCGTGGGCAGGCACGGGACCTCGAGCAGACTGCAGCTTGCGGTGCGTCATGCGGTTCGGCGGACCAACCAATGCGGCCGACGAAGAATCTCTGACACCTCTGGCCATCTCAGAGATGGTTCTCGGCCTTAGGGGAGGGCGAGCAACGGTCACGGTCGACGATAGCGGCACAATCTCGATTCTTCTCGCCGCACGAAGAGCGGTGTCCAAGCCCAGGGCCAGGACCCGGCTCCCATCACAAGGCCGGAATGAGTGCCGCTGGTGCTCGGCAAGCCGAGACGGGGCTGTTTGAAGTCGGGCCCACTGCTCGACAGTCCATCACCCCATGGCCCGTTTTCACCTTGTCGTCGGCCAACTTCAGGGGGCGGGAATCGAATCCAACAGGCATGTTTGTCCGGGAATCGAGATTCCTTTGCTGCGGCAACCTGAGCCTGTGTGGGACTGGTGGCCTCTCATGAATTTTCTGAATTTTGCGGCCGTCTACTGTGTGTCGAGTGAGCTTGATGGATTCATGAAACCAATGCAGGACAGTCGGCCTTGCGCCGGCGCTGGTGGAGCCAGAGCCCTGCCTGTGATCTCTGTGATCTGACGCTAGGCAAAGATGATCCCTGCCGCATCCCTTTTTGAAATTCAAGCCCAGGCCAACAAATTTCAGCATGCCGTCGACACGGAGGCTGACGCAGGAACGGACTGCTCCAGAAGCGCCGCCATGCTTCCAATACAGTACGCCCAGGCTCGACTGCCAATCCGTCTTCAACAAACCCCAAAAGAGTACCGGAATGCTTGCGGCAACCATCGGGCGAGCCGTCTGTCGTCTGAACTCCAAACTGCCATGTGCCATGTGGACGGCCTCGATGGCCAACCAAGGGCAAAGCAGAAAAGCCAGTCAGTGGTGGATTCTCGTTGAATAACGTGAACCAAATTTTACAGGTGGAGCGAGTGGATACCGGTAGTGGTTGACGAGACTCCACCTGCAAAAGTTGAAGGTGCAAGTTTGCCGCCCTGGCAGCTGCATTTCTCGTGGCTGCTGCTCCTGCCAGATCGCAGGACGGTGGCCCAGATTCGCGAAGCGGGAGCAAGAACACATTCGGGAAGACGTCTCTGGAAACAGAAGTGCCTTTTTATCAGTGATACGCAACCGCCAGCGAACCATTACCACGGATACTCACCACAGCAGTCGAGGGTAACCTGGAAAACCGGATCGACAAGCAAACGGAAAGACCCTGGCTGAGGGACTAGTCGCCAAAGTTGCCTGAGGAGAGGGGGCCTCGCCTTCAGCAACCTGAACAGACCTCACAGGGCCATTCAATGGACGACAGAAACGCTGCCGGTACTTCGTGTTCAAGTACCGTGTTGAACCCTCCAGACCTCCACTGGTGTGGACTGACCGAAGACCCCAGACCCGCGCACCGACCATAGCCCTGCAGCCCTTGTGGGCGCTGGTGGGGCCCTAGCTGCTTAGTGGCTGCATGGGAGCTTGGATCCCTGTCCCAGAACGGTCTGAAGCAATTTCGTGTTGACCTCGCGACTTGAGCTTGTTGGCCCAATGGCCCGTGGACGACCCGTTGCGCGCCCCTTTGTCCGTCCCATGTCCCAGGGGACCACCGCAGGCGCCTTCCCGCGACGGTGATTGGGGAACGGGGGGGGACGAGGGGACGAGGGAAAGAGCTTTGCTTCCGTTTTGGCGCTCCTGCCTCGTGCCAAAATAAAGACCCTGGGCAGTCATCACGCGGGAGCACCTTCCCTTTCCCTCTCCCTCCTTCTCTCTCCCACACCTCACACACCTTTTACCTTTTTCTCGCCCCCGAGATTCCTGTGATACCCCTCCAAGAACCATCAGTGCAGGCCACGCCGTGATAACACCCATCACTCCCGGGCACCTGTTTTCTTGCTCTCTGTCTTCTCAGTGATACCCGATACCCATTTCTTTTTTTCTTGAGATACCCTGCTTTCCAAGCAAAAAAATCATCACAATGGCCGACATCCAGAAACCCGTCGACGTCGCCAAGGAGGCTCCCGTCGCCGAGCCCGTCGTTGAGACCAAGCCCACCGAGACCACCGCCGAGCCTGCCACCGGGGCTGCTGCCGCGCCCGCTGTCGAGGCCGCTCCTGCCGCCACCGAGTCCTCCGCTGCCACCGAGACCGCTGCCGCCCCCGTTGAGGAGGCCAAGCAGGAGGAGGTCAAGCCCGTTGAGGAGGGTCACCTCGAGCACAAGGGCCAGGGCGCCAACTTCCCCAAGTACGTGATCGTTCTCCTTCCTGTATCTGCGCATCAACCTCTAACCGTCGCCCAGGAACTTCCTCTACACCAAGCAGCTCTTCTGGTTCGGCTCTGAGCCCGTCGACCTGAAGTCTATCAGCACCTTCAAGGCTGACAAGGTCGCCGACGTTGCCCACCACGTCACTGCCTGGGCCGCTGAGACCGGCAAGGGTCTGCTCTTCTTCAGCGAGAAGGGCGACAAGGCTGCCCCTCACGGTGCCATCCACCTCGTAAGCCATATTCATGTGTACATTTTACCGCCCCAGCGCTGACTCAACCCCCAGACCGATGCTTCTGAGCCCGTCACCGATGGCGCCCAGAAGTTCCACTTCACCGCCAAGGGCCACAAGCACACCTTCAAGGCTCCCACTGCCGCTGACCGTGACAACTGGGTTGCCCAGCTGAAGGCCAAGATTGCTGAGGCCAAGGAGCTTGCTGCCACCATCACTGAGTCGGAGACCTACAAGAAGACCCTCGAGAGCCTGAAGCCCGCTCCGGTCAAGAAGGAGGAGAAGGTTCCGGCCGTTGAGGCTGCCGCTGCCGAGCCCGCTGCCGCTACTGAGGAGCCTGCTGTTGCTTCCGAGACGGCCGTCGCTGAGCCCGCCACGGAGGAGGCCGCTAAGGAGGAGGCCAAGGTTGAGGAGCCCAAGAAGGAGGAGCCCAAGCGCCGCTCCGCCAGCCGCAAGCGCACTTCCATCTTCGGCAACTTCCTCGGGAAGAAGGAGGAGAAGAAGCCCGTCGAGGTCGCCGAGGCCAAGCCTACCGAGACCGAGACCTCTGCTACTGAGACCCCCGCTGCCGTTGAGGCCCCTGCTACCGAGGCCGCTGCTGAGCCGGCTGCCACCACCGAGGCTGCTGCTGAGGCCAAGCCTGAGGAGAAGGTTGAGGAGCCCAAGAAGGAGGAGGAGAAGAAGGAGGAGGCTCGTGAGGGCCGCCCCGTTCACACCAAGCGCACCAGGTAAGGCGTGCACCAGTGAGTCTTTGCAGCACTCATCCGCTAACAGCTTGGTAGCATCTTCGGCAACCTCTCTTTCGGCAAGAAGAAGGCTGCGGCTCCCGCCGAGGCCGCTCCCGCCAAAGAGGCTCCTGCCACCACCGAGGCCGTTGCTGAGACCGCCCCCGTGATCCCCGCCGTTGAGACCACCGCGCCTCTGTCCGCCGAGGTCAGCTCCCCTGCCAACGTCCCCACTGAGACTGTGGAGGCCCCTGCCGCCACCAACGGCGAGCCCAAGAAGGAGGTCAGGAGCGACAAGCGCAAGAGCTCCCTCCCCTTTGTCTTCGGCAAGAAGAAGGAGGCTGCCTCTTCCGACGAGGAGGGTGAGAAGCCCAAGTCGCCCTCTGCCTTCTCCAAGTTCCGTGCCACTATCAAGGGCAAGGGCAAGGCCGAGAAGGTTGAGAAGACCGAGAAGCCTGAGGAGAAGGCCGAGGAGGCCCCCGCGGTCCCTGCCCTTCCGGTCGAGACCGAGGCCAAGGCCGCTGAGCCTGCCGCCGAGCCCGTTGAGGTCGAGGCCACTCCTGTTGCCCCGGCTGCCAAGGAGGAGGAGACTCCTGCCAAGACTGTCGAGGCCACCCCGACTGTGGCTGCTGCCGCTTAGGCGTGAGGACCCGGCCTGTCATGATCACGAATTTCCAGTCGGACAGGAGATGAAGTACGAAAATCATTAGAGCGAATTCACTCATCAACACGCCACCACGAGAGGCACGCCGCCCTCTTTGTTCATCGTTATCCTCGGGGTTTGATCGGCATCGGATCTGCTTTTCGAGATACCCAAGTCAAGATTGGTTCTCTGATACCTTTTGGCCGCGGCGACAATGATCACAACGACGATTAGCGTGGCACGTGCATGCGACATCGGGGCAACATTATTTGTCATCGCGCCTGCTACTGCTGCTGTTTTCTGCTTTTCCTTGTTGCTGTTTTCCGGTTTCAGTGTTTTTGATACCCAGAGTATACCCCGCCTATCCTCCCCTCAGCAAAGAGAAGAAGGCACGGTCGTTTAGGTTGGCTTTGGGTCTGTCTGTCTGAGAGAAGAGATGGGGATGAAGAAAATCATGAACAAAAATATGGTGTCCTCAGACAGCGGGTGTTCCTGTTTCCTTGGTCTCTCACCACCTAGGGTGGGGACTGGGAGCGGGACTTGCCCAAGCATGGAGTCTTTAATAGTTAATAATATACCTCTCGCGTGTTGAGTTTGCTCTATCAAGATTCTTGGACCTGTCCGAGCACTGCTCTGAATGTGCTTGTTGTTGGGAATGCAAATGTTGAGGGGCAGTCTGGTAAAATGCGACGTCATGTCCAAGTAGTTTGCACATGTCAGGATCATTCATCAACCACACATCACAGGATTTCGGTGTTCACTCAATTCTCAGGACTGGGGTTACAGTTCACATCC
Organism: Amesomyces nigricolor; assembly: GCA_004802645.1. Taxonomy (NCBI): domain Eukaryota; kingdom Fungi; phylum Ascomycota; class Sordariomycetes; order Sordariales; family Chaetomiaceae; genus Amesomyces; species Amesomyces nigricolor. The sequence goes on along the minus strand of SRKS01000008.1, from coordinate 92,385 downwards.
AAACCTACCCAGCGAGCTTCTCTTTGTGCACCTATCTTTTTTCTTCATATATAAGTTACCTCTTATCAGAACACAGTATCGACACCTCACCCCCTCAAACATTCAACCGTCTCCTTGAATGCCAGTGGCAAGATGCTTCTGGTGCATACTTATTATGTCTGGACATATCTCATAGGAAAAGTGATTCTTCTCACCAATCGTACTTGGGTGAAAATATGAGCAGACGATAAACCGGCATTTGCCTTTGATGAGTGAAACAACATATCACTAAAGCAGCCACTAAAGAAAATAAAATCGGGAGAGCAGAGACTCAGCCCCCTGAAGGGGGTTTGGACTTAACGATACATCACCAAAAACTAGCTTATCAGACTTCACATCACCTCGACTTTACTCAGCTGTGGAATACCATCTACGGGGCAATCCACGATTCTCAAAACAAACCAAGCCTAGATAGACTTGAGCGCACTAGTAGCAGTAACAGTAGACATTACAAGTCTATCCAGGCACCATACATGTACATGTACAGTTGGTATTTCGGACAACGCTTACACTGATCCCATCTCCCCGCCATTTCCCAGTTCTCTACCAACCCCCACTTCCCAACAAACACAAAAGCCCCAGAACACACGCACTGCCGCCTCGCGCAAAATGGTATATCCTCCTCCCCTTGCCTGCCCCCATCACTGCCCCCATCTTCCCTTCCCTTCCCGCCCCCATGTCTTTCCCTAGGTGGTATGTCCCCCCATCCCCAGGTTTCCCCACCATAGGTTTCCAGTCTCGCAAGACAGGCTACCATCTCTCCTCTCATGTGTTGTGCCACATTTTTACCTTTCTTTCCCTTCTTCACTGCCATGCCAGTCCAGATCTTCTTCGCCCAGTCCACTGCAGTCACATGCCCGTTAACCCCCTTGTCTGCCTCCCTGCCCCCCACCCAACTCGCGACCATTTCCCTCCATTTCCCCTGAAGGATAAACCTCCCACCCTTGCCTTTCAACTTTCTTTTCCAAGTTCCTGCAACACAAAAGTAACAACCACATCAACAATAGCTTGGCAGATAGATGGCGAATAGCCAGAAAAGTAGGTAGATGCAAAACACACATCTCACACACCCAGAGCCAAAAAAAAAAAAAAAAAAAAAAAGACAAAGAAAAATGCCAACGCTATCTTTATCCGACGCACACGCTATGCTTCAAGATTTGACTGATTCAAGATGAAGAAAAGAAGAAGTAGAGTGGGAAAAGGAGATGCGCCAACCAACATGTTTGTTTTTTTATCTTCCCTGTCGCCAAAAGTCCCAACATCGAGTATGCCCATCCTCCTGAGACTTCCCAGTGATGACTTGTTTCGGTGTCTTCCAAGTCTCTTCTTTCTTTCGTGTGTATGTATGCATGCGTGTATTCCTTCACCAGATTTGAGTTTCCACAACTCTCGGGTCCTCACATGGGCCCAATTACTTCCCAGAGAACATCAACTGCTGCCGCTGTTGAGGGGTATCATGTTCTTTCGCGGGTGTGGATAAGACGAGCCGTTTAGCAAGGCCTCGGCACCATCTCCCACTTGATCACCAGCTCCTCGATCTTGGGTATCAGTTCCGAGATGCGGAACGGCTTCGAGATCACGTCGTCCTGCGTGTCAAAACCAATTAGCAACTATTTTTGGGCTCCAAGTGGAGATCGGGTGGTAAAGGTAGTACTCACAACGCCAGCGGCCTTCGCAGCATCCACCTGCTCAGGCCGCGCATAAGCCGTAACCGCGATAATGGGGATATGTGCCGTGATGACGCCCAGCGCCTCGAGCCGGCGGATCTCCTTCGTGCAGGCGATGCCGTCCATGACAGGCATCTCCAAATCCATAAGAATGATCGAGATGTTCCTGTCTTCGCGACGCCCCTGTCCAGCTTCTGACAACGCAGGTAACGAGGGGTTGTCCCGCACAGCAGCAGCCTCGTTCCAGAATCGGGAGCGCCGCAGCTCGATCAGGGCCTCGGCACCGTGGTTGGCGACATAGGTGTTGTTTCCCGAGAGTTGCAGCTGTCGGTTCAGAACTTTTTGATTGACCAAGTTGTCCTCGACAATCAAGACGTCAATTTGGACGGGGTCTGACGACTGCCTCAAGGGAGACGGAGGCGGTAGCTGTTGCTGAACAGGTTGCGTGGTCGGAGTGGCAGGTCTGGGTGCGGCTTGGGCGTGCAGAGGGGAGGGAAGCGGGAGAAGCGTGTCCTGAGACGCAGGAGTGTGCGCTGGCGCGGCAGCTGGTGAGGGAACTGACTTGCGGCCCTTGACGTAGAAGGCAAAGGTGCTGCCTTGGCCCTCTTCGGATTGTACTGCAATTTGGCCGCCTTGAAGCTCCGTCAAGATGCGGCAGATGAACAGCCCAAGACCGGAACCGCCATATTGAGTGTGCGTCCGTGGGCTTGACTCAGTGAAGCGCTGGAATAGGAGCTGCTTCTCGTTCTCGTCGAGGCCCGGGCCGCTGTCGGTAACGGCGATGTGGAGGTTGATCTTCTCGCCGTCCGCCCAGTCGGCATCGTCCCTAAGGTCTTCTTGGTCCGGCTGCTGAAGAGGAACATACGACAATCCTTCCTCCTCCACGACGTCCTTGGACGCCCCGAGACTGATCACGATGGAACGCTGCGCGCACCCCTGGGTAAACTTGACGGCATTAGTCATCAGGTTGATGAGAACTTGACGAAGCCGCGAGGGATCCAGCTTCACCCAGTCCACGTTCAAGTCCCTGTATGACTGTTCGATGATCAACCGACCCTCAATGCCGTTGGAGGTGAGCTCGGCCTCGAAGATCTTGAGAACGTCCTGGATCACCGTGATGGGCTGGACGTCGACAGGAGACACGACGAGCAGGTTTGAGTCCATCTTGGATAGGGTCAGAATGTCGTCCACGATGCGCTTCTGGTGGTTGGCGCAGAGGGAGATGATACCGGCCGCCTCGACGCAACTGTCGATCAGGCATTCCAGGGAACCCGGGGTGTGCGATGAAGGCTCGCTTTGCCTGTAACGAGTCAGCCCCGAGGTTATCTCGTCGGCGCATTGCAAAATGGCGCTCAAGGGGTTCCGCATTTCGTGGCTTGTGATGTCGATAAAGTTCTCTTGCTGGCGTTTGAGCTCGACCGCCTCCTCCCGGCGTTGTTTCTGGAAATCCTCGGCCCATTTTTGCTGAGAGATGTCCGTGATGCAACCGAAAATGCTCTTGAGCTCTCCCATCTCGTCCTTCTCGGGGTACGCGCTCATCAGGGCCCAGACGTCAACGAAATGACCGTCAATAAGCTCCCTAGACCCCTTGAAGCGGAACTCGTGCGTCACAGCCGTCTTTTCTTCCACGAGCCGGCGCCATGCGAGTTCTGTCCCCAGCCGATCCTCGTCCCGGATACTTTGCATCCAGGCGTTCAAAGTGCTGGTGCTTCTCTCAAGACCAGAGATCTTGTACCACATTTCGTTGCAGTAGTTGATGCGGCCATGGCCGTCCGCGATGAACAGACCCACGGGACCAAACTCGGCCATGCGGGTGAAACGGTACTCGCTCTCGACGGCTTCTTGCGTCCGGAGATGGAGCTGCATTGAGAGTTCTTGACGATCGAGGGCGGCAAGCCGAGCAGCCCTTTGCCCGCGCCTGATTTCCTCCTCGAACAGAACAACGGATGCCAAAGAGGTCGCAAGTTGTCGGGAAAGAAGGTTGACGAATAGTTGGTAGTCGTCGTCATATCGTCGTCGAGGGTTGATGCCGAGGACGATGAATCCGACAACCGCGTCGCCTGCAGTGGTAGGGTGGACGGGAAAGATGACGATGGTACGGCAGGGATCCCCAAAGCCCTTCCAAGAGAGGCCTTTGATCAGTGCGGTAGGCAGGGTGCCGTCCTCTTCGCTCAGGACGATGGGGCCGATCGAGTGAGTCATCGAGTCCCTCATGTACGGGGCAAAGCCGTCGTCGCTATATCGTAGGTCGATCGAGGGAAGCGCAGCCGGGTGGTCCTCGGAGACGCCAATGGACCCTTCCAGCACAATTTGCGGCGGGTGGGAGGCACTCCCAGAGTTCAGTGATGACACTTCGCTCTCGCTGTCCTCGCCGACCGAATAGATAAGGGCAAAGGGCACATCCACCTGGTTGTACTCTAAACCCTTGGCCGCCTGAGACCAAAATTCCTTCACGTCGCGGGCCTGAGAGGTCTGGATGCCGACCTCGCGAAGGGTCAGCAACCTTCGTTCAGCAATTTTCCTTCGGGTATTTTCGAACGCAGGGTTATAGAGGGCGACGACGGATCCGTCGGCACCAACCAGCGGGGTTATAGCCCAGTTGAAAAAGGTTTCCTCCATGAAGCCGTGGCGCGTGATGAACAGAACATCGTCGTGCTTCATGGTGGCATATCCGCTATGCCAGGCAGCATCGAACACGGGCTCAAGTTCGCTCCAGATTTCGGACCAGGCGTCTCGATAGCGCGCACCCATGAGCTGGGGGTGTTTCTTGCCGGCGAGCTGGATGTAGGCTTCGTTGTAGATGGCGACGTATTCAGGACCCCAGTAAAGTGCGGCCGGGTGGGGGCTGCCCAGGATCATGCTCGACATTATACGCAGCTCGGACGGCCACGACTCGATGGGGCCCAGTGGCGTTGACGCCCAGTCAAAGAGACGGGCAAAGCGATGGTGCGGGGGCAGGTTGGGGTCATCGATGGGGATTCGGGTCCAGTCGAAAGTTGTGCGCAACTGGGGTGAGGCAAGCACCAGGTCGTCCAAGTTTCGAACAACGGTGTCGGCGGTCGAGTCGGCCCTGCTCCGGGGTTCGGAATGAGAACGGACTTGAGCCTGCCCGGTTGGGCCGAAGTAGTCGCTGCGCTCCCGTTGTAGCTCCGGCCCCTGACCTGTCCATGGCCCACTCAAACTCAGGCCGTTCGCGGGAAAAGTCTGAGGTATTTGGTTCGGCGATGTCATTACTGTGTCGAACGTGGTGTCAGGGTATCCGCGGACAATTCGGAAGCGCCGTCGGAGTGTCGAATTGGTCCATGGAAACCCTGCGTACGAGAAGGATGAAACGCCCACGTTCGGCCCAGCCCTATCTCTCTCAAGGCTGACCACCCACGCCTTGAATCCAGAATATTCAAGGCTGCTCCCCGACGAGGGCTGACCGGGCTGTAGCATTTCCAGTACGACAGAGGCTGTCCTCAGCGCGGCGTTAGCATAAATCAGATGAAGGGAGCCGGGAGAAAAATTTGCCGGGTCGTTCAGATCGATGATGAAGGTCGGGCGCTCGTCCTGTTCCAGAAGCTCAACCACCCCGATTCCCTGGAGGAGCTGGGCGGCGGATGGCTGCGGCCAGCCGTCAGGGCTACGCGACATACTCGACAACTCTGCCGATGACCAGCTCCGCGGGGTGCCTGCGGATCTCAGCGGGCTGGTTGCGCTGACCTGGCCTTTCGGGAGGCGGAGTGTTGTGACACCGTCTTGATTCTCACTGCCGCCGCTCATGATAGAGGGTGGCACCTCCGCGACGGGAGGGGGGTTGGGCGGGCGGTTGATCATATGCCTTGGCGAGCTCGAAAAGAAAAGGGGGGAGGTCGGGAGGGACTGGGCGGAGGCGATCCGACCCAGAGGCGGGAGCGAGAGGCTCCCGGGAGCCACGAGCCGGGGCTTTTTGGCTGGGGACCCGAGCGGACGGGCCGCGCTCTTGTCCGTCGCCGAAGGCCTCTTGCCCAAGGCGCCTGGAGAGGGTAGTGGCGGGGGTCCTGTCGTCGTTGCGGCGGCTGACGCGTTCTTCGTGGGCGCCGACCAGGTCCGAGATCCGGGCGGCAGCAAGCCAGATCCAGAGGTTCCGCGTGCTAGCGCTGGAGCGGCCAGACCATGCCTACTGGTATCAGGCTGCCGTGTCTGCTGCTGCTGGTCCGTCTCGGGCGGCTCTCTCGTCGGGGCGGCGGTCTCGTTTGCCGGATGAGTGGCACTGCTGTGGCGGGAAGGGTGAACGAGAGACGCCGGAGGACCGTAGGACGATGGGCCGGACGAAACAGGGCGGAGCGGGTGGGGGGCGGCGGGCTGGGGATTTTGAGGAGCTGCGGCCTGCGGAGGAGAAATACAGGGTTCGTCTTGGTCGTTCCGTGTCATGCCCAAAAAAAGAGCCGCAGCAGGACGGCGGGCCCGTCTCGATGCTCTCCCAACGCGGGGGAACGCTGCCGAACTCGAGCTCTTGCTTGCCCTTGACCTACACGGCCAGGGACTGTGGACTGAGGGAGGAGTGGCGTCTGGGACAGTCCGCCACCGAAAACCACTGGCCACGACTGACGACAACCCGACAACCCGTTATCGGCAAGGGGCAGGGACTCGGGCACCAGAGCGGACAGCCGACGCAGCGGGCCCATTGGCTAACAGCAACGGGAAGCAGAGGTGAAAAAATTATGGCGAAGACCCTGAGGATGGACGAGGTCGTGCGAGCCGGGGAGGGCCTGGCTTGAGGGGGGGGTGAGTCGGGTAGCTCAGGTCTTGGTGGTGGGAGGCAGTTTGATGCAACAAGCAGCGCCCCTGGGTTAGGTAGGTAGGGAGTCTGGAGAATGCCGAGTCGCCAGAGCCGGAGAGGGATTGTCTAGGTCAGGTATCGTGGGGTTGGTTCTACACAGCAGACGGCCTGGGTGTGGTGGTGGTGGCCTTGGTGTCATGCGAAATTAGTCGAGGGGACCTAAGATCAGGGACCAGAGGACCAGAGGGGAGAAGTCGCTTCCGTTGTCGCGGGGGAAATAGTCCGGCACAAGACGCCCCCTCGGTTCGACAGACTCGGCATGGACGCCAGGCAGCGCTGCATGAGGGGATATTCTGGGGGGTTCTGGAAAGGAGTGAGTGACCTCGGTGAGGGTGTTGCAGACAGCTCCTGCCGGCGTCACGATGGAAGCGATATCAAGGATCGGGTCCGTGGACTGCCATCGGTGGGGGAACGTGGAAGACACGGGGACACACTCCTGCCTCTGAGGTGCGTGTCCTGCACAGGAGTGACAGGGCAAGAGCAGTGCTGTCCACTTGTCCACTGGCGTCCAGACAGGGCATAGGGCCTTCGGATCCGTCAACGGCCGTCTCAAAGTGGGCTGAGGAAGTGTTGACAGCTCGCCCAGAACAGCAGGCGTCGAGCCGAAACCCACGGAGCCCAAGGAACACGACAGGGGGGCTGGGGGCCCATCGCGGTCTGGAGCGTCGGGTTTTCTCGTGCAATTTGACCTGTGGTGGAGAGGCTGATCGTCCTGCCAATTCCACGTCCCCTCAGGTCCCCTCAGTGCCCCACTGCTGCCGAACCCTCCAAGCTTCAAAAAGAACCGATGGCGCCAGCCGCCATCGACATCAAAATCGTTTCCTGCCCATCAAGAGCAGGCCCAAACCCAGTCTTTGGGAGGCCGCTCATAAAGACAGCCCTGGAGGAATGCCTCGGCTGGGGTACCAGACCCTTTTCGCTCTCGAATTTCGACTGTCCACCACCCCAACCCAGGACCGCGGAAGCGAAGATTTACACAATCCGTGTCTCCGCCTGCCTGCTGCTGCCGTCCTGAGGCTCTCGGTGGCTTCCTCTCATCAACAAATGCAGACGGTTGGAGGTCTGGGGGAAAAGTGTGTGCGACCCTGTGCCACGCCAAGCCGATGTTCTGGAACAGCCGAATTCTTGGCTCCATCGACCGCCATGCAGCACGCCGAGAAGCCAATCAGCAACGGCACCTCTTTCACGCACAAGGTGTGGGCTGATGGTTGATGTGTGTTCCCAGGGGAGGCGGGAATTCGCGATTGCCATGGCCTGCGGTTCTGAATTGAACAACAACTATATCAGATGGCATCGTGGAAGGTGATTCTGGCTCTCGTTCTCGTAGGTGGCTCAGATGAGACACTTTGAGAGTTCAGATGCCGTCGGGAAACACAGGGCCGGGCCGGTCGTTGGGGGAGAAGGGCAACACTCGGCTGTGATGGAAGAATCATCGGCGGCATGGCGAAATTCGCATTCACAGGCTGCTCGGCATTCGATCGAGGGAGGGGGCGGCCTCGTGGCCCACAGATCGGGGTTTGTTCCGCCGACACTCCCATCTACCTTCTCTGAGCGCCAGGGCTCGTCCGGAGGACACCCGACATGAAGCGGCCGTTTCCACAGGATGCCTTTCTCGTTGGGTTCCGTCCCGGTAGTCCAACCATCGGTATACTTGAACTTTTGCTGGCTGACAAACGAAACAAGCCTTTGCTGGAGGTCATGGATCCGCCTGCCGCCTATCGCCGTCTCGGCCGAGCCCAGATTCCAGAAGGCCAGAGGTCACTTGATAATCCAGGGACTGCTTGGCAGTTGCTCCCCACTGGCAGCGGTTCCTGACAGCTGCGAGCTCGGGATGAGCCGAAATGGAAGCCACCAAAAACTTGGAACACAGCAGGCCATGCAAATTCAAGGGTCCCAACCAATCTGGTGTTGAAGCGCGAACAATGGCTAGCCCAAATCTGAAGTCGAGGACGAAAGCTTGTTTGAACCTCAGAAATCAAGATGATACTCCAATGGCTGCAACACCACTGTGTCTGGCAGCAGAAAAAGCTACAGCTCTCAGCTTTAACAAAGCCCCATAATTGTTAGTGAGGCCAAAAATATCTGCTGTTAAAAATTGGCCTCTCGACTACCACCTTTAACAGCTGCACAGCACCCAGATGTACCGATTCGCCGATGAAAAAGGCTCCATCCCTCCCAAGACCAAACACAGCGAATGGTAAATGGCTGAGGGGATGGGATGGGTCACACGTGACATATCAGCTGGTAGCTTTCTTCCCAGCCTTTGACAGTTCGCCAACAGCTGTCACCCAGCCGCCCTTCGTTCCGTCGTCGGATTGGACAAAAGCGGGCGCTTACAGACTGGCACAACGACACCCTCCCCGCTCTCTCATTGGGCGTCGCCTGTGATTGACCTGCCACCTGCATCCCAAAGCTGCTCGAAATCGGGTGTTTGCCATGGTCGTGGGCGGCACCCGGCTGGCCTGCGGCGGGAGCCCGGCAAGGCAAGCGGAAAAGAATGTGTCTCTTAAAAGGCCCAGCTGCCGGACCCCCTCCTTTGTGCCGCGTTTAAAGGTTTTGGGTTCTGGGCATCTTTTGAGGAAGGGAGGAAAGAAAGAAGCTGCCGCCGACTACGGAAAATCTGAGCTGGACTCGTTTCGGTCGTCGATTGCGCCTCGGAAGTTTAATGTGAGCCGCCCCCAGCGGCTTCCGGCACCCATCGCCCACCGACTGCCAAGAGCGACACCTTGACGGCCGCAAGCGAGAGAGCGCGAGAGTGGGAGTAAGAGTGAGAGTGAGAAGAGATAAAGAGAGGGAGGATTGAACGAGGAGGAATTCCAGCATCATGGTGCGCACATACAGGATCCTCCGCCGGCCATGGAGGGCAAAGCGGCCGCTCTACTGGGGGATGGTCCCCGAACTCGCCGGCATCATCCCCGCCCTCATCCTCTTCGCCCTGCAGTCGCCAGACGCCTTCCGGACGCTCTTCTGGCGCATCGGCTTTGAGCACAAGCTCAACTCGAACCCCAACATGATTCTCTACGCCTACGCGAACCACCGCCCACTCCCCCCGATCCCCTTTGTCTGGTCGCAGACGTGAGTCCCCCCTCATGTATCTCACCCTCGACAGCCTCAGCTAACAGCCCTCTCCCAGACTCACCAACTTCAACATCGCCATCTCCATCGTCTCGCTCTTCATCCTCCTGGCCAAGATGATTGCCACCATCATGAAGGTCTTCTACCCGCTCTTCGGCCTGTTCATTGGCTTGTCCCTGAGCGCGCTGTACGCCACCAGCGTCGCCGGCCAGGCCGGGCCCGATCACGCCGACTCGCGCTACCCGAGCTCCTCGCCCTGGTATATCAGCGGCAGTTGCGACTTGGCGAAGCCATACGGCGCCGTCAAGAGCTGCATGATCGCCAAGGGTTCGTTTGCTGTGACGGTATATTTGCTGTAAGCCCTGCCCTTTTCTGTGACTATTCAACAATTTGGCTAATTCCCGTTTTAGATCCATCTACGCCATCCAAACCGGCTTTGCCATATGGGCCATGCTCCCCAACAAGGAGCTGGACATGTACGACTCGGACGACGATGACGAGGAATATGTCCGCGCCATCAAGAACCGCAAGAAGGCCGCGGGCAAGGAGGTGGGCATGGAGCTGCAGCCTACTCCGCCGCACCAGCAGACGCCGTTTACGCCTAGGACGCAGGCGTTTCACACGCTGGATAGGAAACTGCCGCTGCGGTATGGTTAAGTTGGGGAGTTTTGATGCCCGAGAGGGTTTGAGAAGGACGGGGTTCAGATGTTTAAGGGGTTCAGAGCTGTGAGGACTACTGCTCTGCTGGTCGGGGCAAGCTTGGTCGCCCCGGGGACTTGTGGGATAGGTTGGATACCCGGGTTATGCGGCGTGTAATCAGTGAATCTCGCTCTGGATGGAAGAAGGACGGGAGTTGGTTTGTATTTGTCGCTGTTGGGCGTCACTCATTTCAGTCAGGCGTCAGGGGTTGATATGAGATTTCTTTTGGGCACAGTCCAGTGTAGTTGATACACTCAATGCAGCTTCCAGCCACGCCGTTTGCCTGCCGCGCTCTATGCCAATGGTGCTCGAACCCATCAGTCATGTCATTTCTCATTAGTCGTTCATCATGGGGAAAAATAACCACAACCGAAAGCAAGGAAAGCAAACAAGGAGACCCTCCCTCTCTCTCCCTCCCAATCCAACCCCCCCCCCCCCCCCCCCACTTTTAAACATCCCCCTCCAACTCCAAAACAACTGCACTCGCATCCGGCACCCCCACCCTCACCACCCCGCCCTCCTGCACCACCACCTCCTCCCCCACCGTAACATTCCCCAACCTCACCGGCCTTCCCCCATCCACCTCCCAATTATACGTCCACCCATCCCACGTAATCCCCGTAATCGCATCGCTCCCATTCGCCCACAGCCTCCTTACCCCGACCGTCCTCCCTGCTTCCACCCCGTCCAATACAAAAACATACTCCGTCTCGGGCCTCGCGGGCGGGTCGTCAACGGGGACAAGCCCCGCGCCGTCCACGGTGGTGTTGTAGCTGCGCATGTTGAGGATTACCAGGCGCGCGAGGCGCGTGGCGGAGTGCGTGTAGATTGCGTAGGCGGATTCGGGCTGGAGGGAGAGAGAGGCGGTTTCAGAGGTGAGGGGGATGGAGGAGACGGTGGCCGGGGAGTTGGTGTGGAAGTTGCCGAGGGCGGCGGCGACGAGGATGGAGCCGTAGTAGGGCGCTTTGGTGCCTTGGGTTGTGAGGGAGGTGGCGATGGGTTGGAAGGGTTGGTACTATGGGAGGGGGGTTAGGGTGGGTCGGGATGGTTTTGGGTGGGGGGGGGGGGGGGGGGGGGAGAAGGGGAGTGGAAACGTACGCGGTAGTTCGTCCCCATGTGCATGTGCACGCGCCGGAAGCCGACTGAGGCTGAGTACAGGTTGAAGTCGACGCCCCAGAGGGCGGCGCCAAAGGTGTTGGAGAGGCCTGGACGGCCTTGATTGTAGAGCGAGTTGCACTCGCCGAAGATCAGGGGCGGGACGGGGCCCGACGACACGTCGTTGACGCCATTGTACTCCTGGACGTGGGCGTCGACAGAGTGTTTGGTGACGGCGTGGTTCATAAGTGTGTCTTGGAGGGTTACGCCAAGGGAAGCAGCACCGCTGATGTAGCTGGGAAGTGTCAATTTGGGCTGGTTTCTCGGAGAGTCGGGGGGACGGACTTGTGGGTTGAGAAAAGCTTGATGTTGTTGTCTTCGTTCAACCCGGCTTCCCATGTCGCAGGAGCCTTCAACTGGATACCGACTCCTGCAAAAGATGGTGCCATAAAGCCGAAGGCTTCGTCAGTGGCCATCTCGGGACAGTGCTCCTCGACCAGGGTCTTGATCATGCGGGTGCCGTTGAGCCACTGGTCGACATACGTTTCCTCGTTCCAGTCAGGTGGCCGAACAGGTCCCTGGGCAGATACAGCGTACAGATCTGGCTCATTGCCATATCCCCAGACGTACAGCTTTCCGCCGCTCAGGGCCTTGCAGGCCAGGGGAACGGTGTCCAGCAGGGTCTGCCATCCGCTCGACCTGTTGGCGCCGAGACCGAGATTGAAGCCGTGGTAGAATTTGACGCCCTTCCATGTGTTGTAGGACTCAAAGTAAGAGGGACCGATGGTTATGGTGGTGGGGTAATCGGACGACCGCGCCGGGTCGATGAACCCTTCGAGGGCATACGGAAGGGAGGCGTCATAGAGAGCGTAGTCCTGGGTGTTGCCGCCGACGCGGATGTATGGCTTTGTGCCCTGGATATTCCCAAGATTCTCCAGGAGAGTGTCGGAAAATGTGTTGGGATGCGAGTTGTTTCCTGAAAGGCTCAGAACATGTTACTCGAGCCAGAGAGGAGCGGGCATACCTGCGAAGTCCGGGAAGCTGGAGAACTCAATGCTGTAGCTCACAAAACCGTCAAACACTTCGTTGCTCTCGACCGAGCTAGCAACAATATACTGAGACCTAGCCAGCTTCACACTGGCGAGGTAACAGAGAAAAATGCTGTGCTTCATGATGAACGGCGCACAGAGGGGACCGTTACAACTCTGGTCACGAGTCACAGAAGTTCCGGAGTCCCAGGTGATATACAAATGAGTGGCTTCTTCAACGTCTGTCCGTTTACTCACCTCCCCGCCCGTGACTGCGTGATTTCAACTGGCAGCTTTCGGGCTTCTCATCCAGCAATCGGCCATGATCTCGGCCATACTGCTGCATGGAGCAGCGGGCAGCGGCTCACAAGACTCAACAAAACACAGCAGCCGATGACGCTGTAGCACGAGCGTTGCACGATGAGTGGCCGGAATATAAGCTGAAGCAAATGATCGACATGGTGTACGCAGTCCGAGAAGGTGAGAGATTTGGACGCCGGGCGAGAACGAGACAAGCCACCGAAGCCACAACGGATAAGCACCGAACTGCATCCGTTGGCAGGGTTTATATTTAACAGCCAAGACTCGAGAGCATCAAGGGATAGATCTTGTGATACATAATGCCCTGCGGCAGCCCTGGAGTATTTTCCCCGAGACGAGACTCTGATTCAGGTTGAGTGGCATATGATGTCGACGATGAAGAGCTGCAGACATGTCGATGGAGGTGTTAGAGTTGTTTTTTGGAAGATCGCACGCGCCAGGCTCAGCCAGGTCAAGGTGCCCGTTCTGGCCCCTGGGAAAGTGCGGGGCAAGGGCTCAGGGTCCACCTCGTGATAGGCGTGGGGATTTCCAGTACGGTACGTAAGGTAACTGCCGCGTCCCACGAGGAAGACACCCGACGTTAAGCAACCTGAGTGTTGGACAGTGGCTCACAAAAAGCACGGCGTTAAATCAGGCAATCCGGAGGGCCGAAATCTCCACACACTTACTGAGCGTTGACTACCAACCTCACTGTGTGATGAGGGGAGTTCCGGCGAACGGATGGCTGCTCTCCCACTTCCATACCCCACTCTTGGCAGTCCCCGATATCGCGTCCCTTGCCCTTTGCCGCTGCGGTTGCCGACGCTAGGCGCCCCTCCCCCACAGAAAACACCGCACCCACGCTGCCCAAGCGCCGGGCCGAGCGGGCCTCGTCTGATGATCAGGCAACCGAGCCGCGGGATGCTGGCAGTTGGAGCAACGACGTCATTGGAAAGGGAAGCTGTGATGGAGCTCGAGTTGGAGAAAATAATCCATGGATAGCGTATCTTCGGGACTGGCGGAAGGAGGGGCACAGCTTTTAGAGACAGATTCTGTGAGACCCAAATTCTCCCAACTCCCCCAGTTTGAATTGTCCAGGGCTCCAGGCTGTGCTTCCTCCCCTCAGTGATCCCCGCCAGTCAGACCCTGCAGCCCACCCGCTTTCTCACCAACCGAGCCTAGGCTGTCACGGCTGTCGACCCCAACAAGCCGACGACTGCCCGATCGCGACACGCTTGGCATCCCGTCCCTCGGGCCTCCGCACTGCGGAGCTCTTCCCCGTCCCAAGGTTCCATTGTGCCATCCACCAGACTCCTCACTGCCGTGGCCAGTCGCATCTCTTGTCCGTACTCCATCACGGCTTCAGCGTGTCGGCATGGCCTTTCTTCAAAAGACCCTGTTTTCCGCCTCGCGGGTCGCAGCAGTCAGGTCTCAGTTCCGGCGGTCAGCCCTCCCAGCCATCGTCAACTACACGCGTCTCTCGTCCACCATGGCCCCCCAGGTAATTATCTCAAGTCATTACGAGCGCCCGGCGGCTAACACGCGGCCAGCTCAAAGACCCGTCCCTCTTCAAGCAGGGCGTGTGCTACGTGAACGGCGAGTGGGTGAAGGCCAAGTCGGGCAAGACGTTTGAGGTCCACGGTAAGCCCCGTCCCGGTCTCAGCCTCCCTCACCACCAGTGCTCACCACCAGCCTAGACCCCGCCACCGGGGAGCTCATCGGCTCATGCCCCGAGTTTGATGCCCAAGACACAGAGCGCGCCATCGAGGCCGCCGAAATTGCTTTTGAGGAGTTCCGCCACAGGACAGGCCGCGACCGCGCTAAGCTGCTCCGGAAATGGTACGACCTCATGGTCGAGAACGCCGATGACTTGGCCAAGCTCATCACCTGGGAGAACGGCAAGCCTATGGCCGACGCCAAGGGCGAGGTGACGTACGCCGCCAACTTTTTTGAATGGTTCAGCGAGGAGGCCCCGCGCATCTACGGCGACACCATCCCCTCGTCGACGCCGGGCAACCGCGTCTTCACTATCAAGGAGCCCGTCGGCGTGTGCGGCCTCATCACACCATGGAACTTCCCGGCTGCCATGATCACCCGCAAGGCCGGCCCGGCCCTGGCCGTCGGCTGCAGCGTCGTGTGCAAAGCCCCCGGCGAGACGCCCTTCACACCCCTGGCCATCGCCGAACTGGCCCACCGCGCCGGCATCCCCAAGGGCGTCGTCAACGTCATCACCGCCCTCCACAACACCCCCGAGGTCGGCCAGGTGCTGACGACGAACCCGACGGTCCGCAAGATCTCCTTCACCGGCTCGACCCCCGTCGGCAAGCTGCTCATGAAGCAGTGCTCGGGCACCCTCAAGAAGCTCTCACTCGAGCTGGGCGGCAATGCGCCCTTCATCGTTTTCGACGACGCTGACGTCGACATCGCCGTCGCGGGCGCCATTGCCTCCAAGTTCCGCTCGTCGGGCCAGACCTGCGTCTGCGCCAACCGCATTTTCGTCCAGCGCGGCATCTATGACGAGTTTGCTGCCAAGTTTGCCGACAAGGTGCGCGAGTTCAAGGTCGGCAACGGCTTCGAGCAAGGCGTCACCCATGGCCCGCTCATCCACCACAAGGCCATTGACAAGGTCGAGCAGCACGTGCGCGACGCCGAGGAGAAGGGCGCCAAGGTCGTGCTCGGCGGCCACAAGCTGCCCGATCTTGGCGAGAACTTCTTCCAGCCCACCGTGCTGACCGGTATGACCACCGACATGGCCATGGCTGCCGAGGAGACCTTTGGCCCCGTGGCTGGTCTTTTCCCCTTCGACACTGAGGAGGAGGTGGTCAAGATTGCCAACTCTACCCCCGTCGGCCTGGCTGGCTACTTCTTCTCCCGCGATCTCGAGAGGGTCTACCGTGTGGCCGAGCACCTCGAGGTGGGCATGGTCGGTGTGAACACCGGCCTGATCTCGGACCCGGCCTCGCCGTTCGGTGGTGTCAAAGAGAGCGGGTTCGGCAGGGAGGGGTCGTTGTATGGAATTGGGGAGTACCAAATCACCAAGATGATCACCTATGGTGGCATGGGCAAAAAGCTGCAGAACGGGAAAAACTAGGATGGTAATAGGCCTGGAGCGGGATTTTTAAACAATGGGAGGCGTGAAAAGGGTTATGACGGTATGAGATTTACAGAACTGGATCTAAGCGCAGCCAGGCACTTTAGGTTATTGACATATTTGAGTTTCCGTTCAGCAAACTTGAGACACTCTCATGAAGACTGGCCCGAGTCTCTGTTCGCTGTTGTGGTCCGTGACATCAGACACAAATTAGCTGAGGTTTTCTCCCAGGGTAAAACGGCAGTTCAGTGACAAGACGATCTGCCCAATACGACACAAGATCTCTTCCGATTCAGATCGCCGATTCGGCAGGCAGCAGATGTGCGTGCAACCTGCAGCGTGGCTGTGCTGCCGCCCGCTCTGCATCTCATCGGCTCCGGGCGCTTAGCTGCCTGTCGATGTAACCGTCAGCGAACTTGGCTTCAACCCGCGGATGCAACACACTGCAAGAGTTGAAGTCTCGGAAAATGAGGGAGAGGAAGATACCATGTGATCTATTGTTCTATGGGTGCTAATGTGGCCCGAGATAACATCCCTGGCTGGCGAGCTTGGAAGATGGGCGTCTAAGTGACGAAAATAACATCAGATCATCGAGCGCCGCAGAACCAACATCCAGCTCGCTCAATACGTAAGTTGAAGCTGAGGGCTCAAGATAGTCTATCAGGCACATCTGATATCGACCTTTCAAGAATGAACCTACTCCAAACACTCACCTTCACTGAAGTCAATGTCTCCCTCTCCGGATCCTTTCCGCGACACCCACCCATCCTTCCGCTTGATGCACAACACCAAGCACTGCAAATACTTTGCCAGACCTTGGGAACCACCACCCGCCCACAAGAATCCAGAAACGAGTCGGAACCTCCGCCACCTCCCCATGCTTCATCACACCCACCAGCCTCGCCTCATCGGCTGAGACCCGCCCCCTCTTCGGCCCGCGCCATCCCGCACATGAAACATGAAATAAACCCCCACCACACCCGATCTGAACCTCCCCGCCACAAACAGCACTGGCTAACACCCAACAACGGCCACACTGTTGGCCAGTTATTGCGTTTCAACCCCAGCTTACAACACAGTGTCTACATTTTGCAGCTGTGGATGTCAATGTGTGCGTTGCATACCCTCTGCAAGGACCCGGTCCCCTTCCTGGGACTCGGGCCGCAGTTGGGGTCGGAGGCTTGGGTCCAGGACGGGCTCAGCTCCGGTGTAGTCTGGGTTCAGTTCAGGATTATCCAGGTCCAGGTTAGGTCCAGGTTAGGTCCAGGTTAGGTCCAGGTTAGGTCCAGGTTAGGTCCAGGTTAGGTCCAGGTTAGGTCCAGGTTAGGTCCAGGATAAATCCAAGGCAGGTTCAGGACAGATCCGGGATAGATTCAACATCATGAACGGCCAGTTGACTGGGCCAGGCTGATTTACTGACTGGATAACTATGTAACTGACTGTTGCCACTAGATTCCCTGAAACCAGTCTTTGAACCGCAATAACTGAACCAGAAAGGGGCAAAAGCGGCAGGATATGCAAGACCCGGTCTCTCAATAACTAAGCGCAGCCACGGCAAGGCAAGGCAAGGCAAGGCATTATGGCGAACGCAGTGTGAGCGGCCCGTGGACGGTCACCGTGAACACCACCCGCCAGAGATACAGTGCCAGACTTAGAGGCAATACAAGATGGCACAGCCTCTTGCTGAGGTCAGAGGGGGCTTCTGCAAAGGCGCTGAATAGGTAGAAGATGCGTAAATTGACAAGACAAGCAACATACTTAGTTAGTGACAATGGTGAGGGCGGACAAGAGTTTCGCGGGGAACACACAACATAGCAAGCAGCTAACTATGATAGCCGTCAGAAAGTAACTTACGCACCTCAGCTAGAATTACATGACATCGACCCCAATTCCACCTCGCGTCTAAAACCGCCCTACCAGTTAGCGAACAGAAAGCTGCTTGAACAGCTGAACATGAAGCGAGAGAACTTGAAACCCGAAAACAATCAGGCCTGAAGCAACCGCTTCCAAGACTCAAGCGCAATTGGGCCAGAGAACAACCCTGTTCCTCTTCCCAGTTTCTTGCTCTTTGACGTACATAGAACCAGCAGATCTGCCCACCACCACCAACAGCCCCGTCTCCGTGCCTCCCCCATACCTCCAAATGCACGCGTACCTGCAGCTCACGTCATGTCATGTCAGGTCAGGTCAGGTCATGTCAGGTCAGGCCCAGCTTAGTTGCATCCCGTCCTTGCAGCGCAGCACCGCTTTACCGCCTGGCAGTGCATGCGCCCCCGCGGCTATGCAATCTGCAATGCAATGTACGAGCGGGAGGCCCGTTGGCCCCGCGGCTGATGATGCAGGGAAATCGTACCTTTGGATGGTTTGGATGGGATGAGGTTGGATTGTTCAGTGGGGGTTGTTGGTTGGTGGATGGTTGGATTGGAAGGTTGCAATGGGAGGGGATGGGATGGGAGGGCTTTTAGGAGGTGATGGTGACGATGTGAGTGGTGTCTATAACACTAGGGGGATGAAACGGTGGTGAGGAGATCGTAGAGATCTTGTATTTGCTTCAGAATGGGTCATACTGCCCAGTTGAGTCTATGTACATTGAGTTCTGACTTTGAGCAATGTAGATGACGCTCAAATGGTGCTGCTCGTGCCTTTCGGCTCTGCGTTGTTGCCCAAGTGGCGTCCCTCACCTGTTCAGTCCCAACCCCTATCCAGCCCAAAATTGTGCCTCAGCAGAAGTCCCGTCCATGGTTTCCGGTGAGTGTAGATATAAGCAAAACGAGGGAAAAGCAGCCGAAATCCCCGACTGGAAAAAAAGGAATGTGGTATCAAAAACAAAAGCCAAATTCTTTCCTGCGCCCCCTGATGCTGCCATGCCCGTCCAACGCCTGAAAAGAGGGAACTTTCCTGCCAAACACCTTGCTGCAAAATGATCAATGACCGCGTACAGTTGAAGAGTAGTGCCCAGGACAAGGGAAAAAGAGAGACAGAAAAGAAAATATGAACCCAAGCCAAAACGCAGACCAAAATGTGACACTGTAGAGAAAATCTTCCAGTTTCTCTCCCTCTCCATCCCTTATCTCCAGCCAACAGTACACTCTTCCTCATGATCCCCCTTTTCCCAGACTTTTCCTCCGATTCTCCCAATCTCTTCTCTTTTATTCGTTTCCATCCCCCCCACCCCCCCCCCTCCCTCCCCCTCCCCCTCCCCCGCCACAACATGCTCCACACTCCAATTCAAAAAATCCCCCAAATCATGACTCAAATTAAACCCCATTGGCACCATGTACTCATTCCCCTCGACATCATGGCTCACCACCAGGTCCATCATCGGGCTCTGCGGGAGACTCTGCACGGAATCAACACTCGGCCGGCGGGGGCGCGCAGAGAACCGGCGGGATGAGGAGGAGGACTGGGGGTTGAGTGCGAGCGTTGTGGTGCGGCCGCTGGCGCGGTGGCGGTGGGCGGAGAAGGAGAGGGGTGGGGATGGGTTGAGGGGGAAGGTTGAGGGGAGGGGGGAGGGGGAGAGGGTGTAGGGGGTGTAAGTTTTGTCGGCCAGTTGTCCGGGGGTTGGGGGGAGGGGGGCTGAGGTGGGGGGGAAGAGGGTTGTTGGTGGTGGTGGCGGTTGTAGCGTTTGGAGGCGAAGGGGGCGCTGCTTTGGCTGCGGCGGTGGCCGGGGCTGCGGGAGAGCATTCTTGATGGGGGCAGACCGAGGGAGACGGGGAAGGAACGGCCGGCGATGGAGTCATCGAGCGGTGGGAGGCCGCCGAGCATCATGTCGTCTTGGCTAACGGTGGCTGCCGACTGGGGGTCAATACGGCGGATGGCGGGGGATCGGGCGAGCATGTGCGGGCTGTTCTCCGGGGAGGAGGGTGGTGAGGGCGGGGCGAGGATGGGCGTCCAGGGGGGCAGGGGCATACGCGGCTCCGTAGATTCTACGAGAGCGCCAGCACCGAGGAAGCCGAAGCTGTTGAACCAGCAGGCCAGTTCTTCCCGCTCGTCGAGCTCGGCCTCGGACGGGCGCGAGAAGTCGGTGGACTCGCCGAAGAAGTCGCCGGCACCGCCGAGGATGGCCATCTGGAAGGCGGTCCAATCGAGCGTGTCGTCAACGGCCGCGGCCAGCTTGCTGATAGGGAGATCGGCCTTGGCGAGGCGGATCTGGCCGTGGTAGAAGGCCGGGGCGATAAGGGTGTAGGGGGTGCTCTTGAGGAAGACGTAGTCCTCTGTAGTTACAGTGGGTGAGCCCAGCGGACGGGGGGTAGAGGTTGGTGAGAGGGCCAGTTGTTGTGGCCCGCTTGCTACGGTCTCGGGGATAATGGGCAGCGGCGGCAATTGCCTGCTCGGCATGCGGCGGTGCGTCGGGGACTTGATCGGCGGCGGGAGAGGAAGTTCGCTCAGCATAGCCTCGGCCGATGCTAGCTCAGTGCCCCGTTTATCCGTGAGTGCCCCTTCGTCATCATCGCCATTGTATGGTTTGGTGGTTGGTGACTCTGGTTGCTGTAACGGCCGGCCCGCTTGCTGGTCTTGCTTCTGCAAGTGTCCAAGATGCGATGCGGCCGTTGGAGTTTGACATCCTTCCTGGCTCGTCTCTGGCTCCTGGTTGACAATAGATGCACGAGTCGTGACCAGGTCCTCTTCCTTGACGACATCTAGGCTCAGAGGTTCAATAGGGGTGACGCTGTCAATAATGCCCTTCCTCTCAGTGTGCGTGACGCCCAGTTCCGGTGACACAGTCCAGTGAGCGGCTCTGCTCCTACGTATCTCTCGCAGGGTGCTCTCGGGAAGCATCTCGTCGGCTTCGATCCGGTGGAAGAGGCGCATGGCGAATAGGTCTTTGGCGCTTTCGGTCAGCTGCCACAGAGACGATTGCCGTGCCACGACACGTGGACGCCGCCGGGTCTTTTTCGACTTGGCCCGCTTTGGGCGGGAATTCGAGGGCAGGCGTGCTTGCGCGGGCAACAAAGGATCTTTCTTGGACGACTTTGTTTGGGACTTGGCCGACCTGACTGAGCCTTGGCTGCGCCTCTGGGACTTTCTGCGTACCGGAGGAGCCAGGGGTGACGGGCCCTTGGGCTTGGGAAACTTGGCCAGCTCGGTGTCGGACAGTTTGGCAGTGGTGAAGGGTTGCGTTGCCCTGCTTGCCTCTTCCGCCTCATCGATGAGGCGGAGGATGTCCTGCGAGAAGGACCCATTGTCCCCCTCTGTTGATGTTTCTGTTGGTGGAGTCACTGTAATTGCTGCTGGTGATGGCGGTCGTGTGCTGGCGGCGGCTACTGATGGGGCAGTGTTGGTATTTAGCGACTCGGCCGGCGTTTCCAAAACCATCTCTACTTCCTGGGGTGGGGAAGATGGAGGCGTGAGCTGGGGTTGGGGGTGTTGGGGCGCGCGAGCCAAACTTGGGCTCCTGGACCGTGTTGTTTGTTGTTCTTCAAAACGCCGAGGGAGGAGAAGCGGGCTTCTTTCGGGACTTCTTGGGGGGCTCCTCTGTGGGCTCATCAAGGGGCTCGCCAGAGGGCTCCTGTTCGGGCGTCGGGGGGCCGTCGTCCTTGGGTTTGCGTTCACGGTATGGCTGCTGCCGTTGTCAATGCTACACAGAGACGTGGTTGACGACTGCGGCGTATCGGGGAGTGGAGGGATGCAGACGATGCGGTGAATGTCCTCGCTTCGGCGGATATCGATGCTCGGCTTGGACCGCTTCATGAGGCCCATTGGCGGCCGCCATGTCTTGATCTTGCTGAGAGTGTCCATGTCGCCGTCGTCTTCGTGGTAGAAGTATGAGCCCTCGTAGTCTTCTGGAATATCCTGCTTCTTGGGGGGACTGGGGATGAGCTTCCGGATGTTGAAGGGCGGGCGGGACAACATGGTGGTCTCTGACGTTGGTTGGGCGAGGAAAGAAGTGGAATAACGAGAGGCCCGACCGAGGGTGTAGAGCATTACACGGAGATATGAGTGACGGGATCCGGGGCGTTGGTCAGGTTTCTGGTCACCACATGGCACTGTGTTCTTGTCAGTTGAGCAATGTGGTCAGCCCGATCCAACGATTCGAGGAAAGTGAGCTAGGGCTTGGGGTGAGGGGGAGTGAAAGGACTGAATGGGCTAATATTAAACAGCGGCGCAAAGGGCAGCATACCGCAGCCGCATACCAGTGGTTTCCACGAGGACGGCCCTCGCCGGGGCCATCTTTGCCCTGCCACTGGCTCAGATGCCTTCGTGTACTACACTCGCTGAGTGTGGCGTTGACTGAGAGCAAAGAACGCAAGACAAGGGCCCTAGCTGCCAAGGAGACGGGGGAGGGGGCAACGGGGAGCATGGGTGCGAGCAGGGAGGGGTTCCTCACTCATCAACAGCCTCCTGCCCCCGGATTCTCCTGTTCTTATTTTTACATTGCTGCAATTGACCAACCAGCCTTCGATTTCTGGTATGCCTCGTACCGCCATACAGGCGAGCGAGGAGCCGTAACTATTAAGCTGTGTCATTCATACGCAGAACTGAAGGCCAG
This sequence comes from Amesomyces nigricolor, assembly GCA_004802645.1. Classification (NCBI taxonomy): domain Eukaryota; kingdom Fungi; phylum Ascomycota; class Sordariomycetes; order Sordariales; family Chaetomiaceae; genus Amesomyces; species Amesomyces nigricolor. The sequence goes on along the minus strand of SRKS01000008.1, from coordinate 70,097 downwards.
CGACGACGAGGTGGACAATTACTGGTGGAAGGTTGATGAGTCTGTTTTACCAAGTACATGGAGGCATCAAAAGAGAGTGTAAATTTGCGGGTGCCGACTGTTCGGGGAGCACGTCAACAGGTGATCAGCGCCCACCGAGGATGAAGATGGGGGGCCCTGATCCCGGTTCTTTGCCTTGCCGTTTGCGCCTGGGTCCAACGATAGCACAAAGCATCCTGCAGCTACGAGTGCCCTGTGCGAGATGCTCCCGCATGGGCAGTGCTGGATCAGATCCCGCCGGACCACGCGCTCCAGGAAGAGCTTTCAACGGGGGGATGAAGAGCCATGGTAGTCTCGTCTGGTTACCGGTAGTTGGTCTTGCTCGCCCTTCTCTTGCAGACTAATCATACCCCGTTCGTGGTATGCCTTGTCTCGAGGTAGAAGGCCCCGGACCGGGCCTCGGTGTCTGGGCTAATGGTGGCACTGCGGTCCCGAGCGCGCCATCTTGCTCTCGCCCCAGGTTGGTGCTCGGAGGAGATGAAATTTGCGTTTTGGCCACTCCGATCACCAACATGAGCTATTGGGAGAGTGTAATGGCAAGGTTTCCGGGATGTTGAGGTGAAATGCCCCCAACTACCCATTGATCTGTCACGGGCAGTTGGGGCGTTCACACGCAGAAGGTGGTCCGGAATGGGGCTCTCCAAGGCGGGGGCAGGGCACATGGAGGGTGATGGAGGGCACGGAGAGGGGAAACTGTGCGCGACCATGCTTCCAGCTTGTTTCTCAAACCTCCGCCGCCGGGCTGAATCGTCGCTTGACATTGTTGAGGTTCAACGACAGCTGTTGTTGATGACGGAGGATTCGAGGACGAGGATTGGCATGGTTCCGTCCAGACGGTGACACGAAAAAACAAAGAAACGCAGATCGCGAATCGGACAGGGGCTTAGCTCCCAGGTGCGAGGAGGGCTTGGGAGGTCGAGAATTGGCTGGCGAGTTCGGATGAGAGGCGGAAGGAAGACGATGCCATATGGGTCCTGGCAGTTCGCTGCACGAAAGACGGAAACCTTGGAAAGCCCCGCACCAGCGTCAGATTGACCCACACTTTGATCGGCCCGCACTGTGCGCACGAGCCAGAAGACCCTCGTCTCCACCGCCCACGCTAACCCCCGGGGATCGTCGTAAACTCAATTCGGACCCACACCCAAACTTGGAGCCAAGTCCCTTGCTCCTTGCTCCCTTGCGATCCAACAGCGAACCGGAACCCCTCGCGAGCGCCCACAAGCAAACATTGACACCTCCGAAAAGAATCGCAGCAAAGAGATTCGCCAAGGGGCATTCCACGCTCTTTGACGGCCGGCCCGATAATCGAGGGCTGAGCTGCGAAAGACGGTGGACGAAGCCTCGAGATGCCATGACTCCCCAACTCACTATCTTAAGACAACAGAATACCAGAGTCTTGGAATACAATGTGGTTGTGGAATGAGGAGTTTCTGCGCAACTTGCCGGATACAGTCGGAGTTGAGAATAGAAGCGGCTTTGCTCAGCGAACCAGTCCATGGGCGGTCGGGAGCCTGCTCCTCGCCAGTGCTGTTGCAAATTGCAATGATGCGCAGCCGCAAACTGCAGCGATCCTCGTATGACCGATGATATCAGCAAGGGAACCACTGCTGTGCGTGCTCGGACATGACAGCAGTTGATCTCCAGGCAGCGAAGTAATCGGTTTGATTAACTGGTAACTTATCTCCCCGCCACGGGCACTGGCAGCCATCCAGTCCCAGCACTGGGATTTCTGTTCTGCACCATCACGACTGCAACTGCCGCCGTAATGTTGCATGCGACGAGATCCTCTCTGGCCATTCACGGCTGTCGTCTCATTGCAGAGAGGGAACCTTCAGCCACAACCACACACCCGCGCTCGATAGGTGGTCTTCGACTGTGCATATGCCAGATCATGAACAGTGCTGCTCGTGTCTGTTCCTGACTTGCGCAACTCGGCGGCCCATGCCAGCCGTCGTCCTGCGGCACAGACCCCAAGAGAAAGACAGTCAAATACTGCTGAATATCATGAAACACCACAGGGAACGACCGGCATAGGCCCTTATCGTTGTTGTTGATTCTCTAGCGAGATGCCAACCCCACAAAGTTCGTTTCGAAAACTGGTGGTTGTCGCGAGACTTCTCCACGCCACAAGCACACGGTTGTGACACTTAGGCTGCTTTTCCGTAGCACGTTTCATGATCCTTTTCCAAGAGTTCTGCGGCGAAGTCATCAGCACTCGGAACTTCAAGTGCCACAAACGGGGCGGTAGAAATGAGTCTCTGGTCAGCTTCATGGCCGCAAGTGTAACCACCAAAGGGGCTTATCAAATCCCAGACCTCAACTTCCGCGTTCCTACCTGGCAACCATGAGCACAACTGCTTGCAATACCACACTCTGCTCTATTCTGGGACTGGAAAGACTAACTTTCTGGATCGAAGTGGACCAAAAGACAGTTGAGTTTTAATCCCGAGGAATCACGTACCAGGGAGCAGACTATTTTCTCCACCAGACTCATGTGTGTACCTCTTCCCTTAAAGTCAAGCAGCATGGCTTTAAGAAGACCATCAGTTTTGCGGCACAATCAACGGCGCTGCAGTCTCAAAAAAGGCAACATCTGGAACTAGGCCACGAACGGGATACTCGGTCCAGTCGTCAGACGGGAAAAGCTATTCCCCCTGTCCAGGGTTCTCCATCGTGAGGCTCTTGTTTCTACCAGACTCAGTCCCATCGCCCCGTTTCCAAGCCATCAGCCATTCTAATCAACACCCCATCACCCCCAAGCATCGTCCTTCCATCCCCTGCAGCATCTCATCGCAGGCCAGCTATCCCAAACAGTCTAACACGCGTATGCTTCCTTACTCCTCAGCCCCCATTGTGCTGCTCATCCCCTGGCATAGAAGCTCCCCACCTGATGCAACAGAGACGCATCTCGCCTCAACCCACCATAGGGGGCACCGTCTCCCGAGCTTGGGCAACCGTTGTGCCACACCGTCGGGGGGCCTCGTCCCCTCCCCGGAGTTGTTGTAACCAACACCAACTGCCGGACATCCTGTGCCGTGTCGGGGGTTTTTGGAATGTTTTTCCAAGTCCCGGCCGCGGAGCCGGTTTCCCGCGGCGCGTTGTCCACGGACGTGCGTTTTCTTGTTCCGTGTTCTTTGTATCCGTTTTGTTTCGTCCGTGATGAGCCCTTCGCTGAACTGGAAGTTGGTCGATTGACTGTCGACTGTGTGTTTTATCGAGCCTCCATGTGGCAGATTGATCCCAATCATATCGGGATTTGGGAGTTGGTTATCCAGTTGGTGTTGCCCAGATGTTATCCCAATAGCATCACAGAAACACGACTCTTAGTTTTGAACAAGTGTTCAAAGGATCTCGTTCGCCCTCTGAATGTTCTTCGTCGTGGTCGTCTTGAGGTAGGACGAGGCTGCGTGGGTTGGCGTGTGGACGTATTTCGTTTTCTCGGATCTCGGTTGGCCGTCGTCGTCTTCTTCGTGACTGAGACGCCAGCAGCGAGAGAGAGAGGTGAGGGTGGACTTGACGATCGTAAAGGGGGAGCAGGTTTGAGATGAAGGTTGGGTTCGTTGTTGTTGTTGGTGTTGAGGGCGGTTAAGGGAGTGGTAGCTGTTCCGTGCCATTGTGGGTGCTTGATGGGTTTTGGAGGGAGGGTTGGGAGAAGGGATGGAATACAGGAAAATGCTGAAATGCTGATCGGGAAGCTAGGTTCTGTCTGACAAGAAACGGTCGGAAGGTTAGACAGGTTCGTATCTTGCTTCGAGAGTTGCGCGCTGTCCAGAGAAGATTCATTCCTCGCAACACAAGTGTGATGCCAAATGCCCGGGCAGGCTGGTATAAGTGTCAGAATCCGCAACTTGATTTTAGCAGCTGGGATAAGACACCCCTCCTCAAAGACTTGAGCCACCAGAACAACCATTCCAGCCTTCTGCAACCATCTTCTGTTGGCAGAGGCGTGGCAAACGAGCAACCGGAGTGGTGTGTACTCGGAGCCGCACGCGGAGTCCAGACCGCATCCATCAGCATACCTTGATCTGACATGTACCAGCATTACCGAACCAAACCGCCGGGAAAATGGCAGAGCCTCGTCTGTCGGTACTTCACATACAGCCGTCTGCAGCTGGAGATGCAGAACGTGAGACAGGTCGTCGCTCGGTCTCGTCAGCCGCCCGCCTTCTCTCCCTCCACAATCCGCTCTTGGATTCCAGAACCAGCCCAGTTTTGGTGGTTGTTCTGCCTGCCAAAGGCCAAATATGGTTCTCAAAAAAACCGAAACAGGTCAAGCAAGGCAAGACAAAAACGCGATGAATCGGATAAGTAGTTAGAAACCAGGGCTGAGAAAATATCTCCGTGCTGCTACAGACGTGGCGACTGCACGATACTGCATTGCCGTCCGCATGAGCTTACACACCAGTGACAGGACAGAATTGTCGGGCCAGTGGTAAGCTGGTCTCGGCGCCACAGTTCGGGCGTGCCGGGCTAGCTGAAGGAGTGGGAGGGAGGGAAGCGAAGTTCATTCGAAGATAGTAGTGGGTGTGGTGGTGGGAGAAAGAGGGTAGGTTTATTCTTTCTTGTGTCTGCCCGCGGTCAGGCTCGATATCGCTCACCTTTTTGATCTTTTCCAAACCCTAACAAGACAAACAACAAAGAGAAAGTACAAAGAAAACAAACGACGCGAAGAACCAGAGTGAAGAAACAGACCCGGAGTTGAGGCGAGCCGAAGTAGCCCCATCCTCGCGATGGTGATCTCTGAACAACCAGAAACTAGTCGCCTTGGAAACAACCACCCACCTTGGTTTGGTTCGTCTCCCACACCCTTAGCGTTTTTTTTGGCTCCAGTGGCCCCCACGTCAACCACTCCGCTGGGTTCTTCGCCCTCCCTTCTGGATTCGGGGATGGGCCGAAAAGGGAAATGAGGGTTAAACCTTCGGCTGAGCTGGCGGTGGACTGATACAACCAAGACTGGACGGATTTCAGCACTCAAGAAGCCAGAGTGATAATGGGAGCTGAATTACCAGAGTCTGAGATACTAAAAGTCTCATTTGTCGTCGAAACTTTGGCCGCGTGTTGTTTCGCTCCTGGTTCTGTTCTTAGTTGTAACTGAGAGTGCGGCCCAGGAGTGGCGAGAGGGCGATCTGGACCTAGAAAAGATGTCGTCGGGGTGGTCACTGGGCGAGCGTCATTTGTTGACTGCTCTCCTGCTGTGGCGGCGTGTTTGTGACTCTGGAATACGTCCTCCACCGCAAGGCGGGCTGGCTGGAGTTTGGTCAAGATGCGGAGGACTTGCCAACCTATCCTGTTAGACGTGAGGTCTTGGGACTTCCTGGTTGAGACAATCTATTCTGGAGGCCTGGATCAATGGAAGAGAAACATCAATCCTTAGGCTCAGCTCAGCCTTGGATCGTCGTCTCAACGCCCCTGTTTAACTGCGGAGAAGAGCGAGACCGGCTGGTGCAGCAGGGCGTCGAACACGTGTGCCACATGGCTTCCGGACCTCCGTCGTTCGTCTAGCGCCCTCAATATTTTCCTTGTTTGCCGAAGTTGGGCTCTCTTTTCAGTGACGTTGCTGCTTGCGGTATTAGTTTCTCAAGGAAGGGCAGCGCCGCATTCGGTGGACAGCACCACCGAATTAGAACAAAGGAATGTCTATGCGGAATCGTTCCAGGCGGCAAGTCAGTAACTTTTCGGCGTTGACGGGATGTACCAACTACTTTTGACTGTCTCCATCCGTATCAATCTGAGCCTCTGAAGTGCCCTCATTAAGCTCCTATCCTCAACGAGACCACAATCAACGCAAACCACCAGCATCAAATCTTGCTGAAAGCAGCCCACCCCGAGCATACATGTCTAGCCCTCCTCCTCCCCACCCTCCCCCATCTCCTCATCCTCCCCCTCCCCTTCCTCCTCACACACCGCATACGGCACAAACCGAAAGTCCAAAAAGCTCGGGCCAGGCCCCTCAACCTCAACCATAAACTGCATACTCAACACGCCCTGGCCATCCCCTCTCAAGCTGACTTTGCTCGCAATCCGCATGGCCTCGCTGGCCGACTTGATGATATCAAACTTGAACGTCTGCACCCAGCGCCTGCCGACTGAGAACGTCTCGAGCAGATCCCTCCCCTTCGCAAAGTCCACGCTGCTCGAGCCTAGCGGTCCACCGGCGCTCGTCAGGCGCAGATACGGCTCGGTCTTAGACACGGCAATCGTCAGCTTCTCAGGGTTCGTAGGCGCCAGCTCGGCGAGGGCGTCCAGCAGCCAGCGGGCCGACGTGATGATCTTGAAGGAGAGGTCCTCGATGTCGAAGGGGATATCGTCGGGCGCCTCAGGGACGTAGGTGGTCAGGTTGCAGGTGGTGCTGACGCCGGACTCGTCGAGCACGATGCTGAAGGGCTCGCCCTCCTGGACGTACGAGAGCGAGCAGGTGCCCGACATGCCGAGGGTTTGGTTGGAGAAGGCGTCGGAGCGGTAGTTGCGCAGGTTGCTGCGGTAAGGGTCGACGTCGGCTTTGGCCTGGCGGGCGGCGGCGTCGGTGGCGCCGAAGATTTGGAGGGTTTCGAGGAGGGCGGGGAGGGAGATCTGGAAGGTTGGCGGGGTGGGCTCGTTGTCCTCTTGGGTGTCTTCGGCGGGGGCGGCGGGGGAAGGTAGGTTGGCCGTGTAGGTTGTGAAGAGGCTTTTGCTCCAGTGAGCAACGCCTGGTGAAGTCAGTATTGGGGGCATTGGCCAGGGGTAAGAAGTTGCACTGACCCTGCATCACGCGCGCATGGTCGGCCGCAAACCTTAAACCATTTTCTGTGATGTCGACGTGGACCTTGCTTGTGAAATTGATGGTCTTGAGCAGCTGGTACAGCGGCCTGGTCGAACTGGCGATGGCCCGAAAAATGGGGAGCGCGGGAGCAGAGTCCTGCGTCTCCATGGTAATGGTGTTGGGAGAGACGGCGCGAGGAGAAAAGGGAACAAGCGTTCAGAGGACTCGTCTTGAAACCGGGAAGAATCGACTTGGTTTCAAGAAATGCTATGGTATTGTACAGACTCGCGAGAGGTGGGTATCTTAGACGTAAACTCCGACCGCACAGAACATGTAGACCACGCCAAACCTGGGAATTTATTAGAAAGGCGGATGATTGGGGGAAGGGTGTCGCGTACGCAAGAGCCAAGGAGGCGGGAACCGCGAGGACGGGTAGAGTCACGACCGACCGATCTGGAAGTAGAATGTCAGAAACCTTATTTCTGAGGTTGAGATGGCTGGGAGAAACGGACTCAGCGCAAAAGTACCGCCTAGAAGAAAACCGAGAACGACGAGGACGAGGGCGACGGGGAATTGGCTGCCTTTGCCAATGGTGGGGATGAAGGGCGAGCCAGCTGCCGCCTGCCAGACCTCGTGCAGTGACGAATCCATGTGCTGTGATCTGGGTCGACTGAGTATACGCGCAGGAAAAAAGAAGCAGACCGAACGAGGGACGCGCAGTTGGTGAAGGTGCTGCTGGAGGTGATGGGATGGGTCTGGTGCTGGCGATGGTCCGCCAAAATGTCAATTGGACAGCTTTCGGTTGCTGTTGCTGCTGTCCCTTGAAGCTTGGCGCGAACAGGGGGCTGCTGCGCGCCTCAAAGCGCCCCGCTCTCAGCCCTGCAGCCAAGAAACAGAGGGGCCACACTGTGACCCACTTCCTCCACATCCATCGTCACGGTGTCACCTCAACTTGAACCATCGCGAAATCAACCACGATCACCCACTCTGCCATCGTCAAACCGCCGTCCTCCATCAGAATGAAGGACGAAAGTAAGTCTGGCGGCTTGCGTATAGACTATGGATTAGTCTGCGATAGATTTTACTAACGCAGACGCGCACAGACGGGAAGCGCAAAGCCTCCGAGGCTCCATCGCCGCCATCGAAGCGCGTCAAGCACGACACGGACGCCAACCTCGATGTAAAGCTCGCCAAAGTCCCGGCAATTCCCTTCCCAGAAAAGGTGTGCCCAAATCTGCCTTATCCACCAACACCGCAATATGGATAGCACTGACAAGTACATGGACAAGCCCGCCGTTATCGAAGAGCGCAATGGCGAGATCGAGTTCCGTGTGGTCAACAACGACAACGAGCGCGAGAGCCTCATCATCCTCACCGGCCTCAAGTGCATCTTCCAGAAACAACTCCCGAAAATGCCCAAGGATTACATAGCCCGCCTCGTGTACGACCGCACTCACCTGTCCATCGCCATCGTAAAGAAGCCGCTCGAGGTGGTGGGGGGCATCACATACCGCCCGTTCAAGGGGCGCAAGTTCGCCGAGATTGTCTTCTGCGCAATATCCTCCGACCAGCAAGTCAAGGGCTACGGCGCGCACCTTATGTCCCACCTCAAGGACTACGTCAAGGCGACCTCAGACGTAATGCACTTCCTAACGTATGCCGACAACTATGCGATTGGCTACTTCAAGAAGCAGGGCTTTACTAAGGAGATTACCCTCGACAAGGCGGCCTGGATGGGATACATCAAGGATTACGAGGGCGGCACGATCATGCAGTGCACCATGCTCCCGCGGATCCGCTACCTCGAGCTGGGGCGCATGCTCCTCAAGCAGAAAGAATGCGTGCAGGCGAAAATCCGCGCGTTCTCCAAGTCCCACATCGTCCACCAACCCCCAAAGCAATGGCAAAAGGGCAACGTCTCGTCCATCGACCCCTTATCTATCGAGGCGATCCGCGCCTCCGGCTGGTCCCCCGACATGGACGAACTAGCCCGCCAGCCCCGGCACGGACCCAACTACAATCAACTTCTCCACCTCCTCAACGACCTCCAAAACCACCCCTCAGCCTGGCCGTTCCTGATGCCCGTCAACAAGGACGAAGTCCAAGACTACTACGAGGTGATCAAGGAGCCCATGGACCTCTCCACGATGGAGACCAAGCTCGAGGCAGACCAGTACAACACGCCCGAGGACTTCATCCGCGACGCCAAGCTCGTGTTCGACAACTGCCGCAAGTACAACAACGAGACGACGCCCTACGCGAAATCGGCCAACAAGCTCGAGAAGTTTATGTGGCAGCAGATCAGGGCTATTCCGGAGTGGTCGCACCTCGAGAACTCGTAGGATGGGTTGCTCGAGGGCGATGCGGTTGCCGTTGCCCGGCAGGGGGAAAACAACGACAACATGATTAAGGAGGAGATGGAGGCGGATGGTGATGACGACGAATTCAACGACACCGCGCCCGTGGTCAGGCGGCGACGAGGTAGGCCTCCGGGTCGGGGTCGGCGGCGGACGGCGGGGTTGTGCTCTGCTCGCCGATAGGTATCGGACAGCACGGACGAAGACGTTACACAGCAAGTATTGGACGGCACGTACGAGGACGATGTCCTGTAGGAATTGGACAGCGAGACCGAGGATGAAAGCCAGCACGAAGCGGACAGCGAGTACGAGGAGGATGGCGAGAGCGGGAGTCCGGGGGGGAGGAGATCGATGAGGAGGAGAACACATCAGAGGAGAAGCCAAGAGGGGTTCTTGTGATTACATTTTGCTGGGGCTTTTGCTCTGGCCGGTGGGAGGGCGTTTTGGTGTCTGGAAGAGAGGGCGCACATCTGGGCAATGGGATGGAGGGTGGGTTGGGGGGCTCGGCGGGTTAGGCGGCCATGTGCTTTTCAGTCATTTCATGACCAGTTTTGGTTGAATTCAACATCATTACTCACCGGCAGGTTTTTCGCATGCCCCGTCTTGCTTGGTCAAGCGTCTTTTGACACTCTCCCGGGTACCCAGTGTTTGAACAGAAAGGTGGAAAGGTGATGTTCACTCCTCAGTCGCACATATGCATTCAAGGCCTCATGTTTTATCTCCAACGGTTTTCAAGGGTATCATCTCCCATGCCACAAAATTTGGAAGTTCATCTCATATGTGTCATTATGCATTATCATAAAACCATCCCCGACACCCAGACAGGCAGACAGTCAGCTCGCAGTTAATACCGCAAGCCCCTCGCAACAGCAACGGTAGGTACCGCGTCGACATGCCCCTTGACAAGAACATAACGCTCATCGCAAAGAGAGAAAAAAGTAAGAAGTACCACCCACCTCGACCACTCCCAACCCTATCACACAGTCAGTCCAACACTTAAACCCTCCCCCTCCCCTCCCTCGCCGCCCGCCCAAACATCTTCGTCCACTGCGCATCCCACCGATCCATCTCCACCGCCCTCCTCTCCCTCCTCTCCCTCCTCACCCCCGCGCTCCCTTCACCTGCCCACAAATCCCTCTTCTCATCCCCATGCGTATGCGCCGCCTGAATATCCCCACAATCCGGCCTCTTCAGCTTATCGCCAAACGTATCCGCCGCCCAGATCAACACACCATTCGTCCACCCGAAACCCTCCACCACCTCATACTCCCCGCCTCCGCCCGCCACATTCGTCGCGTTGTCGGCATACTTCTCAAACATGGTCCCCTTGGCACCCGGCGACACGCCTTGAAGCTGGGGGGTTTGGGAGGTGGAACCGCCCGTGGCATACCACGTGCAGAAAGTCGAGTCGAGGTAGCGCTGGGCGAGGCGCAGGGCAAGGTTGTGAACGGCGGTGTGGGATGGGTCGGATGTTCCAAAGGTGGCGGGGGTGTTGAGCAGCCCTTGCATCAGGACGTGCTGCAGGGGCGGCCAGACGTTGGGTTCATCCCACTGCTGGCCTGTCTTAAAGTTCGTCGCGGGGATGGCGCCGCCTTTCTCGTTGAGCATGCGCTCGACGCGGGCGTAGGCCTGCTGCACGGCGAGGGGGTTTTTCTTGAGGGAGTCGGGGGCGGCGCCGGTCCAGAAGGGGTAGAGTTGGGCGATGTCAAAGAGGACTTGCTGACCTGGAGGGGATTGGGCTTTCTCGGCGGCGGTGGCGTCCTCGTCGCCGGGGATGAAGACACGCTGGGAGGAGCTGGTGAGGTTGTAGTCGAAGTAGGACCAGTGCGTGGTGTTCCACATGAGCGCGTACATGGCCTCGCTGCGCGCGTTGGCCGCTTTGAACCAGCGCTGGGCCTCGTCCTTCTTGCCTGACTGCTCGAGGTATTCCCCGATGATCACCTCGTTCTGGTACAGGATCGAGTTGAGGTCTACTGGGACCATGTTGACGACGTTGAGCGACCGGAGCGGGAAGTAGACGTCCTGGGCGGCATCATTAGGGGTCCGCAGCCAACGTGCGGTGTAGTCCCAGCCGGACTCGGCGCCGCTGGCCAGGTTGGCGTACATCACGTCCTTTTCGGTCTCATTCAGGGCCTTCTTGGTGGGGTATATTATACCCGAAGCCGCGTAATACGAGCCGTTGTTAGCGGTGATGTAGTCTTCCCTGTACGACTCGGGGCGAGGCTGGTTGTTGTTGACGTAGTACCTGTGGAGAGCTGTCAGTCCCTGCAGAACAAGAGCATTTGGGTGTCAGTGCGAGCCACTCACCTGTTCAGGGTATAAGTCTTGCCGCCGGGAGCAGTGACGGACACGGTCCGGTTCGTCATCCACCACTCGTACTCCTTGATCAGGAGTGGTACGGCCCTCTCCAAGATGCTGGTGTCATTGGTGTAGTCGACGTAGGCCTTGACCATCTTGGCGAGGAGTGGGGGTTGTGAGCGGTTGAGGTAGTAGATCCTGGCGCCATTGGGCACGAAGCCAATGGTCTCAACAAAGTCCAGGAAGTTCTCAAGGATGTTCTTGGTGATGTCGACGAAAGCACCGCCGGTGCGGAGCAGGCCCTCGACAATCCAGTACGAGTCCCAATAGTAGGGCTCGCGGAAGCGACCACCGGCGACAACGAAGGTGCGGTTAATGGGAATGAAGCTGTTCTCACAGTCGGAGCAGTTTCCGGGGCCGGCATAGCGCCTGGTCAGGTCGGGCCAGATGTCAATGACCTTGCCGACGAACTCCTTAATGACAGCATCATGGACCTTGTCGAGGAAGACGGGGTCGGTACGAAGCTCGTCCTCGGGCACTTCCTCGAGCTCACCACCGGCCGGGGCAAAATTCTCGGCCAGGAAGGCAGTGAGCTCCGAGTTGTTGCTCAATGGCTGCTTCAAGCGACCGAAAGCTGCAATGACCTCCTCCAGGGGCTTGATCGTGGGCCTGAGCGCAGGGTCTAAGTCAGCGCTCACATGTCTCGCCCACGCTAGCGGGTCTCCCTGACTTACATGTCCACGAAGGTCTTGGAGTCGGAAAAGGGCCGGGCCAACTCAATTGCCTTCAGGATCTCTCCCTGGCAGTAGAGCGGCGAGTCGCATGGTGCCGTGACTGAGCCATTGATGTACAGGGCAGAAGCGACCGAAGCGAGGCCGGCAAGGGCTGCCGCCCCGAGATGTCCGAGTGTCATTATGAGGTTCCCAGGGTGATTAAATCACCACTGATATCTACAGGTACTGACGCGAATGGAGAGCGAAGGTGGGTGGGAGGAGGGGAGGGATGGGTGACAGAACCGGGAAGGAGCTGCACCGAAGGGATTGGCAGTATATAACGACGGCCTGGAGGAACGAGGGAAGCCAATGGACCTGGCTGAGGAACACAAGACCGGAGAGAAGGGAGCCCGTCTTAGGGTTCTCGGTCTGGGCAGGTTGACGAAGCTTTTTTTGAGCTTCCCGCAGCCGGGTTGCAACTGCTCAGCTTCCTCAAGCTTTGGTTACCCTTACGTACATGGCCAGCCTGGGAATTCTGCAGGGCAACTGCAACCCTCCCTTCCCGGAGTCTCCGCGAATCATGGATGAGGTGTGCCAGGAAATGGGAGACGGGTCCCGCCGGATCCAAGGCTGCGCTTCCCTGTCCACAAGTTGGTGGGCCATTGGGGATGGGGGACCATCATCATGATCGCCGTTTTCCCCCAGGGCGCAGAGGTGGACTCATTCGGAGAAGGGGGACGCTTGCAGGTTGCCGGTGTCAGCCATCCGGCCGTTGCACGCTGTGCGACTGGTTTAAAGTCCTCGGCATGGACGAAGACGGACAGGTGGGTGTGGTGTCCTGTACGGCTTCTCTTCCTTCCGCCATTGACTGCATCCGTCATGATATGCCCTCTCGGTCGAGGCCGTTGAGAAATTCGGTGTTCTCGCTGCATTCCCCGCACAAGAAGCAGCCTGGAAGCCCAATCCTCCGGGATAGCACCGATTCGACGTCCCCCATTCGCCCACGAGGACCACGACCCCAGATTCTCGAGTGACGTCAGGCCAGCTCCATGCGGAGAGCGACAGGGGTCGCGGCGGGGCGCTACTAGTGTCTTCCCGGCAGTGGTGTGGTCTGGGGTGTGGCAGCTTTCCCCAATCGTGTCTCACTCTTGGCAGAGGATCACGTCCTGCCGTCCGCGACGGGCAAGTTTAAGGTCTATCCGACTGGAGAAAACTTGCGACGAACCACCAGGACCTGGCAGGAGGTCGAGTGGCCACGATGTCAGTGGCAACACCTTTCGGCTTGGCCCTGTGCTTGCCTTGATTCGCCTCGGGACTTTCGGGAAAACATGTCGTCCTCGGTGGTTCCGGTCGTTGTTGTTCCCCAGAGTCCTCGTGCCCGGCTTGCGTCGACTCCTCGGCAGTCAACCCCGAAATCGCGAGGCTCTCACGGCCCGCATTGTCGGCCCTTCTTTTGCAGCACTGCCGGCATTGTACCACGATAGGTAAGCCGGCGACCGACGGCAGAATCAGGCATGGCGCCGGCAGTCGTTCGTTGATGGAGGTTGGGGTTTCACTGCGGTGTCAACACTTCCTTTGCGTCCTGATCTCTCGGACCCTGAGATGACGGGGGTAATATCAGTAGGCGACACGGGAGCGTTGGGAGAGAAAAGCCAAGTCTATTGCGATCGGTACATGGACGCCTCGCCATCAGCTCTCCTATGAGGCTCACCGCCCTGCTCCTTGCTCTCAAACACAGTCTTGAAGATGCCCGCCAGCCTCGGCATGACAAAGTCGCGGTTCTGGAAGATCTGGTAGTGGATCACCAACCTACCGCCAAAGATCTTCAGCCCGGCCTCCTTCCCGAGCTCCTCAAACCTCACCTCCGGGCAGTTGGCGCTCTCCAGGTCGAGCCAGACCATGTTGGTATGCACCGGGTGGACGAACTGGCCGCCGAGGTCGCTCCACATCTTGGCGATTTCCTGCGCAAGAGTGTGCGTGTTGCGCAACAGACCGCCCTCGCCATTGGGACCCTTGCCAAACGTCTCGTCGACGGCAACCCGAGCAGCAGCCGTGACAACACCTGACTGGCGGAGTCCGCCGCCGATGGCCTTCCTCACCCAGCGAGCGTGCTTGATCACATCCTTGCTGCCAACGAGAATGCTCCCGATCGGCGCGCCGAGGCCCTTGGAGAAGCAGAGGCTCACTGTGTCGAAGCACGAAGCAAAGTCGGGCAGGCTTCCAGCGCCCGAGGCCACCGCCTCCCAGAGGCGGGCCCCGTCGCAGTGCATTTTCAAACCATGCTCGCGGGCAAACGCCGAGATGCGGCGGACCTCCTCCAGCGGCATGAGCATGCCATTGAGGGTGTTCTCCAGGCTGATGACACGGGTGGGGCACGTGTGCACGTCGTCGTCGAGATACACGTTGGCCTTGACATCCTCCAGCGTGAGATAGACGCCGTTTTTTGGCACAACGGCCTTCAGCATGGCGCCCGTCAAGCTGGCAACGCTATCGAGGGTATGTCAGCCAGGCTCTTAAGAGAGGGGATCGTACAAAGGAGGCTGCCGAGGCTCACCCTCCAGCCTCGTATTTTACGATGTGGGAACGGTAATCGCACAACACGCCATGCGGGGGCTGTGTTAGTAGCGACCTGAGGGCTAGCTGATTGCCCATGGTGCCCGACAGCACAAACAGGCCGGCCTCCTTGCTGGCCAGGGCGGCACAGTGGCTTTCCAGATCGGTGGTCGTGGGGTCCTCCCTGAACACATCGTCCAGCAGTGTGCATGACTGGATGGCGGCAAGCATGGAGGCTGTCGGCGTCGTCATGGTATCGCCTGTCGGGTGTTAGTCCCAGCTGGCCGGAAGCGGGCGTCAAGGCTCAAACGGGACCGCGACTGACTTCTGAGGTCGTAGCCGGCGGCTCCGGCACTGCCGATCCAGGCATTGTGCTGGCCCGGCGTGTGGGATTGTTCAGTGCTTGCCCCCGTCATGTTGGATGCTGATGCTCGTGGTGTTGATGTCGCAAAGGTAGCCCGGTGGTTGAGACGGACGGCGGGCCTTAAATGGCCGCACCTTATCGGCGCCGTGAGAGTGAAAATGCGGGGTGGGGATGGTCCCACGGTGATCCTCCATCCTACCGTCGCCGGAATGACTGTTCGGGGTCTCATTGCCGGCCAGACGAAGACGGAAGGCGTAGAAGAAGTTTGTTATTGCCGATGATTACCGGACCCAAGCACACAACCGCAAGGAAGCAACCACGAAACGGTCGCTCCAGCCGTTGCAAGAAACCAGAACAGGCAACAGCCGCATTTCCAATTGGATCCATCGATCGCGGTCGGTTTCGGAAGGCGCGTGGTCGGCGGGCGCTGGCGGGGTGCCGTGGGAGGTTGCGACCCACTAAATCTGGGCCATCCAGAGAAAGCGCGGGGCCGCCAACCTTGGCCCGGCCCACCAATGAGAGAGACGGGAGTTTGGCCCACCACTGAGCTTCCAGCATTCCGTCTGATGAGGGACACAGCGACCAACCTGGATGAACACCATCAACACAAGCGAGCTCTCCCCCACGTGGCCGCACCGGCAACAACACCACAGGCGAAACAGGGTCTCAAGCCCCGGACCCAGCGATTTTGCCCGTCACTGGACATCAGGAATTTTGAGCTCACTTCAGGGATCCCAATCCTAATCCAGTCGCGCTTCAGCTGTGTCACCCACGCCCGAGCGGTCAATCGTATGATCTGGCCACGACCCAGCCCCGGCGCCCGACGACTTTCGGACAAAAAAACGTGGCTCGCCGCTCTCCCTTCCCGGAGCCCATCGGGCAGTACATTATCGACGCCTTCATAAAACTGCCACCTCTCCCCGTTCGAGCTTTCCGGCGGCTCTTTACGAAGCACTTTCGACTTTCGGCACCCCAAGGTCGGGCATCACAAACGGCGGCAATTGGCTGAAGATGATGCGGATTATTATTATTCTTTGCTTTCTTGACGAGAGCGAGCAAAACTGACACCCAGCGCCCATCCAACACCTTGCAACGCTGCCCCCGCTTCCTCCTTGGACAGAAACACATCAATTCTCCGGCGTCCCACGTCACACCACCAAGGAAACCATCGACAAGAGTACCCAACACGGCGCCGAACACAGAAGCCGCACCGTAACTCCCCGATGAAACGCCGCTCCGTTCGTCATGGGAATCATCCATCACAAAGCGAGAACAAAAAGCAGGCTACTTCATACAAGCCAGGCCGTCGTCAAGCTCTCCCCAGCATCTCTCATTACTATTCGGCCTTGTACCCGCTAGGCAACCCGTGATGGTGCTGCTGAGGGCTTCCGCCATGGCCGTTCATTCCGGCGTTTTGCTGGGCCCAAGACATGGGGTGGCCAAGACCAATCGTCTGCCACTCCCAATAATTCAGGACCGAGGGTGTGGGGTTATCAAAGCCCGCTGGGTTGCCGCCCTGGAATATGGGCATGCTATTGTTCATCGGGCTGACGGGTGATACCTGGGCTGACTGCCAGCCCGGTTGGTTGAAAGGGTTCGTCTCGGCAGGGCCCAGATTCTGTCTAAATTGGAAAGCGGCCTGTGGCACAAACCCGATAGGGGCCGCGTACGGCCCTGATGGAACATACACGTTCGATGACATGATGCCTGTCACTGGCAAGAAGTTGTTCGGCGCGGGCGGGTACGCCGGGTCGAGAGGTGGCGATGGGACGAAAGAGGGCGGAGATGGAAGGGTGTCCGCCGGTGGGAGGGCTGCTTGGGATTGGACAATTGAGTCTCGCCGAGGCTGGGACTCCAAGCACGACGCCGCCCCGGGGGATCGGTAGCACTCCGGTACCGAGACGGAACTGTTGGTCCTTGGATGATGGTTGGACGATTCCAATGTCGAGTCGCTTCCGGAACTGCTGCTGAGCGACCTGTTCCGGGGCTTTTGACGGGCATTGGCTCTTGAAGATGTATTTTTCATACTTCTTATGGCCCGCAGGTTGCTTCTTGGCGAGGTCATCCGCTCGTTCTTCACCCGTTTTGGCGCACCAATCACTCCCAACTCGCTGGAACTCAGTGGCAGCTTTGCAAAAAGCCCCTTGAGGATGCGATACAGCCCTGCCGTCGTCCTGGACTCCTGACACACTTCGCCGAGCATGTTTATCCCTTTGCTGATGGCCTTGAGGATCCGTTCCCGCTGGGGGAGCGTATGCGCGGTGTCCTGCACGAACGCGGAGCACATGACGGTCGACGAGTCGAAGATGCAGAAGATTGAATAGTGAAACCTGGCGCCCACCGACACCAGGGTCTCGAAGAAGATCCACGATATCTCCATGAGCCCCAGCGCCGCGTCGACCCCCGCCGCCCGGAGCGTCGACTCAAGCTCCGTCAACGGATTCGCTGAGCTCTTTGTCACAAAAGGCCGCAGCTGGATAAACAGCGACATGTACCCGACCAGGTGCAGATAGCGGCGCTGGAACACAACCCAACTCAGTTCGGCGTCCCAGCGCTTGTCTGGGCTCTTTCGTGCATATTCGACCGGGAGATCTTCGAACCACTCTTCGACCGCGTCAAGCATCCGCTGGGCCGTCTTGGCCTTGTTCTCGTCTGTGTCTGAGGCGCCGCCCATCTGCGCCGCGAGGTTCATACAGAGCTGGCAGTGGAGGATCATGTGGTGAAACGGCGATGGCATGCCGGGGCGCTCGGGGTTGTTTTCGAGGGTCAGTGCCGGGAGCTCGATCGTGCAGCCGGCGCTGTTGATCAGGAGCGGTCGGGACAGCATGGAGCCAAGCGCGCTTGAAGTCGTCAGTTGAGGTACGTTGAACGTTTCAAGGATGCACTTACAAATCCCACAGGTACAGAATCACCCACATTCGCCGTCTCATCTCGCGATCAAACTCAGACAGCCCCTCGACCAGGTGGTTTTGGTGAAGACCTTGGCGGCGTCAGTTACGACAACAATCCTGAAGCACCTCGCGGCGAAAGCATACCGATCTCGTTTGCTGCCCGGATGGCCCGGCTCAGGGCATGCCACGACTCCGTCCATTTCCCGGCCGACTTCAACCAGAAGGCAGTCAGGAACAGCTGCTGGACGTGGATGAGGCCGCCCTTGCCGGGCAGGATGGTCGCGCTGAGCTTCTCCACCGCAACATGCATGCGGTTCGCAAACGTCGCCACGTCGGTCTCAAACTCGGCCTCCAGCCTCTCCCTGACGCTATCGTCGATGAAGTGGAGCGAGCAAGCGCAAACGCGTAATATTAGGCTCGTCAGCTCCGGCGTCACCCTATCTCGCGGCATGGCCCACCAGGCTTCGTACTGCGTCTTGAACTCGGAGGGGAAGAGGGCGTAGTAATGGTGGTTTGCGCCGTTTTGCCAGTTGTGCATGAGGCAGTCTGCGGTCGTGTCAGCGGCCGCAGCGGGGGTTGATGGGTGGTTTGGCGCTGGCTGATCGTACCAGTGTACTTCTTCTCCGGCATCAACTCCAAGACAGCTTTGAGTTCTTCGGATTGCTCGTCATCGCTCTCTTCGACCACGTCTCGAACCGCCTGCGTGATGGTCAGTTTCCTGCGCAGTCGCCGCTTTTCGCCTGCCAAGCGTCACTTGCCTTTGGGCCTGCCCCGTGGCCCAGCACCAAGCGGTGATGGTGGGACATGTAGCCCAGGCCGTTCAGCGCATCGCTCACGTCAATGTCGGTATCGGAGGCATCGTCAGAGTCCGAATCAAATTCGTCTAAAGGCCCGTTTTCGGTGCTGCAGAAGCTGCGCTTCCGGGAGGTCCTGACGACCGGTCAGCAGAGGCCCGGAGGCTTGATATTGGGGGTGGCTGGCTAACCTCGCCTCGCCATATGGCTCACGCTCGTCCTTTGGGTTCTTCAAGCCGGCTGGTTTTGATACGAACCGGCACAGGTGGGAGACTCCTCGTTTTAGGCAGTGGTTGCAGGGAAACTCGCGATTGCACTGATGTCTATTGTCAGTTCAAAGGGCCCATGGTATAAGGGAGCAGAACGGCGGTCTCGGGGCCGTGTGGGTCCTCGATCTTTTCCTCCGAACTCTTTGATGTTACCTTCTGCTTGCGTCGTTGACATTCGACGCATGACACCGCGGATGCGGCGTTTGCGGACATGTTCTTTTTTCCGTTATCTTTTTCATCCGCTGGTAGTCCGGCGAGTCGGTGGGCTGGAAGTGACGGGTCCGAGATGGGGTGGTCTTTGCCGAAGGGGGAGCGTTGGAGACGACGGGAGGCTCAGGGCGATCACGGCACGCTGCAGTTGTGGGTTACAACAAGAGGGCCGGCGGTGGTGGCGTTCGAAGAAAGCGGAGAGGAAAGAAGGGGACTGGTTCCAAAGCCCGATCTCTGCGTTGTGTTGTGCGCCCAGGTTTGCTTGCCCTCCAGACAGAGACAAGACAGACTGAGAGAGGTTCCAGGTTCCAGCCCCAGTTTAGCCCAGCCCGGCCAGCGGCCCAGCTCTGGATCCTCCCGAATCGGTCAACGCCCTCCCTCTCCTCCTGACCCCTGCTGTTGCTGCTGTTGCTGCTGCTGCTGCCACTGCTGGCTCTGCGCACGACTCTCACACTGGGCTCGGGATTCACAGGGCGACAATCTCGGGTTTGATTCCCACCAAAATGACAAAGTCCCCCCGTCCCCTCTTCCCCAGCTGTGTCCCCAATCAACTGCCTGCCAAGCCAGATCTATGG
Organism: Amesomyces nigricolor; assembly: GCA_004802645.1. Taxonomy (NCBI): domain Eukaryota; kingdom Fungi; phylum Ascomycota; class Sordariomycetes; order Sordariales; family Chaetomiaceae; genus Amesomyces; species Amesomyces nigricolor. Next base: position 50,295 of record SRKS01000008.1, on the reverse strand, counting down.
CCCGTCGGGGAAGGAGGGTGTGCCGAAAGGCATCCTCCCGTGCATGCATCGGCCGGCTGTCCCAAACCGAACTCAAGCTGATGCTGCCGGTAGATTAGGATGGGGATCGCGATCTTTCCCACACACCCCAATCTCATCTCATCTCATCTCAACCAGCCTGCCGGGAATTTGCTCCCCCTTCTTTTCCATCTGCCGTGGAAGGCATCCCACCCAACACTACCACACCACCCACCCATCGCCAGCAAGACTTCCTCCCCACTCTCAATCTCGAAACTACAGCCACGGACAGCAAGAAAACTCACTAACGTTATCCGCCTCCAGTGACGAGGCGAGGTTACCTAATGAGACTTTTGCTCTGGTGGACAGGCACACACACACACACACTGCACAGTGTTTTCCCAGCCAAATTCCACACGGTCCTGGACGCATGCGCAAACTTGCCTTGTGAGAAGGAGTATTTCTTCTTTTCTGTTTTTTTTTTTCCACCCCTGCTCTAGTCTGCCAGCGTGGCGTGGCGTGTCGTGCGGGGTTTACTCCGTCTGTTGGGCTTTGACTGCTTTGTTGTTGGTTGATGGGAGAGTGGGGAGAGGCTTGGGATGGGAGGTTTCGGCGGCTGCACTAGTGTGGGTGGGTGGTGCATGGTGAGGGTGAAGGTGAGTGTAGGGACGTAGTGAAGTGCCGGCGAGGGCTTTTCCAGTGATGACTGTGAGGATGGATGGGAAGGAAAAGTGAGAAGTGACAGGAACTTGACAGACAGAGAGTTAGGCTGCGGACAAGGCTGCGAGGGAGTCGAGTCAAGCCCAGTCAACAAGCATCAGAGACATGCAACAAAGGGATTGTCTTCCCAAAAACACTCTCTCTTTCTCCCACTCTCGAACTCACCCTGTAACCGAACCACAGAAGCATGAGATAATTCGAGAGTTCGATGAGAACGAAGCTCGGCTCGGCAGCATGTGATGTGTTGTCGTCTTGTTCGTCCTCTCCCCTTGTGTCGCTGTGTCACTCTCCCACCCACCTGCCACCGGTTGTACTGCAGAGTTTCACCCTCGTCGCACGCACTCAACCGTTTTTTCCTGCTATGCCATGCGGCAAGCACAGGACATGCTTTTGGGAAACAGCAAGATGAGATTTTGTTGGGGAATATCCCGACATCTGGATTTCTTCTTTTCAAGCCTGCGTTTGGAAGGGGTATGACTGCTTGAAGCGGCGCTAGCTCTGGTGCGGATTGCCATGGGAGGGGAGATGGAAGAGTTCAGTGACCGTGCCCTTTCCTCCCCTGTCATGCCAACCAGTCAGCCAGCCGGCACTCGACCGGGGCTTCCGGGAACATACCCCGGAGACTAGACCCGGCAACGGGGCTGAGGTGTTCTCCCGGCAGGCAACTGAACCTCTCGGCAAGATCAAGCCACTCGATATGGCGGTCCAAAACGGGGTGTTTGTTCATTCAGCTCTCTTCTTCAGCTGCAAGGCCGGGCGTTTAAACAGTCCGTTGTCTCAACCGGCTGACCTTCATGGTGTGTCAATCACACTGGCACCGTCAGCCATCCTTCCATCTTTTCAGCCCAGTCCCCAGCCCAGCCTCGGGGTGCTGCTGCGCGGGGCGCGAAAGAAGCAATCTTAGCTTCGGGGTCCCCTAGCCATCACAGTGCAGAACGGGGCAGAACGGGGCAGGTGACCTTCTCGGTGTGGAAGTGTAAAAAGGGGGGTGAGACATCCTTCAGAGCCGGGAGTGGTTGATGAGACTGGCTTATAACCTCCTTACTGATAACGTTACGTAGTCTTAATCCAGGTTCGACTCCCAGACACTGTGAAAGATGCCGTAGCCTTTTGAGACATGCATGTCTCCCAGACACTGTGAAAGACGCCGTAGCCTTTTGAGACATGCATGTCTCTCTTGTGGCCAGAACCCTTGTTCAAAGATTCGAAACGGGAAAGACTGAAGGTAGTCAGGTGTTATGAGACTGGCCCAGGGTTGCTCACATCCGAGAAACAACTCGCCTGTTTGTGCTGAACGCTTCCAAATTCAACAGCAGCACTGGCAGGGAACATAAAACAATCGATTCATCTCCCAACCTCGAACGCCATACCAAGCATTCTGATATGCACTCAAGTGAGACTGTATGTAATGGACGCCTTGACTAAGACCAGAACCCTTCAGAAAAGTAACCCAAACACGGCCCTTGTCGAGCCAAATCCGACACAATACTCCAACACAACATGCTGAACAAACCAAACCAGCCAGACAACTCACAATAAGAAACAAGAAACCAAACACTCCACCAAGTCAATCACTCAAACCCCTCCCACTCCCCCGTCCCCGTCATCATCCCCCCATCCACACTCACCACCTCCGCCCTCACCAACCCACTCAACACCGTCACATCCACCCCATCCCCCTGCATCAACTGCCCGGCCATCTTCTGCCCCTCCAGCACATCATGCAGCCGATACAGATGCCCACTCCTCGCCTCAAGTTCGCCCTGCAACCGCTTAATATCCGCCATAACTCTCCGCCGCTCCCTCATCCCCAGCGCCTTGTCCAGCGCAAAGTACACCTCGTTCAGCCGCTTGAGCTCCATCTGCAGGTGGTCGATCTCGTCCTGTGTCTCCTTGATGAGGATGGCCAGGGCCTCGCCGGGGGCGATGGAGGGACGGATGGTCGGGTCTTGGTTGTTTCCCGGGGAGGAGTGTTTGGACTGGGCTGAGAGGGGGCGTTGTGGTTGTTCGCGGTCCGAGACGGGCACGGGCTTGTCGGCCGAGACGGTCTTCTTGCCGCGACGGACGTCATCGGATGTGACGAGGATCTTGTTCTGGCCCGGGATGGCGGCCGTGCGGTTGTCGCTGCCGTGGGCGGCGATGCGCACGCACACGTTGCAGTTGGTCGAGTTGTGCTTACAGATGCCGTCAAGGACGCGTCGCGCGTCCTTGCTGAGTGACGGGACCCGCTGCTGTTGTTGGGACTGCGGCAGGTCCTTGGCGGTGCCTTGCTTCTGGCCCTGCAGTGTTATGTCGGGCATGAAAAAGGCCGAGGTCATGTTGGGCTCCGTGGCCTCGCGGCCGGTCTCGGAGTTGCGGCGGAGTCGGGACTCCGGATGAGCTTCGCTACGCAGAGACTTGCGGCTGTGGACGGTGTTGAGGACCTCGTCTTCCGAGTGGTGGCTGGCGATGCTCAGCGCCGACCTGACGCTGAAGCGGCCTGTGTCCTCTAGCGCAAATTGGCTAGACTTCTTAAGAATTCCGGGCAGCTGGCCTTTCGAGTGGGCAGACTTGGGAGGCAGGGCGTTGCTGTCTGATTTGCTTCGTTGGAGGGTTGGCGGGAGAGAATAATCCGAAGCCTCGGCCTCCTCCTGCGCCCGAGTCTGAAGCTCGTCAACAGTGCATTTCAGCTTTCCTATCTCGCCCTGCATAAAGCTGGCAAAATCCTCGGAATCTTCCTGAAGATGCAACTCCTGCGTCGGGTCGTCGTCGACATTCACGATGCTACCAGTGAAATCGTCGGCAGTAGTCTGCATATCTTTCGGCTCGACAATGCGGGTCACCTTAGTAATTCGGCTGGTGAACTCCTTCTCGGCAATCTCCCGAATCTTGCTCGACAGCAGCTTGACCTTCTCGACAGCAGCCTGCCGACGGTCGAGCTTCTCCTGGAGAGCCGCCTCCCGCTCCTTGAAGTCGTCGTCCAGACGGACGCAATCGTCTTCCTGCTCTTTGGTTGCGTTCTTGCCGGCAACGAGCTGGTTCAACCGAACAACCTTGTGCCGTTCGTCGAGCCACTGGGCCCTTATCTCATCGTGCTCGGTACGGAGGCGCTGGTTCTCCTCATGAAGCCGCTCATTGTCGATGGAGAGGTCTAGATTCTGCTCCTTAAGCGACCGAATGCGGCCCTCCTTCGCGCTGATCTCGCCGTCCCTCTGATCCAATTCGGCCGCCTGTTCCTCCGCCTTCTGTTGCAGCCGGTCGACCTCTGAGTGGAGCTCGGCATTCAGCTCAAGAACAGCAGTGTCCGAGGCCATGCCCTGGATGCTGTCAATCATCTTGTCGCGGGAGCTGATGCCCTTCTTGAGGTCGGCGATGTGCTGATCGCGGGCGGCGACCTGTGCCTGCAGCTTCTTGTTCTCCTTAAAATAGGTCTCGTTGTTGCGCTCCATGCTGGCATGGTCCTGAACAAACGTCCGCTTCTGGTCCTGGACAGCATCGTACTGTTTGCGAACAGACGCGAGCTCCTCGCGGGTGGCGCGAAGGTCTTTTTGGACACTGCTAAGCTCGCGACGGAGCTTGTCGTTTTCGACGGTCAGCGTCTTGTTGTTTTGCAGCGCAGCATCCCGCTGGTCTCTGAGCTTCTCCTTCTCGGAGAGCAAAGAGGCGTTCTCAAGTTGCAAGGTCTCTTTCTCTTGAAGCAGGTGGAGCGAGGATTCGAGATCCTTTTGCGAAGCCTCGAGCTCAGCCTGCAGTTTGGTTGCCCGCTCGCGAGCAACTGACGCCTGGTGCAGGGCCTCATCGCGCTCAGCAACAAGGGCAGCACTGTGAATGTCGTCGACACCGACCTGTCTGCTGGCCTGGTCAAGACGGCCGCGCAGCTGTGCAATCTCGTACTCCATGTCCGGGTTGTAACCACCACTGCGGCGAAAGGAGGCGTCAGACTCTGAACCAATAGCGCTGTCCGACAGCTTCCTGGATTTGGACCTCTTAAGTTCAGCCTGCAGCTGGTCGACTTCGCGCTGCAACCTCTCAGCCTCGCGCTGAAGCATGGCATCGTGGTCGTGGAGTTCGCGGACTTCCTCCTGGAGCTTATCCATCGAGACAAAAATCTCCTCGTCCTCCTTGGTGATGCCGAGTGCCGGGAGGTCGGCATGTTGCTTTCCGTACTGATCCAGGTGGACGTCACCCTTGCTGGAGCGGACAAAGACTGGAACGCCGTTCTTCATGGCGCTAAACTTGAGAGTACCGGACGTCCAGTCAGGGAGATGGCGGAAGGCGGGGAGAAAGAAGGACCGGGTGGGGGTAGTCATGCTGTTGTCCCCGACCATGTTGTGTGCCGGAGTTTCGTGGGCGGGTCGTGATACTGGCGAGCGTCTTGGGGTGGTGTCTCGGCTCGTCGATTGCTTCTCGGTGCGAATCTTGGAGACCATATCCTGGAGGGAGCGCTTGGCAGGCTCGGGAGAGGATGTGACATCTGGCTGAAGGTTTGCGAATCGAGAGCGACGCGAGGCCGAGGCAGGCCTGGCAGGCGATATGGACAGGATGGTAGAGCAGTCGGATTCATTTTCCACGCGGGCCTGCAGATCACGGAAGCGCTTCCTTTTCGCGTCGGTCATGTACTCGAACGTCGTGTTGTCGGCGGCGCCGGTACCTGGCGGCATGTTCTCTTTCCCGACCGGAGAGGGAGCAACGGGTTTGGCCATGTCGACGTTTTGGGTGAAGGTCTGGCTGTCCTTGGCCACCAGGCCGCTCCATTCAGGAAAGGTGCGCGCGATGGCCGACGTGTTGAGAATGTGTTCGGGCATCTTCTTGGAAGCAAAGCGACCGGAGCGAGAAGTCTTGCGCTTTGCAGGGAGTTGCTGGAGGTCGTCGCCGAACATGCGGGTGCCCTCGCCTTCGGGGCTGAAGGAGAAGTTGGACAGATTTTGGGAAAGTTCCTCGGTGGTGCTGACAGTGTCGTGGGAGCCAGTTGACGATGGCGGCGAGCTAAAGGGGTTGTGGTGTACGCGATGCTGGAGCATCTCTTTCCTCAGCCTAGAAATATGCTTTGGTTTGCTCGCGGCATGGTTGCCTCTGCTATTGCTGTTGATATCCATGGCGAGCTAGAGGGAGGGCGTTGAGCGCGACAGAGTCTAGGGTCCGGGAACGGGGATGGCAGCAGGCGCAACGGAGAGCGACGACTCGAGCGATGTCGACGTCAATGGTTGCGAAATGCAAAATTAAATGGCAAGAAGGTGCAACTGTCGCGGAGTGAAAATCAAAGCTGCATGGTTAGTCGGATGCGCTTTCCACAAGTGGCGGAAGTGTTGTGGGAATTGTTGGTGTTGAGTTGTGGTGTTGAGTGCGAAAGAGAGAGGTCGTGACGGAGGTGACCCTGCGAAGGTCGTGGCAGGTGCTCGGTGACCAGGAAGGACGCGATCTGGAGACCCATTTGTTTACAATGCAGGGGTCAAAATACTAGAGTGGGGCATCGGGCTGGATGCATGGAGCTCGCCTTCTGGTTGGCAAGTGTGCGACACACCATCTAGCAGCATCAATACAGGATCAATATAGGATCTATTGATGGGAAACAGTAGGAGAATCAGGGTGGAACGCAGCGGTGGGCCTTGATGATTGGGAATTTAAACATTTGTGTATTTGTTCGCTCCATGAATTGTCCTTCTAAATATCCCATACATTCGCTAAAAGTAGGATGTCCCATTTTGTTGCACACACATACCGTACACCAACCTTCTAATCGCAGGATAAAACACGACTCGGGTGGCTCGGATCTGTCCCATTCTCTTCCTTCTCACAGACCAGCTGCTGCTCAGCGCTCCCCCGCAAGCCGCCTGCTCTGCACTTCGCCCAGCGCCTTGGTCCCGCTGAGCACCGTGACAGCAGCGACCGCAATAAGAACAGGCAAAACCTGGAAGAGGTTCCAGCTGGTGTAGTACAGAAAGAAGACAAACTCCATCGCGACGATCGAGCCGAAGAAGGTGGTATGCGACAGGGGCGCGGCGCCAATGGCCTTGGAGAGGTGGTTCAGGTTGCCGCCGAGGGAGACCCACTATCGCAGCATGTCAGCACAGTCTGGACGAGAAAGAGAGAGGGCATAACATACGCCAATAAGCAGTGCAGGCAAAGTCGCAACGACAGCGAGCGTGAAGAGGAGCGAGATGGCCTTGGGCGGGCTCTGGGGGTCGGCGCGGAAGATGTGGCGGATCTCGTCCTTCTTGCCGTAGCGGAGGGGCTTCTCGTACGCCGGAGGCGGGACATTAGGGTCGGTATCGATCTTGATCTCAAATACGGGCTTGTTTATGCCTTCAGCGGAACCAAAGGAGGCGAGGACGACGGATGCCTTGAGCGGCTCGGGAGCGACGAGGAACTGGACCGGGAGGTCCTTGTGCGACTGGTCAGGGTCGTCAGTAACGTGTCCCAACAGTGACATTCGGCGATGGCTCTTACAATCTGGACAACCGCCTTCCCATTCTCCTTGACTGTCAAAGGAAACGGCGCCTCGAGTCCCGACTCCTGTTCTTGCAACACCAGGAAGGCCTGGTGCGGGCGCTTCCCCTTGCCGTTGTCCTTTGCGGTCAAGCTGAGCTTCAACGTCCCGGTGCTTCCGAGGGAGACTGGTTTTGAGAGAGGCGACTTCGAGCTGAGCCTAGATTTAAACCATGGTTAGTATCGATCCCTCAACCCATGGGGGATAAGGGGCGTACTTCTCCCTAATGGTCTCGCCGGACTTCTTTGCGACCACAGAGAGGCTGCCCTCGTCAAAGCCCCATGTCGACGCTGCCTGAGCAACTCCCGCGGCGAGGAGAAACAGCGCCGGAGCAATTGATTGTGTGAGCCTCATGTTGGGTTGCTGGGCCAGTACTTATTTGTTGCTCATTGAGAGAGCAACTGCTGGATGGACAAGGCTGATGCTGCTTCCAGAGCTCTCAGTGGACACTTGTTCAGGTCCCAGCGATGATGCACGGGCGCGATGCCAAGCCAACAGGGGTGGGTCCGGACAGGAGCTTGACGAAATTGGACTAGCTCCATCCAGATGCTCGCTTGGCAATTTGTTCCTCTCCATCCCCAAAGTTGCCCAACACCAAAGACTCACCGTGAGGTTTTCGGACCAAACCAGGCTTATTTGAACTCGCCCAAGTCAATTAAGCTACCTCATACCGCTTCTTATAACGAGTCTCACTCAGACGGCAAACCGCACTCTCCCCCGCCAACCTGGAGTATCCCCGTCTCAGCTTTGCTTTGGTCTTGAGCCTTGACGAGGCCCAGGCTCAAGTCTCGATGCTGGGAACGGATGAGCAGATGGCCACGGTGCCGCGCGTCCATCTCTGCAAAAGGACCGCGCAGAAATGAGGAGGCGGCCGTTTTAAACCAAAGAATTGGTGGCACTCCCTTCGGCCAGCCATCCTGAACCACACACCAGCAACCCCGCCAACCAGACACCAGAGATGCGGGGATTGTTGGAGAAATTAAAACAAGCCGGACATCCGGCAGTTGAGGAACCATCCTGCGCTCGACCACAGACAATCCCATATCAGCACCCGAAACCTTGACGCAAGAGGCGACATGCGGCAAACCAAGGGAATACGAGCGTGGCGGGCAGGTCAACGGCGTCGAGGACATACCTCTGGACTCAACGTTGCAGGCGGGGTATCTCGTATGCATTCTAATGCAACACGGGCCAGTCAGCAGCGCAGGGAGAACGGTATGTAAGTCCTGAAAGCGGCAACCAATGTCAACAGTCACCCGCAGCAAGAGAATTCCGCTTGGACGAAGCACCACCTCCCCTCCTCTCCAGCCATCCTGAGATGCATTGAATAGTGCCGCAAGCACAGAAACCAGGATGTGCCAGCAAATGGCCGTGATCAGATGGCACAACATCGGATGAGCCATCAGTTCACTCCGCGGTGGAACCCACTCAGACCAGACTCGAATGCCCCCGACCCCTCGAGATCTCGAGCGTTGCTGGCCGTTACCGTTTCCAGACCTCGCCCATGGACGATCGCCCTGGCTCCGCGTGGTCCGAGACAGATGGCAAAGCCGAGCCTCGCACGCCGCTCCCGCACCAGCCTCCCTCGACATTCAAGCGCAGTTTTATCGCAGCTCGAGATCGCGGAGTGCTTGGGCTGCTGATCCCTGCGCCGGCGGAGGGAACACGGCGAGATGGCAGGGGATAAACAATGCTGGCCTATCAGGGGCGTCTCGTCTTGATTGAGCTGCCACCGTCGACCAATCCAGCCCGGCCGACGGCCTCGGGAGCTCCCAGGGTGTGCCCACAGGGGATCCGGGGTTCGTGGGAAGCCCTTCGACAGAGTTATCACCCCAGCTGTCGCGATTTTCTCCTCTGGCCACTCTCGTCGTCCTTGATCGCCTCAATAGCTACGTGCTTCCCACTCGCTTGAACCCACAGTCGTTTGACACCTTATTAATCTTCTCGCCTTCGTTTGTGCTTCTTGTTGTCTTTCGCTCAGCTCTTGCTCTGCCACACCACCGTAATTGGGTAATTTCTGTGTACCTACCTCCCTAATTTTCCCCTATCCCGACGTCCGACTCCTGATCCGCGTCCAATGTAAGTCAGCCCGTCCGTTCGCTGGCATGCAGCCCGGTCTCTGCGGCAACATCATGCTTTCGAGTCGTGACTGTTGTTTTGCTCAAGACACTCACATATCAGTGGCAGACATCGACATCCGTCCTCCATCGTCAACAACCCATCCTACCGAACAAGTCCCGCAACCTCGATCACCATGGTCTCCTTCCGCACGACCATCCTGGCCCTCGCCAGCGCCATCGTCGTCTCTTCCGACTACATTATCGACCCGGACTCTGTCCCCCTGGCTGACAGGAGTAAGCCGGCCGTCTCCAAGCCGCGTTCGAAGAAACAGAGCTGACAGAGTACAGTGGCGTGGTGCCGGGACCAAGTAGGCAGCTGTCCGACCATCTGCCTTCAGACCAGCACCGGTCCGCCGCGGGAGAACTCTTGCGACCCCGTACGTTTGCCCTTCTTTCCCTCCTCCCTCCAACGAGCCCCCCTTACAACCCCCGCCCCCCTCGCTAACCGCTGGCCTCCCCCTTCATTCAGAAGCTCCTCACGTACGCCTGTGTATGCAGCGACGGCCTGCAGCCCAACGTCTCCGAGTACACCCTGACGCTCCCCTACCACACGTGCACACGCTGGGGCAGCGACTGCGTCACCGCGTGCGGTTCCAACAGCCAGTGCGCCTACGACTGCCGCCAGCAGAACCCGTGCGGCGCGCAGAGCCCGACCCGCGTCAACGCAACCACCACCAAGAGCGGCGCCGCCTCCGCTACGTCCGCCAGCCCCACCCAGTCCAACCAGGTCTTTGACGGCCTGGCCGACGGCTCCGAGGGCAGCGCCGACCAGAAGGGCGGCGACAAGAACGCCGCCGGTATGCTCCGCTTTGGGAGCTCGTACGGCGTCGCCGTGGTTGCTGGGGGGTTGTTTGCTGCGTTTGCGATGGTGCTTTAGAGAGGGGGAGAAAGTTTTCTCGATGCTGTTAGAGGGGTAGTGTTGGGGGGAAGAGGGGTAATGTGCAGTTTGGGTTTGTTTGTCAACTGACAGAATGGGGGGTTGGCAGACAATGGAAACCATGTTGGATTGGCACCCAAACGGCCGATCGACATGCGCGGAAACAGTGTTAATTGTCACCAGTATCTCTTAATGTTTATGTATGCTGTTTCTGGAGAATGGGCATGGGGATAATGCATTGCTTGGTTATGGGAAAGATTGCTAGACTTCGTACCGAGACTGTTCTACTGTACTGCCATCGTCTGGTGTTCCATCTGATAATCTGCAGCTTCCCGATTGGATGCTCTGCCATCTGATCCTCGTGGAGTTGGTGGTCCAGAATAAGACCACCATGCTGACTCGAGTGATCGATTTGGTCATCTCCCATCGCCACACAAGGACACAAACTGCAAGGAACACAGATCTCAAAGTCGGCTGGACCCTGAACATCCCAGCCCTGTATCGAAAATCTCGAATCGAATGAAACCCCAAAGGCGACCAGCAAATCAAAGACTCACCGCCCACGCACGCCGTCCTTCACGTGTCAGGAGACTGTGCAGGAGGGTGGGGGTGGACCCGTCGGGAACCGTCTTCCTCCTGGGGAAAGCTTGTTCGTTGGGATTTTTGCATTCGGGTCCCGTGTTCCCCGTTCTCCGTCCCAACAAGAAGTGCGCAAAAGGGAAAAGTTGCACGAAACACATGCGCTGTGGTGCCGAACTTGTGGAACCTCCCATCGACAACCAACCTTGTACGAAGTACCTAGCGCACCCCTGACCGCCAGAGACGCATTCGCTTGTTGTACTTTGGCGGCTGTTGCCGAATCCTGGCCTCTTTCTGCTTTTTTCTACCTTTTTTCTGCTTTTCCCCCGGATCCAGTCCCGAATACGCCCAACAGACCAGCTACCGCCCCGGCCCCGAATTCCCTCCGCTACCCCCCTCCCTGACCATTCGCACACTCCGCGCTGATCGCACGGAGTGATACCCGACAAGCTGGCCGTTGAAACCGACCTTGAGCGACAGCCGATGATGGCTCCAAAACCGAGGAACAGCAGTGCGTGCACAACCACCCCCTGCCCCGCCTCCTCCCGCTGTCTTGGACCTGCGAGCGTCCGTCATCGGCGCCAACCAATTGCCCTGCCTGTCCAGCAAGACGTCGATGCTAACCATGGCCCTCGCGCAACAGGAGAAGCTGCCGCCGAGTGCGTATCGGACGACGCCCTCATCCACCTCAAGTCCTACAAATACTCGGCCGTCGACAAGTCGCCGATATCCAACTACATCCTGAGGCCATACGTACGCTCCTTCCCCTGCCGTGCGCGAACCGAGACAAGAAGAACATAGCTGAGATTTATACTGCACAGTGGAATGCCTTTGTCGAGCTGCTCCCATTATGGGTTGCCCCCAACATGGTGACCCTCATCGGGTTCATGTGCATCCTCTTCAACATTGGCGTGCTGGTCGTCATGATGCCTGACCTCGAGGGCCCCGCGCCGTCCTGGGTCTACTACAGCTTCGCCTTCGGCCTCTTCATGTATCAGACCTTCGACAACGTCGACGGCAAGCAGGCCCGCCGCACCGGCACCTCGTCCGGCCTGGGCGAACTCTTCGACCACGGCATCGACAGCTTGAACTGCACCCTTGCCTCGCTCCTAGAAACCGCCGCCCTCGGCCTCGGCACCTCCAAAGCAGGCGTCTTCACCGCCCTCTGCCCCTGCCTGCCCATGTTCTTCTCTACCTGGGAGACCTACCACACCCACACCCTCTACCTAGGCGTCATCAACGGCCCGACCGAGGGCCTGCTCCTCGCCTGCACCTTCATGATCCTCTCGGGCTACTACGGCCCGTCCATCTGGACGGAACCCCTCGGACAGCTCCTCTCCCCGGCGCCCCTCTCCATCCTCCACCTCTTCGGCCTCTCCAAGGAAACCCTCGCCCACCTCACCTTCCGCGACCTCTGGGTCGGCCTGGTCATCCTCTCCATGATCGTGTGCCACGTGCCCTTCTGCGTCTACAACGTCGTGCAGGCGCGGCGCGCAAAGAACCTCCCCGTCGCCCCCGTGTTCTTCGAGTGGACCCCCATGGCCGTTTACACCATCTCGTGCTTTGCCTGGCTGTACTCCCCCTACAGCACGCTCTGCACAGAGAACCACCTCGTCCTGTTCTGCATCATCATGGCCTTTGTGTTTGGCCGCATGACCACCAAGATGATCCTCGCGCACCTCACGCGCCAGCCGTTCCCGTACTGGACCGTCATGCTGTGGCCGCTGGTCGGGGGGGCGGTGCTGGGGAACCTACCGCGGTTTGGGCTGCCCGCCATCTCGAAGGAGGCGGAGCTGTTGTATCTGTGGGGGTACTTTGTGTTTGCGGCGGCGGTGTATGGAAGGTGGGCGTGGCTGGTGACGACGAGTATTTGCAACTTTTTGGGGATTAATTGCTTGACGATTCCGTATGAGAAGCAGAGGGAGAATGAGAGGAATTTGAGGTTTGGGGGGGTGTTCAATGGGAATGGGAACAGTGGTGGTGGTGCTGTTGCTGGGGGGAGTGGGCAGGGGGTTGTGAATGGGGGTGTTGGGGCGAATGGCAGGAAGCATGATTAAATGGATGCCTATCTACTGAAGGGGAGGAGGGGGTTTGGAAGGGTTTGGGTAGTGGAGGTTGGTTGGGATGTTGAAAGGGACAGTGAGAAGTGGAAGAAGAGGGGGGGGAAATGAAGGAAAAAGAATTCAACATTTTGATGCCTCGAGTCACACCGCCGCCGCGGGAAGGGTGTGGTTGGCTTGGGGCTTGGTAATGATCGATCGGCTTTGGCTTTGACATTGGCATTGCATCACAGCATGGCGTTTTTTGTTGTTGGTGCGGAGACTCAGGGGAAGGGAGGCAGGTTGCCAGTGATGTATGGCGTTTCATGAGATGGCATTGCAGCCCTGGCTGGCTGGCGGCATTGGAAGCGGCAAGCGCCACAGCAATTTATGACAACTTCTTACTTATTCTTCTGGTTATAGTTCGCGTTGACTGGTTTGACTGACCGGTCTGGATATGAGTAATAGAGATGATGATCGAAATCAGCGGAGGGCGAGGTTCTTAATGGGTTCTGGTGAAGATTGGAAGGGAATGGAGGAGATGTGATGAAGGTGAGGCTCGTATGGTACATAACTTTTACTTTGGTGTTTTGAGTGTTGATATCTGATTAGGGTTGGTTGGGGAGGCACTCTGGGAATTGAAGGGGAGTTGGAGAGGGGAACGGAGGACGAAGGTCGGTTTGTTACGTCTGTTCACTTTAAGAGAACGAGTACCCTCTTGAGTCCTTCTCCCCTGAACAACATGCCTCGGTAGAGAATTAAAATTACCTGGAATGCGCCAGTCTCAGCGCCCCCTGAGAGCATTCCTTGGGCAGAAACGTTGACATCTCGACTCCCTCCAGCAAGTTTGAAAGACCAGTATTGGATATCCCGTCCTTGTAAGTGAGGTCGCGTGGGGTGCTCGACGGGGTTTGAAGTACAACCCACGTCTCGTATTTTTCACATATCTGGTGGCAAATGATGGACGGTTTAAATGGTGACTCAATTTGAACCGAATCTTGGAAGCTAGATATGCCTGATCAACGGCCAGACCATCCTCCAGCAACCCCTATCCTCCTCCGGCAACCCTTGCGTCCATGATGCTGCCAAACCTCTCCTCCATATGAATCCCATCATACGTGACCCTGATGATGCTCCTCTAGAGCTTTGGCGGTAATATCCTCGAGCAAAGCGTCCCACGTCAAGGTCTTATCCGCCATCTTGCGGGAGTTGCGGAAAAAGACGTCGGGATACTTCGGTTTGATAGCCGTCAGAACCTTCCATAGACCTAGCGCATTGTCGACTTTGATGTCCCAGATTGCCAGGCACTGCTGGAGGTTTTTCAGAGCCCCAACATAATCGAGAATGGTTTTGAACATGCCAATATCCAGCTGACAGAATTTCTGAGACAGACCCGCCGCGATCTCGATTGGCCCCAGTACCGCTTCAACGGCCTTGAGGTACGTGTCCCTCGGATTGCAAGCAAGAGGGTCCTAGCCAAGTGCCTTCATCTGATCCCAGAGCTCGTGCCTCTTGATGGAGTCGGCGATCAAGTAGTCGATGTCGCAACGGTCTTTCCACCACCTTTTATGGTCGTCTTCACCTTCAGGTGCCAGAACGTCTTCGTCCACGAATCGAGTCAGGTGGTGTCGAGCGAGCAGCACCCGAAGACGGGCGTCCCAGCCAGCTAGATCCGTCCAGTGGTTCAGTGTCGGCAGAGGAGTGAATGACCGCTGCTGTTGAATGCGATCCTCTGTGATCTGAATTAGGTGCTTCATCAGGTCGCAGAGCCGGGCTAGGGCTGGGGCTGTTGGTTGATCATCTGGGCTGTCGGTAGTTGGAGGTGGTTGGACGGCGAGCCTAGGAGTTTCGTGACTTGTGTGGGCGGAGAGGACTGCCACCGGTTGGTTCTGTCGTTGTACCATGGCGGTCAGCTGGGCCACGAGCAGCTGCTGTTCTTTCGTCGTTTCGGCGGTCCTGGTCAAAGTGTCCGACAGCTGAGCCGCCCACTGTTCGAAATCGCTCATGCTGGGCATATTGTCGGCAGCATCATTCTCCTCAAAGTTTCAATAAAACAGGGAAGCACAAAGGATTCACAGAGTAGGAAAGAGCGGTGGTAGGAGGTTGTTGCGGGGAGAAGGAGAGACTGGAAGGAGACAGATGGAAGCCCAGAATAGGCAGACCGGGAAGAATCTCCAGGCGCTTGCCAAAGATGAAGATCGAACCAGTCCGCTTGGATTGGAGAGTTGGTAGATTTGAGCTGTTGGCAGCTGCCATCCACGCCGGTGACTGGATTACTAGAGGGAGAGAGTGTCGCCTCGGAAGAAGGCTGAAGCTTGAAGGTCGGAAAGTCGGGTTGACGGTCGAAATAGTATTGAGACTAATATCGAGGTTGAAGGATTCCCAAGCTTAAGACCGCTCGCAAACCCGACCCTCAAAAGAGTGACTCGATCAAGTTGTTGGTCATCAGTCAGCTTTGCTCCAGGAAAGGAACACGCTGCCTGTTGTTGGTGTGCAAGTGGGACAGCCTGCTGTGCCCCACAGGTCCCTGCATTATCGTCTCCACTCTAGTCTTTTCAGGGGTCCAACCTCTGTAAAATTACACTCTTCCCCAGACGATTACGCGAAGTTACGTGGTTTCGTACACCTTGCAGCTTGTTGTTTTCTCGACATAGACATCTCAACTTCAACTTCACAATGCTCGCTGCACAATAACCAGGTGCTTTACACTCAGATATCTTGGATACTGAAGCATGGTATTACCCTCTCCACTTACAAAACCCGAAGCTGCACCATGCAGCCCCCCCTCACAATGAACCTCCTCACCCCCCTCCTCCTCGCCCTCACCCACCTCCCCACCTCCATAACCTACACCCCCCTCTCCGACGCCTCCCTCATGCACCTCGTGCCCCCCACCCCCAACTCCCCACAAACCCCAGACCCGGACTTCGACCCCTTCCAAAGCACCCTCCTAACCCCCATCCTCGTCCCCCGCGTCCCCGGCACGCCCTCCCACGCCGCGGTCCAGCACCACTTCACCACCTTCGTCCGCACCCATCTACACCCCTCCTGGTCTGTCACATGGCACAACACCACCTCCACAACCCCCGCCACCGGCGCCAAGCAGATCCCCTTCCAGAACCTGATCCTGCGGCGCGACCCGCCGTGGATCAGCGCCCGCGGTAAGGAGGGGGAGGGCGAGGTGGCAAGGCTGACGCTGGCGGCGCACTATGATAGTCTGTACCAACCGGAGGGGTTTGTGGGTGCGGTGGATAGTGCGGTGCCGTGTGCGTTGCTGTTGTATGTGGCAAGGGCGGTGGATGAGGCGTTGACGAGGAGGTGGGAGGGGATGGGGGAGGATGGTGGGGGCGGGCTGGAGGAGGAGAAGGGAGTGCAGATTTTGTTGTTGGATGGCGAGGAGGCGTGGGTGAATTGGGCGGAGGAGGATAGTTTGTATGGGTCGAGGTGAGTTCTTCTTTTGGAGATTCGGTGGATGGTTGGGGGTGTGGGTAGAACTGACCGAAGCAGAGCGCTGGCGCAGGCGTGGGAAGGGGAGAGGTACGAAGCGGGAAGTGCGTTTGGCAGTCCGCTGGAAGCGATCAGTCTGTTTGTGTTGTTGGATTTATTGGGCGCGCCGGAGCCGGTGATCCCGTCGTACTTTCCGAAGACCCATTGGGCGTATCAGAACATGGCGAGGATTGAGGAGAGCCTGAGGAAGTTGGGGGTGTTGGAAACAAAGCCAAAGAAGCCGTTCTTGATGGAAGGAGAGAAAGAAGGGGTGCAGTACCGGGGGTATGTCCAGGACGACCATGTCCCGTTCATGCGGAGAGGGGTGGACATCCTTCATATTATTCCGACACCGTTTCCGGCAGTGTGGCATACAATGGAAGATGACGGGGCACATCTTGATGTGCCAACCATCAGGGACTGGGCGAGGATCATGACTACTTTTGTGGCGGAATGGATGGACTTGGAAGGGCATCTTCCAGAGTTTGGGGGTGGGAAAGCGGATGATGGGCAAGGCGGGAAGGACGAGTTGTGAAACCTTGGCGACTGTTAGGATACCATATGTGCTGAACGGCAGCTTGGGAGAGCGAGTGGCCATGACGCGGGGATATAGTTTATTAGAAGTGTCCTAGTTTTCAATCCGCCAAAGAGTATATGGCTCAGTGGTCGGGGGGGCCCGGTCCCCAAGGCGTCTGACGCATCGCCTTAAAAGGTCGTGAATTTGAGTTCGAATGACATAACCGCGTTGCAATACTCTTCGTGGTTTTCGTCGCCCGCTACACATTCCTACGGGAGCAGTCTCCGTGACTAAGATCTGGAGCAGGCAAGCGAAGGGGTCTGGCTTGGGGTGAGCTTTTCGCGCTCACGCATCATGCTCGACTTTATTTATGATCATCATTTCCTTCCTTCCCGATGTTCAAAACTCCAATGTTGACAAAAACCCAACAAATTACAACATCAACCTGGAACCCTCAAGAGACAACTGGCTGTTGAGAACCGCTTACCCTAACCCTGAATCTCGAATTGTCCTGAACCCCTGTCATTGTGGGGGAATGTGGGATGACGACGTTGATCCCCGAACTCCCGACAGTTTGGTCTTGGCGAGAATTCCTTCAACGTTCCACTGCTCCGCGCTTGCGACACACGACAGATCAGTACAGCTACCGTGACTGCTTTTACGCCAACTATTGTGCGAATTCTCAACAAGTACCTTGATTCTTAACCAGACGACGTGTGGTACCTGGCCCACTCCCACAGCCGACTTCCCCAAGCGAAACCCTGCCGCATCATCCCACCCCTGAGACGAACCACCTCGGTCGCAAGCGTTCTGCTTCCAAGCCCACGGCCCAGCCAAGCGATACACGCCTTTTGAACGCTCCATGAGGTAGTGCCTCGTGTGGAATGGCTTGAATGGCGCCGGGAAACGACCAAGAAGAGCACCCCCAGCAGTCGGCGCAACACGAGGAACAGCGACCACCAAGCCCCCGTGGTGAAGACGCGAACAGCTCCACATATGCCGAGGACACCTCCAGTCGCACGCCAACAAACGGCACAGCGCATTCCACCACCCCATCTCACCCACCCGAACCCGACTCCGCGTCACTCTTCGAAGACGACAGCGCCTCACTCGCCTCCATCCCCTCCGACGCCGCCACCGAACCCATAACCTCCCCCACCATCTCCATCCCTCCATACTGGACACACTCCAACACCCAACCCCATTCCCACCTACAAGCCCACACCCCGGGCCACACACGACACGTATCCAGCTCCTCAGCCGAGTCCGTCCTCCCACCAGGCGCCATCACACTCCAAGACAACGAGCGCGACGACGACGACGATGACGAACAAGACCGGCTCCGCAACGGAAGGCGCAGCAACAGCAGCGAGCTCTACGGGCGCGACCGCAACCGCGCATGCTGGGCGCGCAGCGTGCAGGTGACCGACTACGTGCGGGTGAACGGCAGCACGACGAACATCGGGGCGTTTGTAGTGTGGAATATACGGGTAGAGACGCTCAACGTATGAATTCCCCCCTCCACCCCCTTTTTTGGGCCTGCCCGATACATACACAAGAAGAGGGAGATAGTAGGACGTGAGGATGGTGCTGACTACCGGATGCGCAGGGCTCACGCATGAACATCCGCAAGCGCTACTCCGAGTTTGACGACCTGCGCAAGCGGCTCGTACAGACGTTCCCCAGCTTTGAGGCGGCCGTGCCGGCGCTGCCGCCCAAGAGCGTGCTGAAGCGGTTCCAGGGGAGGTTTCTCGAGAAGAGGCGGGCGGGGCTGCAGTATTTTCTTAAGTGAGTGCATGGCGGGATGGGTTGAGTGGTGGTGTGCTGGTGCTGACATTGGAACAGTTGTATTATGCTCAACCCCGAGTTCTCGGGATCGCCGGTTTTGAAGGAATTCCTTTTCTCATGAGCTTTCTTGAACCCATAACGGGGGGAAACGGGGCGCGGTGCGGTGCTTAAGTAACGAAGACATGACCTTGAGATAATGGTAATTTTTGGATAACCATCGCCAGCTGATTTGGGAGATGGTGAGTAAACACAACGCTCATCCAGACAGGCAAAAGCCAATGGCTAGGGAGTATCAGTGGCTTGTTAGCAGAATAGCGAGGTTTGTATTTACTTCAGAAACGAAACAAGTAATTATGAAACATACAGAAACAGCCTGAAATTTGAAGAGACTCATTTGTCTCACGTTGAAATACATAGCAGTTGAGTGAGGTACCTCTCAAGATGGAACTGGCAATCCAAACCCATACCGATTTTAAGAGCTCTTCCTTATTCCTTCAACTCGCTCTGGTCTACCTCTTGACCTTTCTCTAAAATCTCAACCTACATTGGTTCCAACTCAAGTTACTCAAGGGATGCCTCGCCGGCGATACCTAGGGGCTTAACGCCGAAATATCCACCTCCCAACCTGGAGGTGGCAAGCTAACAACAGGAGGTCATCAGAGATAACTCATGATGGCGAATTAGGTATATATGGTGTCCCTCGGGTTACAACCAATAGTCAGATCCCCTCTCCTGGCTTTGAAAGGCACCGATGGCTTGGCTTTATTTACTGGTAAGACCTAGCGGACTTAAAGAACGGACTTATCTACACATCCGCCGCCGGGGGCCAAAAGACTTGGCGATGCCAGATGACGAGCAGATCGCCAGAGGTTCAAACGAAAACTCATTTAAAGGGAGATGTTCTGCAAAGGAGGGGTCAATGGAATGAGCCTAGTCAATAATCCATTTGTCACTTTTTCATCCGGGTCTAAATATCTCTACTCTCGAGACAGATTACCTCATACCCCTTAACCACGCTCAGCTTCACTCCCAAAATGCCCTCGCCAGTTCCTGTCTTCCTCATCACGGGCGCCTCCTCAGGGTTCGGCCAGTCTATCGCCCACGAGGCGCTTGCCCGTGGTTACCATGTCATCGCAACAGCCCGCAGCAAGGCCAAATTAAGTAATCTCCAATCTGCTGGAGCGGCCACTCTCGACCTGGACGTGACCAGCGACGAGGCAACACTGGCTGCTATCTTCAAGGAGGCAAGTGCTATTCATGGGCGGATTACGCACGTCATAAACTGCGCGGGGTATCTCCTGGAGGGGGCAATCGAGGAGACGAGGTATGTTTCTGCTGTTAGATGAAAAAGGGAGAAAGCTGACTTAAATCTGCAGCGCAAAAGAGATATTCGACATCTACAACACCAACGTCTTTGGCACCATCAACATTGCGCGAGCAGCAACACCTTACCTGCGGGAAGCAGCAAGGGCACCCGGCCAAATCGCCGCACTCGCAACATTCGGAAGCTTGGGAAGTTGGTGGTCCGGCGCGGCCGTAGCACCCTGTACGGCCCCCCTACCCCAAACTGACGAAAAGAAACGTTAACCACCCCCCCCACAAAAACCAGACTGCAGCACCAAAGCCGCCGTCAGCTCCCTCAGCGAAGGCCTCGCCGCCGAACTACAACACTTCGGCATCGCCGTGTGCTGCTTCGAGCCGGGGTACACGCGCACAGGCTTCCTCAACACTTCCTCATCATCATCAGACAGCACCCACCGCATCAAGACAGCCCGCCAGCTGCCCATCTACCACAACACCACCGCGGCCGAGATGCGGGGGGCAATGGACGCATACGACGGGAACCAGCCGGGAGACGTGGACAAGTGCGCGCGGGTGATTGTGGATGTTTTGACCAAAGAAGGGGTCGCGCGTGGGAGGGAGGTGCCGGTGAGGGTGGTGCTGGGTAAGGATTGCTTGGAGACGGTCAGGGGGAAGTGCGAGAATACTTTGAGGCTGATGGGGGAGTGGGAGGGGGTGAGTGTGTCGACGGGGAGGGATGGGGTGTGAGTTGATGACCAGGGAGGGGGGTTTGGTTTGAGGGTAACTCTACAGATCCGTATAGTCTGACTGAGGAGGAAAGCGGAGGAGGGATGGAGAGGGATCCACTTGACCTTGCCGAGGGACCCTGGTTGCAGACGCTAAGCTTTTGCTAGCGCTGATGGGGGCTTGGCGATCTCAGCTGAAGCCTGAAGGTCATGTCTGCGTTCTTGGATCCTTCTTCGACCTGGAAATCAGGAGGGTTGGTTCGGTTCTTTCCTTTTCTGTTTGTCAACATCAACGTAGGAATAATTGATCAACGCAAAGATATCAATATAATTGTTGGGTTTGTAAGATTAAACAAAACAGAGCCCTAGATACTCAGAGCTCGAATCGGCAACTCGGTGCCGGCTGAAAGCGCCATGAACCTGGAAGCGCCGGCTTGGAGTGCGGCTTGGCATCCACTCTCAACGCTCAGCCATGTGCACGCCCAGAGAACGCGTGGAGATAAGACGGCACATGGAGGGTTATTCCGTCCAGTTGGATGCCTCCCGTTTTGGTTTTTTTTAGTTGCGGGTTTGTCGCTTTTTATTCTTTCCCAAAAACTGCAACTGCGACGAGGTTCAAGACAGAAGCAGAACGCTTTCAAACTTAGAGCCATGGACCCCACCAGCACCAGCGACCAGCCCAGCGACCCCACGACGTCATCGGCAGCAGCAGCCCCACCAACGCTATCGACGTCGACGTCCAAGCCCCAGAGTCCATCCCGGCGGCCGCGACCCAAACGACCCGTATCGCAAGGCTCGGTTGAGTCGGTAGCCTCTTCTAAGAGTCACCAGGAGTACCTCGACTCGCTCGTGCCTCCAACCAAAGAAGAGTTCGCCCAAATCGCCGAAATCCAGGCCGAGCGAGAGGCCGAGCAGAAACGACGCCCGCGCGAGCAGCAGCGCCAGAGTATCGACGCCGCCATTAGACCAACCACCGCCGGGTCCCAGTCCTCTCAGCTCACTCGCCATGGCCTCTCGAGGTTTGGTTTTGGCCGCCGCACTAGTACGAGCGACGATGGCATGCGTGCTAGGGCCGCCACTGTCATCCAGCGTAACTACCGCGGCTATCGCGCCCGTCGCGAGATGAAAGGCCTCGGCATCGATGCCTCAACCCGATGGATACATGCCGTACGGGAAGCTCAATGGCGGGAGATGACGACCCCTCGGGCCCGGACTAGTTTGACCTACGATGGCGTGGCCTTCTCAGGACGTCCGGGAAGCATATTCCGGCCTGGGAGCCGATCGTCGACAGCGCGCCAGAATTGGAAAAAGGTGTCAACTATTGCCCGCCACGCTGGAGGTGACGTCGATGCCGATTCGTCTTCCAGTAGTTCTTCCTCCTCCTCATCGTCCTCCGACTCCGACTCGGCCGACCGCAAGAAGTCAGAACTACAAAAGAAACTCGAGCGCAAACGCAACGAGGAGGCTAAGGCGCGCCGCAAGATGGAAGCCAAGATGATGGGTCTGCAGTACTTTCTCGAGATGGTTGATCTCAAGCATCGCTACGGCTCGAACCTGCGCGTCTACCACGAGGAATGGAAGCGCGCCGAGACCAACGAAAACTTCTTCTACTGGCTTGACTACGGCGAGGGCCGCGACCTCGACATCGAAGCCTGCCCGCGCGAGCGCCTCGACCGGGAGCAAGTGCGCTACCTCTCGCGCGAGGAGCGCCAGTACTACCTCGTCAACGTCGACGACGAGGGCCGCCTCTGCTGGGCCAAGAACGGCGCCCGCATCGACACCTCCGAGAAGTGGAAGGACTCGATCCACGGCATCGTGCCCAGCGACGACCCGACCCCAGCCTACACTCCGATCTCCGAAAACCACACCACCCTTCTCGGCGACACAGCAACCGAATCCGACTTCTCCTCTCGCCCCTCATCTTCCTCCTCCTCTTCCTCCTCCTCTACCACCCCCTCTCACACCACTCACCGCCACCACTCCCACCGCATCACCCCAGTCCCCCTCAAAAAGGCCACCCGCCACCTCCCGTCCGGCACCACAATCATCAACAAACTCCTCCGTCACTCCGTCCGCAGAAATACCTGGATCTTCGTCGCCGACACCTCCTTCCGCCTCTACGTCGGCATCAAGAACAGCGGCGCCTTCCAGCACTCGTCCTTCCTGCAGGGCAGCCGCATCTCCGCCGCGGGCCTCGTCCGCATCCGCGACGGCCGTCTCACCAGCCTCTCCCCGCTCAGCGGGCATTACCGACCGCCTGCAAGTAACTTCAGGGCGTTCGTCAAGAGTCTCAAGGAGACGGGTGTGGATATGGGGCGGGTGAGTGTCAGTAAGAGTTACGCGGTGTTGGTGGGGCTGGAGACGTACGTGAAGGCGAAGAAGAAGGTTGGGGATGTGGTGAAGGGGGTGAAGGGGTTGGGGCATCATCGCCGGGAGGGGGATAAGGGGAAGGTGGTGGTGGTGCCGCCGCAGGTGGTGATTGAGGAAGAGGAGGAAGAGAAGCGGCATCAGCATATTCCGGAGAACAGGGAAGGACACCAGAATGTTCCGGAGGGAGAAGGACAGCGAGAGGAGCCGCATCCGCAAACGCAGAAGGAAGAAGAGAAGATGCGCGAGGAGAACAAGATCGCCGTCGAGCTCATGCAGAAGCTGGACCTTGGTCAAGGGGTGAGAGAGCCGAAGGGCCAAAAGGGGGATGGGGACCGTGGGGAAGAGTCTACGACATCACGAGTGTAGGAGGGCACAACGGGGATGATGAAGTTTTCGTTCGATTTATTTCATTTCTCGTAAATTTCAGGACCCTAGTGTCCGCAGTTCTTGCCCGGTTTTATCACACCACGACGATTACGATTTTGATAGTCTCGATACACCATTTCGCAGTTGATTTCGCTGATGTTGATACCCAAGTCAAGAGTCTTGGCTTCTCATCTCGTCCGATAAACGTTTGCACGTTCTATTCCAATGAAGTTGTTCTACAATTTTAGTTCCATCCAGTATTAGTCGGGGTTCAATCTGACTTAAGTCGTGGTTATGCTAAGGATAACAATGCTGTTCTGCAAACGCTCCCAAGCTGCCTTACTGAAATCAAACACGTTCTCTGTAGGTATCATTAAGATAGATGAGGATGTAATAACCTTTAGCCCCCACCCTTGTTGTCTATTTTTGGCACCTCTTTCCTCTTCACACATATCTGGGTTGCTTCTTTACTAGCGCCCAGTATCACAGAAGATAGAGAAACTGAGACCAAAGAATCACTTAACTAAGAAACCCTGCCTTTCCATATCCATCTTGATATCCATGCTCCCTGAAAAACGGTTTCATAACAATACCCAACATCATCACCCCAATGTAAAAGTAAGAAATGACAACTACACAACAAAAGGATGCACCTCCCCCTCTTCCTCAATCCTCCATATCCGACCCCAACCCAGCCTCACAACCAACCGGCTCACTCCTGCTCTGCACCCGCCTCGAATACCTCGGATACCTAGCACCACCCCCTTCGACCGTAACACTGCTTCCACCCCCTCCTTTCTCCCCGTCCTTCCTTTCCTCTCTATCCCCATCTCCAGATTCGTCTCCCCACCTCCTCCCCCTCCTCGTAGAATACGTAAAAGAAACTGAACTCTCCGAGCCACTCTCCGCCCCATCCCCCTCCTCCTCCACCCGTTTTTCAACGAACCTCACCCCCAAACCACCACCACCACCACCACTTTCTTCCGTCATCCTCCCCCGTCCCTCTTCCCATCCCTCAACCACCAACCCCACCCCACCACCACGCTCTTCCTCTCGCACTGTATACCCAGAGTCACCAGAGCTCGACTCCTCCCTCACCCTCACTCTCTCCCCGCTTCTCTCACCGCTTCTCTCACCGCTTCTCTCCCCGCTTCTCACTCTCAACGGCAACAGAGGCGGCGGCAGAGCCAGCGCAGTCTCATGTAAAATACCATGAGAACCATGGGAATGAAATGGTGATCCATATCCCGCCGCTCCAACAGAAGGCATCGCGGGGTGCATCACATACATCGGATGGTGGTGGACCTGAACTGGGGTAGGAGCAGAAACCAGATGATGAGGGGCGGGCGCAAAAAAATGGACTTGGTGGTGTTGATGGTGACGCGTTGGGGATGCTAGAGGCGGTGGTGGAGAAAACAGGGGCAGTGATCTTATTGGTGTCGATCGCGGGACGTCAACCACTCGCACCGGGCTGGTGGTGGGCAGCTGGATATGGTAGTGGTCAAAGTCAGAGGATCCGTCTGTTGTGCGATGGTGGTAGTGGGGCCGTTGTTGTTGTGGTTGCGGTAGGGGTCGGCGGTGCTGCTGTTGGCGGCTTGGACTCGGGGTGGCGATGGGAAGGGAGTTCATCATGAATGATCCCGGGGTGAAGAGCGCGGTGGGCGTGATGATCGATTTTGGCGTGAATGCTGGAGCGGCGGGGGTGAGAACCGATTTTGGGGTGAAGGCTGGCGCGCCTGGGTTGAGCTGTGAGGTCTAAGTTGGTTTGGCACGTTGGTTAGAAGAAAAAGGCAGGGCGAGCAGATAGAAGCGGTCAAGTATGTATATGTATGTATCATGTTACATGGTCGCTGTTTGGTAGATAATGATACTAATACATGCTCTGACGAATTCCTATCGCTCATACCTCTTTCTTGTGACCTGGCGTCGTGGGGCTGTCCTCGTCCTGCTTCGCATCTGCCGCACCGTCCGTGTTTGAGCTTTCGGCCAAGGCGTTACCGTTCGATTGACCGTTGGCCTGGCCGTTCACCGCCGGGATGGTCTTGACCTTGGCGAGCTCTGAGCTGGTAGCCTCGGCACTCAGGTCGTTAACAATATTGGGCGCCTTCCGCCCCTTGGCCACCGACTTGCCCTTGGTGGTCTTGTCGTCGTCCTCGTCCGGTTCCTTGTCCTTGGGCTTGACAAAGATCTGCTTGGACCAGAGCTCGGCGTACTTGCCATCGGCGCGGATCAGGTCCTCGTGGCTGCCCTGCTCGACGATCTCGCCGCCAGTAACGACGATGATGCGATCGGCGTTCATGATGGTAGAGAGGCGGTGTCTGTTACTGTCAGCCCATGTCCACAACCTTTTCAGGGGGTTGCACTTACGCAACAATGAACGTCGTCCGTCCCTCACAAAGCATGCGCAGGGCCTCCTGAATCCTCTGTTCTGTCTCCGTGTCAACCGCGCTCGTGGCCTCGTCAAGCAGCACAATCGCCGGCCGCTTCAGAATGGCCCTCGCAATCGCCACGCGCTGCAGTTCGCCACCAGAAAGCTTGACGCCGCGCTCTCCAACCTTGGTTTGATATCCTATATCCGTCAGTTTCATCCATCCCATCAAAGACCGAGAAACACTTACCATCCGAGAACGTCAAGATCTGCTCATGAATGCTCGCGGCCTTGCACGCCTCGTGAACCTCCTCATCCGTGGCAGTGAGCTTCGCATATCGCACGTTGTTCATGATGGTGTCGTCGAACAGGACCGGGGCCTGCGGCACGACGCCAATCTGCGCGCGGAGACTACACCCAACCGTTAGCACAACCACCAAACCAACCCCAGCCCTGATGCTACAACTTACCTGTACAGATCCACATCCCTGATATCCTGCCCATCAATCTCAATCTTCCCCCCGGTCACATCATAGAACCGATCCAGCAGCTTCAGAATCGTCGACTTCCCCGCGCCCGTGGCCCCGACAAACGCAACCGTCATGCCCGGCGTGGCCGTGAAATTGATATCCTTCAAGATCTCCTTCTTCTTATCGTACGAGAAGCAGACGCCCTCGAACCGCACCTCCCCGCCGTTAAACTGCAACTCTGGTGCGTCCTCCTTGCTTAGCACGCTCGGCTTGGTCTGCATAATTTCCAGCAGCTGCTCCGCCTGTAACAGGTCGCGTGAGACGCTCTTGCCCAGTCCAGCAAAGAAGGTCAGCGGCGAGACCAGCTGCGCCCAGTACGTCAAGAGCATGATGAAGTCACCGGGCGTGGCGTACCCGTGCGAAACCTGGTACACGGCCAGAAACGCGCCGGCCAGCAGGCCGGACAGCAGCACGAGAAACTGGAACGCGTAGGCCAGAACGTAGCCAAAATACACCTTCTGCGTTGTGGCGACGCGGTTCTGGACCGCAGCCGAGTAGCGGTCCTCCTCATGGCCGATCTGGTTGAAGCTGGCGACCGTCGACCAGCCCTGAATGCCGGCCTGGCGCACGTAGTGTTCGCGGTACCACGCGCCGACCTCGTTGCGGCGGGCGTCCTTGAGGGCCGCGATCATGCGCGTGGCGATGTACATGAAGATGGCGGCGGTGGCGATGGTGATGAAGCCTTCGTATGCGCCGAATTTGGCGGAGAGGTAGCAGAAGGCGACCATCATGTCGATTAGCATGGGCACGGCGCGGAAGCAGACAGATTCGAGGATGTTGGAGATGCTCTGGCCGCATTGGATGGCCATCATAATGTCGGAGGAGCTCTTGGAGTCGTGGAAGTCGGATGAGAGGTTGAGGACGTGTGAGTAGGCGGCGTTGCTGATGGCGCCGAATGAGTAGTACTCGACGGGGATCCAGAGCCATTGGCGTAGGAGGGAAATGCCCGATTCTGAAGCTATCAGCTTGAGAGCAGCGAAGATGAGGACCTCGGTCCAGGGATTCCTGTCTTTGTAGCCGTCGACTTTGCCGAGCGTGTCCTGAATGATACCTAGCTGGCGCGGGACCAAGACGTTGATGAAGTTCATGGCGAGCAGGCAGAATCCGACAAGGACGACGCGGACCTGGAGACCTCGGTGGCTCACGGGCCAGATGTAAGGGATGAAGACCTGCTGTGTGTTAGTGGCGCCTTGGGTGCAGTGACTAGTAACGTACCTTGAAGCTTTTGGCGTAAGTGATCCAGTTGCCCTTCTCCCTGAGCCTTTTCTCCATTTGCTCACTGGCCTGCCGCTGGCGCCTTTCGTAGGGGTTCTCGTCTCCGTCCGTGTCGGAGGACTGGTTGCTGTCACTAGAAGCATCCGAGGTCGCCCCGTACCCGTTCTGCTGCGCCCCTTCCGACTGCCCATCCGAATCTGTCTCATTGTTGGTGTTGTCGTCCGTCTTGAGCAGGGCCTGCCGCTCTGCGTCGGTGGCGTTCTCCTGCTGGATGCTGCGGTTTCCGACAAAGTAGAACACCAAGGCGAGTATGATTGCAAGATACCTGGCGGTAACCGCGAAGATATCAAAAAAGTCAGCGATCTTGAGAGGTTCTGCTGGCCGGACTATCAATGTCAGGGTCTCAATGGCTGGCTCAAAGACGAGCCCCACCCCAAGGGGTCCGATGTACGGATGCCAGACCGGGGATTCCGCATCTGAGAGACCGGCAAAGACAACGCCGTAGGCCAGGGCGCACGACATGAGGCCAATGACGGTGTCCTGGTCGCCAAGCGGGAACATACTTCGGACAAATCCCTGGACCACCAAGGCGAGCAGCTGGGCAAAGTAAGTGACGATGACAAACATGAGCAGCCGCGTGATGGTCCGCCGGCGTGGATGCTCCGTCGAGCTGGTTCTCAAAGTGCAGACTGCGACGGTAGTGGTGGCCATGTAGTAGAAGAAGACGGCGGTCGGATACGCGTAGTGGAGGCTTGCCAGAACCTTCCGCAGCGGCAGCCCGGCAGGCGTCTCGGCCATGGTTGTGTCATATGGGTCTGCCATGACGAATTTGAAGGCGCTGGCTGAAGTGCGTTCCGGGAGTACTTATCAGGGGGGTTTGGGTTTGGAGGTCTCCGTCTGATTCTGTATCGACGGCCGTTCGGGTTTCCTATTGCGGGTGTTGTGCTTCTCAATTGTTTCCAAGGTCCTGGGTAATGATGGGCGGTTTGGAGGTCGACCAAGGGGTGGAATCACCTTCCAGTTTGTTGGGTTCGCTGCCCGGTCTGGTTGCCCGATGTCTGGAGCAATCGAGACTTCCGAAGTGAGACAGCGTCTCTTTCTCCAAACAAATGGCCCTGAAACTCCTCAAGTAGTCCCACTGACTGTGGTTCTTCCTTCTTGGGCTGAAACTTTCAGAAATAAACCGGAAAGAGCGTTGGCGTGAGCGTTTTCTGGCCAGATGAGAGGCAAGAGCCGCCTTTGCGCTTCAGCTCTGCGTGGGACTCGATTCTTGGGACCGGGCGAGGTGGGAAAAGTTGTTCCAGAACGGATGGGCGATGAGAGCCAGAAACCAACGGCGCTCTTGTTGCTCAAAGAAGGGTTTACCCGCGTCTTGGTCACTCGAGCGACGAAACGGGAGAGTGGGTGACAGGATAGAAACTCTTTCTATGGACTGGTTGTATAACAACGTCCACGAGGCGGTCCCACCAATGCAACTTCTGCCTGCTGCGTCCAGCACCAACACTCTCACAAAAAGCGGAGTTGTGTGTTGGTTGTTGAAACCCCGCTGGAATTTAACACTGCTGGCTTTGGCATGCAATACGTTAGCAAGCACAGCGTCAAAGGGAGTGGGGGAAGCACCTCTATGACTCCAACGGGACCACAGCAAAACCAGATACTGAGGGCCTGGAACAATGAGTTTGTGTCCAGACACAAGGTGGCTCTCCACCAGGCTTTGGTATAAGCAGACAAATCAGGCAGCCTAAAGAGACAAATGTGGCAAAGCCAAGGAGGACTTCGTAAGGCTGACCGAGCCTCTCGATGTCATGCCAATGCTGGTTGGACCGTTGGTTGTCGTTTCCACTGCCTGGCCTCGTGAAATAGGCAGAGAACGAGGCAGAGGGATCAGAAGACCTGACCAGACTGACTGGACTGCCTAATGATGGCGAGTGGGACAGAGTCACTGTTACCTGCGGTCCATACGTAGGCAAGGACCGCTCTCCACCAAGTTCTCAAGGTGGTCCAGCTCGGCGGCTAGCGTCCTTTCTCAGCACCTGCACAACAAAGGCGTTGTTGGTGATGGTGTGTTGATGGACTTGTCGTTGTCAATCCCACCTCAGGACTAGAACTGGGCGATTGACGTGGAACGGCAATGGACAGCAAGGGAAAGAATCTGAAAACCCCGTGATCCGGTCGCTGGCAGTGAAAGGACGGTGTGGACAAGCGCTAGCCGCCCAAAGGCGTTAGGATCTTGAAGATGGTGTGGCAAGGGATCACAGCGTCCCCTGCGTTCTGCCAAGAGCCGGCGCTGGCTGGTTTTGCCCCTGTCACCATGATGAGGATGGAATGGCACAGCGCAATGAGGGTGCACATCGCAGCCGAATGTAGAAGCGCGGCATCGTGGCAGACCGGGGCGGTGAGAATGGGTCTCTGCTGTGCTGCTCTCACAGCTCCGAGCCCGGAGTTTCCCGGCAGGCGGCCTTCAACCACCGGGCACCTTGCGGGCAATGTTACATCAGAACTCCGGATCCTGATTCGTTTCCGCAGCGGTGGGCATGTTGTCTGCCTCGCCTGCCTGCATTCAGAGGGCCGCTTCTGTGGAAGTTGCTGAGCTCTGCCATCGCGATCGTGCGCGTCCGGTAGTGGTGTTACCCAAACCGGCCGCCGGCAGGCACCCTGTCTGCGCGGCTGTTGACCAGTTGCGAGATGCAAGCGGCTCGTTGGCTGCGGGGTTGCTGGAATTTCTCAAGGATGAGTCCAGTCGAGCCGTTGTGGTGTGCCCAGGCGAAGTACTCGCTCGGCCAATGTTGGGGAACAGCTTCGAAAAGGCCCTTGACACCAAACACACCAATATCCACGAGGACCAAACAACGATGACACCGGATGGAGTTGCCGTTGTGATGCGCCTGGCCGTGTCAACACATCACATCTGGCGCCCTGCATGGCCGACAACGGTCTTCGATCAGGGCCCCTGCCTCCCTGTGAGACCGGTAACCACCGGGTACGGGACCGGCAACGTGCTGGTCAGCGGTGCTCCGTTCTCCTCCGGAGGAACACCAGCTGGCAGCCGGGGCCAAGCCCTGGGCCGGCACCAGCCGAGGAGAACCTACCTATGTTTGTGAAGATGTCTCAACGGTGAGGCACAGATGGTCTGGTTCGGCGGTAGAATTGAGGAACGACAGCGCCATCTGCCATCTGTAGGCTTGGGGGAAGTTCCATCACGCAGCGTCGCAGCCTGCATCAGCCAATCGCCCAAACAACAGAAACCTGCAGGTTTCCCGGCCATCCGGGTTCGTCTCAATGGCCCGGACGACAGGGCAGGTTTTGGGTGCAGGAAACTAGTGCGCGGCTTGCCCCGACTGGACCGTGATGTTGTGTTGTGGTGTTGGTTTCGTGACGAGAGAGCCTGCATTGTGATGGCTAAGGTATTCTGGAGGCCACGACCTCGAATGTGCGCAGATGAGCAAGTCGAATTTGGCAGCTATGCGACATCGTTGAATCATGAAGGAATTGGAAAAGAGCTAAAAGAACCTTGAGGTTGTGTCAACACAAAATATTTCGAGAGAGTGAAATCGGTTTGAGGAAGGGCAGGCAGGAGCGAGGAACGGCTGAGCTGACGCTACGTCATAGGACGCTGCACGCGCATCCAATAGCACATACTCTGGGGGTATGGTCTAGTGGTATGATTTCTGTTTTGCATTGATCCATCCGATCCAGTGATACAGACGGTCCCGCGTTCGATCCGCGGTGCCTCCAGTTTTCTTTTGGCGTTTATTTCTCTTCTCCCTTCCCTCTTCTTTCCATTTCCATTCTCTCTTCCTTTTCAGTCTACACTGAGCGTCCCTAGGTACCAATGTTTTTTTTTTCGTCTGCACCCAAGTCTCGGACTCGGAAGCCCGTCCCAAGATGCTTGGGCTAACAATAGACAATCAGACATCTGCAACTCTTCGACCAACATCAAATAGACACTGTCCCTCAGTTCCATCACCCTGCTGTTCGTTTCCCTTCCAAGAGTTTAATCTTGTTCCCCTTAGGTTCTCAAGCCACATACTGAAGTCCGTCCTGCCTGCCTCTGTTGAGTCACCGGCAAATTGAGGCGCTTGCCAAGCTCTCTGAACCAATCCAGGCTGTGCGTCTTGGCTGCGCCTCGTCAATGTCAACTCTGGACGACATTTATCAACGACATCACCAGCTAAATCCTATCGTCCCATCTCGTTCTCAACCATTGTTCTTCCTACTTCCAATTTCACTTCGTGTCTAATAACCCCCTTCCTGAAGAAAAATGCCACCCAAACGACCAGGACCAAAGCCCCAACACAGGGTAACCAAACGCTCCAAAGCCAGCACTTCCAAGAAGCCATCCCCTGTGGCTCAACTCCCCATAGTGGACCCTTCATCATCATCATTCCCCGTCTTCTTCTGGCGTGAAACAGAGCCCGAAGGAGGGTACCTCTCCCAATGGTATCCCTGCGCCTTCACCGATGACAGCAACTCGGGCGTCGTCTACCCAACCGCTGAGCAGTAATACACCCTCCTTCTCCCCTACGTTCCCCTTTCCCCTTTCTTAGAATATTGCCCAACTGACTAACTGTGTGAAGTTACATGATGTATCAAAAAGCCCTCCTCTTCTCCGACCCCGCCGTCGGCGCCCAGATCCTCGCAGCCTCCCATCCAAAGCAGGTCAAGGCCCTGGGGCGGAAAGTGCACAATTTCGATGAGAAGGTGTGGAACCAGCACCGCGAGGAGATTGTGAGGCAGGGGAACCGGTTTAAGTTCACGCGCCCGGTGGATGTGGAGGATGGGATGTGGATGAGGGTGTGTGTTAATAGGACGGTGATCACTGGTGCTGGGGAAGGTGAGGGCGAGAAAGAGCGAAATGGGAAGGAGGAGAGGGTAAGTATCAGGGAGCTGTTGTTGAGAACTAGGGACAGGGAGATCGTTGAGGCCAGTCCGATGGATAGGATATGGGGGATTGGGATTGGCGCGGCCAAGGCGGCGGCTGCGGATAGGAAGAGGTGGGGGTTGAATTTGCTGGGGAAGGCATTGATGGTTGTGAGGGGGGAGTTGAGGGAGATACAAGGGAGAAAGGCAGAGCAAGAGAAGGGGGGTGGTGAGAATGAGAGCAAAGGGGATGAGGAGGAGGCTGGCAAGGAGACTGGCAAGGAGGACGGGAAGAAGTAGGGGGAGGAGAGTCTAGCCATTCCGTTAGATATCTCACAGGCGAAGCTCTTGTTGGGTATTATTATTGTTTTACACTGGTGGCAAGATGTTCCAGACGCCTATATCGTACAAACAGACTTTTTGTGTCATAACACCCGCCCGTCTCCAATGGCCCGCAGAGTGGTGTTGATCGTGGAAATGCACCAAGCGCCTGCTCCCTCTGCCTCTATACCATAAAGTCCCAAAACTCCCCGCAGTCTCGGATGGGGCAAGATCCCTGATGCCGTATGATACATTTTTTGTGACACGAAAAGACAACGAAGAAGAACGGACGCCCCGCTTGGAGTCGTCCTCATCGGTAGAAATACAGTGCTCAAATGTAGTCGCGACCGCTCTTCTGCATCTCGATCAGGCGCCAGCCCCTCGTCTCGGGGTTGTTGACGTCCTCGGCGATGCGCGTAATGCCGATGGCGTAGGTGACGAGCTGCACCTTGTCCTCCATGCCGGCCGACAGCTTGCCCGTCTTCGCGTTGCGGTAGACGTGCACCTCCTGTGTCCTGCAGGTGACGATGAAGACGGGAATCTCGCCGGGGTCGAGCATGCGCGCGCGGAGGATGTCAACGCCGCGGATGTCGAGGATCTTGCCGTCGGACTTGAGGCCGGCCTGCAGGTACTGCTTCGTCAGGGCCTCATAGACGGAATACTGGGCCTCGGACAGCCACAGCTTCAGCGTCTCGATGTCGCCCTTAACGTAGGCGTCGAGTACCTCGGGCAGGATATACTCGCGGAGCTCCTGCAGGAAGGGCTCCATCTTGAAAGCCGGGTCCATGGTGCGCAGCTTCTTGATCACCATGGCCGTCTCGTTCTCAGCGAAGAAGCCGGCGAACTTGTCGGTGATGCTCCGGGCGGTGGAAATCAACGGGTTCTCCGACTCTTGATAGACCGTCTTCATGCCGAACACGCCCTGTACGAACTTGTTCTGGTCGCGGAAGTCCCTCCAGGCCTCCTTCCACGCGGCGTCCTTGTGGAGCGTAACGTTGGTGCCGGCCCTGCATGGAAGGTTAGCAACGGAAGTGATTGAATTCAACAGGTAGGCAAACTTACTCTGGGTCCTCCTCAAACACCTGGTGTGAAATACCGTTCGCCTTGTCCCGCTGCTCGCGCAGCTCCCTCCGCCTCTTGCGCTCCTCCTTGTCGACCCAGCCACCGTAGCGGGAGCTGCTGCCGTCGTCGATGACCTCCTTAACGTTCTTGTACGCCTCGGTCTCACGGATGGGCTTGGTGGCCTTGTCGAGCGCCTCGCCCGTCTTGTTCGCGCCCTTGCGCACGCCCTTCATGACGGGGGTCTCCCAAGTCCACACCGCGCCCTTGCCGATGGCGCCGGCGGTGGTCTTGACGGCCTTGGAGGCGGTGGTTGAAACGGCGCCCGAGGTGGCCTCGTAGGCCTGGCGAGCCTTGCGGACGCGCTCACTCTCCATGAAGTCGTTGGCGCCCGAGGCGAGGGCCTTGGTCGAGTCGTTCCACTCCTTGGACTGCTTCAGCTCGGACTGCATGGTGTCCACGAACACCTGCCACGGGGTCTTGTCACCATGGGGCGGCGGTGGAGGGGCATCTTCCTTTTTCTCCTTCTTGCCCTCAGACTTCTCCTCGCCCTCCTTCTTGTCCTTGGCCTCCTCCTTGGCCTCCTCCTTGGCCTCCTCCTTTGACTCAGGCTCCTTCTTCTCCTCCCCCTCTTTTGTTTCTGACTGAACCTTGGCGTCCTTCTCCTCGGCCTGCTTTTGCCGCGACCGGGCCGAGGCGTGGAAGGGGCGCACGCTGCTCTGTGGTAACCTGTCTAACCTGACGGCGCTGGCGGGGAGTGTCGAGCGGAGAAGGGGCTGTTGTTGTGTGAAGGCAGTGAACGTCGCGGACTCGGAGCTCAACTGGGCGTTCCGGCTGGAGAGGAAGCGAAACTGGGAGGGTGGAGCGCAGCGGGAGCTCCGCAGGGCCGATGCCCTCAAGGGGGCGCCCGGCGCGAGGCGCTGGATCTGCCGTGCTGAGTTCATTGTTACTGCGTGCTAGGCTGTATCGTCCTCAACACGAGGCGTGACAGGCGTGGCAGAGTAGTATGGGGAATCGGGGATGAATGATGGGGGAGAGGGGCGGCGGCACCGAGGTGACGAGACGGCGAGCTCTCGTTGATAAGGATTTTGCGCGGCGATGGCAATGGAGGGCAATGGAGCCGTGTCCCTGGAATTCTTTTGCCCGCCGCCAAGAATTCCAGGGTGCCAAGAGCCGGCAAATTCCCGGCTCGGGGTCACCTCGCGACAGGGGCGCTACCCCGGCAAGTTCCGGGCCCCAAAATTTCCAGTGGCCCGCGCTCTGTCAATCATCGACCGTGAATTGCTGTGCGCGGTGGGAGCAACTATCCGAGTCTCGACTTGCACCTGAGCCGAACTCCCAATTCTAAACCCATCCTCCATCCTCCTCTGCCAGCACGGTCGCGCGGTGACCAGCCCTCTGCCGAGATGAGCCGACCCACGATAAGCCGCCTTCTGGCGCCCCTCTCAAAGACCGTTTACCCGACCACAACCACTACCATCACAGCCCCCCAATGGACCCGTCTATTCTCCCAGTCGCGCACCGTCAACGCCGGAGACGCCGGTCCCCGGAAGCCCCCAGCACCACAGGCACAGGCACAGGCACCGACCTCCAACCCTATGGACTCGCTAGTCAAGAACGTGATGAGCAGCGCACTCCGGCCGGCCGAGATGGGTAAGAACCTGGGCGATGACCTGGGCATCCCCGAGAACCCCGAAGCGAAGGGCGATGAGCCGTACCACATGCACGTCCTCAGCCACAAGCACAACACGCACATTACCGTCACCAAGCCGAACCGCGACGCCCTCATCTCGCTGTCGTGCGGCAACCTCGGCTTCCGCAAGTCCAACCGCAAGCACTACGACTCGGCCTACCAGCTGGGCGCCTACGTGATAGACAAGATGCACCAGAAGGGCTTGGTGAAGGACATCCACAAGTTGGAGGTTGTGCTGCGCGGCTTCGGCGCCGGTAGAGAGGCCGTCGTCAAGGTGCTGATGGGCAACGAGGGCAAGGAGCTGCGGAAAAAGATTACCCGGCTGTCAGACGCGACGAGACTCAAGTTTGGTGGCACAAGGAGCCCGCGTATCAGGAGATTGGGTTAATCTGGAGGTGCTGGGGTTGGGAGTTTGGGGGGAGTGGAGGGAGAAGGCCAGAGGGGAGGAAGGGTTCCACTGGATCTGTTCAGTAGTAGAGGTCTGGTTTCTGTGTATATCTGTATACTATGACAATGGAATTTACCATTACTTCAAGATCAGTTGCTATAGCAACATACCCAACATGCTCAATTGGCCACAGATCTTGATTTTTTTGCCACTATGGTTGACCTGACACCTCCGTTTCGCCTGTGCTCGGACGGAGCCAGGATCTCGGTGTCGCATTGCCCGAGCGCCGGCCGGGAACAGTTGGACCCACCAAAACTTAATTTCAGATCCGCCAGCGGCCATCACTCGACCTCCCTCATCAAGCTCCCCGCGACCAGGACCCGCCACTTACACCTCGGCGCAACGCCATGCAGAAACCACCCCGCCCACAATGCCACTACCATCACCAACCACCCAACCGGGGCTCCCGCTTCCCATCCCGGGGCTAACACCACCGTCCGGCGCGACCTCAACCTCCCCATCCTCTCCCCTCCCAACCACCCCCTCCCCAACAACACCCGGCACCACCGCCCCACTCGGCCTCGACGCCCTCTTCACCAACCCCGTCTTCGCAGGCGGCATCGGGCTCGCCTCCCTCGGCGCAGCCGCCGCCTTCGGCCGACGCGCCGTCCTCTCCGGCGCCGCCCTCCTCCGCCGCCAGCTCCTCGTCAACATCGAGATCAGCAAGCGCGACCCGTCCTACAGCTGGGTCCTGGCCTGGCTCGCCCAGCCGCGCGACAACTCGGGTTTCATCGCGCAGCGCCTCACCCGCCTGCGGAATCTCTCCATCACGACGAGCACCAAGAGCTTGAGTCCGCGGAATATTGAAGGGGAGGGTGGCGGGAAGATACATGCCGATTTTAGGGTGCAGCCTGGGTTTGGG
Source organism: Amesomyces nigricolor (assembly GCA_004802645.1). Taxonomy (NCBI): domain Eukaryota; kingdom Fungi; phylum Ascomycota; class Sordariomycetes; order Sordariales; family Chaetomiaceae; genus Amesomyces; species Amesomyces nigricolor. Next base: position 13,587 of record SRKS01000008.1, on the reverse strand, counting down.
AGGCATGTGGTGCGGCATAAGCCTGGGGTGTATATCGCGGTGAACAGGGAGAAGGCTGGCACGGCGACGACGGCGACGGGCGAGCCGCACGAGACGCTGACGCTGACGCTGCTGTGGATGCATCGGAATGTGCTGGCTGAGGTGTTTACCGAGGCGCATGCGCTGGCACAGACTTTTCAGCAGGGCAAGACGGTGGTGTACACGGCGCGGAAGATGGAGTGGGCTGTGCTGGGGAAGCCGAGGTTGAAGAGGCCGCTGGGGAGCGTTATTTTGGATGATGGGGTGAAGGAAGGGCTGGTGGGGGATGTGAAGGAGTTTTTGAAGGCGCAGACCTGGTATACGGAGAGGGGCGTGCCGTACCGCAGGGGGTATTTGCTGTATGGCCCGCCGGGGACGGGCAAGACGTCGTTTATCCAGGCGCTGGCTGGAGAGTTGGATTATAGCGTGGCTATGATCAACCTCAGCGAGGTCGGGATGACGGATGATTTGCTTGCGCAACTGTTGACGCAGTTGCCGGAGAAGAGCATCTTGTTGTTGGAGGATGTGGATGCTGCGCTGGTGAACAGGCGGCAGAGGGACCCGGATGGGTATAGTGGGAGGTCGGTGACCGCGTCGGGTCTACTGAACGCGCTGGATGGTCTAGCAGCGGGCGAAGACCGGATTGCGTTTCTCACAACGAACCACATTGACAGGCTGGACCCAGCGTTAATCCGCCCTGGGCGCGTCGACATGATGGTGCGCATTGGCGAGGCCACGCGGTACCAGGCGGCCCAGATGTGGGATCGCTACTTCGGGGATATCGACGAGGACCATTCTAACCGTGAACGGTTCTTGAACCGGCTCGAAGAGTTGGGCTTGTTCGGCGGCGATGTTCAAGATCCGAGCGTGCCGAAGCGGCATACATCAACTGCTGCCATACAGGGTCTGTTCCAATTCAACAAGGGCGATATGGAGGGGGCGATCAAGATGGCCGAGGGCTTGATTCCGCGGACGTTTGAGCCAGAGGCGCCGTCGCCTGAGGGGACAATAAAATCTCCTGCATAGAGGGAAAGGAGCCTTGTAAACGATAGTTGTAGGATACACTGTACAATCTGGCCATGAATAGACCGCTGATACCCCATCACACCGCAATCCTTGTTCTTCATGGCGGGTTTGGTAGCTAGCTGCCACCTGTTGCGCTGCTTCTAGTAAGAGACTGTGCATGTGATGCTTATCTTCTTTCACGACATGATGTATCTATTCCCGCTCTACAGTTCAACCGTACGCCACAAAAACATTGAACCGTGCTTACAGGTGACCTGCCCACAACCAGCCATCTAAACCTCCTCTAAATTCTACAGCGTGGATCTTAGATCCGGGTTGGCCTATCCCAGTCTCAATGCCAACATCCAGGCTCCCCAACTGGGTGCGCTGGCCGGTGGTGATTTGGTAGTTTGGGTGGCTTGGCGCCGAAATTGACACGGGTAACGGCATTTTTCCCTTCCTCGGGCCCCCGGCTCGGTTTTCAACACAAGAGCCGTAGTCCTCTAACAGCATGGCGGGCCCAAGTTGAGACTCCAGCATCCGCCGTCCATCGCGGCGTGATGAGGAGCCTGGTCGTGTTCAGGCAGTGCCGTAATGCTGATGACGTCGTAGTCGTCCTTCATGCTTGATCCCAATGACCTTGTCGGTATAGCTCAGCTAGAAGCATCTTTCGTCTCAACCGCCGTCGCCTCCGCCTTGGGCTCCCCGTCTGAGTCAAAGCCCAGCGCGTCCAGCTCCCGGATGAGCTCGTTGATCTTAATCACCTTCGCGATCTGCTCCGGCAGCAGCGCCCCACCCGTCTCCTTCTTCTCCTTCAGGTCCTTGGCCTGCTTGATCTTCTTCTTCAGCGACCGCACCTTCTTCTCCTTCTCAGCTTCGGGATCCTCCTCCTTCTTCGCAGCCTCCGCAGATTCCGGTTTCGCAGCGCCCTCCGCCTCGCCAGCGGCCTTGGCCTTCTTACGCGCCTCGCGCCGCTTGGCGTTCTTGTTGGCTGCCGCGGTGGATAATGTCTGGTCGGTTTTGGCTTCCTCGGCGCCTGGTACTGGGCCCTTGCCCCGGTTGCGAAAGTTCTCGGCGATGCGGTTCTTGTACACCTCGACGTCCTCCGGGGGACGGTATCCAGGGCGAATCTTGATCGCTTTGCGGGTGCTGCCGTCGGCGCGTTTTGACTCGGGGATATGCCGCTCGCCGCTGGTTTGGTCGGTCACAATGCCGGAGGCAGTTGGTTGGGCGGACATGGTGGCGGATGTGAGGGTGCCTGATTTGGCGAACCGGGTTGGGAAACTTGCGAGCTTCGGGTCGAATATTGCAGAATACAGCAGCTGTGATACAGCCTTGGAAGTGATGCAATTGGATTGCCGTCGATGGGTGGTCGCAGTCAGCAACTGGCCAGGCAAGAATATCTCCCAGGTTGAGGGTTGAAGTTGGCGGGGCTCTGGAAGCGGAAAGCGGCAGCGCCAAGACTTTAAGCTGGGGGAGAGCTTGGGCCAATCAGGGAAGCGTCCGGATACTTCCGTGCGGGCTTTGCGGTTTCCGTCAGTGGTCAGTTTTGCGTCCGTCGGCGCAAACACTCCAGAAACCAAGCTCTCACCAGTCCTCTCCGAACCCCCGACGTCAGTCCCGGCACCCGTTCAATTGGGATCTTACACTCCGTCAAAATGGTAAATTGCCGAGTTGTGCGCTACAGGAAACAATGGGCTGAGCACTAACCGCGTCCACAGGCCTCCGCTCTCTACAAGCAAGTCCCCCCCGTCCGAACGACCGCTGCCACCCGCTTCCACCTACCCACGACCGAAACTAACACCCCGCCAGCACCCTCTTCCGGAGGAACTACACCATGCTTGGTGCCGTTTTCGTCGGTGCCTTCGCCTTCGAGATGTACGTCGTCGCCTGAGACGGGAATTTGGGAGGACCTGGAGTGCTGAGTGTTTTGCAGGGGCTACGACAACATGATGAACAAGATCTGGGACAACCACAACCGGGGGGTATGGACATCTTCAAGCGTCTTTCTTTTCGGATCAGAGGGGCTGACAGCAGGGAACAGCGCCAATGGAAGGACATCCGCCACAAGTACGTTGAGGGCGGGGATGATGACGAGTAAGCTGGGTCCACGACGATACCACGAAAACGACAAGGAAATTCTGCCGGGGCACCAGCTCTGTGGGAGCTTCGGTTGTGTACATTTGAGCTTGGAGGCGACTAGACAATAGACCGTCAGGTGAAGGTTGCGGACGCCTGGGGTTGTGAGCGGAAGAGACGCGACTCATTGCACGCCCGGACCTCCAATGGGCTAGATTCCAAGCAGCATCCAGAAATGACCTAATTCTTGTGTTATGAGAATGGAGCTGCTGGCTGCAAGAGGGGTTCTTTCAAGGCATTCATTGCTTCCTCCTGCACCCTTCGAGGAAGTCTTCTGTGAGCCGAGGCCAGCCTGGAAACCGTGCAGGGATCGTTCACAGCGCTCCCGTCCCGCTGTGTCCCACTGCAGCGTCACAGTTTCAGGGCCTCTTATCATCCACAGGAAACGGACGCCACCTTCTGCGGTGTAAGAGTAGATGTCGGTGATATCAAGTTCCTGAGCATAGCTTGGTGGGAAACCCTCTCATTTCATTAAAACAACAAGTGAGCAGGTGCTCTTTTCGATGAGAAATTAATCTGGAACCTGAAGCTCTTGCGGCGCCCCGGTTTTGGCACAGTACGCCACCCTTTGCTCTTGCTCCCGAAGGTCTCAGCTGAGAAGCAACCCTTTCCCTCTGACAACTCCCCGCGATACCGTAATTATCGATAACCCATCTATCTTCCAACAACCAACGCCCTCAACAACCACCCATCTGTCCGATAACACAACAAACGCCAGAAACCTACCACGATCTTTTGTCTTCAAGTCCTAATCGTCAAAACTCACCCGTGCGATACCTTACTGCGCACATGACCATACCGTAGCCTACCAGCGTCACCACTCGACCTGCCTGCCCACGATGGAGACGCCCCTATCGACCCAGGAGCAGCAGCTCTGCCAGCTCTTGCTGGAGCTGCCCGCTCGCCATAAATACCGTTACACCGACGATGCCGCCCGCGAGCTGCTAAACGCCCTTTTCTGGTGCATGGCCGGCGGCAGGCCCGACTACATGACCCTCTTCTTCCCCTCCGGCGGGCCGCTGCGGGGAGGAACGCTGAAGCTCAAGGAGGCCCAGGGCACCGTCGAGGGTGCCGAGTACACCGAGGGGGCTCGCGGCAAGGCCTGCGGACACATCTTCAAGCAGGGGGAGGCCTCGTACGCCTGCAGGACATGTAGTACGGACGACACCTGCTGCCTCTGCAGCAAATGCTTCGACGCCACCGACCACACCGGCCACATGGTGCGCATCAGCATCTCGCCCGGCAATAGCGGCTGCTGCGACTGCGGCGACCCTGAGGCCTGGAACCGCCCTATGTTTTGCACCATCCACTCGATGTGGGAGGGCGAGGATAAGGGAAAGGGCAGGGAGGCCACCGGGTTGCCCGAGGACCTGCTCGAGAACACCCGGATGACCATCGGCCGCGTCTTCGACTACCTGTGCGACGTCATCTCGTGCTCGCCCGAGCAGTTACGCCAGACAAAGACGGTCGAGTCCATCGAACAGGACGAGCGGATGTCGAGGCTATCGCCCACATACTGTGGTGGGGACACGGAGCCGCCGGGGGAGTATGCCGTGGTGCTGTGGAACGACGAGAAACACACAGTCTACGATGTCAGGGATCAGGTGGCGCGCGCCTGCAGCACAACGAAGGCAACAGGCCTAGCCAAAGCCTACGAAACCGACGGAATCGGACGGAGCATCTTGATGTACGACAAGAGCATCGAGAAGCTCATCGAGGTGGCGACAGTCCTCGAGAAGATTAGGGTCACTGTGACGATTCGCTCCGCCCGCGACACCTTCCGGGAACAGATGTGCGGCACCATGATCGAGTGGCTGAGGGACATATCCGGGTGCAGCGTCGGCCAGGACCACAACCTGCTGAGGCAGGTCGTCTGCGAAGAGATGCTTAAGCCATGGCGGAAGGGAAGCCCGGCCACGCATGCAATTGTCGGTAAGGACGGTATTGATGACGAGGACCTGATCGACCAGGAGGAGAAGGAGGCGAACGACTTCTATCTTGAGCAGAGCAGGATTATTCTCCAAGCTCGCCTCGCTGCGCGTGCTGCTCGTCGGGAGCCTGGTGCCGACGATGATAGCGACGACGACGAGGTGGAAGAGGAAGAGGGTGACGGCAATACCCCCGGAAGTGACGTGGAGGACGAGGGCGATGATGAAGAAGATGTCATGATGCTCGATGAGCGGGAAGGCGGCGATGTGCCGATGCAGGATTGGCAACAGGATCAAGCTCTGGAGGAAGACGAGGCTACAGTCGCTGGGTACCCGCCTCCTCCTCCACCGCCCCCGGTGGCCCCCCGCCGGACTGCCCGCGAACGTGAACTCACGCCTTCCGACTCTGATACGGCGGAGCCGCTCATCGCTCCCACAGTGTACGCAAAGGCCAGCCTGGAGGTTCCCAAGACCCCTGGTCTGAACCAAGGCGAGGAACTGCCACCTCCCAAACCCGGCCATTACTGGCTTGTCACGCCCGCCGGGTACGTGGAGCAGGAGAACATCCCGGTTGCCGAAGATCTCTTCGAGCGAGTGCGTCTCGACTGGATGATTCTCTTCGACTTGCGGATGTGGAAGAAGGTCCGTAATGACTTGCGTTCGCTCTACATCTCGACCGTCGTCACCATCCCCGAGTTCAAGCGCGTTCTCGGTCTGCGCTTTGCCGGGCTCTACACCACCCTTGCCCAGTTGTACCTCATCGGCGACCGGGAACCTGACCACTCCATCATCAACATCTCCCTGCAAATGCTAACCACACCATCCATCACCGCCGAGATTGTGGAGCGTGGCAACTTCCTCACCAGTCTCATGGCAATCCTCTACACCTTCTTGACCACCCGCCAGGTCGGCCACCCCTGGGATGTGGCATCCAACGCGGTTCTCTCTTTCGAGACAGGCTCTGTCACCAACAGGAGGATGTACCACTTCTTTCAGGATTTGAAGTACCTCTTTGGATCGCCCCACGTTCAAGAGCGACTCAGGACTGAGGAACGGTATATGATGCAGTTCCTAGACCTCGTCAAACTCCACCAGGGCATCTGCCCCAACGTGCGGGCTGTTGACGAGCACGTCGAATACGAGACGGACAGCTGGATAAGTGCTTCGCTCGTCACGCGTGAGGTAAATCGGCTCTGCAGGCAGTTTGCCGGCTCGTTCCGTAACCTCAGGGACCAGGACTCCCTGCACGTCTCTCGCGCGATCCGCCTTGCCGCGAAGACGGTCATTATCAACTCGATTGGCGCCGAGCGCGGCAGGTTCAGCCAGTCCGAGATCAAGGACGAGGTCTGCTTTAAGATATTGAACGACTTTGAATTTGAGATGCCCAACCGCGAGTTCAAAGTGGTCAAGTTTGTGGTGGAGGAAGAGCCGATTAGTTTCCATCATGCCCTTCATTACACCCTCTCGTGGCTGGTCGAGTGCGGCAAGGCGATGCCTGTCGAGCAGCTCAGGGCTCTTCTCAGCTTCACGACGCAGGAGCTCGTCATGAAGCCGCGCTCGATGGGGAAGAAGATAATGCCGCGGTACGGCGACTATGGGCCGGAGGACTACTTGATGGCGGCGTTTGACTTCCCGCTCCGCGTGTGCGCATGGCTCGCCCAGATGAAGGCAGGCATGTGGGTGAGAAATGGTCTCAGTCTGCGTCATCAGGCGGGCACGTACCGCGGTGTTGTCCAGAGAGACGTTTCGCACCACCGCGATATTTTCCTGCTGCAAACGGCCCTGGTGGTCTGCAACCCTAGCCGCGTCTTGGCCTCCATCGTCGACCGCTTCGGCATGGAGAAGTGGTTGAAGGGATTCTTTGAGCAGAAGTCCAAAGCTCAGGATGATGTGCAGCACCTGGATGTCATCGAGGACATGCTACATCTCCTCATTGTTCTTCTCAGCGACAGGACTTCGCTCATCCAGACCGAGGACGAGCAGGGCCCGTATGTTGCGTCTATGCGCCGCGACCTCACCCACGTTCTCTGCTTCAAGCCCATGACTTTCTCGGACATCTGCCAGAAGCTGCCGGAAAAGTTCCAAGACCGCGAGGACTTCCACAAGATCTTGAATGAAATGACAACCTTTAAGTCTCCCGAGGGCCTGACCGACGTTGGCACTTTTGAGCTCAAGCCGCAGTACATTGAGGACGTCGACCCCTACATCGCGCATTATAACAAGAACCAGCGCGAGGAGGCCGAGATGGCCTGGCGTAAGTGCGTTGCTAAGCGGACTGGCAAGCCGATCGAGGACGTCGTCTTCGAGCCCAAGCTACGACCCATCTCGTCGGGTGTGTTTGCCGGGCTCAGCCAGTTTACACACACCGGCATGTTTGCTCAGATCATCTACTATTCGCTGCTCTACACCCTGGTGTATCGGGACATGACGCCGCAGGTCCCGGCGACGAGGGTTGAGACGTTCTTGCAGGTGGTTTTGCACCTGATCCTCATTGCTATTGCCGAGGACAGCTCAGAGAACGAACACCTGCAGCAATCGTCGTTCATCGTTGTTGCCTTCACCAAGCAGGCGCGGAGCAACTTCATGCCCGAGGCGCCCCAGGCCAAGACAATCGTCGCGCTGTTGAACATGATTACCTCGAATGACGAGTTTAAGGCGTGTCATCCCAAGGTCACGACCATCTTGCGCAGGATGCGGCAGAAGTGCCCTCGGGCGTTTGAGTTCAGCTGCGAGAGACTCGGCCTCTCTGTGGACAGGATGGACACGGCGTCACCCGCAGCCAGCAGCGTTGATGAGGAGCGCGAGAAGAAAAAGAAGGCGGCGCTCGACCGCCAGGCGCGCGTCATGGCGCAGTTCCAGGCGCAGCAAAAAAGCTTCATGGAGAACCAGGGCGAGATCAATTGGGGCGATATGGACGACCTGGATGATGAGGAGGAGGACGTGCCGCCGATGGAGGAGCACAGGAACTTCTGGAAGTATCCGACCGGGACTTGCATCCTCTGCCAGGAAGATACCGACGACCGGCGGCTGTACGGCACATTTGCGTACTTCACTGAGAGCAACATCCTCCGCCAGACGGACTTCCAGGATCCGGACTTTGTCAGAGAGGCGTTCAATACCCCTGACAACCTCGATCGGTCTGCTGAAGCCATCCGGCCGTTTGGCGTCGCCCACGAGAACCGCCACATCGTCCACAAGGTCAACCAGCAAGGCCAGACGTTCGAGACGGAGCGCCAGGGCATCGGCAAGGGGTTTCCGGCAAACTTGTCGCGCCCGGGCCCGGTATCGATCGGTTGCGGACATATTATGCATTACGGCTGCTTCGAGGCGTACTTTGAGGCCACGGTGCGCAGACACAACCAGCAAATTGCACGGCATCCGCCGGAGGATACGGTGAAGCTTGACTTTGTGTGCCCCCTGTGCAAGGCACTGGGGAACGCGTTCCTGCCCATCATTTGGAAGGGCCAGGAGGAGTCATACCCCGGACCACTGGTGCCTTCAACCTCTTTCTCGTCGTTCCTCGAGCAGCAGCTTCACTCTGCGTACTACAGCCTGGCCGCAAATCGTCCGCCGGACCAGATCCAGAACTCCTTCGCTGCGTACACGGCCAGCCACATGGTCAACAACCTGGCAGAAAAGTCGGCGCAATTGCTGGATGATGCGTGGGTTGATGTCGGCGCCCAGTCCATCTCGACTGGGACGCCATTCAGTGAGGCGTTCACTGAGGTTTCAGCCCCAGAGTCGGCGGCGCGGCCGACGCCCGACCCCAGCAACTCGATGCGCGAGCTGGTCAATGTCTACCGCCGACTGCGGAACACGCTCCGCCAGAACGGTATCAAGACGCATCACGAAGACGTCCCCGAGCAGCAGGACTCGGGCGAGTTGGGGGGCAGTGATCAGCTGGCGCGGTCGGTGGGTTTCTCCATCTCGGCGGTCGAGATCCAGCAGCGCGGTGTCGAGGCCGAGTATGGCATGACGTTCGTTGAGAAGATCCCCGATCAGGTGCTCACGCAGCTGCGCATCCTGGGCGAGACGGTCACGTCCTTCATCGCCGTCGGTGGGCTGCGGGAGTCGGGCGTGAACCGCATCGACACTGAGTACCGCCACGACAGCGAGCGCCAACACTGCCAGCTCTTCATGACGCAGTATGCGGGCGAGGAGACGGAGACCACGCGGTTCCCCGCCAACAACTACCCGCCCCTCCTGAGCCAGGATCCGTTCATCTTCTTGTGCGAGTGCGTCTTCGGCGTCATCCCCGCCCAGGACTTTGAGATTGCGCACATGGTCCGCCTCTGTTACCTTGCCGAGATCACCAAGTTCGCCTACTACCTCGCCCGCAACATGCCAGTGGGACTCTTCTTCCAGTTCCTCACCCCCGGCGGCGTCAGCAACAACAATGCGCCCGTCGACCCGTCCACAGCGCAGCTCATCTCGTTCAGCCAGGCACTGTGCGAGATGGACGTCGAGTGCGCGGCTGACCCGCTGGTCGACGTCGACCGGCCGCAGTGGGAGAACAAAGCCTTTGACCAGCCAGGGCTCGACAACTGGGACGCGTGGTACGCGCTGCTGCGCAAGTACGCGCTGGCGTTCCTCCGCAAGTGCGTGCTGCTCCTGCACGTCAAGTACGGCGTCGACTTCAACAGTCGCGTCAGCCCCAACCCGGAGCAGCGCGAGCTGGAGCGGCTGACCGAGGCGCTCCGCCTGCCGTCGCTCGACGAGATGCTCACGGCGCTGAGCCCGACCGAGGGCCCGCAGCATGGCTGGCCGGCGGACACGGCGCGGATGGTCGCCGGGTGGGTCAAGCACCAGGCTGAGTGGCCGTACAATGGCAGGGAGAAGGATCTGCCTGAGTCGGCGGTGCTGAGCCATCCAGGCATTTTCGAGTTGGTGGGATTGCCCAAGAATTATGATACGCTGATCGAGGAGTGCACGCGCCGTCGGTGCCCGACCAAGGGCAAGGAGTTGACGGAGCCCATGATCTGCTTGTTCTGTGGGGACATCTTTTGCTCGCAGGCGGTGTGCTGCGCGACGAGTGTCACGAAGGGGAGCAAGGTCTATAGGATTGGCGGTGCGCAGCAGCATATGCGGAAGTAAGTCTTCTTTCCTGTCTTTTTCTTGATCGATCCCCTGCTGACAAGCACACCCCCGACAGATGCCAGAAGAACATTGGCCTCTTCATCAACATCCGAAAGTGCTGCATCTTCTACCTCTCGGGCATGTCCGGGTCGTTCAGCCACGCGCCCTACATTGACAAGTACGGCGAGGTCGATGTCAACCTGCGCAATGGCCGCCAGCTGTTCTTGCACCAGAAGCGCTACGACTCGATGCTGCGCGCCCTGTGGCTCGGCCACGGCGTGCCCAGCTTTATTGCGCGGAAGCTTGAGGCTGATATTAACAGCGGCGGGTGGGAGACGATTTGAGTGGTGCTTAAAGGGGGAGGGAAACCTGGGGAGGATCCATGGTTGGGAGGATGGAGAAGGGGTGGGAGAGGGGAGAAAGTGGGTCGCATTGGTGGTGCGTAGGCGTTGAGTCATGTTTTTCTTCCCTTTTTGTATCAGATAGTTGTCTCTTGATTACTTCGGCGTATGGGAGCGTATCTTAGGAGAAGTGAGACGGACACTACGACAACTAGTATCAGAATGTAAGCTCAAGTTTACACAAGGAGCTATCTGGCAGTGTTCAATGATGTGAGATGTCAGCAAAGGATCGAAGAAGGGTGTTCCTTCCAGAGTTGAGAGGCCGAAAATGCACTGGGTAACGGGGGGAAGGCCATTTGACTGTTTGGGAATGAAAGGAACGACCGACATTGATGAGTGCACTTGCCATGTAAAAACACATCACCAGCGCGGGTGCGGTGACGCAAAAATGGAAAGCGCAGTAGAAAAAAGTCCAAAAGAAGGAACGATCCACCCAGGGGTCGAACCTGGAACCTCCTGATTACAGGATCGTAGTCAGACGCTCTGCCATTGAGCCAGCGGACCTTGAAATTAAGCCTTCTTTTAGAGGCATATCAATACCTTGCACCTTCCTGGTCGCTACACAGTCTTGGTATCTATTGATTGAGAACAGTGCTCAAACCTCAGAGTTAATCACACTCCTTGCTTCACCTTATACTCTGAATATCAAGAAGGAAAAGTATACTAACTAACCTGCCATAGTAGATGTATAGAAATACTATATCTTCAGAAGTAACTACTCTTGGGATTCAACAGGCAACCACCCCAGCAGGTCGCGCCTTCCCCTGCAACTCCAAGGCACGTTGTCAGGCTGCAAGATGTTCGGTTCTGCTCAGCCTCTAGGAAGGAACCACCCAGGCAGGCCTCCAGACAGCAAAAGGTAGATATGTTCCTTCCCTGATCCTATCTTTTGCTGTTCTGCTCTCTCCTCTCTTTCTTCAACATTTTCTTTTTTGAAGCTACGGCCATGGAGCCACCCCAACACGAACCTGAACATCAACTTGAAGGCGGCGACCAAGCCAACCCCCGCCTGACTTTTGCCAACCTTCCCACCGAGATCTTCTTGGTCATTCTCGGCCGCTTCTGCGCCCACTGCCGCCACGCCCACTCGCGGACGCCCATCTACATCTACCGCAAATTCGATGGACAGCGGTCCAGCAAACCATCGTGGTACTCGCAAGACCGCCAAACCCTGCATTCCTTCTGCCTCGTCTCGCGACGCTTCCGAGATATCGGCCAGGCCGTCCTGTATCATGAGTTCTGCCCTGGATACGGCGATTCGTGGCTGTCGACCAACTTTGACTGGCATCGCCGCCTCGCCCCTTTCCTCCGCACCGTCGCGCTGCGTCCCGACCTTGCCCGCCAGGTTCGCAAGCTTCACATCAGACTGAGCCTTCTCTTCGGCTCCATAGACGAGGACCAGTCAGCACTTGAAGAGGCTTCGCGAGCCCTCGACATCTCTCTACCCGATTTTTTCGCTCCCTTCCAGGATCACTGGCGCCACGATGAGGATAACCTTTTTAACGAGCCATTCAAGCCGAGTATCAGCGAGCTGGTGTCCATGCTCCTCGTCTGTCTCCCCAATATCGGCCACCTCACCTTCGTCGACCACCCGCTGCCGAGGGGTATTCCCGCGGCGGCACTGAGAGTTGGGGGTATCTCGAGCCTGCCCATCTGGGCGATTGAGGTCTGCGGAGGCTTAGACAACCTAGGAACGGGCATTTTCGAGATGGCTTCGTCAACTCTGAGGGTTCTTAACCTCGACACTTGCACCCGCGCCGCGTGGATTGATATCGTCCCTCATCTGCGCGGTCTGCGGAGACTCTGCCTCACCAAATGCATATTTGGTGCGTCTCAGCTGGAGCCGCTACTTTCTCGTTCCGAGGGCCTACGGTCGCTCATCTACGAAACTGGCGATGAATTCTTTAACAGTAAATGTACTTGGGTTGACGGTTTCTTTATCTCCTTTTTAACTCGTATTTGGCTGACTCTGGTGGTACTTTCTTGCCAACAGTTTCCCCCGGACACTCCTCCACAATCGGAGTTGTTGAGCAACTCCTTAGAAACAAAGCCACCCTCAAGACGCTGTATCTCGATCTACGAGATGCACACTACCAACTATACGAGGACAAGCTCTTCGTGACGGAGCTGCTGCCGAGCCTCCCGCGCTTCCCAGCCCTCCAGCACGTGCTTCTCACCTCCGCGCCGCTCTACCGACAAAAGATCGAGCGCGAATCTTCCGCCAGCGTCGCGTTGGCTGAGGCTCTTCCTCGGTCTCTCGTCACGCTGCGGCTGATCGACGACACGATGGACTCGGGCATTCTCGCCCTCCTATCTGAGGACGTGCTCAAGCTGGCAAATGCCACCGCTCAAGGCCGGTTCCCGCGGTTGGAAAAGGTCAGCGTCGACACTAAAGACCCCATCTCTGACGACGGCAAGGTGCGTCCTCTATTTGCGAATGCTGGGGTGATTTTCAAATATACAGCGTATCGGTTGAGCAACTGTTCGAGTAAACGGCGACATGATTTCCCCGTCCCGGATCCCGAGGGTGAGACCGCGGTGGAATAACTGCCTGTATGGTTGTGATGGTCAACAAACGGGCTTAAATTTTCTGGAGGGATATTTGCGCTTGCCGTCAGTTATAAATATCACGAATCTATCCATACTCAAGGACTCAGCCGCGTCTCTTCTCCCCAGACCCCCTTTAAAATGCTGTTTTTTGCCATGACGCCGAGGGGTTAGTCTAGCCGGCGGGCTTTTTGAGATCCTACCGCCGAACTTACCCCCCTACACCGCCGGACTCTGAATGTGTGCTGCGGAGATGCAGGCAGACTTCAACCAATGTGAAAAACATGGCTGTGGCCTTCGTTTCTCCTTTTTCATTTGATTTTCAAGCACTATCGCCACCACCACCACTCATCAGATGCCCATATCAAACACCATGGACGCCACGCCGCCCTTCCCCGGAACGCTTTCCAGCCTCCCAACGAGCTGCTGACGCTCATCCTGGGTCACTTCTGCTTGCATTGTCGTCACCCCAA